>OX335668.1:25721666-26963333 GCA_946894065.1 Acleris literana | reverse complement strand
ACTTTGGGTACTAAGCAACGATAAACATACTTGTGTAGTGAAAAATAAATACTTAATATTATACTATAAGTACATATAAAACACCCAAGGCTCAAAACAAATACCTACTCGCACAAATCACACGAATATTTGCCCTGACCGAGAACCGAACCCAGGACAGCTAGGTTCGTAGGCAGGGTCACTACTTAGTCACTACCAACTACCTAGGCCCTCCACGTCGTCACATGTCACATGTTAGGTACCTAGGTCACGTCACACTCAATAATTTAAATTACCTGCTTAATACGTATTTATTTCACCTAGGTATACTATAGGCAGGCCGGTACGAAATACCTAATTAATTAAGTAGATATTAACATTAATCTCTTGCAGCTTTTTTTAATTTGGATATAGTTGTACCTACCTAAGCTTGGTTTAGGCGCAGAGTTTCAATAGGCGTTTTGAAACGAATGAAAATGTCACGCTGGCAATAAAATAGATTTAACAAAAGCTGCAAGTGGGCTATAAATATCAAAAAATAAACCGCATTCTTCACAACACAAACTCTAAATAGGTATCACCTTTCCGACTCCAAAGGTATGTTGAAAAACGATAGTTTCGGATTTTGTATACCATTTTTTAGACACCCGTATACTGAACAATATATACTACTTTTCGCTCCATATTTTAAGTAGGTTAGCGCACTACAAACAAACATGACCGAACGCAATGACGCCGGCCGCGGCCCCGACTAAGTCATCCTGTGTCACCCCGAGATTTAGTTTCGTGTGGGAGGTTCACCCCGCCCACAGCCTTACGGACGGCGTACGCACACATAGAAGCCGCGCGATGTACCTTTGTTTGAAGACGATCTACTGTTCTTTATACTGTGCCATAGCCCAGTGCCGTTCTATGGGGCGAGAATGAGGGATATTTGGTGGGTTAAGGTCTTTAGGCACGATTTGTATGGCATTACGTTCAAGCCATTTGATCTTGTCCTTAGCATAGTGGGTGTCGCCAGATCTCGCCAAAACTAGGTATAAAGCTTTTGGACAAAAGGTACCAGCCATTTCTTTAAGAACTCGGTAATATAGATTTCCTTACTGATTGTGCCAGTCGTGACGAAAGCTCGGCTGCGATCACCGCATGGACAAATTGCCTGCCAATTGCCATACTTACTAAATCTTTGGAGGCAAACTTTTCAACTGCAATAGTCGTTTCTGAATCGGGAGAAACCTCTCGTTCATCAAGTATTAAGTGAAATTTTTCTGTGCCCAAAAAGTCATACAATTTTCGTGCCCTGATTTTGATGTTATTTTGTTTTTTTGCTGTAGTTTTAGGCAACTTTTTTTAGTCTTCATACCAGTTGGTTTTCTTGCACGTCTAATCATGGATGGGCTAGTGTAATTTTTTTGCTACATAACTTTCAGACATACAGCGATTCTTACGAATTGTACAGTCAACAGCATAAATATGTGATCATTTATGTACCTTGTCACTTTAACGTCGTGTTTGAAATGTCATACAAAATTGTGAAACGATTGAAAGCGACAAGGTACATAAATGATCACTTATTTATGCTGATGACTGTACGAATGATTTTCTTCTCGAGCTCAGGCACAGATTATCGCTCATTCCCGAAATACCAGGTTCTCAATATATCGGAATCCCAAAACTAAACATTCAAATTACAGTATTGTTTATTATCTTCACCCAATAATTAGAATCTGGTTTTTTGAGAACCTGGTAAAAAGAGTAGTTTGGTATTTTAAAATACTGGTATTTCGGGAGTGAGCGCAGATTATATACAAGTTACTACGTAACAGATACACCAGTTGTATGGACAATGGGCGTTGACTTATAAATAATATTGACTTTTAAATTCTTAATGTGTACTTTACTCTGTATTTGTGATGACTTTTACTTTTTAACCGTCTTCAAAAAAGGAGGAGGTTATACGTTCCACTGTATGTTTTTTTTTCATGTATGTTCACCGAATACTCCGTCAATTGTCGACCGATTTCAATTTTTTTTTTTGGTTTTATAGAGTATACTTTCGGGGTGGTCCCATTGTCACCAAATCTGAATCTGATGAGAGGATCCGTGAGGAATTGAGGGAACTCCTCAAATATTGTAGGCAAACATATAGCGATTTTAGTATTTTTAGTAACAAGTCCAGCATTTGCATTCAGAAAGTATCATTTGGTGAAGTGGAACTGATGATGAAGACCACAGATGGCCACCGGAACTCCTCAATGGTACCGATTTCAAAGGTGACGATAAGATATCTCGATTAAGATAGTTGAGCGACTACCTACAACGAATAATATTTACTTGTTGAAATATGACTATGACTTTCCCGCGGCGTTGCTTGCGACGCGCTTGATATATAAGTTAAAGTTTCATTTCAACTAAGAAGTGGGACTACGTAACAGAGTATTATGATCACTAAAAAGTATAAAATAAAATAAATGTTTTAGAAAACAAAAAACCGCCTGATGTCGGCTTTTTGTTGAAAATGTTGCTGTCGCCGACTTCAGTTGGACTAACCTATTAGGTGCCTACAAATTTAAAGAAGTTATTTTTTGCGTTTTTGAAGTCGGTTTTTTGTTTTTTAAAACATTTATTTACTATTATTATTTAATTCTATATTTCTGACGACCTCAATGTAACTGCATATAATTTGTACTGTGTAATTTATACTGTGTTATATTGAGTAATAAAATCTGAATCTGAATGAATCAAAACAAACAACTGATTGAATTTGTATGTATACATATTTGGGTACTTTAACTGGGCTGATTTTATTAGGTCTGTAGGTAAATAAAAAATAAGCATTCATTCATTTGCATATTCTATAGGCTTCATACTTTCCATTAGTATGTATTTGATCTATTTAACAAGCAATAGTAATTTAAAAAAAAGATTATCTATTCGAACTGAAATCCATATTTTTTTTACTAATGAATTTCATGTTGCGGGAATGTTCTAAAAATTCTCGAGAATGTTTTCACGTTGGGAGAATATTTAAATATAAATATAAATATATTACCGATAACGTTTTCTATTTACTACCTTCTAATGGACAAACAATAAGTCAGAAAACATTTAAAAGGCAAAATCATGCCATAAAAGTTGACTCGCTGATCAATAAAAGACTTAAAATGAAATTTTATTAACTGAACAGTGTCATAGTTTATGTACAGTGGACGTCAAAGATATGTTTACACTTTAGTACCTTGTCGCTTTATCCGCTATGACAATTTCATATGGCAGTTAAAACATGACGTTAAATAGACAAGGTACTAAAGTGTAAACATATTTATGACGTCGACTGTACTAAACGAAATAGTGGGTACGGTATCTTAGAGAGCCTAATAATCAATTCAACTGAACAATAAATATATTTATTTAAAAAAATCTCTTCCGGACTTGCAACAAACAAAGAAAGCTAATAAAATACTAAATGAAAAATTTATAAAAACCTACTACAATCTGAATCCGATCCGAACCAAATTTATATGGGACCATTTGGGGGTCCAAGCTTTCAAATAAAAACATATTTTTCGAAATCGGTTCTTAAATGGCGGAGTTGTATGGTAAAAGAATAAAAAAATAATTTTGATAAAGAACCAGTCGACTTGAGAACCTCCTCCTTCTTTTAAGTCATTTAATAATAGGATATTAAACAGGGTGGCCACTTTCTGGAAAACCGGGAAAACCGGGAAAAGTCAGGGAATGTCGCGGGTCAGGGAATAGTCAGGGAAAAGTTAGGGAATTTTAATAAAGGTCAGGGAAAAAATTGGTGGGGTGTAGCATAGGGGGGCTGGACATAAAAAAAATTCATCAACATGAAGGGTGTACAGGGTGTTAGGTAATGAGCGGATAATCCTTGAATTATGGATAGAGCACCATGGTTGCTGAAAGTTCGATCAATGTACGATTAAAAACGCAAAAATAAAGTTTGCGATTTTTTTTTAAAAGAATCCATTGTAGTCTCGCATTAATGGTGATGCCTATCTGATAACATAAGTATTTAAGAATAATGAGAAAAAATAAAATTTGGAAAAAATTTGCTTAGAATGGTGCTATGGACAAAACATTGAACAAGGGTGTTAATTTTCGAAAAAACCTAAAAGTCCAAATATCTCGAAAACCGTGCGACTTTTACCTAACCTATTTTAGCTTTTTTATAACGTCCTAAGTGTCCTCTATCCATAATTCAAGGATTATCCACTCATTACCTAACACCCTGGTATAACATATTATGTTTTTTATTAATGCGTCGTGTAGAATATGTGAAACTAAGCTTCTTTTGTAATGTAGAGTTAGTCCAAATTACTAAGATTCAGGGACTTAGAAAATTCTCGTTGGTGTGAAAATTATGTCAATATAACACTCGTTTTTTATTTATATATCGTGTAGAATATGATAAATAATTCTTAATACAAGCATCTTTAGTTTAAGATTTTTTTCATGTGACCAATTGTAGCGGTATTATTTTAGTTAGGTAAGGAGGTATCTTGCGATCACAACAGATTCCGATTTACTGCCAGAGAAGTAAGACGATCCCATCTCTCATCTCGGATAGGTACGACGACAAGTGAAGCGAGTATGAGTGTTATGTATCTTGTGACCAAATCACACCTGATTTACTGCCAAAAAAGTAGGACAATACTTCCCAGTATTTCTCTAATTGACTTGATTGGATCTCTAATTGGATTTTTATGATACCTAAATATACCTATTGAATTGTCAAGTGAGTTAAGTACCACATTTTTAGAGTTCCGTACCAAAATGGTAAAAAGGAACCCTTATGAACTTCGGTGTCTGTCTGTTTGTCTGCCTGCCTGTCTCTCTGTATGTCACAGCAGTTCTTCTCTGAAACTGTAGAAGCTATCAACTTGATTTTTGGCATAATTATACAACTTGCTTGCCCGCATCTGTTTTTAGTATAAACTATATGAAATAATTTTTCTAAATATTTGTAAGGGGTCTAGAATGGGGGGTTAAAAAATTAAAGTGTTTTGATTGCAAACGGGGTGTTTTATGAAAGGGCTCAATCTGCAAATTTCAAAACTTTTTTTTTATATTTTTACGTGGTTACTTTTTGATTTATAGCCAAAAAGTACAAAAAATTACCTCCTTTTTCCCCAAAGTTTATTGACCACAAAATCTGAAAAATTCCTGATTATATTAAATAGGTACGGAACTCTCGGTGCGCGAGTTCGACTCGCACTTTACCGGTTTTTATTCTATACATTTTAAACAATAGGTTAAAATTATAATGTGAATTATGAAAATATTACTACAATGTAAAACAATGGTTAAAAATTGTGGGTAAAAAAGTTAATTGACCCGCTTATGAAGGGCACACTTCTTTAGGCGCTTTATACTCTTATTTTAGTCAGGGAAAAACTTGAAGAACTGTCTGGAAAACCGGGAAAAGTCAGGGAAATTGAAATGTTGTAAAAAGCGGCCACCCTGTTAAAATCACGTCAAATACATAATAGTAAAACTGTAAGAACCAGCTTCGAATCGTCGTACGTATATTTTGTAGTTCCCTACAAACAAATTAACACTACAAATAAGTAAATAAATTCTAACACGTGCCTATAAACATACGAATAGTAAAATAACACTTACCTTTCTTCGTCGCACGGCACTTTTAAAAAAGACAATTTTTCATTGGTTTTTTGGCTGGTACATTGGTGCACCGCACAATACGTCCGACATTTTGTTTTTTTTTTGACATCACAGGATTCAAAGGACGCGCTGCGAGCGAGAGTCGTTTGTGCGGGAAACGTTAATCGTAGGAGAGCCGCCCGTGCGCAGCGAGGCGTGGCAGCCGACTAGCATTTGTGTCTTCTAGGATACACTTGGAGACCGGCATTTATCGCGTGGCTTTGAACGCGTGCGGGTAGCCTGGCTCGGGGTCCGGTGGCCTCCGTGTTCTTTATTTAACCTTCGGCTTCCAAGCGGTGGACAAGGTGTTTAAGTAACGTTTTATAACATCATTAATGGTACTGCGTGCAATTTTTAATTCTTTAGCGATGAAATGATTAGGACGCTTAGTATTTAACACCCATTTGGCAACTATTTTCTCGCGGCGTTTCCTTTGATATTTTTTTTGATTTTCTCTGAGTGCTTATCGAGAAAATTTTTGTTGACATGATATTTTGGTGACATTAGAAATATCTATGATGAACAGTTAAAGAAAAAATATTGGAAGATGTTGAATTAAATTAAATTCTAGAGCCGCCACTGACTCAATGCCATTATGTTGTATCTTAAACCGCCGATTTACGAGTTGTCTTTGTTTTCAGTCGGATGTGCCCTCGAGGGAGCGAGAGGTAACGCACGAGCAGCTGAAGCAGTGGTGCGCCGACAACAAGATCGGCTCGTACATAGAGACGTCAGCGAAGAACGACAACAACGTTGTAGAGGCGTTCACCATGGCTGTGCAGAGGTGCCTAGAGTCGGAAAACCTCGAGCGCGGCCGCCTTGCGGGGTGACACACTTGGGTGGGTCGTAGCAGTACCTGCTGCTGCGTTCGCCTCGCATCCCCCATTGTCTGTCACGCCGCGGGACGGTCACGTATAAATTCGTGACATTTAAAATAAGTTCTAATTTATTTTCCTATAACAGTATGTATTTTTGTATGAAAACATTGTATTGTACAAACAAAAGAGATCACAAATTATTAAATATACAAAAATTATTATGTATACAGGGTGGAAGGGGACGAGGGCCGTTTCCGAAAATATAGGATCATATAAGTGATGTACAATCGATTTGTAATTGTTGGAAACAATTATTTAAAAAAATACATGTTAAAATAAGCCATGTTTAATATCGGTGACAACCCTAAAGTACCTATCTACTTTAACGCCATGTTTGAACTGCGGAACTAATCTGTCAAAGGCGTTAAAGTGACCAGGTACTAAAGTGTGCCGCTGGACCTAATTATGTAAGGAGCTTAGGCCTAGGTGCGCTGATTTTGAATCTTCTGCGATTACAGCCGATGTTCACACGTTCCTACGTGTCTAAAATAAGTACGTGAATAATACAGGGTGTCCGGCGGCAGATTTATGTTTTTAAAGTTAAATAAAAAAAAACTATTTTACATATCGTTTTAATTTATATCTTAAAATGCAGAAAATTAATGCGGATTTCACTTTTTAAAGATAATGTCGTCCAAATGTCGCCCATCGAGCTGCCAAAACTGCTCGTAAACGGAGCCTAGTGTTTTGCGCCACACGGTTTAGTAGGCTTGGTTCGATCGCACCGATTTCTCGCCGAATATTTTCTTTTAAATCTTCAATCGTTTGCGGATTGTTGCCATAAACTTTTCCCTTGAGGAAGCCGCCCCATAAACAGAAATCCATAGAACTTAAATCAAGCGACCTCGGAGGCCATAGGATGTCCCCATAGCGACTGATAACTTTTTTGGGGCAAGCTTCACGAACCAAAAACATGGAAGTTCTGGCCGTATGTGGGGTCACGTCATCTTGTTGGAACCATGTGTATGACGAGAACGACGGATGAGCTCGCAGTTTTGGTAAAAAGAAGTCCGTGATCATTCGCCCAAAATTCTCACTGTTCACATTTACTGCCTGGATTCAATCATTTCAAAAAAAATGGCCCAATAATACCGTTAGAAGACAAAGCGGACCAAACAGTATACCCGAGGACAATGCATTGGTTTTCTGTCGTCGATTCTGAATTCTCGACGCCCAATAACGGCAGTTCTACTTATTTACGTGCCCATTCAAAAGAAAATGGGCCTCATCACTTCAAAAAACTGAATTAACAGTTCGGAGAAATTTTTGCGTGCAGTGAAATCATTATCTTTCAACTGTTGCACCATTTGAATTTTAAAAGGATGGTATTTATTATCCTTAGTCCCAAAGACGCTGCGCGTTTCCTTATTGAAAGTCGCGCATTTTCACGTAAACTTTTTTCCACCATTTTCACATTTTCCGGCGTTCTTGACGAGCGACTAGGTCCGGAGGTATTCCTAGCCGAACCGGTTGCGCGAAACCTAGTCTACCCAGGAACGAATCAAATTAACACTTGGTCCATCACTTAAGCGGCGAATCTTATAATGCGAACAAAACCGACGACGCGCAATAATACAGGAAACGTCGCCCTTAAATAACGCTTCGACAGCGAACGCGCGATGCTCTCCTGACCACTGCAACATCGTGAGTAACAAATCTGCACAATCGGTGATTCTAATGACGCCCCCCACCACCCCGCACCAATTATTACTTTTTGTAAAATCGAGTTCTAAAATGTTAATCTGCCGCCGGACACCCTGTACAAACGGCAGCCCGTGCCCGAGTATGTAGATGCACTTTCAAAATTTTTTTCTTCAAGATTTTTTCTACGAAGGCTCACTAACTCACAAGCGATATTGGTGACTCGTATGACGGTACACGAATGGATTATCTTCGGCATAAGTACACATGTTTGTCTCGCCTGTTCCACATGCCATGCCACGTGTAAATAAATACCTAATCTTTCATTGGTCCAGATAATACGTCTAAATGAACTCACGATCTTCTAATACTTTGTTTCAAACCACCGGCAGTACGTTTCTCGGACGGGGCTAATAAAGCTTGAACCCTCTGTACACGCTAAAGACGACGACGTGCACGTTTAAATATTTTCAGTACTGTAGTATGAGTTAGTCTGAAGTACTGACCCGCTTGCCTCGAACTTGCTCTTGGATTTCGGTTAAAATACCGCAGTACTCTTTCCGCAAGTCTCGCTGCGACTCCTCCGAGTTGGTCGTCCTGAGATGTTCGTCGAACTATTGGACGATTGTTGTCTACGCGATCAAAAGCACGTAAAATTGTCCAACGATCAGCTGGATGTGGTGGTGGATATCTCTATCTGTATTGTAATGTAATACAGTTTCAGTGGTAGTGTAGATGCATTCCGCGTATAATAATAATAAATTAAGGTAATCTGGGTACGCAAACAATACAGTTAAGAGTTTGATTGACATTTGTTTGACATAATTGAGACATCTTCTACTTTTTAATTTAAATGGCATCTTTTCTAGGGAAAACTGTGGTCCTAGAGAAAAAGGATACAAGTCTTCCAAAGTTCAAGTGAAAAACGGTATAAGTCTCACTCTGTACATGATAATGCCCTTTATTACCACGAGATGAAACGACTTATATCCGTTTTCACTGGGACCACAGCTGGTCATTAGGTACCTATCTGCGAAACAAATAGGTTGACAACACAAAAATATTGTCGATGTACCTTCTTTACATTATAAGATTGTCCTTTAGTAGTAAGGTGGAGGTTAGGGTGGAAATGATAAGTTTTTTGCATTAAACTTTAACAAGCTGTAACTCTAAAACTGTTACAGATATTAACATAGTTTCTTAGACAAAATAAAGTACTAAAGATGTATAATGTCCCATGTACGGGTTGGGCCGTCGTCCCTTTCCACCCTGTATTGATATAGCTGACATGTACATAAACGGACTTATATCTAAAGTTCCATATAGTAATTTAATCATTATCAAGTCCATAATTATAATGTTACTAACTAATCGGATGTGTTCGTGTATAGGTGACGTAGCGTTGGCCTGGTTGGTAGTGACCCTGCCTACGAAGCTAGCGGTCCCGGGTTTGAATTCCGGTATGGGCAGATGTTTGTGTGATGAGCATACATCGGGGTGTTCGGTGCGGGAATGTTTGACATTAGCCAAAGAGTAGGTATTGACTTAAAAAACAGATTATACTCTAGCAGGTTTCTACCTGATGAAGAAGTAATTGAAAAAAATATTGAAATATAATACTTATTTTATAAATGAAATGGTCAGTCATTATCAACTTTTTCAGTTAAGTCCCTATTCATTTATAAGCAAATAGTTCACAGATATCGGTCGCGTAAAAATTTATGTCATTTATATACACCTATTACAACTGCGTAGAAAAATAGTTCCAAATATAGCAAAAAAAAACAGTTCAGTCTTGTGACGAACTGATTATTTTTGTGACGAAAATTAGCCATACATTGCGGCCGTCGATGTATAGCTAATTTTCGTCACAAAACTGACAAAGTTAAAGTTCCTTAATTTCAGTCCTTAATTTGGTACACTTTTTACTGAAAACGCCTATGTAGTAAAGCTAAAGTACTACATGAATTAAAATAACATTGTATCATAGTGTGTACCTAGTATTCGCAGAGAGGTAGTTATTTATTAGGTATAATATATATTTTCTCAGATTAACCCATCTGTTTATCTCTACTCTTTCTTAAATCCTTCCCGCACCGAAAACCCCGATGTATGACACCGAGAGTACGTGTTCCCGAGTCCGGGATGTTTTCTGTGTATTCCTCTAGATAAGTAAGTTTTCGTTGTCTAGCGCCGGTAGTAAACGCCCAGAGCTTCATTTGGGACTAGGTCAACTTGTGTCAAATTATTCCCCGATATTTAATTTATTTTAATTTTATTTATAAACCCCCTTTGCAAAGGAAAGTGGGCACTTTCGATTTTTTCAAGTAGTTTAAACATACTGTAACAAAATGTAATTTTATCGTACAGCATGAAACTAACATTATTTATATAAAATTATTATTTTTCTACGTAAACAATACTTTCTTTATTTCGTAGCATGAAATCTTGTTTAGTTATAGTATATTTAAAGTACTTGATAAAATCAAAAGTGCCCGTTTTCTTTGCAAGGGGGTTTAAGTTGGCGTGCCCTTCATTCGCCTAAAATTGCAGCATAAGTTAAAGTATTTTTGATGAAATGGTCACCCCAAAGTATTTATTTAAGTAATTTTAAAGCCAGGCTATATTCCAATAAGCAATGTTTTTTGTCTTATACTTGATTTTATTTTTAAAAAGAGATTTGTGTTTGAGGACTCAATTATTTGTTTGAATATCTGGTTCCGAGCTCCTCGCCAGTGTTCCTATCTATTGAAACGAGGCATAAACAATATTTTTTGTCTAAATTATTGAAACTTGTGTCCGCAGATGGATTGAACTAGAACAAATAGCGGAAAAGGAAATGGGAATGTTAGAAAACCCCGACTCGATCAGACTACACGGAAACCAAGGCACCGCGGCTAACATCCGCGCGACTTGCTGCTCTCGATTCAGTGAAGATTGAACCCATTCCAGTACTGCGTGTTTTTTCCTCTAAGGGTAAAACTCCACTCCACAAAATTAAGTCCACAACTTTCACGCACTGACTTCTGTAATATCCGAGTCTGTTACACTATATACGTAATAACTTATATACGGAAGTATATTTGTCCCTTTATGCAAGCTTTGTTTGATGGAGACGGATGCAACTTAAATTACTTAAGAACAGCGGGTACTTGTCTAAAGACGATAATGACGTCACTGGACTCTGTATTTTTACTTCTGGTACCCTATTATGGTCGTGTTTATCGATGTGGATAAACCGAACGAAAACGATCTGTCACTTTCTGATCAATATGTAAGTGCGAGAGTGACGGATGCTTTATCCACCGCGATAAAGGTGACCATAATACGGGCCCTGGTACATGTTATGCAGGCGTGCATGTCCCTTTTATAAAGCTTAAAGAAACTTAACATATCATTAAGCTGCCACTTTATTTCAGTTCACCATGAACTAAGAAAATGTATTTTTGAATGTCGATAACTGATAAGCAGCGATCTAATTGTAGTACGAACGCATCTCATATAATTATTGAGACGTATGTGCTTTACTTTATTACTGTTCGTGCCCGGTGTCGCCGGGGACAATTACGAACACAACAAAAAAAAAAATATTCAAACCGGTCGAGCCATTCTCGAGAATTTCTTCTCGAGTCTTTTTGCGAGACTAACGCAAAAATAGAAAAATATTATAGTGCGACACTATTATATGAAACTAAGGTCTAACTTTTAATTGCGTGCAGTAGAAACAAAATCGCTACGGTCAAACCGTAAAATAATGATACTACTTACAAATCGTCGGTGTAAAGGTGAAACTCACTAAGGACATATAAATTACTAATGACTAACTGCCGCACTCAGAGACGTCAATGAAATTTAATGCTTGATTAAAGTTGCTGCTGTCTCTTTCTTTGCTATAGCAATAGAGTAAGACAACACGTCACTGAACAAGCATTAAATTTAATTGACGTCGCTGAGTGCGGCAGCTATTGAGAACCTTTACACCGACGATATAAAATAGTAGCGACACGCTTCGTTCACGGAGCGAATGATTTGATCAAATAATTAACTAATTGCGCCTGTGTTAACTGCAGAGTAACACACGGAGATCTTTACATTAGTATTCCATTGTTAAGATTGCGAAGTCTCCTGAAAATATTTTTGCTGTGTATTTATTTGTGTTAG
Source organism: Acleris literana (assembly GCA_946894065.1). Lineage (NCBI taxonomy): Eukaryota > Metazoa > Arthropoda > Insecta > Lepidoptera > Tortricidae > Acleris > Acleris literana. The sequence continues at coordinate 26,950,989 of OX335668.1, read as the reverse complement.
ATTGAGGCTTGTAATTAGGCTAATATGTATAAATAAGCCCAGTATAAATTTTTGTTGTCCGGTTACATAACTAAACCATGGCGCTTAAGTTATGTAGATATACATGTGTAACTGGTTGCTTGTAAAGGTGTGTTCACTTCACCAGAGTTCGGTGCGGTTTCCGTCAATCTGTGGAGCAACCCTAAATAGATGATAATATTGATAATGAACTTGAAGGCGGTTTACTTAAATCCCCCGTGCACTCGTACCGTACGAAGTCTGCCAATTATTAGTCTAAAGAGTAGAACATTTCATTCATTAGTGATCGTAAGATTCATTTCCGGACTAATGATCGGGCTCCTTACGTTATCCTTTATGAACGATCTAAGAATAAACATTTAACGTACTAATGCATCCCTTCACTAGCTAAGGTCTGACTTTTAATTGTATGCAGTAGAATGCCTATCACTATTGTCTCATATAATAATGATTTTATTTATTTATGTATTTGTTAGCCTAAAGTGTCCCACCACTGGGAAAAGGTATAATAACGATACCAAAATTAAACTAATAGTACATCACCACTCCGTTTAATTAATGAATGATTTGATCAAACAACGCCTCAGTTTCACCACATTTGTCCGCTACGATAAACATTAAAAAATCTATCAGTTGCATATAAAATTGTAAGGACCAACAAAAGACTTACCAACACCACCGTCTGCTTGCTTGCCATGTGTTAATTTCACTCCTAGTTAGGGAATCTACATGTTTTTTATTATATTTTAAAGGTAAAAAACAAGATCCATCGCGTTTTAGGTTTTGAAACGAACCGCATACGTTTCTGAGCATGTTCTATTATTTATTTAATATAATTCATTTTTCTCCAACATACTCAGAATTGTTAACTTTACTGTTGGAAAGTCAGCCTGCGAAGTTACAGCTACAACGATTTAAAAGTGTATCAAGTAGAACCTTTCTTTTAAAGAAATTGCGTTAATAAACAAAATAAATTGCCGATATAACTTAAACGCGTCATAAATGTTATAATTTTAATTCTAATTTATTCAAATTGATTATATTACGGTTCAACGTTTGTTTTTATTTATTCATTTATTTCAGTTTCATACTAAATCGTACCCGTTTCAAGGAAATTTTGGGGCTGTGTTTAATAGTATTAACAATAGTGTTATATTTCCTCTCATTGTTGGAGAAAAGCACTATACAAGCCTCAGCCGGGAAGGGCGGTTGCTGGACTCGTCAACTCATACTTGTCCTGCAACAACCATTTTCCCGGTCTCTGCAGTAATGTACTTTTTATTTACCTTTACGTCTCTTTTCTACTTGAGATACCTCTTTCACACTCTTCTGGAAAGTTCTCAAGATTGCCGGCTCTTTCTTATCCGTACTAAAGTTTCTTATCGGTATTATCGCTGTCTATTTAATGTTATTCATGCTCTTTCGCTCCTACTAGAAATTTGGCCATCTAATGAGATGCAGCTGTACTTATCTTGGTTACCTGCAAATTGCCTAAAAAATAAATTTGAAACGTACGAGGCGCCTGTAGTAACGGCACCTTCATCGAAATTTTGATGATCTATCTGTGATGATGAACTTCTTTTGATTACTTTTGATTAGTAATAGGGATTACAAAAAAATACTCAATGTCATTCGTTTAATAAGTCGGGACACTATTTAAGTTTCTTCAATACGGAGGGTGTCATTCTACTGAACTCAATTGAAAAGTCCGATTATAGTCCAATATGGGCCGTGGTGTGCCGTTGTAAACGTCCTGTGGCCCTATTTTCAGACCCCTATTGTATATAAATATTTTTGAGCAATCTGTAAGGTTGTTTTAAATGTAAAGCTTATTAAATCTTTACAGTATTTATACTTACAGTACTCACACTTATTGCGTATTTAAGCTTCGTCGTAATCATTTTATGGTTGTTTTTGGGATGCAGCATTAAGTATAGTACATTGTGCATCAAGGGCGGTATGAAGGGGATTGCTAACGAGAGACTATTATAAACGAGAGGCTTTTCATGACTCGAGTTTGTAATCCCCTTAATGCCCGTGATACACACAATGTTTTTCATCACATTTGCGAGGAAATAAAAAAAATAGAGAAAAATGTATACAAAATACGCTTCGGAAACAACAATCAAACAAATGAACTCGACTCGCCAAAAGAGTTTGTCAACTTTTTTCAATATAGTCTTCCACAGATAATGCTTAGAACTGCTTTAGTTATTAAACTTGACAGGAAATTTCATAAAATAATTGCAAATGTCTCTGAAATAATTGTAAAATATAAATAAAATGCAGATAAATGTACCGTATAAGTTTAATTGTACAGTAAAATTGGTTTGTAGCCAAGTTTTGAATATAGGAAATAAACCTTGGCTGATTTTACACTTCCTTAGTCTGAAATGATGTACGAGTGTATTCTATATTTTAAAACTAAACTCATAACTCCCTAGGGTGCTAAATCGGCTATGACTGCCCTATACACCTGCGTGTTATAACACAACACCCTTTCCGAGCAAGTGTGATGAAAAAGATATAGCTCTTGCAATTCAGGATGACGAGTGGGCTTTATTAGTGGTTGAACATGTACAGTCGACGTCATAAATATGTTTACACTTGTCTATTAAACGTCATGCTTTAACTGCCATATGAAATTGTCATAGCGGATAAAGTGACAAGGTCCTAAAGTGTAAACATATCTTTGAAGTCGACTGTACATGCACATTGCGGTAGTGTGCGTGTCTGACAGAGCGATTAGTCGCGAGCGCGCCGTCGCTCGAGTCACTTGTGCATATTGTTTCCACGACGCTAACTGTCACGAAGTACCGTCAGCATCTCTGATCTCCGGACAAAACGCAAAGTTATTCATACCGATATAACGTATTTTTATGTTGCAGTACGCTAAAATAAAAATTGAAAATTTATTTAGATCTGTGTTTATCGCGTGACTACTAAACGTGGATAAGACAAGCCACTTTCTGACAAGTATATAAGTTCGAGAATTACGGATGTTTTATGCACGTTTAGTCACGCGATAAACACGGCCATATTAAGCCCTCTGAAATAAAGACAAAACCTACAGATAGGTTTAAATTAAAATAAAATTGTACGTAATTTTAGTAGAGAAAATACGGAGACATTACAAATGTCATCTTCGCGACAAGATAGAGTTACAACAATTTCGTAGAAGATGCAACCAAGAAGGTCGCTACTACACGCATGACTACAGGTCTAACGCATAACTGAGTCTGTTCCTTAGGTATGGGAGCGGCACGGGAGGGGTGACAAGTCACGTGACTGGGCGTGTCCTAACTATCTCGCTATACACGATAAATTATAATGAATATATTTCTTACGATATGCTTATGATATTTAAGAGCGTGTACCTAACTCAAATTGATGAATATTTTGGCGTGTGACAATAAAAATAAAAACCAGACAAGTGCAAGTCGGACTCGTCCACCGAGGGTTCCGCACAAATTTGTTGGTTCATATTATAAATAGTTCCGGAATCGAGTCTCGCAGTTTTTTCCGAGTATATTGATTAATAAAGAAATGGAAAATAAATAAATAATACGTGGTTATATAATATATTTTTTTAATATTATTATTTACAACTGAAATTCTAAATTAAATTAATCTGAATCCATATCGCTGTCTGTACCCGCATCAGTGTATGTATGGCTCGAATCACTTTCATTATCTGATTCCCCATCTCGTAAATTTATAATAAGTTGATCCATGATCTCGTCACTAAGATGGTCATTTTACGTGGCTGACACAATTTTGCCATTTCTCCACTGAATAGGTACTTAAAAAATAGATCTGCCAGAGCTCGTTTCTTCTCAGTTAAATTTAAATTAATATAATTTCGTGCCAGTTCACACTTGATATCTCTCCATACTAATTCGATAGGTTTTTAATCCGGATGATACGGTGGCAAATAAAGTACTGTATGACCCTTTTCTTCCAATATGACATCAATTTTGAATTGTTTTTCTGGTTTATTTCGTTTTATTAATTCTAGCAAATCCCTCTTTTTCGTCGCTTCAGTGCATTTGCTTTTCCAAGGAACACACCGTGGGTGGTTTATCCACCTCGTTGCAATGGTATTTCACGTTATCCATAACTATTACTGAATTAGGAGGAAGACCAGGCAAAAGTTTTTCGCGAACCCACTTTTCGAAATTGTTGGAATTCATATTTCCATGATAGTCTTCTGTCTTTGTATTTGGTTTGAAAATGGTTAAAGCGTTATCGACAAATCCTGAACCTCCACCAACATGCACGATGACCAATTTATTTCCTTATAGAAGACAATGCACCTCTTTCAGAGTCTGATTGCCAACACGCTGACACATTATGAGATTAATTTACGTAAGTTTCATCCTGAAAAAATATTGGTCTGTCTTGTTATCTAAATTTTCTTATTGCCGTAATGTATTTGCTTCTCCATTGTTGAATTGAATAGCGTTCTATCAACATTTTTCTCTTTGATTGGCATTTTCTGTATCGGAATCCTAATTCACGTAATATAAGTCTCAAGTATGTATAACACATTTAATAACCCCATCTTCCGCTAAAACTTGTCTTAGTTTATTGATCGTGGGAATTTCCTTTCTTATTGTATAGAATTCTGTAATCTTTCTTCTTATAACACCTTTAACGAAATCGTCAATTTCTATTTTTTTTAACCGACTTCAAAAAAGGAGGAGGTTATACGTTCCACTGTATGTATTTTTTTTTTTTTATGTATGTTCACCGATTACTCCGTCAATTGTCGACCGATTTCAAAAAATTTTTTTTGTTTGATAGAGTATACTTCCGAGGTGGTCCCATTGTCACCAAATCTGTATCTGATGAGGGGATCAGTGAGGAATTGAGGGAACTCCTCAAATATTGTAGGCAAACATATAGCGATTTTAGTATTTTTAGTAACAAGTCCAGCATTTGCATTCAGAAAGTATCATTTGGTGTAGTGGAACTGATGATGAAGACCACAGATGGCCACCGGAACTCCTCAATGGTACCGATTTCAAGGGTGGCGATAAGATATCTCGATTAAGATAGTTGAGCGACTACCTACAACGAATAATATTTACTTGTTGAAATATGACTATGACTTTCCCGCGGCGTTGCTTGCGGTGCGCTTGATATAAGTTAAAGTTTCATTTCAACTAAGAAGTGGGACTACGTAACAGCGTATTATGATCACTAAAAAGTATAAAATAAAATAAATGTTTTAAAAAACAAAAAACCGCCTTCAAAAACGCAAAAAATAAGTTCTTTAAAATTGTAGGCACCTAATAGGTTAGTCCAACTGAAGTCGGCGACCACAACATTATCAACAAAAAGCCGACATCAGTTGGACTAACCTATTAGGTGCATACAATTTTAAAGAAGTTATTTTTTGCGTTTTTGAAGGCGGTTTTTTGTTTTTTAAAACATTTATCTTTTTTCTCGTCTGTTTAGGCGTTCTTGGTGAAGAAAACTTCACATTACATTCCATACTTTTTCCCTCACTGACAATGCGTTGTACACTTCTTTCTGACAATCCTGTAGCCATGGCAACAGTTTTATGTATATTAATGTCATCTTCATGCTCAGCAGAATTGGGATCTACATTTTTTATTTTAAAATATTCGTACACTTTATAAACAGTTTGTTTAGTTTGAGCCCTTATTGGAGGACTCATCTTTGGTTGCAAATCCAGTGTGCGTTTTACTTGAAGCGACTTGTTCAATTAACACGTATTGACGACAGCAAGGCTGACGCCCGACTGAAGTTATGCGTCGTTTGGCGTTCCGTAAACACATCCCTCCCGTGCCGCTCCCATACCTAAGGAACAGACTCAGTTATGCGTTAGACCTATAAATAGTTCGTATATCACGGCAAGAACATAAATAGTTTGTTGTTTTCGATGTTTTATCTTATTTTATATTGTTGGTACAAAATGTATGGTTGCTTCAAACAAAGGTACATCGCGCGGCTTGCGGCTGTGGGCCGCCAATAATAGGTACCTAAGTAGTCAAAGGAAGCCGCCTCGCGTGAAAGCGGCATTATCAAAAGGTCGAAAAGGAATTTACATATCACGTCACATACCTATAAACATAATTATTATTTAGTGTCAACAGATAAAAAGTATGTAAGTAAAGTAATTTAAATTTGGTACTTAGGTACCTAACAATATTTATACTTACTTTAGGTTTGTGTAATTTATGAAAATTAACATGATTATAAATCACAGTATGCCCAAGTAGGTGACTAAAATTGTAAAACATGTTTGGACAACCCTGACGCCCGAGCGGCAATAGGTATCAGAATCAACTAAAGGGCCGGAGTCGAGCTACTTTTCTATTTATACTATGGTATGGACGAGCAATGGTCGCCAAATGTTTCAATTTCTTCAAGAAGAATATAGTAATTACTCTTTATTTTTTTATGCTTACCATACCCACTTTCGCTCTCACACACACTTTGACACGTATACAGATATGTGTTTACCACAAGTAAAGCCCACTCGCCATAGTAAATTGCAAGAGCTATAGTAGAAGTAAATTCAATATTCGGCGCTTTTACTTTTCATTAGTACGAGAGTTGCGGATAGTGCTGTGCACACACACGGTATGAGCAGGAGGCAAATATGTGCGGTCAACTCTCATCACTATACCAGAACGACCTGTACAAATATAGTTACTTTTTTGCACGCAATTTAAGCTTAGGCGCACTCTTTGGTTGTAATGCATTTCTTCCTATGTTAAATCCTAATTAGGTTTACGCACAAGCCCGAAGCCGGAGGCTGAGGCCTTTAATGACTCGAGCTTTGTATTTCCTTTACCAACCGTGTAACATACAATGTTTTTCATCACAATTGCGAGGAAATGAAATAAAATCAGACAAAATATCATATTTTTAACTTACGATTCTCACTAATAATTTTAGACGCGTTGGCGATGTCCGGCGGAGTCGCATTATCCATTGTTTCTGGTGACGACATGTTTTTTATTGATATATAAATTTTAATATGTGCACAAAGACACCCTTTTAATTATTATTTTGGAATCACTCAGTTTATAAAATTTCAGTATTTATAAATTAGCGGCAGACTACATCATTGTCATACTTACCACAGATAATGTCAAACGTGTTCAGGAGTCCGATTCTAGTGACAGTCGATTTGAATAGTTTATATGCGAGATGTTTAAAAAATTGTATGCAACTGACATTTCATCTCGAATGAAACTTCTTATCGAATGGCACAAGAATTGGGGTCCTGACGTATTATATTATGATAGTTTGAGTCCACGTATTATATTAAAAAAAAAACTATTACGCACGAAAGGGCGTAATGGTAAAAAAAAGGCCCGCGGGTATTATTTTGGATTTACGGTCGATTTTTCTAGCATATTAGGACACTATTTACGAGCAAGTGTGATGAAAAAGATCTGACAATTTGTATTATACCGGTTATGTAGAAAAAAGACGTCTGAAAGTAATTTCGTTTTGCAATCTGTACAAATTGTGCAATAAGTCTCAATACCCATAGTTTGATATTCAGTTCGTATCGTCCACGAATTTATTTACAAAAAGATCTTGAATGAATAAACTTACGGTGTATTAAAGAATAATTTCCTAGGACATATTAAAGCTGCTTTAGAAAATGTTTTCGGTTGTGATTGTAATTTTACATTCCGTTGTATTCCAATATTTGATAAGAGGCTAATACAGTTAAGGAAAAAATACGCTAGAGACCAAAGCACAATATAACAATATATTATCTATAGTAGCGCAAAGCCTTGGATGTCGGACGTCGACCACTGATCGTTACAATTGACGTGTATTTTCTTTTGGTAACAAACGGGTAGGAATTTGTCACACAACCCTGTACGTTCACCAAAAGTAATTAATTAGGTACCTACATATTGCGCAATTGTCAGATAATATATGTGGGAAATCTATGAAATTTCAAATTCTTTTTGCATTTTGGTGTTCATTTACAGCTGTAAACTAAGCGAGTTGGTTGGTTGGATGCGGCCCGCGTCGCCCGCTTCCCCGAGAGTTCCCCTCCGTTGGTCTGCGCAAGTTCATTCGTTGCGCAACTATATGAATTGTTAAACCTATCTCATAATATACCCAGATGACTATTGTCAGGAGCTCATGAATATGTATTCTTATTTTTGTGTACTTTGCCCTCTACTGTATTTTGCCCCCAGCTTTATGTATAAATAATTTTGTAGATATATTTTAAGTTAAATCTATTGTATCCACTGCGGCATGTTCCTCGGATATACAAAATATGCAAATGTAACTTGTACACACAATATATAGCATAACATAATTTGCATCTGTGTTTATCTCTGTTGTATTGTATAGTCAGCAGCATAGTTAAGTGGCTGATCGGACATGGTGATTACATTTGTATAACTACATCTCGTAAGCTCCTCCGCCATCGGGATTAAGGCGATAATCATGTATATACCCTCCTCCCCTTAGCTATTTCTGTTGCAGAATGTACTTGTTTTTTGATGTTGCGTTTCACTTCTGAAAAGAGGAGCGTTACGCGGTTTTTGGTGTTAAGAAATCTTTAAATTGTCCTGTAAGCCAAAGAATCTTAAACGTTTAAAACGCATGTTTACTACTTTGTCCCCAGGGCCGGATTAACCATGTCAGGGGCCCGTAGGCAATGCAATTCTGGGGCTCCTTGAACTGTTCTTGCTTCCTAAAACATTGTTTTTCGGGAACACCTTAAAATTCCGAATTATATTTTTCCGAATATTCATTTATCCGCATTTTCATTTTTCCGAAAACTATGTTATGCTGGACCTATTTTAGATTAACTGCATGAGTTAATTGCTTAACGTGGGTTAAGTTAGATTTGATTTATACGCGATATAGAAAAATAAAGCCTTCTATCAAAACATTTCATTCGGAATTATGAAAATTCGGAATTATGTCGTGTACCCATTTTTTCCCGGTGCGCGGGGCCCCTAGCCGATGCGGGGCCTCTAGGCAGTTGCCTAACCCGCCTTATGGATAATCCGGCCCTGTTTGTCCCTCGAAGGGTAGTTTTTAAGAATCAAAATATAATTACCGTCCCTCATATCATAAGACTTGTTAGGTTTTTGTTATTTTGGTTGGAATCTCTCGTAGGCATAACCATTCGTCAACGCGACAAATCAATGCCATCTTCGTATTATCTTTTGAGACTCTCTTACTTTGTAATATACATCTGAATTGATTATTTCATGCAAGTATATTGAGCCTGATAAGGCTATAAAACCGAATAGTTTCGTAGAGATCGTCTGATTTAAAACTAAACGCATCTCCACTAACTTTTAAACAGCTTTAGATTAGAAGACCTCTACCCCATTATTTTTAGGGGTACTGTAATGGATCCTAATCTAAGAGCCCATTGTTTGACGTAATGATACATATCATATGAAGCACAGAGGCGAGGAGGTGACTGCCGCCGGTGTTCCGCATCACAGCTATACCGGATAAGGCCTTTCGCGTCAAGGATTGGTTTGTGCGGATATACCGAATACAAGTTTTGTTATAGAATATTTTGGTAGCTTTACGAAGGCTAGCACGAATGGATTTTAACCTTTTCAACGCCACAGTCGACTCTGGCCGTCAACTAAAAGTCGTGCCACTGACTCCACGTCGGTTACAGCCGACAAGAGTTCAAGATTAAAAGAGACTTTGTGTGGTAGCAATAAGGTGTAATTTGCATAGCATAGCAAACATGTTTGGCGTGTGGGTGGCACATTTTGTATTCGACGTATGGCTTTCAAAAGGTTAAAAGGAACTTCATTCTTAGGAAATTGTATTAAATTCTACAATAAAATTCAAAAAAAAAATTACTGAGCTTACTGACTCTAAATGTAAATCTGTCATAAAACAAAAACTAATTTCCCGAGCATATTATAAAGTAAACGTATCATGGATCGGGATGTTTGGCAGTGACTCGCGCATCCTGCATGAGTAATCTACGCTTAAAAAGGTGTACTGTGCAAAAATACTGTGATATTGTAAACTTATGTATGATGTAAACTTTTTTTGAAAAAAAATACTTTGCCGAATTTCTTACGCCGGTTCTTCTCGGGGCAAAGGTTTTATTTTTCGAACCGGTGGTAATGCTTTCTGACATTCATGGGTGCATTATATTATGCCTAAATAGAAGAATAAAGAACTTTGACTTTGAAAGATACTTCACGTATTATTGTGTCAATGACGCCATCAACCTCAGGACAGCTGTACCTTCTATTGTATTTTTATTGCACACACAGTATCTAAACGGCCAACGCGTCAAATATGTGTAATACAACAACGGCGACCACATCAGTGGCTTAAAGGTACTAGATGTTGGCCTGTTGACGTCTTGGTGACGTTTGAATTCATTTCACCGAAATTAAAATTAAAATCGGCCAAGAAATACGGATGATACAAACATTTTAAACTGCTAATTAGACAGCGATTAAACTGAGGGATCCGATACGCTGTCTGACGTCATGTAACATGTCAGCCATGTTCAATTAAGATAGGAACAAATTTTAATCTGTGTTGGCTTATACATATGTACTTAAATAGTTTATTTTTAACACAATTCAAAAAATGATTTTCTCAACTGTTTGTTAAATGAATCAGCTTTTATTGAAGCTGTGAAAAAAAGACGTGAATATTATCTACTAATAGGTTGACGCACAAGAACTGCAGGCTGCAACGAATGGAACTAATGAAACTTCTAATTGTGTGAGTACCATCCTTTTAAACGTACTTCAAATTTCAAACCCAAAACCTGTATTTCTTTTACACACAAGTACCTATCCTTTCATTCGCCCGTTTAGTCCATTCGTGTCGGCTCTTGACGCGCTCCGTAATAGTTCAGATGAAAAGTCCGATAACCCGCGACAGACTGCTGGCTTCGGTCATCAGGTTCAACAAAACACACCAGGATGATAGGCTGAATACGAGACACCTCGGTATTGGCGGCGGTAAATCTCCGGTGTATGTCGCTGAGCATTTATCACCATATAATAGAGAGATTCATAGGGCTGCCAGAATGGCAGCCAAAGAGAAAAAATATAGATTTGTTTGGGTGAAGAGTGGGAGAGTTTTTGTTCGCAAAGAGGAAAACACGCAGGCTATAGTTATTAAAGATTTGGGTTCGATCAACAGATTATTATAAAGTTAATCGCCAAATTACACCAATTTTACTTATAATGCATGATTTTTAATATTTTCATTTTTAAATTCAACAACTTAAATTGTTATTATCAAAATTCTAGAGGTCTGAACACTAAAACTGCCGATTTCCAACTTAATGTGTTAAATAATAATTATGATATTATTTGTATCACGGAAACATGGCTCCAAGACAATGTAAGTGATAATGAACTTTTCGATGATAGATATAATGTTTACAGGCAAGCTCGAAATATTCAACGTCCGTATTCCAAAAAAACTGGTGGCGGAGTAATGATAGCAGTTAACAAAAAATTTACTTCCTACAGAGTGTTCGAAATAGAAACGCAACTAGAAGACCTTTGGGTTGTTATTGAGACTAAAGCTAAGAATGTCATTTCCAAAATTTGTCTTTGCTGTATATATCTTCCCCCTCCAGTAAAATTAGTGGACTTAGATTTATTCATAGATAGGGCATCCGCAATTCTGGCTGATTTCACTGACACTTTAATCGTGGGAGATTTTAATTTGTCTGCTGTTGATTGGACTAGCAGTGACCCGGTTGGCTCTTTTGTACCGGTAAGTAGTTTTTGCAATTTATATCATAGCCTTGTGGATTTTATGGCTTTTAGTAATTTAAAGCAATACAACAACGTACTTAACAGCAGCACCCGGATTTTAGACCTAGTATTATTTACTGGCACCGTTAAAGTAGAGCCCAGTTTGAATTCTCTGAGTAATGTTGACCCATTTCATCCGCCGCTTGAATTATCCATAAACTTGAAACTCGACACAACTTTATCTCCAAACTTAGAACCAAAATTAAATTTTTATAAAGCAAACTATCAAAAAATAATAGAAGATCTAGATAAAATTGATTGGCCGCATTTATTTAATGTTTGCCAGGACGTGGATGAAATGGTGCATATATTGTACGAGAAGTTAAAAATTGCTATAAAAGAATTTGTCCCTATAACTATACATAAAGGTAACAAATATCCAGCCTGGTTTTCAGGGAATCTTATACGAATGTTAAAAGAAAAGTATAAAATAAGACAGCGTTGTAAGAAATACAAAAACCCAATGGATATTCTAAGCTTAGATTTAATTAAGAAGAGGTGTATCGATGAAACCCTTAAATGTTATAATCAATATTGTAAGGACTTAGAAGATAACATTGCTAAGCACCCGAAATTTTTCTGGACTTTCATTAAACAAAGACGAAATAACAAATCTACCATACCGTCCAATATGAAACTTGGAGATGAACAAGCACACGATAACAAGAGTATTTGTAATTTATTTGCTAAAAACTTCTCATCCATTTACAATCAAAATGTAGTAAACTCTAGTGCAACCGACATAACTAAAGATAAAACGGTATGGACAGATCCATTGAGTTCAATATTAATCACAGAAAGTATGACCCTAAATAAAATAAAAAAGCTCAATTTATCCAAGGGACCGGGCCCCGATAATTTACCGCCAATTTTTGTGCACAAATGTGCGAAACCTCTATCTCTACCCTTAACACTCATTTTTAATAGATCCCTTGAAACAGGTGTCTTTCCGTCAGTCTGGAAAGAGACAAGTATAGTGCCAATTTATAAAAGCGGATCAAAGTCGGAAATTAAAAATTACAGGCCAATCGCAATTATATCTGTAATGCCAAAAAATTTTGAAACTATGGTATATCCATATGTGCATTGTCATTTTGCTCAGCAGCTTACTGATAAGCAACATGGATTTATACATTCAAGATCAACTAGTACCAACTTGATCGCATTTGTTGAGACATTAACAGAGCAAATGGATAATCGCGTGCAAGTGGATGCTGTTTACACAGATTTTAGCAAGGCATTCGATAGAGTTAATCACAAAATTTTATTAGACAAGCTGTCGAGCGGTGGGATTGATGGAAAGTTACTAGCCTGGTTTGGGTCATACTTGGCAGACCGTCAACTGTATGTGTCGTTAAACGGGAAGCGATCTAAGTCATTTTGTGCATTAACTGGCGTCCCGCAAGGCTCACATTTGGGGCCATTGCTATTTGTTATTTTTATTAACAGTATAGTAGATTGTTGCCATAACTCAGTGCCGTACCTTTATGCGGATGATTTAAAAATTGTTCGACCAATTCTTAGTGGCACCGATGGCTTACTTTTACAGAACGACATAGATAGGCTGAGTTCCTGGTGCTCGCAGAACAAAATGGAGATGAACACTAGCAAGTGCTATATTAATTTTAGTCGCAATAAAACTATAATACTGAACAAATATAATATAGCAGGTATAGAACTACAAAGAGTAGATACAATCAGGGATTTGGGAGTAATATTGGATGCTCAGCTTAACTTCAAAGCTCATTATGATAGTATTGTCAAGAAGGCATGTCGAATGATGGGATTTTTAATTAGAAATAGTAAACAATTTAAGCGTATAAGTACTAGGGTTTTACTTTATAATACATTAGTGAGAAGCAATCTCGAATATTGCTCTCAAGTTTGGTCACCTTACTATGAAGTTCACAAAGGCCGCATTGAAGGGTTGCAGAGACGCTTTCTAATATACTTGGGTTTTGCTTCACGCAATGCTAATAAACTTCACTCATATGAGGCAAGACTTAAGTTCTTCCGATTTGCTTCTCTCAGCAGTAGACGAAAATCTCTAGATTTAACATTTATTTACAAGCTAGTCAACGCCAAGGGATTAGACTGCCCAGAGCTTTTGAGTAAGGTCAGAATAGCGGTGCCAGCAAGATTGCCTCGTCCTGGTACTTATAAATTATTTAGAGATAAGCTTAATAAAACTAATTTAGGCCGTAATTCACCACTGTCGAGAATGATGAAGTTGTATAACCACCTACCAGGCTCGGTGGAAGCTGATATATTTCACGATAATCTTAATAATTTCAAAAGGAAAATATCGAAGTATCTCAGGTCCTCACCATTCTAAACAATCGAGTTTTATGTTATGTTTGTATTCGTTTTTGTAGGTTCCTAGACGCATGTGTAAGTTGTGGTTACCTATAAGTAGATAAGCATCAACCTGGGATCTATATCATATAGAATTAAGAATGTACGATGTATTATCTGTTGGTAATCCTTAATAAATAAATAAACTATACTGATAACTGATAAGATAATACAGTATTGTGCTGCGTACTTATGAGCATGTCGATTAACATTGTTGCCGTCTTTTTATTACTATTAAAATAAGCTGGTATTTCAATTTCCGAGCACTAGGGCCACTAAAACTTAATTTATAGTATGACGGTCAATAGTTAAAACGTAATTTTAAATATAAATAATGTCTTGTGGTTATAGTGATAGTTATTTCTGAGAAGTGTTCAGAGGTAATATGAATGGGGTTTCATACACAGTGAGATTTGAGTTACCGTCCTGTATGTTGTTATATTTGCATAACAGCACAGAAATTATAAAACAAGTTTTAAACGATAGGTACGAAATTAACGGCAGTAAGGTGCGTTAATCGTGACTAAATCTTTTATTTTTCGGAATCAAATTCATGTACTGTCCGGATTCAGCAACATATCACATATACATATACGTTAAGTTACATAATAGCTTAGTATTTCTATGTATTCAATGTATGGGAATATCAAACAAATTAATAAAGTTTTAAAACTTGTGTGACATGATACATTTGGGTGTGGTGTTTAAAGTCCACTCCTCCTCCCCCTCCCCCAGCCGCTTCACCCCCTCCCCCCTCCACCGTGAAATGTGTCCCGGTTAACGGTTTTTAGGGTTCCGTAGTCAAACTAGGAACCCTTATAGTTTCGCCATGTCCGTCCGTCTGTCCGTCCGCAGCCTAGCTCAGAGACTCTTAGTACTAGAAAGCTGTAATTTGGCATGAATACCTATACATATTAGTCACGCCAACAAAGTGGTAAAATAAAAACATGAAAAAAAAAAATATGGTACCTCTTCACGTAACGTGGGGATGTATTTTTTTACTCGTCTACCCCATAGCGTGGGGTGTCGTTGGATAGGTCTTTCAAAAATATTGCGGGTTGCGGGTGCGAAAACAATTTTTCGATTAAGGTATCCGTTAATGAAATATTAAGCTTTAAAGCGCAAATTTTTGTTAGTCAAGTGTGCCCCCCCCCCCTCCCTACAGCCAAAACTACAAATACTAAAATCTGAAAAATATCTTAAATTAAAGCACATACCTAATAATGAATTCAATAGGAAAACGCGCCTACACATTGCGACCTCAACATCTTTTAATACTTTATTGTACATGAAACAATGAATAATAAATAAATAATAAATAAATAAACTATCACGACTAAGTAGACTTCATTGTTTCTTGAGATACAAACAGTTTAAATGTTTAAAACTACCGAAAACTTATATGCGGTGTTGGTAAACTGACCGCGACCTATGTCGATGTATCAGGATAACAGTTTTCCAACGGCAAAGTTAAGTTTGTCGCTAGGTCTAATTTGTTTCGGCTTCGGAACCCTACACTGAGCATGGTCCGACATGCTCTTGCCCGGTTTTTTTACATTCTTGGGACAACTAGGTATAATAGATACGAAAAGTGTCGAGGACAATGTTCCTTATTAAATTCTAAAAAGAAAAGGTTATATGTATTTTTTGTAGGATCGACGGTATTCAAGCTATAGCTACAGTGCCGGCCACTAATTTACCACCCTTGTACATACGTCTTATACGAGTACCATATACAAATTATCATACTTATATACAAATTAGTATGCATGCGTCGGCAATGGTTTTTTAAATGCTTCCTCCGTGAAAACTACGATATTCACAAACGTTTAATATATACCATTTTGAACCTTATTTAATCGGCTAACGAATTGGATAATAGCAATATAATTGGTCAACTAGTTCTTGATTGGTTGTCAATTTTGGTAAGTCATTTTTGTAGGTAATCGTATGACGTACGTACAAGGGAAAAATAATACATATAACCTTTTCTTATTAGAATTTGATAAGGAACATTTTTGTCCTTGACACTTTTTTCGTATCTGTTAAAAAACCGTTAACGGGGACACATCCCAAATGTATCATGTCACACAAGTTTTAAAACTTTATTAATTTGTTTGTGAAAAAACATAGAATTACTCAACTATAAACCGAGGTTAATTATAAGCGCAACTTGCGTGCTCGGACTATAATAATCATATTTATCTATTAAATCTTTAGCCCAACTTTGGCTGGACGCCCTCCAGCCAGATGGACCGACGACCTGAAAAAAGTGGCTGGTGGTGACTGGATGGCGAAAACGGGAGATCGGGCCTTGTGGCGAACCCTGGGGGAGGCTTACGTCCAGCAGTGGACTGCAATAGGCTGAAATGATGTGATGTGATGATGATGAAATCTTTAGTGCTTTTGTGATTCAATGAAATAGGGGTGTTTTTTTTTTCGAATTAAAATAGTATTTATATACGACCCGCCCAGCTAGGCGTCAGCTTATTTTATTTATTCCTATATTATGTATCTGTCTCTTTCTGTGCTTGCTTGAATAATTCAAATGTTCATATTTCGCCAGCTGAAGTCGTGTTGTCCACGGACTCAAAGAAGGTCTAGTTTAGAACTTTATTTGCGTTATATACCATATCAGAATTTTATTATTACCTAGTCGATACGGCACGAGCTTATCGTAGCTACTTAGCGTAGCATAGGATTATTGTAAGCTAGGATTGGCTAAAATGTAGGATCTGATCTGACAGCGCCAGGCGATTCCGTATCATGTTAACGCGATGTTATCAACGTTTTGTTAAGGTTGTTACTGTAGATTTGCGAAAGCAGACGGTTGTTTGCTAATTTAATTTACTTTACTTAGATATTTAACCGAGGTATTATCATAAGAATAAACAATAACTACTTACACGTAGAAGCGAATCTCCTTTACCAGGCCCCAAATGCCTCGCTTTTAATACCTACTTCCTCCTTCACCCCGCTACGCCCCTCTGTCTTCCGAGCCCAAAGTCAGGGCTGTCACTTGTGAAATATTTTAATCGGTTTATGGATGTGTCATACAAGTTTAGTCACGAAATGTTATTTATGTTTTCCTTCAACGTGGAAACATTGTTGCAAAATGAGTTTTTTACATTTACTTTAAATTAGGTAATAATATTAATGATGATATTAAGATTATCTCCAGAAAATTTAATGGCTTATGTGGCTATTAATCATCTATGAAACACAGAAACGAGTCTATACATAAACAACCTTTTAAGCTCAATAACTTTTAAGTATAGTCTAGGATCCGATTAAGTTGAAAAAGCTTTATTACAAAATACTATTCTTATCTATTAATTCGTTTTTAATGTTTCCGTTTTTTTTATCTTCAACATCTAGGGGATGTACTATTTAACGAATAAAACTCCTTCATTCAATCAATTAACTATGTCTAATTATTTTGCCGTAAATAGTCGTTTACTTTTTAAAACACTATCTTATTTCAACCATAAACACTAAAATCAACACAAATACGAACACCAATTCAAGACACAATAACAATATATTGATTAATACATATATATTCCGTCTGTGACGCCCCTGATTGACTAGACATCTCAGGTGTCGCCAGGCGGTAGGTATTTAACGCGCCGAGCGCGCGTCCGGAGCCGGGAGTTTCGCTTCTACGTGTAGTTATTGTTTATTCTTATGGTATTATATTATAACCTATTATCAGCCATAGATTCGATAAAATATTTTTTACATTGATCTTTGACCAAGTGGATTCATCCCGTGTAAACATTTATTATTATTACAGACCTCTAGCGCCGATCTGCCGATGCAAGGAGCTGATAGGCATATATTTGAAGTTGTCGTAGTTATTTTAAAATATAAAATTATGAATAATTTAAGTTGTTTGGTTATGTTTAGGCTACGCCACTCTACCTGGCTCGGTTTTGCTTTTACATGTTAAATTCATGTTGGTTAACGGTTTACTTCTCCCGAAGATGGGCTAAGCTTCCGATTAAAGGGGTGCAGACTCGTGGTCACCCCAGTTTGTCACCCCAGTGCCTTTCGACGGAGCCGCAACTGTAACCGCACCCATTAGTCTAGTAAAAGGCGCATCTTCCTCTCCCTCCTTGTCGGCACGATCCCGGGAAAATTTACAATAAAATCAAAAGGCTGGTTTCGGTTAGCAGTGAATATTTAAAAAAGAGTAAAATGGATTCACTGCTACATTTCTGTTGTTCAGTCACATTTAATTAGTAAAATACTACCAGCCTTAAGACGGAGTAACGTCTAAGAGATAAGTCCACTCAAAAATACAACTACTTATCATTATAATTTTCCCATGTAACGATACTTACTTTCTTCTTCTTCTTATGGTGCCTCGTCTGACACTAGCGAAGGTTGGCAGTTAGCTCCGCTTACATCTTACTTTGCAAACTGTTTATTAGTTATGAATTTATTGTATAAATTTCTTGCCAATTTACCATCTTGTGGCAAATTGCTGGAAATCCACGCAGCACGCTCTTTTTGTTGTAACGATTTCAGTATTTTAATCGTTTTATGTCTTATTAGTTCCACAGAACTACGAATTTCGTATTTAGTTGCCACGGAACGCCCTAAAAAGTACTTACCATACTTTAACATTCGTACTTTTATGGAATAGATGGGACGTCGTACTGTTTAAGCCTGTTTGTTGAATTAGGTGCCAGGTTCCGTGATATAAATTAAAAAATGATCCCCATGACGTGTCCATTATAGTATTTTACGTGACGGTTGCGTAATGACAGGCATTACAACATGAGTGTGGTTTATTAAACGAGCCGCAAGGCGAGTATATACATCACACGAGTGTTGTAATGCTAATTACGCAGAGTCTCGTACAATAGTTTATCTACACACATATTATAAGTACTCTAAGATGGGTTCAGAAGCCAAAAGGCAAATGACCAGCATTACCTTACCTGTGATAGTAGGTGACAGTGATGACAGCGGTAACGTAATTTTGAAATTACGGTATCGAATATTGTAAAGTAAAGAGATCCAAATTTGGAACATCTTCCAAAACCAACAGCTGTCATCGCTGTCACCTACTACCACAGGTAATGCTGGTCATTGCCTACGGGTTTTGAACGCATAATAGAGAACTGATATGAGTGTAGATAAAAGAATTTATGGTGTTTTCAAATTTTCCGATCCACGACGTCCCCACTAGTTAATTTTATGTATGTTTTATTTATAGCGGGGCGAGCCGTCGTGAATTGAAAACAAACACTATATTGATATGTTAAATAATTTCATGGCTTAAAGTTTGTTTAATATATCCGAAGTGATAACTGCTATAGGTACGTATTTGATAAATGTATAATAATTACGAATCTAATAATAAACAAATATTTGTTTAGGTAACTATTAGACTTTCTGTCATTTTACAAAGTAGTGTATCTTCTGTAAAACTGTAATTCTGAGTCAATAAACAATGTAAGTACACAAATTGCTTTCCCGACCGACTTTTAATGTAAACATTAAGATACAGGGCAACCACAGATACAGGTTTCTCACATAGGTATTGTAGAAAACTTATGTACTTAGTGTAGATAAAGTTATGTATGCGACTGTACATAATTAGGCATTAAACACTCGTGTGATCTTATTATAAAACTCGACTTTCTAGCATGGTGTTGATATACTTTGCTCGCGATCCCCTCCCCCGGTCGCGGAGTTATGATTGCCCAGCAGGCGGTTTGGGCTCAGTTTGACTCAGCCCAAACACACAGTGTCACTTATGCCGAGTGGCGATACGCCAATCTTAAGACTAAAAAAATAAAACTATTAAAGAACGACCAATGGGCTAAACCTATGTTGACTACAAAGAGTAGACTGGCCAAAATTTACAGGTAGGTTTACGTTAGGTTAGTTCTTCAGAGGGCCCCAATGGCCAAAATAACCCAGAAATATGAGCTCTGCGAAAGCTGAGCTCCGTCGACTTCGTTAAGCTGTGCTAAATGGTAGTAATATTGAAATATCACTAAAACATGACTATACATAAGCGGGCTCGACAGCTGTAAACGCATCGCTAGGTTGTTGTTCTTCAATATTTCACAAGTAAAAAAGTGTTTTTAGTGTAGCTTACTAAAAATATTCTACTTATGTAATAGTTAATTGTTGCAGTGTTTATCTGTTTATTAGATATTTGAAATTCCCAATTTTAATTTATTTTATATCCGTCAGGGTTGCATGTTTAATTTTTAAAGTACACTGGTTTTATTAATATTCAAATATTTTTCGAATATGACCGTTGGGGCACTTCGATACACAAAGGTACGGGGCACATTGGTGCTATGAATGTTTGAGGAAGTAATTTTTGACTGTGTTGTTTAAGTGTCTAAAAGTGTTTTAGGGTTTGTTAAGCCTATTTTCTCATACATGTTAAAGTTCATTTAAATAAATACAAAGAAAAACATTTGAAATCGGTCATAATGTCTATAAGTAAAATATTTTGAAAAACAAAGATATTTAAAATCTCTATGAAACACAATCGGTTGCCTATACCCTCCTTAAAAGAAACGAAACAACATTTTGTTGAATTTAAGCATTTTTAAAACTTTTTTACATAATTAAACACGTGTATCAAGGTGCCCCATGGGTGGGGCACAATTAAACAAATTCCGTTTTTCACAGTTTTTCCTTATATTTTTATTACTATTAAATTTTCAAAATTAATTTAAATGCCATATCAATCCCAATTAGTTCAACTATGATATAAGCAAAAATGTTATAATTTTAATCATTTTTACTGCCCAAAATATAAGGTTAAATTTTTCCGTACCAATGTGCCCCGTTTCCCCCTACCCTTTTAAACACCTCAAGTAATAGAACAGCAATTAAATAATGAAGTACAAAAGTTTAGTGATGACCTAAGTACAATAGTTCTAAATGTTGCGTTGTAATTTAAAGATTTCGATCAGTTACTCCGGGTATATGTTATTCACAGCTCTTGCCAATCCTGATTAAAGTTAAATATTCGGCACACGTCATTTGGGGCAAGTCCGTCTACCCTACCATCATTAACCTCGTGACCGCCACAGTCATCTAGTCGTGACAGACAACGCTCACACGCCAACCCGAAATAAAACCTACGATGTATTTTAAAGTTCCTATTTATCGACTAGACGGTTTGTTCCGTGGCGTATGGCGTATCGTGGCGGTCAAGAGGTTAATATCTCAATACAGTTTTTTTTAAAGTGCCATGACCTGCGATTGAATGCGTTGTGATTTTTATAACACAAGGAAGTTACTTTAAATAAAACGCTAGGTTCGACCCAAACACGTATAATAAATACAGGCTTACAATAGGGATCTTTGGATACAATCACCGCTGACATCTGAGGTTATGTACCTACTCGTAAAAACTACTTTCTAAAACAGTCAATACCTAATTAAATTTCGAAGCTCTTAGACTTTTGTCAAAACATTTATTTAGTAGATAGACACCTTATAGATTCTATATTATGAATTAAAAAAATGTTTATTATTATTACACCGCATTACCTACGGTGTATTGCTGTGTGAACCAGTGGTAACACCACAAGGATACCTACTGTCGCTCCCACACGCAAAATTATTTATTAGCTAATGTAATATTATGTAGGTATATGTATGTATGTATGTCCGAGTACACTAAAAACTACTAAATCATATGACTAAATTGCCATCGGCTTCCAAACAATTCTATAATTCCTTATTGTCGTTGGCATCTCGTACCTGGTACTTATAAAGTTCATCGACTCTTGCAAGTCCTTTATCTCCATTTTTATGGATTCTAATTGATTTGAAATAACCTTGAGTAACATGGAGTTGATCTGGTTCACCGCGGAGCTAAGTTCCTGCTTCAGAAGATTGTGTACGAACATCCTCCGATGTAACTCCTACGGCGTTTGTGGCGGGTGAGGTTAGCGGCGGCCTCTTGTTGTCTCTGGCAGTAGTTACATTACGAACAGGAGTGGAGTTATCTCCAATCAGCGCAAGTTGTAGAATCCTGGTCGAAACCGGGCGCCGACGATAAGCAAACCAAATGATATGATTTCGTACATTTGGTACAGTCTACGGACTGTGAATTGACAAGGCTTTTATTGGCGCAACATCCCCATGATCTCACTGCGATCGGCGTCATTACAGGTTGATTAATTTTTGCAGTATGTGTCAAGAACTGACAAACAAATTATTCCGTTTTAAATTAAACCAAAGTAATTCACTCTAAGGAAACAGAGATACAACAACACAGTCACAAATCAAGCCGAATTGAACCTTTTATTAATTGTATAAGGCCCAAGGTGTCTTATCTTATAAATATAATCTTGTCGATTAACGGGCGCCGCACATAGAGGTATTTGAACGATCTACGCGGCCAAAATTATTTTTATGCTTATTAGATCTCAAAACAATGTTACTAAATAAAATAACAAATATTCTTACAAAAAAATTTATTTTTACAAGAAAAATTTATTTTTACAAAAAAAATGTGTATTTTTTTATACAAAAACGATTTTTTAATAAACAAAAAAGTTTTTTTTAATAAAGAAAGGTTTAAGTAATAAAAAAAAAACTTTTTTTTAAATAGAAATACAATATATTTTTGTATCTTTGCTTTTTTGTAAGTATTACATTTTATTATATTGTTGGATGAAATTACCATCTGGACGCGCCATAAGTAGTCGGGTTATGTGTGGTGCCACCTTAATGAAGGGGGTGATGACAGACAGCTGCCAATTTGGACAGCAGTCTTGTCTCGCGAGTGGTTTCGTTTTGTTTTGTATCCCAAGTCCCTATCCCAATTTCTGTTCTTTACAGTTGATAAATGTGTTATTTTAATAAGAGTCTCCTCACTTCTAAAAATATAAACAAAAAAGCAAACATAGAAATAGATAGTAGGTATATTTTTATTAAAAAATACTTTTTTTATTATAAAGTAAATTTTATTTATTAAATATTTTTTTTTATTAAAAATACTTTTTTTATTAAAAAATGTTTTTAACTTTCATCATCGCTCTCTGATGAATTTTCTGGCTCTGCAGGTACAAACATTGCCAAAGTTTCAGGTAAAAACGATTTCACTTTCCTTTTTTTTACAGTTCGCAGGCTACTTAGTAAAGGATCTGAACTAAGCAAAAGGCGATTAAAAATATCCTGGTTACAACTTTCCCTTGAAAATTTCCTCGCGAAATCTTGGCGGTAACATCTAAAATGTTTGTTGCGAGCCTCAGCTGCTTCCTCGGAAAGTTGTCCAATTGGCAATAATGCGTTTTCGATGATGACTGCGCCATGGACTAGAATCTTGTGCATTGTTGGCGTCATAGGATGCCAATCATAAAGTTCCTTATAAACACGAGCAGTTTCTGAAGCATATCTCTCATATTTTACAGGATCAATTTTGAATCCGCTTGAAATAACTTCCAAAATGACTTTTAGTCTATAAATAAGCTCATAACTGATGCCAGTTATTTCTGCAGCTAAACTGGGGTCCTCAAAGAACCTTCTGCTGGTATTCCCGTCATTTGTATTGCCAAAATTGGATTTAGGCATATCTATTATTAGCCCTGTTTCAGTGCGAAACCTTCTTTGTATCTCTTTTTTCGTTTGTTCTTCTTGGTCTTTCTCCTCTTTCGTTTTTCGTACCCTGTACTTTTTTACTTGGAGTTTGTAGGCTAAATGTAGGATCGATTCGAATATGCGAATTCTGGCGTGTAAAACCGATATGCCGAATTCAAGGGCTTCAAAATTCACGTCTCTGGAATAGTCCAATTCATTAAAGTCTTTCGATGTTGCTCCACATATGTAGCACCTACTTGTAGACCTTGTGCCTGTGGCTGCATTGCAGACCTTTCCATCTACCATGGTCATTATAAATCTATGCTTAATTAGGAACTTTTTCCCTGCTATTTCGATTTCTGTTGGGACTAAGGAGCTAATAGAGCTTTTAACGTGCCTTATTTCCTCTTCAGTAACATCTGCGGTTTCCTTGATAAAACGAAATCTAATTGGTCGGCAAAATCGCGGTGAAGAGGGTACTGGATTATTCCATAAAACTTTTTTATTTTTATCCCCACAAACTAATTGAATAGGCACGAAGCAGCTTTGAAATATGTTTGAATCAGAATCGGTATAACTTTGTTGTTTTTGCTTAAATTGTGATTGTTGGGACCCATCGCAGCCCCATTTACTAATAAGAGTTAGGCATTCACGCTCTTGCTCCTTTAAAGTTAGCAATACCTCTTCTAGGTACCCTGATAAACGCTTAGCGGTAACATCCATTAGAGGCTGTAACTGAGCTTCGGCACTGGTACTCGTTACCGTAACTGATTCTTGAGGTGGGTAAATTTTCTTCTTGGCTTTTTGTAAGGCACTATAGCATGGAAAAAACTTCTTATTGGTTTTTCTTATAATCTCATACTGTCCTTGGGTCAAATCAGCATCTACAAACACTTGCAAAGCTTGCATTGGTGTTAAGGAGGAGAATTGGTCTTCACTTGATTTTGTACGGTAAAATGCTTTTTTATATTTAGTTGCTCGTGTCGGAGAGCTGGAGATATCCTTTAGTACAATTGATGCATCTTTTTTACCAGATTTTCCCAGTTCCACTGTCGCAGCATGTATTATAATCTCTTTCCCAAAATTAGAACGAAGTTCTTCAGTCTTCCGCCTTTTGCTCCTCTCACTTGAGTCTTCGAACGACTTGGATGGTCGACCTGGCCGATTTTGTGATGTCGCAACAACAGGTATTTCAAAAGTACCTTCCAGCCAAGACTGGTTGTATTTAATAAAATTATCTTCTTTATAGTGAGCTTTGCTCCATCTTTTTTTGAATTCAGATTTGAAATGGGCAAAACCACGCTTCAAGTGGCTAATTTGGTCTTCATTGTAATTTTCACATGAATAAAGTTGATCTCTTAGATAGTTCAGTTTGGCATCTAAATTAGGCAAATTTTCCTTCTTCATGCGGTCAAACAAGTATTGCCGAGTCACAATTCTTACTCCTGAAGTACCCTCCGAACCTAAAACAAACGAACACGATTTTAAAATCGCAGACAAACATTTCGAGTTTTATACGAAATTTCACTAAATATCTTTAATCGCCCAAAACTGTATCTATCCGGATGTTTCCGGAGGTGTTTTTGCTAGTAGTTATAAGAAGAAAGATCAAATAATAACCTGTAATAGTAACCATAGCCCGATCTACCCCGATACATAAACAAAAACACTAGTAAAGTAAAAATATTGAAGGAAATCACAGCACGAAAATGAGTTTCTTTTTATTAAAAAAAAAGCATAAATTTTTTAAGTTACTAAAACTTTATTAACATAGAATATAAGTTTCTTACCTTGTCCTTCAGAATCCATCACTTTCAATTTGTAAGAAGAACTTGATAACATAAAAAATCACTTCGGAAGTTCAATGTTTAGTAAAGCGCGCCGAGAACAAACGTACACTAGGTGAAACGGTTAAATTCCGACTGACGCTACGGGCGCGGGGTGCACGCTAGCAGGTAGAAAGGGTAGGGGTATTGTGCCCGGGTTAGTGCTTTGTTTGAGAAACTCGTTTTTATCGGTATTATTATTATTTTGTTTTTGGGACTTTTGGCCGCTTAGATCGTGCAAATACCTCTATGTGCGCCGTATAACGATCGCGAGAAAAACGTAAACGCCGCAAGATTTCTAACACGTTACACTTTTTACTTAATGCAATGGGGGTGTATTTCATTTACCTGTTGGTATATTTTCCAGTTATTTTGTATATCCAGCACCAAATTCATACACTGAATGTTCCCATCACTGACGACACTAACACTATCCAATTTGCGTAAAAGTGAACTTAGATGTAACGGAAAACAATATTTTATAATTAAATAGGTACTGAGAAGCAAATTTTTACGCTGTTAACGAGCCGAGTTGGGGTAGACTTCGATATTAAGAGTTCCCCGATTTTAATGACCTCCCCCGCCGAACATAGCTTTATTTAGATAACCATTAGGAGTACTCAGCGCACGCACACATCCACCCTACCCTATCGGATTACGACGGACGTGTTTACCTTAATACTAGCTTCGATATTTTTGCTACTCGTGGCATCCTTACTTGGATACAAGGGCGCATGGTATCGGCAGCCAGTTTAGTTTGAACCCTGTATCATAAAGAAACCTTCAATAGAAGACTTACATCCGGAACTCTGCCTTTTACTGACGTCACACGCTCCTGACTTACCCCGAACAATCCCTTGTTACACTGGCGCCCAACGTGGGGCCCGGAACGTGGTTCGAGATCCCATAGTTAGTCGATCAAAGACCACATCACAGCTGAAGAGCAAAGTAGAAAAGATGTCTGTCAACATGTGGATGACCAGTTCAAACAATTGCTCGAAGACATTGGTGCAAGAGCGGCACAACCACCTGAAAAGCGACGTGCCGCATTCTCTACGGCTACTTTATGTTACGACGGCAAACGGGACCCAGCTCCTATTAAAGCCTTCCTGACAGCTGCATCCGTCTACAAAATGGTGGAAAAGATAGAAGACTCAGACGCCCTGCTCAGTCTGCCTTTGATTCTCAAAGACGAGGCAGCGTCGTGGTGGAACGGGATAAAGAAGCAAATCAACACGTGGGACGAATTTCAAAGCCGCTTACGCCGAGCTTTCGCCCCAAAAACACATGCTTTTCCAGAAGATCATTGGGGAAAAACAGGCACACGATACGCTTACCGAAACATTTGTTGGTGGATTTACTGGCACTGTTACTGCCGCCAACCCTCCCAGAATAGCATCAGCTGGATATGGTTTATGGCCAATTACATAAGGATAAAGGAGTAAGTTCCTCGGGAAAAGATTGACTCTTTTGACACTTTGTTGGAAGCTGCTCTCAGTGCTGAGCGACTATACTCGGAAAGTTCCCACCCTTGGGAGTCGAAGGAGATGGCTGCTGTGGCTAGGGTACGATGTATCTACTGCCGACTATATGGCCGAACGACCCCGTGCAATATAAACTGAGGAACATGTAGCAGCTGCCACCCAGGCACCGTCTCCATCCCAGGCTGCTGTACACTGTCACGGCTGCAAAGCTCCTGGTATCACAAGAAGCCAATGTCCGAAGTGTTCAACATCACGATGGACTGCGCCAACCAGCCAACAACTAAGTTTTTGCTCAGTTAACATCAAGACTGATGCCCAACCGCGATCTATCGTTGGTATTGGGATAGATGGGATCATGGGCACAGCATATGTGGACTCATGTGCAAAATCGAGTGTAGCCTCCTACGGCCTTTACAAGTGCCTAAGACAGCGAGGCTACAAATTCAGCAAAGAGTACCTCACAATAACTCTAGCCGATGGAGTCAAAAGGCGACAGAACATATTGAGCGTGCAAATCGTCATAAGCCAGTGCAATCGAATGATACCCACGACGTTCATTGTGTTGCCCGATTCGCATGAGAATCGAACCCTACTTGGAGTAGGATTCATTCAAGATGCTGGGATGATCCTGTAGTTACCTCAGATGACATGGTATTTTGTGGATGATGCCCATACCATATACGACCTCAGAGAAGAGGGTGGTGAGGAAACCTCAATGGCACTTTTAGAGGCAACCATGACGGAACAGACGGTCCTGAACAATTGTGAAGTTCTTGAAGCAGCGCTACCTGGACCAAGTTTGAAGCAGTCGAAGTTGAGCTTCTAAACGCTGACCAGAGGAAGCAATTTGTGCAAATGCTGTCCCAAAAAGAGGAAGTGTTCCAGTTCAAAGATCGGTGCCACCATACCGCCATGTCTCTCGCCACCGCGACTTCGCATACTTAACGAGGAAATCAGCAAGATGTTAAAGGACGGGGTGATAGAACCTTGCTCATCCCCATGGTCGGCGCCTGTGGTCATGGTACCAAAAAAAGACGGAAGCATCAGGGTATGTATATAAATTCTATTACCACTCCTGATGTCTACCCTATTCCCAGGATGGATGATCTCTTACACGCTGCCAAGCCAACGCCTCTCATGTCAACGCTAGATTTGCGCGCTGGCTATTGGCAAGTTAAAGTTAGGGATGAGGACCAAGATAAGACAGCATTCATAACACCATTCGGTATCTACCGATTCAAGAGGATGCCATTACGCAATGCACCCGCCACCTTTCAGCGATTAATTGACAGGGTACGGATCAGCCTATATCCTGTTATGTAAGCATACCTGGACGATCTCATTGTGTTCTCTGAAACTTTTCAAAGCCATCTAATAGATATGAACAGAGTATTCAAGCAACTGAACGAGTACAATCTGGCAGTCAACCTGGAAAAGTGCCGTTTTTGTTGCGCTACTGTCAAGTAGGTACTTGGGTCATTATATAACACCCCAAGGTCTGCAAATCGATCCGGAAAAGGTGACGGCGATAACTAACATACCCGATCCAAAAACAATATCACAGCTTTTATCCTTCTTGCAGACCTGCTCTTGGTATAGGCGATTTATACCCAGTTTCGCGAAGATAAGCGAACCGCTTACGCGCCTTACAAAGAAGAAAGGGCCTTGGTCTCAAGATCAAAAGGAAGCGTTCTCCAACTTGAAACAATCCCTCACAACTGCACCAGTTCTTCAACAAGCTAATGAAGACAAACCATACATAATAAAAACCGGCGCAAGTTGTTACGAGGGCTGCTACTTATGTATCCGGAATCTGGGATTCCAACATTTATAAACGTTATATCTGACCTCCATGGTAAAATTTGAACTTTTTTTTAATATTGGCCGCTATAATTTTTTTTCTTATGTACGCTAGTCTTTTGTTTTTGGCGGGATCAAAATGTCATCTCGCTGCAAGAATGGAACTCACTCGTGAAAATATTCGTGCTATGATTTATTATGATTTTCGGCGTGGTTTAACGCAACAACAGTGCATAGATCAATTAACTTCGACTTTTGGTGATGAAGCTCCATCGAAAAGCACTGTGTACCACTGGTTTAGTGAGTTCAATCGTGGACGTAGTATGCTCACGGACGAAGTTAAGGAAGGTCGCCCGAAATCGGTCGTTGTACCACAAAATATTGAAGCCGTGCGAAAACTTATAATGCATGACCGTCATGTTACATATCGCGAGATAGAGGCGACTCTGGGCATATGTATGACGAGCATTAATAAGATATTACATGATCATTTAGCTGTAAAAAAAAATTGTTCCCGTTGGATCCCTCACAATTTAACTAAGGATCAAAAAGAGGCTCGCGTCGAATGGTGCAAGAAAATGTTAAAAAAATATGTCCGTGGTGACTCAAAAGCTGTTTATAATATCTACACAGGTGACGAGTCCTGGATGTATGCGTATGATCCGGAAACTAAACAACAATCAACAGTGTGCGAGTTTCAAAATGAGCCGAATCCTACGAAAGTAACTCGTGCAAAAAGCACCTTGAAGCAAATGGTTGCCTGCTTTTTCGGTATTAATGGCCATGTGGCTACAGTGCCACTAGAGAATCGTAAAACGGTTAATTCGGAATGGTACACGACCATTTGTTTGCCGGAGGTATTTGAAGAAATACGTAAAAACAACCAGCGACGCAGAATCGTTCTTCACCATGACAATGCCAGCTGTCATACATCATGCGAAACGACTCGATTTTTGGAAGGTCAAAATATAGAATTAACGGGTCATCCGCCGTACAGCCCTGATTTGGCACCCAATGATTTCTATTTATTCCCAATGTAAAGAATAAATTACGTGGTCAACGATTTTCGACCCGTGAAGATGCAGTCGACGCGTTCAAACAGCACGTTTTGAAGATACCTCAGTCAGAGTGGAAAAAATGTTTTAAAAATTGGTTTCAACGTATGCAAAAGTGCATCGATCATAAGGGAGAATATTTTGAAAAACAATAAAACCATATTTAGTCATATACGTTTGTTATTTTTTTCTATTCCGGTTACATAAGTAGCAGCCCTCGTATGCTATTGGGGCAGTACTGGTCCAGGAGGAGGGAGAAGAGCATTCGGTTGAGTACGGCAGGAGGTTCCTTAGTCCTGCCGAGAAAACTTAGTCCACAACTGAGAGGGAGGCCCTGGCCGTAGTCTGGGCCGTGACTAAGTTTAGAGAATACATACCATGTAAAGAAAAAGAGAGACGAGATCAACTTTAAATTCAGGATCCTTTTATGGCTTATCGGACGGAACTCAGTTCTTTCTGTCGACAACAAATTGCTAATACATAACTCTGTCCTAAAACCTATTTGGACCTACGGTATCCCTCTGTGGGGAACCGCCAGCAAAAGTAATATTCTTTGCTTACAACGCGTACAGAACAGTATTCTCCGTACTATATCAAAGGCCCCCTGGTTCTCAAGAAATGACGAGATACATGATTACCTCAATGTTCCAACAATCGAGACCGGAATAGAGAGATACAGGACTGCATATGTTAAGCGCCTATCTATCCATCCCAATCCATTAGCAACACACCTCTTAGAACCTTCCCTCAGTGAAAAGAGACTAAAAAGGAAGGATGTTGTGTAAGCGGTTAGGAGAGGCGCTGGCCTCTTCGCCTTAAAGACAAATGGCTTTCAACAAATCAGCTTATAGTCTTGCGACTGATGGCCGATAATATATATATATATATAAACTCATGTTTTTTACTGCCAAACGTGTTATGCATGGTTACATGCGTTTTTTAATTTTTAACTTACCAAACGTACGGTTTCAGAGAAAAACCCCCGCTGTACAATATTTATTTATTGCCGCTTTAAATCGGTGACAGAAAAACGGTAACCAACAATGGCACTAAACTAAACTACATCAATATTGACCGCTAGACTAGACTGATGGAATAAGAACGGCACTACATTATTGCCTTGTGAATTTTACATATCATAAATTAACAGTAGCCCAATCTATAACGACATCATAGATCGCAAACGCGCATGTAACAACCATTTTTTTATATGTTGTTAGGTCCCTTGAGAGTAGTTAACACCCAAGTTTGCAACCTTGAGAACCCTGTGCTATCCCCATGGTGCTCGAAAAACTGCGAAATTTTGGCACTTGTTTCAGTTTTTTCGAAAAAATTACCCTACGGAAGCGTTTTTCAAGTATCTTTCTGTCTACTTTAATAAAGTTTACTACAATTTGAGTATAAACTGAGCTCACTATGTCCATTGGTTGCGGAGGCCGGAGATACAGCAAGTCGAAGATGGGCAATGTGTGCAGAGCCCGCTCCTCAGACCCTGCTTAAAATGGTGACTTGCAAATGCAAAAAGAGGTTGCTTAGGGTCGTGCACTTGCAGACAGGCCGGGCTCAGGTGCTCTATCCTATGTTCCTTTTTTCCACGGGTGAAATTGCAACTGGAAGACTGAAACTGGACGAGGAGGACGAGGATGCATACGACCCAACACCATGAGCCGGCCCGCCTCCACTCCAGAAAACATTATCCCTCTTCCCCCAATCCTCCCCACTGATCTAGACTGGGTGAGACTTGGTCCTTAAAAGGACGAATGTCTAAACTGTTTTTGCTTGACCGTGTAAATATTATTATTTTATAGTTTAAATATATGTTTGCTGTGTTTTTTTTATGTTTACGTTTATTTGTTTTGAAACTATATGTTACATCGAAAATATCAAATTTACAGTTTTTGGTTTTCTTTAAGAAATACATTCATACATTATTCAGAACAATGTTTTTATCCGAAATCAGATATTTTAATAGTTTAAATATTTTTGAGAAAACTATGAAAGTATGAGGCACTATTCTGGTATTAAATGGAAGCTAGTTAACCTTTTGAACGCCACACGTCGAATACAAAATGTGCCATCCACACGCCAAACATGTTTGCTATGCTATGCAAATTACACCTTATTGCTATCAAACAAAGTCTCTTTTAATCTTGAACTCTTGTCGGCTGTAGCCGACGTGGCGTCAGTGGCACGACTTTTAGTTGACAGCCAGAGCCGACTGTGGCGTTGAAAAGGTTAAATTGTACACTAATTCTTATCTCAACTTATATTCTAGGACTATTAATTTAGCCAGTACGTAACTTGGAAAATGACCATATCACGACATTTTCATTTTGTTGAAAAAATGTCAGTCTTTGACTAGCTATATCTCCGCAACTAATAGTCTTACAGTGCTCAAATTAGGCTTAAATTGTAGCCAATTTAGTACGCTTTATTAAAGTATAGCACAAAGATACTCGAAAAACGCTTCCTTTATATAATTATTTCGAAAAAACTGAAACAAGTGCCTTAAATTTTCGCAGTTAACGAAACAACGTGGAAGTATGTTCATTTCTTTATTGTATGTTTATTATAAGCCATAGTTATACATCTAAAATGGTAAATTCACATTTTTGCACATTTTTTTTTAAAGAAAATCGTCCCAAAACTATTCAGTACAATGTTTTTATTATTTTTCTAAAATCGAGGTTAATTCAATTCTCTACTAATTCTTTTGACATGACTTTTACCTAGGACCATTATTTCAGCCGGTATTTATCTTCAAAATACCAACACATTTTCACTTTTTGAAGAATATTGCCCATCTTTGACTTGCTGTTTCTCCGCAACCAATAAACATTATGTGCTCAAAATACGCTCAAATTGTAGAAAATTTAGTTATCTTCATTAAAGTATAAACAAAGATACTTGGAAAATACTTCCTTAGAGAAGTTTTTTCGATAAAACTGAAACAAGCGCCAAAAAAATCTAAGTTTTTGAGAACCATGGGGGTAGCACAGGGTTTTCGAGGTTGCAAACTTGGATGTTAAATACTCACATCGGACCAAAAAACATGTGAGCAAATCGTAGTTACATGCGGGTTTGCGATGTTTGCCTTTTTTAGCCGACTTCAAAAAAAGGAGGAGGTTCTCAATTCGTCGGGTTTTTTTTTTATGTATGTTCCCCGATTACTCGAAGACCACTGGACCGATTTGAAAAAATTTTTCGTTGTTCTAATGGGTATACTTTCTAGTTGGTCCCATTGTCACGTCAGGATCTGATGATGGGATCATGGAGCACTATAGGCACACCTATAGCGATTTTGGTATTTTTCACTGTAACTCATGCATTTGCTTTTGAAAAGTACTATATGGTGAAGTGGAACTAATGATGAAGACCACAGATGGCCACCGGAACTCCTTAACGGTACCTATTTCAAGTGTGGCGATAAGATATTTCGATAAAGGTAGTTGAGCGACTATGACGAAGCACATTTAGGTTTAAATATGACTATGACATTCCCGCGGCGTTGTCTGCGGCGAGCTTGAAATGTTCTATAGTTTCTCATTAATATTTAGAAGTGGAGCTACGTAACAGCATAAATAGGATCACTAACCGCCTTCAAAAATGCAAAAAATAACTTCTTTTAAAATGGTAGGTCAGTCCAACTGAAGTCGGCGTCCCACAATATTTTAAACCAAAAGCCGAATGCAGTTGGACTGACCTACCATTTTAAAAGAAGTTATTTTTTGCATTTTTGAAGGCGAGTTTTTGTTTTTTTAAACATTTATTGTGTTGTTATAGACTGGGCTTCAGCAACTGACAGAAATTATAACTAGCATTTGCCGCAATGATCCATTAAAAAAAAAAAGTAGGTAAGGTCATATTCCTTACAAAATAATTCCATACCAATACCCAAACACTTGTTGATTTTATGAAAATGAAATTTAATTAAAGGTGTTGTTAAGCCAATGGGATACGGCGTCTTATTTTC
Source organism: Acleris literana (assembly GCA_946894065.1). Lineage (NCBI taxonomy): Eukaryota > Metazoa > Arthropoda > Insecta > Lepidoptera > Tortricidae > Acleris > Acleris literana. The sequence goes on along the minus strand of OX335668.1, from coordinate 26,917,110 downwards.
AATCGTGGATTTCAGTGCTTTAGAAGCGTTTTCAGCAGGCTGAAATATCGTTTCAGTCCGTTTCCTCTGAAACTCTATCACATACCAGATTATCAAAATTTCGTCCAACTTGCCGTTGTTTTCAGGCGGCTAGAACATGTTTTCAGTCCGTTTCAGGCCACCCTCTATCAGATTACGCCATAACCTGAAAACCCATTTTCAGGCGTTTTCAGGACCCCTTATGGGCCTTTGAATGGTAGAAGATCCGAATAGGAGACGATTTACACTGGCCTGTTTATTCGATAAAAACTATTTTATTTCAAATTTAATATGGTAAGTAATATATGGTGAATAGGTTGACTGAAAAAATTCAGTCCAGTATATTATTAATTAAAAATTTAAGGTTTTTTTTTTTTAAATTGCACCGGCTTGTTTATTATATAAATTACATACATAGATACCGACACGTGGACGCTTACCTTTAAAAGTCTATTATTAACGAAATCACTATATTCTGTCATAAGAATAAATATAAGAGCTACGTAAAAGCTAATCTCCTTCACCCAGGTCCTGGGTTAAAATCCCGGTAATGGTAGATATTTGTGTGATGAGCACGAATATTTGTTCCCGAGTCATGGATGTTTTCTATGTATTTAAGTACATAATATATTTGGGTAGTTCTACTAGCGTTTCAACCGCTATCACTTTCCTGGTCGCATTATTCACCATTTCCCTGACTCCTAGAAAATAACGGAAAATGATAATCCGAACCTACAGGGAAATGGTGAATAATGCGACCAGGAAAGTGATAGCGGTTGAAACGCTAGTAGAACTACCCATTTCTCTATATCGCACCTACGGCGCAACACTGTCACTTATGCAAAAAAGCATTTTTCCAGGAGAAGCATTTAAAGATTTAGTGTGGTATAAAATGATTATACTTTCTGATCTAGAAAAGATGATTATTTGGCATGATTACTGCTACTTTTAGCTTATTAATGAGGAAAATAAGGTCACTTTAAATATCAAAGAAATATAATTGTCATTACTTTAAAATTGAACAGCCCTCAATTGTGACATTATGGCACTAAACTAAAATAATAAACGTATTTATGACAAAGTTACGATAAAATAAAATCTAGAAATTAGTAAATAAATATTTATTAAAAGTTATAACTCTCATTTTCACAACTCTTTGCTGAGTAAAAGAGTTGTGAAAATGAGAGCTAAATACCACATTTTTTAACTGTCTATTAATCTTATCAGTAGAAAATCCAATTTCGCGAATAGTTTGGTTTCTCATACTTAATTAAATTTTAGAAAGAAAAACTAATTGTTATTTGTAACAAAAGACATACCTAAATAGGAACTTTGACATACATTTTGAGTGTAGTTTTCCGATTTAGAATCAAGTTAGTCATCAAACTTAAGTAACTTACTTAACTTTGTGGTTCCTTATGACTAAAACATACACACTACTATATTCTATATTCTACAGGCATATTCTTTACCCGTCACTTGGCCTAATTGAATATATTTCTAATTTGTAATTTAAGCTGAATGAGATTTCTAAAATCACACGCTTCCTAAATTCCAATAAGAGTGAAATATTTCAGTCCTTTTGATAGTAGTTAACTTCGTGGAACAAGACAGTCGATACTTATATGTGTAAGGAAGGCCCATTTGTCTAGCTCCTATGATCTTTCAGGTTTTATAGAGCAATATTCTTGCCCAGATTTCTTTAGCCTTTTCGCTATATAGCTAATTTTATTTTAGGGCAATAATGTCACAATTGCTTGAAATTTTGGAAAAATAAAAAAGGCATTGAGAAGCAAAGTCATAATGTGCATTACGGTCGTTGACGTCACAAACATAACTTTTTAGTTAGAGTCATATTGGAGCAATAATGTCATAACTGTACTACTTTTATGATAAAAATACAATAATTGGAGAATTAAAGTCGTATGTACATTAAGGCAGTTGACGTCCCGACGATAGTTTAACAGTTTGGAATCATATTGGAACAATATTGTCCCACATGCATTAGAGTCGTTGTAGTAATAAAACATAAGTGTTGGTTGAACTTCAAGTTAGCTAGAGCAATGTCACAACTGTATTTTTGGGTCATTATTGCTTCAGAATCATAAAATAAAAATGTCACAATTACCCTAAAAACGTTGTAGATCCGAGACACTCCATCAACCTGCGGGAGGCCGGCGCAACTGACCAATCATACGTTGCTTCTCCAAATAGGTCTTTGATTCGCGCCAAAACCACAACGTCACTGGCGCACTCGTGCGAAAACTATGCGTACTAATTGAATGACGTTGTCGCTTCAAGGACAGAGTACTTTAAGTGACGTTATAGCATTCTTAACTCAATTTTCAAAATTTTGCACAAGTGACAGTGTCGCACCGTAGGTACGATATAAGTATTTATATGGTTGTCTAGTACCCATAGTACAAGCCTAGAGCTTAGTTTGGGACTAGGTCAATTGCTGAGACATTGTCCCCTGATATTCATGTACCTATATTGAGTTGTTATTTTTATACTTTTCTTTAAATTCCACTATTTTGACACTTTCAAATATTATTGTATTCTTGACATTTTATGACTGTAGCATATTTGAGCTCTATTTTTTCATTATTTGATTTTGACAAATAGTAGCAGCTGCAATGCTGCGTCCTCTTCTATCGCACTGGATTTTTCGCTGGGATCTTTCTGTCGCACGTATTCATACGATTTTTAAAACTCTACAACCGGAATCGAGATTGATTTTTCGCAGTCAACCCTATATCACCGTGTTCGCAATGAAATGCAAATTATTAGTACTGACTTCCTGTTTATACCTGCCTACCCAATAGTTATGACGGGAAAACAATAGTCAACCTAACGTTTGCATATTTTATAGGCTTCATACTTTCAATTGGTATGTAATTTATCTAATAAACAAGACGGTGTAATTTTCAAAAAATAAATTTGATACAAAATAGTTTTTATCGAATAAACAGCCCGGTGCAAATCGTCTCCTATTCGGATCTTAGACCAGAAGTACATTTCGGTATATGGCAATTTTTCCAGTAAGAGTGAAAGAGATAGCATGATTAGAAAGAGACAGCAATACTGAGAACCTTCCCGAAGAACTTCCTGAGAACATAACACGAAATGAGACAGCAATATGCGGAACATTCGCATATGCAGACCCGTGAGTCAAGGACATCGCGATTGTAAACAGAACAAGGTAGCAAGGCGTAGAACATTCCAGCAACGAATAGTCTCGATCGTCCTTGGCGGGGCGAAGTACATCGAACATTCCGGAAGGCATTCTGGAAAGATCGCACACGGGAAGTATAAAGGCAGACCTATCGGCAACCGAGATTCAGTCTTTACTTGGAAAGCGACAGAGCGAATAAGAGCGACCCGAGCGATCGTCTCAGTATTCGAAGTTTATTGTGCGATAATTAAACAATTTAAGTGAATGCGTTATTAAAGTCTACTTTTGATTATCGGTGTATTCGTGCATTTGTATCAGTTATCTACCCTACGTACGTAACAGTATTTAAAATTTACGCTATTTTCGTACTTTGGTTAGTGGTTATATTATAAGGTAACATCTATAACGCAATCAGAATACGACAGGAAACATCAAACACGTACATTAAATCTTACCTGCTACAATATTTGCTATACTAAGTACAGTAATACTAGAGTATTACTAGTACTCGGCTGCCTGTTGCTTTCACACTCTCTCTGGCGTAACACATATACTGACAGATGCCAGGGAGAGGGTGACAGCGATAGACAGCCGAGTACTATTAATACTCTGGTTTTAGTGTATATGGGAGCGACGTCCGAGTTGAAAAAGAGTTTTATCGAAAGTAAACCCAACTATATTTATATGTTGATCCATAAGTTTTAATAATATTGTTAAACAATTCCGAGAACTTGTTTTCAAATATGTATGTTACTGGAATAAAAGTTTTAAAACAGAAATAGATTCTTGACAGTAAAATGTAAATAAGTAAAACCATTATAATTTAACGAGTAATAAGTAAATAATATAAAAAATCGCTAGTTGCCAAATTAGATTTCTACTAATTAAAGTATCAAACTTTTGATGCCAAGGAATTGATTGTTCCCACAGCCACCATGCAGGAAGCAATCTGGATGAGGAACCTTCCCGAGTGCACCGACACTGCGAATGCTGTTGAGAAATTCGCAAGAAAAGAACGCGATAACGGATATGCTGCATCAAGTTAAAGGCCCGGCGTCGAATGCGTCTGACAATGTGAACTGAAACATGTCGTGATAGACAGCTGATTAATTTACCGTCCCGCAGAATCCTAGCATCTCTGCCGGCTGGTGCCTGGTGTCTGCCGCTGGCTGGACCAGCGGCAAGCTGGTGTCCAGGTTCCTTTTTCTAGCAGCTTGGCCTTTTTGGCGGCTCACCGCGGTAAGTCGCGGATTCTCGCTTGTAGACTGTTTAGTCTGCTCTATAAAATTATGTCGCCCTGGTTGTTTTAGTTTATATCTAGCTGCTTCAACCTGGCGAGCGCTCAAACGCTTCGGCTTCGGCTTTTTGCATATCGGCTCATTTTTTAAATTCTGCTGTATTTTTGGTTCTTGCGGTTCTTGCGATTGCTCAAAGTCGCAGCTCGCACTCGGGACGGGCGAGGACGACGCGGACTGGTCTCACATAGGCCTCCTGGCCTTTATGAGTTCCTCGCTGACCTGCCACAGCTTCTCCTCGACCTCCTTGTCGAACGGGTAGCTCGATGTGTACTCGGCGCAGTCCCGGTAAAACTTACCACTCTTGCCTTCTATGCTGTAGTCTGTGGCGCAGAACACCACGGTCTCCGAGCCCTGCAAAGGGCGAATAGTTTTACAAATAAATAAACGAGTATATTATCATGACATCTAAAGGACATGAGGCAATTTTTTATGGAGTCTCGTCTAAGGACAAACAGAAATAAGTTGTATGTTATTAAATAGGTACTTAAATGAATTCTATTTTGTACTCAGTTACCAAAGTCAATTTTATCGCAGAACTGAGGTACACATGCATTTCAAATACTCCGCCGGACGATCCAGCGCGCGCCGATCGCGCGATCCAAAGGCGCGGTCGGTGTGGACGTGCCGCGTGCGATCCAAGCGTACGATTGAGTGCGCGCGCCTTGCCGCGGGTGGATCCGTTTTTCGCCGATACAAGCCGATCCAATTTTGGATCGTCTGGTGTGGACGGGGCGACTATTCACACAGAGCATTCGCAGGCATTCGAGATCGGATGGTAATGGCGAGTATATAGAATAGAATTTACAACTCCACTTCTCAGAGAATGCGTGTTATTACGACCAAGGACGCCCGCGACGTACCCACCGCACGCTGTTTGTAGTGGCTGGTGGGCGCGGCTCCCGCGCGGGTCCCAACCATCCATATAACTCAATGATAAAACACCAAATATGTACACAGACCTTATTACTATGGCAATAAGGTCTATGTGTACATATTTTTGCAACTTTGTGCTGGTATTTATTTTTGACCTTGACTGTAGGTTAAGCAAAAATATGTGACGTTCCACGGGTAAAGGTACCTTATGGTCGGTATGGAGTTATGAATATCCCTGTAATCTACAATTCATAAGCAATCAATAACAAAAACATCCAACTCCCTAAGTTGTGCAGTTAAGGAGATATTTTTTTTTGAAAATTTTCTTCAAAATACATTCTGAAAAAAAGGACATTTTAAAATAACTTAGCTATATTTTTAGCTGAATAACATAAATCAAACACATTTCGTACCATTTTATAAAACACTTCGTATCTCCTAAACTAAACTAAAACCCGCCATAAGGTACCTTTACCCGCGGAACGTCACATATTAACACTACAAAAAAAGGTGAAATGGATTTTAATTAATATGTTCAGCTATTATTAAGAAAATTAAACTTATAGTACTTTGCACTTCAGAGATATCAATAAATATCAAATATCAATTTTGTTGTTGAATAATGAAAAATATATAAACCCATACCGTAATTTCTCAAAATTAAACGGATTAGATTTGGTTAAATATTTTAATATAGTAAAACACTTTACTCCACCGACAAGAGCGAAGCTCTTAAATTAAGAGAGAGAGAGAGAGAGTAAAACAAAGTATCAAGATCGCATAGATGTCAGCGGGGAGTGCAGCGGGCGGGGGCAGCCACCAAACTGCCCGCTTGATAACGGGTATACTGATGGTAATTGCAAAAACCTTCATTATAAACATTGAGCTTTTAGCACTAGGTAGGTCCCAAGTACTTAGTATAGGATCTAGTACATCATTGTTGGCAGATAGATGATAATTTAACTATACCGTTCGTGTCAGCTTGCGCTGCCTGGAGCACTAAACGTACAACTTTGAATTCCCCATTTCCTCCACTCATCATTCAACACTACCCTACGAGTGGAGATGGCGTAACTTCGAATGTCGATAGGTATTTAAAGTAGGGCTACAGTAAACACGACCAAAAATAAAATTATAAACACAGTGTCGGTTTATTTTTGCTCGCCAGATATAAAACGAGGAGCTGGAACTTGCCTGTTGAGCCGTCCGCATGAACATCAAAAAGACGGGCGCCATCAACACATAGTGATACCACCTGACCGAGTCCCTGAAAACAAAAACAAATACTGTAAATACTGGCTGTGCTAGTTGAGGCGGGGAGTGAGCAGAGCAACCATTACTCATGATCAGATTGCATAAAACGACGTCTATTTACATCAATCAGAACAGTCTAATTCAAACTCTGAGCATTTTGGGATGGGTGCAAAATTTTACCGAAATTAGATGATGATAAGCAGCTGTAACTTTCTTTTTTGCCCATAGTGAGTGGCACTTGTTGCACGATTTCAAAATCATGATTAATTTCGCCAACTTCTGATACATCTCCATCTTTTTGAGTACAGTCGACTACAAAGAGATGTATCTACTTTGTCACCTTATTGCATTGTAATACGTAAAGTCCAAAGGTGGATACATCTCTTTGTGGTGGACTGTCCAAAGCGTCGAGAAACGCTTTTGTCTTTCAAAGTATGGATTTAATTTGAATGCGTGGATGTTTCGGAATTAAGATGGAATTCGATACATTGCTATATTATTGAAAATTAGATAGGTACCAAGTTTCAGAATGACAAATTGTAGCTATTTTATATAAGGGAGGGAAATGTGTACCACAATATAGCGTTCTTTACCAGTATCATTTAAACCTTAATAACTCCTTTCACTAAGTAACATATTGGAAAGATGAAACTATATTCTGGACCGGCATAGAAGGGGCTTTCTTTATTTACACCTGGGACACCCTGTATGAAATTGATGGCTAGTAACTGAATGTCGTCACTGTCAACTGTCAAGAGTGTGTATTGTGCTCTTGTAGATTTTCGATATTTATAATCTAAAGCTATCCTATAGTGAAATAAACAGTATAAAAGTGAAAATTACCTTTTAACTCCTGTGGATTAGTGTTTTCTCGCAACTAGACTGTTTGGAAAGTGTTAAAAACAGTGGAAATATAGACGCGAAGAACACTTGGCATATTAGCTAATCATCCACCTGGGTCTCTATTTACAATACAATATGTATCACCCTACCTACCCACATCTATTTTTCTACAAATAGTGTTGCCAGTAGCATAAAAACAAATTCCCCAAAAATGAGTGAGGGTGACCAGGCAAAACAAAACAATGCTGGCCGCAAAGTCTACAGCCAACAAGTCTTTCATAAAGCACTTTTTGAAGCAAGACCTAGGAGCAACTCCTTTCAAGGCACGCCTTCAACTGAACTTGAACGAGATGGTCAGGTGATACGTGCTGATGATGCTCAACCCTCAACATCAACTATCGTCCCCACTGCGAAAGCACCTCTACCGCCCCCATGGCAGCGTGTGCCGGAGACGAATAATAAAAAACGGAAAATCTCTGACTCGCCACCACCAGCTGGTGACGCAACAATTGTAACTCAGAACCGATATGGTACTCTCCCTATGGATCAAGCAGAGGAGCCCGCTGTCGCAAAGCCTAAACTGCCAAGTAAACCACCACCGATCGTGCTCTACGGCATAGAGGATGTAAATGAGCTGACCAAACTTCTGGTTTTCTCTGTCAACGCGAACAATTTTACATACAGGATCGTTAATAAGAACCTGCTCCGGATTCTTGTGGATACTGCTGAGAACTATAAGAAAATCATAGACGTCATTAGACAAAATGGTCTTATCGCCCATACATTCACAAACAAAGATGACAAGTGCTATCGAATAGTCATCAGAAACCTGCATCACACAACCCCTCATGCAGCTATAGTCGAGGCCATAGAGAGGACGGGCAACAGAGTCAAGGGAGAAATTATCAACTCCCGATACGGCCCAGAGAAAAAGCCTACATCCACATTCTTCGTAAATTTAGAATCACAGATTGCAAACAGGGATGTTAAAAAGATAGACTTCATCTTTCATCAACGAGTAAAAATTGAAGATGCGAAGAAATCCAAAACGATTGTCCAGTGTCAGCGATGCCAGCAATATGGCCATAGCAAAAACAACTGTCTGAGACCATACAGGTGCGTTAAATGTGGTGAAGGCCACCAAACCAAAGATTGCTTAAAGAAAGATAGAAATACTCCTGCTAGGTGTGCCCTATGTTCCTGTGATCACCCAGCAAACTATAAGGGCTGCCAGGTGTACAAAGAAATTAAGGCCAGAAGAGATACCAACTATTCAAAAAAGTCGAACAAAACTACAGACACCAACGCCGAAAAGACCACTCAAAGGCCTCCAGACATTAATGACCCTCAGATCTTTCCTAGCATTGACAGGACCAGAGTGCTACAAAAGCGGCACGACCAAGCTAATATCCCGCGAAACAACTACCAACTTAAAGACAACGCTGATACACAACGCAGCGAGCACCAGCCAGGACGTACATACTCGCATGCTACTGCAAGCTCCTCCGAACTGCCACACCCACCAGAGGCGGAAAACTACTCATACCTAACTCAACAAAATCTAACAATAGAACAGCTACTGCTCAAACAAAGTCAGAAGATTGACATCCTCATTCAACAAATAAGCAATCTGATGGGACTGCTGACAACAGTCATTTCCAAGCTTGCTCCATAAATGGCATCACTGCGCATTGCGACCTGGAACATAAATGGATTAGCCCCCAACATCGACGAACTACGAAATATACTGATTGCAAATAAAATAGATGCCATCTTAATATCCGAAGCGCATGCCACTTTATCGAGCTCCTTCCGCATGGAAGGCTATAACATTTACTTCACTTCCCATCCTGACGGCCGTGCCCACGCTGGCACGGCTCTAGCAATAAGATCAAGCATAAAACACTCACATATCGAATCCTACTCTACTCCTCACCTGCAATCGACCTCTGTTAGGATAGAAGATCGCGCCGGTACAATTGTCGTCTCCTCTGTGTACTGCCCACCAAGACACAAGATCACCGAGGGCATGTTTAGAGAATACTTTCGGACTCAAGGCTGCAGATTCATTAGTGGCGGAGATTGGAACGCTAAGCACACATACTGGGGTTCCCGTTGCGCAACTACCAGGGGGCGCGAATTAAAACGGTGCATCGACGTGAATGGGTTGCAACCCATGTCGAGTGGCGAACCAACGTATTGGCCAAGTGACCCTAAAAAATTACCCGACCTTCTGGACTTCTTCGTTACCAGGGGTGTGGATCGCCTTTACACAAGCATTGAGAGCAGTCTAGATGGATCTTCTGATCATACCCCAGTGATCCTGACCTTAAGCACAGTTGTGATCATTTGTGAAAAAGGGGAGTCTTTGACTAACCACAAAACAGACTGGGACAGCTTTCGGGCATATATTGATGACAATATTACTTTATCAATTTCATTAAAAAATCAAAACGAGATCGATGAAGCCTGCCAATATATTACTAACCTCATTCAAGTAGCTGCTTGGATGAGCTCTTCATCTCAAAAAATCACACCTAAGCCACGATCAAACCCATTAGATATTAAACAAAAAATTCTTGATAAACGTCGACTAAGGCGGAATTCGCAAAACTCCCGATGTCCCCTAGACAAAACTATTTACAACTGGGCAGCCAAAGAGTTAAAGGCGATAATAAAAGATTCAGTCAACTCTACTCTACAGAATAAACTAGAAATGATGACACCATCTGATCGCGGTGAATACTCCTTGTGGAAAGCGACAAAAAACCTAAACAAACCTCAAGAATCATTCCCACCAATTAGGTCCCAAAGTGGTTGGGCTGCCACAGACTCTGAGAAAGCAGAAGTGTTTGCAGCTCATCTGGCCGCCGTCTTTACACCCAATGGTGGCGTAACCGACGACTCAGATCTAGAGAACACTTTGAGCCAAGACTTCCAAATGTCCTTACCGATCAAACCGACATCTCCGAGAGAGGTTGCCAGAGAAATAAGGATGTTGAAATCTAATAAGGCACCAGGGTTCGACCTGATTACCAGCGATATATTGAAAGAAATTCCAAAGAAATGCATAACGTTTCTTACCTGTCTCTTCAATGGTATTTTTAGGACATGCCACTATCCGTCTATTTGGAAGATCTCACAAATAATTATGATCCACAAACATGGAAAACCTCCACAAGAACCCACATCTTACAGGCCGATAAGCTTAACGCCAGTAATGTCAAAACTATGGGAAAGACTATTCCTCAGTCGCCTGAAGCCCCTTATGGAGGACTGCGATGTTGTTCCTCCACATCAGTTTGGATTCCGAAAATCCCACTCCACGGTTGAACAAGTACACAGGGTCTACCACACAGTAAGACAGTGTTATGAACGTAAACAGTACTGCTCAGCTGCTTTCTTGGACGTTCAACAGGCATTTGATCGAGTATGGCATAAAGGTCTGTTAACAAAGATCAAAGAGAGGCTTCCTCACTGTATATTTCCTCTAATGGAGTCATACTTAACAGGCAGAACTTTTCAAGTCAAGCAGCGGGATGCCAGATCAACTCTACATGATATTGAGGCTGGAGTACCTCAGGGCTCAGTTCTGGGACCAGTCCTGTATAACATTTTCACTTCAGATCTACCCACATCAAAAGAAGTAACTACGGCGACCTATGCTGACGACATTGCTTATCTATCTGTAGATGAATCTCCTTCAATGGCTAGCAACAGACTCCAACATCTGCTAGATAGGACAAATAACTGGCTCTCAAAATGGCGTATTCGTGCTAGCGCAACCAAGTCAACCCATACCACTTTTACTCTAAGAAAACTTAACTGCCCTTCAGTAACACTTGGTAGCGAGCCCTTAACCCATACTGACTGTGTCAAGTATCTTGGCTTCCATCTCGACAGGCGGCTCACATGGAAGGTCCACATAAAAAAGAAGAGGGACGAAATTAACTACAGATTCCGCAATCTATCCTGGCTCATGGGGCGAAACTCCGTGCTGTCAGTAGACAACAAGCTGCTCATATATAACTCGGTCCTTAAGCCCATCTGGACATACGGGATCCAATTGTGGGGTGTAGCGAGCAAGACTAACATACTTTGCCTGCAACGAGTGCAAAATGGCATTCTTCGGATAGTATCCAATGCGCCGTGGTACACCAGAAACGAAGAAATTCATAAATATCTCAACTTGCCTACTATATCTGAAGAGATTAGTCGTTTAAAAAAAGTTCATAGAGATCGGCTATCTACCCATCCGAACCCCCTCGTTGCTGAGCTGTTGGATACGTCTAAGGTGGTCAAAAGACTGAAGCGGGATCACCTCCTCTGAATGGAAAGGCGCGGCACTGGCCGCTCCTACCGCACTGCCAATTATACTTCCACCAATTCGCTTATAGTCTGGCGACTGATTGCGGATAAAGAAACACAAAAAAAAAAAAAAAAAGTAACTGAATGAGAATTTCTTGATTGGCCAGTTATTGATGACTAGAGGACGACGGCGAATTCGTACGCGTAGAACTACTTCCCCTATTTTAGCCCCTTCGTAGTGCACTTCTAGGGTACCCAAGAAATATTCCCTCCAAATTTCAAGTCCCATGGTCCAGCGGTTTCGACTGTGCATTGTGACCAATCAGTCAGTTTCGTCTTTAATGTAATATAGATTTACCCTATACATACTGGGAACGGTACCATAATATATACCGAAAAGATATACAGGGTGTAATCATTTTGAGACATCAGAAAAAATTAAACTGATATCGAAAGTACGTTACCCAATGAGTAAAATCAAATCACCAACTTTTTTTAAATAAAACCAGAAATATCCCAAATATTAACTTAAACCCCTCCCATACATTTAGTACGCCGTTCGTTGAGGCTTTAGTTTGATTAGGTGAAAACTTGTAAATGGCCTAGTTTATTATACACTGTAAAATTTATTTAGTGACAAGTAGGCTGTTAGTTCTCCGAATATAAATAAAATTAAAAGCCTAGTTATTTTACCATTATCATATAATTCATGTTTTTTTATTTATCACAGTGTATTCTTGTAAATTATGAATCTTAAACAGTTTTATCTACAGAGATGGGCAAAAATTATTCGAATGACGAATAGCGAATAAGAATAACCAAATTTTTCGCGAATAACGAATTAAATTCTCGAATGATTATTCTTATTCGAATAAATTATTCGTCGAATAATTTATTCACTAATTAATGAATTGCCACGAATAATTATTATGTACTGAAATACCTGCTCCATTTTTCTCTAATAAATTAATAAATTATTCGTTATTCGGAAAGTAGTCGAACGATTCATTCGTGGATAATTTATTCGCCAATAAATCATTCGCAAATAATTCGACGAATAAATTATTCTCGAATAAAAAAATTACGAATTATTTTTCATTCGAATAATTTTTGGAATAAATAATTATTCGAATAAGAGTAATCATTCGAGAATTTAATTCGTTATTCGTCATTCGAATAAATTTTGCCCATCTCTGCTGATAAAACTGTTTAAGATTCATAATTTACACGAATAAACTGTGATAAATAAAAAAAACATGAATCATATGATAATGGTGAAATAACTAGGTCTTTTAAACTAAAGCCTCAACGAACGGCGTACTAGATGTGTGGGAGGGGTGTTAATAATTGGGATATTTCTGGTTTTATTTAAAAATGTTAGTGATGTGATTTTACTCATTGGGTAACGTACTTTCGATATCAGTTTAAAGTTTTAGGTATATCTGTTATATTTACGGAATAATCGCCTGGACACACTTAACGATTACACCCTGTATATAACAAGATAACTGTTAAATAACACTGGTAAAACCCCCTATTGTTAAGAATGGACTTTTTATAATCTTACTCTTTTCAAGTCGCCAAATTATATTTTTTTGTTTGTAAATGTTTAACAACTCATTGTCATTCGCACGTACACAGATACGTCGGCTTTACCGTGACGTCATACAATGAATCTATTATAAAAATAGTTCATAACAAACCAAACTCGGTAGAAAGGAAGTCATGAAATATTTTTATACATACAATTAAGTACACGATACTGTAACTCAATGGCAGTGCTATCTTTAGGTTTAAAGGTCCCAGCTTATTAGACCCACCCGGCACCCGACCCGCACCGCCTCGCCTTGAGGCGGTTAGTATTTTTTATGTGGATTCGTACGGGCATGCGCTCACTACATCAACTACGCTACGTGACGTTTTTAATACTAACCGCGAGGCGATGCGGTGCGGGTCGGGTGCCGAGTGGGTCTAATGATCTGTGACCTTAAATCCGGCTTCGTTTCATTAATTTACATGGATGATCGTTGTCTAGTGCCCAAAAGCATAATAGGAATCTTTAAATCTATACTAAATATACTATAATTTTATAAAGCGGTTAGTTTGTGACGTTGTAAGGGGTAATCTCTGGATCTACGGAAACGATTTTGAAAATTATTTTACCAATAGAAAGCCACGTTAGTTATTTGTGAGTGTCATAGACTATATATTAACCCAAAAAAATGTTTATTGCCCAACGAAGTGGACACGGGAACAGCTAGTGCATACATAAAGTCACGCCTTCATTCCCGGAGTGGGGTAGACAGAGCTACAGAATTACCAACAACTCTAACAAGGAATATTTATACCTTTTATATCTTTATATCAGAAACAAAATCAATATTGTATTTAGTGTCAAAGATTTATTAACAAAATTAAGCATAGCTGTCTGTGTGTCATATTATAAATTGTTACTTTATCATGCACTAGCTATTGCCCGTGACTCCGTCCGCGCAGAAAAATAAATCATAGCCTTTGTCGCTCAGGGATAATGAAGCATTCTAATGGTGAAAGAATTTTCGAAATGGGTCCAGTTGTTTTTGAGTTTATTCGTTACAAACATACAATAATAAAAAATACACGTCTTTCCTCTCCATAATATTAGTGTTTTGTTACTATTAATGGCAGGTATGGTATAGGTCACTTCAACTGTAGTCAGCTTTTGGATAAAAATATTGTGAGTCGCCGACTTCAATTGGACTGACCTATACCTACCATTTTAAATAAATTACTTATTGCGTTTTTGAAGGCGGTTTTTTGTTTTTTAAAACATTTATTTTATTTTAAACTTTTTGGTGATCATAATAAGCTGTTATGTAGTAACACTTCTTAGTTGATATGAAACTTTAAGATATTTTAAGCTCGCCGCAAGCAACACCTCGCGAAAGTCATAGTCATAATATTTGAACAATTAAATGTTCTTCGTTACAATTGCCACCCATGAAATAGGTACCGTTGAGGAGTTCCGGTAGCCATTTGTGGTCATCATCATCAGTTCCACTTCACCAAATGATACTTTCTGAATGCAAGTGCTGGACTTGTTACTAAAAATACTAAAATCGCTGTATGTATGCCTATAATATTTGAGGAGATCCCTCAATTCTTCACAGATCCCCTCATCAGATTTTTATTTGGTTACAATGGGACCACCTCGGAAGTATACTCTATCAAACCAAAAACGTTTTTTTGAAATTGGACTACTCTGTGAAAAGTTTAAACTGAGAACCTCCTTTTTTAAGTCGGTTAATATACTAAAACCTTCTCCTAAGTGTCGCAAATACTTTTCTGAAAACCGCATCAAAATCGGTTAAGTCAAACGCGAGATAATCGCAGACAAACATACATACAAACATACAGGTCAAACTGAGAACCTCCTTCTTTTCGAAGTCGGTTAAAAACCGGTTAGGTGCGATCGGACTCGCGCGTCGACGGTCCTTTACCGCCGCACAGTAGGTATTATATGTATACATATTCCGATTTGAATTCCGAGTTCGAACCGAATCAGCGCAAGCCCATCTCACACTCGGCCATTTTTTTTGTATTTTTTTCTTTTTTCATGGTTTGTACTATAATCATACCAAATTTGACGCTTGTGTATTAACGTTTTTACCATACAACAAAACGAAAAATACGTTGAAAACAAAACTTTTCATGTTAGGGGACCCTTTATTATTTCACTTTCTTTAAATTTTATTACTCGTATTTGTTAGTAAATCCACCGTAATAAATAACACATATTCTGGAAAACAAAAACAACCCGCTATCTATAATGGTTCAAAAGATTAAAGACAGCTGTTTAAAGGTAGGACGGACAGAAAGGTAGGAGGCATATTAGTAGGGTCCCATTGTGTCCACTTCGGGCACGGAACCCTAAAAAGAAATCTGGGCAATCTTGGTAAGACAACCATTTTAACTTATCAATATTATTCATATGATGTCAATAATGCATCAGCATTCACTGCTAAGATAACATTGTCCTTTGTTTATCATTGAGATAATGAAATGTCCGGGGCCATCCAGCAGAGTTAAATAAACATTAGCGTAGTTACGACTACTGTACCCTTACCATGAGTTACAATTGACGCACTCGCTAGCGAGTCGAATGCTCTTCCTCGCACTCTATAAGAATACTGCGAGATCTGCGAGGGACAGAGCTTCGACTCGAGGTCTATATCGGTTGGCATAATAATTGTTTGTCCTAATGATTGTTTGGTCGAAAATCATTTGTACAAAACGGTTTTTACAATTGAAACCAAAAATAATTTTTAAAATCGGTCCACAATTGACGGAGTAACCGGTGAACGTACATAGAAAAAAAAACATACATACAGTGTAACGTATAACCTCCTCCTTTTTTGAAGTCGGTTAATTAAAAATGAAGTCGCCCTCCGCGTCTGTCTGCATTTCCGCTAACTCCTCCTAACCCACGCAACGGATTTTGATACGGTTTTCACTGTCATTTAGAGAATTTATTCTGGATGGTTTATATGCACATTTCATTAACCGACTTCAAAAAAAGGAGGAGGTTCTCAATTCGTCGGGATAATTTTTTTTTGTAATGAATTTTTTATTGAGAAATCTCAATGTTTTCTTACCAAGTCGTAAAAAAATCGATTTTCGGGCGCTTACATAGCTTACGCTGGCTAAACTTTAAGAGATATATCAAAATAATGTATTGAAGAAATATAGATCTTTAAAAAAACCTAGAGAAAAGTCCGCGATGGCATATGATTATCTCCTAAGATTAACTAACAGTAACCATTTTTATCTAAAAAAAGCGAAGCTATGTTCTCCAATTCAGTATTTATCCTTATCCAGATAAATACGTTAGTTACCTTGGGCATTTAATGTTAATTAAAATTGTCCTTTACACTATATTATTTAAATAAATACTTTAGAAGATATGGCAGATTAATAACGCAACCTAAATCTGTATTATCGAAACGGTTGGCCGGGCCTATAGCCGCGCTTCCCCCTACAGTCAAGGTCCCTAAAGTCCCTACAGTCAAGGACTTTATTGTTGAGCCACTATGGAACCCTGTCATAATGATGCCATAATGCATAATGATGTCAAGCCGCATGATAGAAATTACGCTAAAATTGATGATTAATTGGCGTCGTGTGGTTGCCGAGTTAGAATAGTGCCACTTCATGTCTTCCCGTGGATGTCGTAAGAGACGACTAAGGGAATAAAGGCTTGTAGTACTGTTAGGCGATGAGCTTGCAACCTGTCACTAATACCCTGGTAAACATCTTAGCCTAATTGTGCAAATTGTGGTTATAGAATTATCAACAAGTTTTTAGAGATGTTTGTAATTCTGTAGCTCTGCCTGTATGTTGTTGATGATTAACTTTAAGCGACAGGGTTCCATAGTGGCTCAACAATTAGAGTCCATGGCTGTACCTATAATAACAAACATTTTGAAATTATCAGACGTGCATCGGAACTGATCTCCTGTTGCCTACTTACTTTTATTTATATAAGATATTCCGATTATTAAATTCGGGAAATGGGTAGGTTAGTTAGACTGAGTTTAGGTTTTGATTAAAATTTATTTTCCAGATGAACTTGGGTTATTTTTACTTATATTAACCGAAGCGAAGCGAGGGCGGGTCGGTAGTACTGAATAAACATCTTTTATCTTTTTATCTTTTTTTTACCGCGTAGAATAGAAGCGATGTTCGCCCGCGAGTTGAATGCCGAGCTTAGGAATGTGCTAGTACGGGATGGCACTATACAGTGTAGTGCACACTGCAGGCGGGAGAGTAGAGGCGTGGCGCCCTTCACCTCAAGCCCCGACTGCATTCAACTCGCGCGCGGACTGTAATAAAACTAGTTCCCATTAACTTTAGGTTTTTAAACAGCATCAAACGAAAAGAAAATTAGAGATGAAAATTTAAGTATCACGGTAATAACGAAGTTGTAACAGATGTACCTTCGCATTTGTGTCATCTTTATTCACTGGAATATTAATATTACCCTTTACCCTTTACCCTATACCTAACCACGTCTCGCCCTAATAGCTCTGAAAGAGTGCTACAATCGGTTAAATAGGTGTTACGCGTTTCAGATCACTAGTATCTGTTGTTCAAATCAATTTCAGTCAAATTCATCCATGACATTAGAAACTTTTTTTTCTTAGTAAGCGCCACTAAAGAGAATTCAAGTTATTAGGGCTCGTTTACGGAGACGCGGAGCGTCGCGCGTGGCGTGCGGCCGTAAACAAGCACTTACAGAGTTTACATATACATTAGTATTATGGTGGAACCAAACACTATTCATAATTTGTGCCTTTTTTATCAATAATATCCCCGTGGTTGACCAACGTGGTGAAGAATTCACAAAATCGGGTTTTCACACTACGCAAGCTATCCTCTACACTCTTTTTCACCTAAGATGATTCCTGTGACAGCTCTTATAAACACATATTACACATGTTTCTTTAACTTTACATAAAAAACACACTGGTACACACCTAGCGACGCCGTTCAGGAACTTAAATAATTAATCGCATATTTTTAAGTACCACGCATGTGAGCATAGTAAGTGATTGAAATTACGAAATACGGCTGTCACAGGACCTATCTTAGGTGAAAAATAGTGTAGATAAGATCCTGTTTTATTTTTACTTTAATTTTATTTTTAATGTCTTATTTTGAAATTTAAAAATTGCCGCAAAACATCGAGTTGCTGAAAATGCAATGGCATGATGTGACACAAAACGCGGTATATATGAGCTTACAAGTACACACTATATCCATATCGGTGGTTAAAATGGCAATTGGCGTAAAGGACATCTAATTTTTACTGTACAATTTGTCCTATACGCCAATTGCCATTTTAACCACCGATATGCAAAATATTATCTAATCAACTAGAGTTTTTGTAACTTATGTATGACCTCAAAATATGCCAGTGTTGTCGGACTAAATGTGCATGTGACAAGAGTTATTTTGTCTGTCAGTATTTTGTTCCTTTTGTATCTCTGTTAGTCATGTTTTATTTTATTCATGTCCCTTAAGTGAGTTAAATTTCCTAGCAATAATATTTTCAAGACTTTTGTAAGGACTTACAAAGTCATTTTTACAATTTTGGGTATAGAAACCCTAATTATTATGATACTCACATCTTTTTTAGGGTTCCGTAGTCAAACTAGGAACCCTTATAGTTTCGCCATGTCCGTCCGTTCGTCCGCCCGCAGCCTAGCTCAGAGACTCTTAGTACTAGAAAGCTGTAATTTGGCATATATATATATACATATTAGTCACGCCAACAAAGTGATAAAATAAAATCTTGAAAAAATATTTTTTTTAGTGTACTCGTAACGTTGGGATGTAATGTTTTTTTCTCGGCTCCCCTTAGTGTGTGGTGTCGTTGGATAGATCTTTCAAAAATATTGCGGTTTTGTGAAAACAATTTTTCGATTAAGGAATCCGTTTATGAAATATTAAGCTTTAAAGCGCTAATTTTTGTTAAATTTAAGTGTCCCCCCCCCCGTACAGCCAAAACTACAAATACAAAAAATCTGAAAAATATCTTAAATGAAAGCACATATAATGAATTTAATAGGAAAACTATCACGACTACGTAGACTTCATTGGTTCTGGAGTTACAAGCGGTTTAAATGTTTATACCTACCTAAAACTTATTTGCGGTTTGGTAAACTGACCTACGACCTATGTCGATGTATGGGGATAACCGTTTTCCAACGGCAAAGTTAAGTTTGTCACGAGGTCTAATTTGTTTGTACTACCGGCTTCGGAACCCTACACTGAGCATGGTCCGACATGCTCTTGCCTGGTTTTTTAAGTTAGACTAAAACAAATACTCTTCAAAAATGACATTCATTCATTTGGATACTGTATAGATAAAGTTCACCGAAAAATAACACAAATAAAATAAAGCTATATATAATTAAGAATTAAAACCCATATTTATGAACTGTACCTGAACAAGTTAGTAAAGCAGAACCCTGGGCAACAGTTGTAAACATCTACACCGGAGTCCTTGAGTTTTTCAGCCAGAGCCATCCCAAAGTAAGCATTCATCAGTTTAGAGTTGCTGTAAGCCGAGTTGTGGTGGCCGCTCAGTTTGCCTTGAAGAGCTAGCTCTGTATCTTTCTTTAAATTAAGGTCTTCAAAATTGATTTCTCCTTTCTCATGCAGAGTTGAGGACACCATTACAATTCTAGAAAACAAGAAGAAATTCATAATTTGTTGGCAGGAAACCTTAGACACATTTCTAAAGATAATATTATATCAGATCTAAGTGACAAGTTTTAATAATGTAATATCTAATAGAAAATCTTGTTATTGCTATATTAACCACTTGCATGCTTAGGCACTCACCAGTGCCAAACTTTTGAACAACCATTGTTGTTTTCATTTTACCAAAATACGACTATGACCTGTTTCTCATGTAAGCAAAGATAGCTAGAATAACGCAAATCAGTTTTACAATCATATGGTTGATTTTTGTTACACAATTGTTACACAACAGAAACAAAATAATGTTTGCTAATAAAGGACTTTAATAAAATAACAATATAATTTCATCACAACTATAGGACCCAGTTTTTAACTTAAAGTAATATAAAACACTGTAATTATAATACTGTAATTATAATAATACTTAAAGTAATAAAAAATAGTTAAGGTACCAAAATTTGAGAATGCAAACCTGGCCATCCAAGCTGCTTCCAAATTAAAAATATTGATAAAGGGGTTTGGGTAAGTGTTGTCATTTGTAAAATTCATACATTTTCAAGGTGAGCGGCCATTCGTAAAAGTGGTGAATTATGATAGAATTATTAAAAATAAACATATTTTGTTACGTAATGTAATACTCTTAAGTGCATCGGAAACGAGATATTTAAATATTCCCACTGAGGCGTACTTTTGTACTAAAAACTGAATACTTAAATCTTTAAAATCTCCGCTCCGATATTATTTAACGCAATAAATTATATATATCTATGTGTATTTAGAGGTCCTCTAATTAACTATGTAAAAATCATCCGTGGCCGCTGAAAAAATAAATGACAATATTCTTCAAACAAATTTACCCAATCCCCTTTGTCAACTGTCTGAGATAGTTATCCATTGGAGTCTTACAACTTGCCTTCAGAGACTGTATTATGAGCTTTTCAAAAACATGACAAACCCAGTCAGTAAAAACAAGAGTTTTTTACATTTGTCCTGTTCTCTGCTAGGAACACAACATCAGGTTACCACAACCCTTTCTGACTGAGCCTATATCAGTGTTCAAATTTTTGCAATCAATATTTTAATTTATGAAGTTATATTGTAAAATTCATATCAATACCTACACGTGTCATCATCATGGATTCGTCCAGACAGGGACAATTCAGTCAATGTAAGATGATCCCTGTTGCAACTGTATTTCAGAATAAAAAACATTTGCTATAGTCGCCAGCGACACAGAATATAGTAGTAGTATTGCACCAATAGAACGTAGTGTGCTGGGCCTGCCACCACGGCATATAAAGACACAGCATCATCTATAGCAAACACCGCTTATAACAACCTTAAAAAGAGCTATTGCATGTAGTAGTTATGAGTAATGAAAGAAACAGGTATGTATTACAATGTTTATGGGTGATCCCACAGGCGTTTCAACCGCCGTCATTCCGCTGTCGTAAGTATTTAAGAAATAGGCGGTAATATACTTAAAATTCGATCAATTGTGGCAAGAAGTACGATAACAGTATAGCTCTGTGTGAATGTTAGCTGCTTGGTGTAGCTCATTTTTTCAATATTTATGACAGCGGACTGATGGCGGTTGAAACGCCCGTGGAATCACCCTTATATGAACTGTTACAGGATCATCCTGCATTGACTAATAGCAGAAAACATTCTGTCATTTTAGTGTAACATGAGTGTAACAGTAACCTCCACTAACTGTTTAGCAACATACCTGCTTGGAGCTGCTCGTTTGAGATGATCCAAAAGTAGATTAGTTAGGTAGAAGTGTCCCAAGTGGTTGACCCCAAAGTGAATCTCAAAGCCTTCCTTAGTCTTTAGTTCCTTAGTTAATGGAATAGATACACCAGCATTATTGATCAGCACATCAATTTTGTGGAAACCAGCCTTCACTATCTCCACAAAGTTTTCAATTGACTCCAAAGAAGCTAGGTCCAGTTGCATGGGGATCTAAAGAATATAGAAAGTTTATGGACAATTTGTACAAGCTCATCCCATTTTTTTAAATACATTCCTGCCAACCCTATAATATTTGGGTTGGCTGTAGTATACTGGGGAGAAAGGGTTAAGGAGCATAATACCGCTCTCTGTAATCAACGGCAGGCTCTGTGTGAGCTTTAGTAGCTGTGGCTGGGCCAAAAACCCTGCTGTGGTAAACATGCATCTACCTCAGCCACACGAAAGCTTCAATATGCTGACACAACCTGTAGGTACTCAATGAAATCATGTTCTTAATGCTTCTTTTATGCTAATGAATGTGTGTAATAACTTTTATTACTATTTTGATGTTGCTCAATGGTTGATAAAAAATTGATTTCAAAAGGATATGCAATTAAGAGTATTTTTGTTTTTTGTGTATTCCAAGATTTGAGGTGACCCGAATTTGTTGCACCCACAATAGTAATTATATTCTATTTACATTATTACGAATGAATCTAAAGAAAACATAGTTAAAATATACTTAATTCTTCAAAGAATATTTTTTCAAACTATCTTCCACCCCTCCCCTCCCCCACGATCTAACCCTCCCGCCCCTAGAGCAATACATGATATTTTTACATTTTACACTTTAAAAGTTTAAATGAACAAATAATGAACTTACCAGCTCGCCCCCAGTCGGTTGTTCCTTCCTGATCAGCGAAATAGCTTCCTTTGCCTTTGCAATGTCCCTACACGCAAAAATCACTCTGGCCTTACGCCTCACCAAGCTTTTTGCTGTCTCTAACCCTATACCACTATTAGCACCCGTAATTAAGAACGTTTTACCCCTTAAACAAGTGCTACTTAGGCATTTTGCCCAATTCCGAGACCTCCATTGTCTTATTATACTGACCGCCAAAACCACCGAAACGGGAACGGCCGCATACATTAATTGGTGTGAACCCATCGCGTTAATCGATTACCCGTCTATTCAAATAAAAATAGTGTGAATATCAGGATTATTTCTTACTTTTTATCTTATTTTAGGCCTCTCAATTACAATTCCGCACTAACTTGGCCTATGAGAAAATTAAAAGATAAATGTCATGTCAAAATTGACATTCGGGCAAAGGTCAAAGACTTTTCGTTCGGAAATATTATCGAAAGTGCAGCGTTAAGTGAGTGATCGACGTACGAGACGTTATATACCGCGGTTTTAGAACCTTGGTTTTACTTGTGGGTCGTTGGTGCTGATCATCAGTGATCGGAATAGGTAGAGCTAATTTGCCTAAACTTGACGAATATTCATTCATGCGTGAGAGAGATGGGAATACATTATTGAATGGACATGCATCAAGTTTAGGCAAATTAACTCACCTATTTCCGATCACTGCTGATCATAGATGTAGGAAAAGGTAGAGGGAGTGTAATAAAAAGGACTAATAGAATCATATTCTTCGCACCTGGTACAAATGCCCTTCGTTAAAAGAGACGTCTATATATGACCGTTTTCAAAAGTGTACCGCTTTTTAGTTTTGTTAGTGTGTGTCACTTTTCATCATAAGTTCGCAGTCAGTGATGTGCAGTTGGTCGATTAATTAGGTTAACTTATTATTGGGGCGAAGCTCCATTCTTCCCCGATTCGGATTTTCGTTTGTCCGCATACTCCTCGCAAACTATTAGAGATATCAGGATCAAATTTAGCCCGTAATACGACATCTAGCCATAGATGGTTTAGAAAAAATTAAATTGAAAATCGGACATACCACGGAGGAATCACCGAAAATCTGTTCCCATAGACTTTCAATGGAAAAAATGGGAAAAGTGCCGAAACTTCGACTTTAAGCGGCGCTCTCCGCTCGTAACCTTTTTGAACATAGAGGGAGTATAAAGGCTAATAGAATGGTAGGGGAGATGTGTACATAATGATCCCCCTAAGAGAAAATCTTTACTGTGGTCAGAGTTGAAGACATAATCACAAGATTTAAATTGTTAAGGATAGTGAATTTATATATCTAGAGAACAACATACTTATTTTTTATGATTTCTATGTGTTTTTTAATTACGTCACGTTTTCAGTTTACTAAGGGATCACTTTAAACACATGCATGTATGATACCGTAATATTTAACATTAATAAAATAACATCCAGGCGTTTACTTTAATCATATGATTGTTCAAGACTACGACAATATGGATTCTCGTGTGGTTGCCGAGTTAGAATAGTGCCACTCCATGTCTTCCCGTGGATGTCGTAAGAGACGACTAAGGGAATAAAGGCTTGTAGTACTGTTAGGCGATGGGCTTGCAACCTGTCACTAATACGCTGGTAAACATCTTAGCCTAATTGTGCAAATTGTGGTTATAGAATTGTCAACATTTTTTTAGAGATGTTTGTAATTCTGTAGCTCTGCCTACCCCACTCTGGGAACGAAGGCGTGAGATTATGTATGTATGTAAATAATATATAATAAACAAAATTAAACTTTAAATACCTGTAAAAAACGATTTAAAGTGATTTTTCGATTCTAAACTCGCGGCAGGATCTGAAAAACCTAAAAATATTTATTTTATGTTAAGGAGAAGGCAAACGAGCACACATGCCAATTGATGGTAAGTGGGCCTTCTGACCAATAGACATTTCCTAATGGGGTAATTTGATCCCAGCGATCATTTTATACTCACGAAAAGGGATCATTTTACCTCGATCATCAAATTTCAAGGCATCGATCAAAATATGAGTTTTTAGTTCAACATGTGATACTATAACATCGCTTAATTATAGATGAACGTCAATGGAATATGGCAATAATAATAATACTATTACTTGTTGCAACTAGTATCCCACAGGTAAAATGGCACATTCAACATTTTTGTATTTCATGACCGTCATGGACATAACAGGGACGTTCCGGTATTAAAACATTTTGAACAATATATGAAATAAATATATTTATTAGACAACAAAAATAATGTATATTTGTATAAAATAATATAAATCATTGTTTATCTATAATAAATAACACAACTAAAGTAATGAATAGTATCAGCATGTATAATAATATAATAGTAGATTATAAAATATTAGTGATATACAAAAAGTGTCTGAATACAGCTTGTAAATACTTACAATTTAACAAGATATATGATATACAAAAGTAACAATAAAAACATATAAAAATTAACATAAAGTACATACAGAGAATACATATGAAAGTATAATAGAAAATACAAATGAAATCCATACGCGGAAATAGATCAATTGTCGGATTTCAATTCAGTTTCATCTGAGTCCTCAGTTACGCTTATAATTAAAGCAGGATGATTGTAGTCTCGTTTCATTTTTTTTCTAATTCAATGACGTGGTTGCAGCAATTTTTCCAGTGGTGATTGGTCATATTTACCACGTCTCTTATGTGATTTAGCACTCCTTCGCTACATTTTGGATCTGTGTTTCTTTTCCTAACGTTAGATTTCAGATCACTCCACATAACTCTATTGGGTTAAGCGTGCAATAACATGGAGGTAATCTTAACACCTCACGACATCTTTCATTCGCTTTTTCATCTACATAGTACACTTCCGGGAAAGAATGACTCTTCAAAATTCCCAGTAAAATTTTTTTGGTCGCTTTTGCCGGGTAATGTATTTCGTGTTTATCTAAAAAGGTTTGTATTATACCTTTTTTCGTGTTTGGCACTAACTCCTTTTGCCGGGAATGATATAACGCATTATCCATAATGATGACACTTCCTTCAGGGATATTTGGCAGTAGCTGTTCGTCGGAACAAGTCTCGAATAGATTTGCGGTCATGTCCTCGTGGCAGTCGGCACTGCAACTTGCCATATTTTTTGCGGAAAGCAGCAATGCACCGTCCACCCACCCTCTTTCAGAGCCAGCATGCAGTATAAATATCCTAGCGGTATACATATACACCTAGACGCCCTGCCTTAGTGTCCCCACCAATTGATAACAGATCAGTTAGACAAAATAATCCTTCTATTTGTATTGCTCACTCGAAGAATTTTACCTGAACCTGCGGGATACTAGTTGCATTGTAATAGAGAATATCAGCCAGTTTAGGTCTTTAGCTTATCGTATTTTTCATTAAAAATATAAAATACCTATAAAAAATCATTTCTATACGTCAAATAGTTTCTGAGCCATTGAATTTTAAACTTCGTATGCGGCACATTATGTTTTGCAGTAAGTAGCGAGTGAAATAAAACAGCAGACAGCTTCGGCTTGATGTAGTTTGTAATTCTATATTACTAAACGTACACAAAACTTCGTTAATACAATAATTATTATCGATTAAGAAATATAAAGAATCTAAGCTTATTTTCAGTACATATTATCGGAAACCTAGACACACGGTGCGCGCCGGCACAGTATAGAGAACAGTAGATCGTCTTCAAACAAAGGTACATCGCGCAGCTTGCGGCTGTGGGCGGGGCGAACCTCCCACACGAAACGAAATCTCAAGATATTACAAGGTACTCGTAACTTAGTCGGGCCGCGGCGGCGTCATTGCGTTCGGTTACTTTAGGTTGTACTCGTAGTGCGCCTAATTGCCTATCGAGCGACAATGTCTGTGCCGAAAAGTCGTAAATATTGTTCTGTATACGGATGTCTAAAAAAAGTACCTATACAAAATCCGAAGCCATCCTACATAGGTATCTATTTAGAGTTTATGTTGTGAAGAATGCGGTTTTGATATTTATAGTTATAGCCACTTGCAGCTTTTGTTAAATCTATTATATTGTCAGCGTGACATTTTCATGCTTAGGTAGTTACAACTATATACAGATTTAATAAAAAGTTCCAAGTGATTAATGTAAATACTTACGTAATTAATTAGGTATTTCGTACCGGCCTGCCTATAGTATACCTAGGTGAAATACGTATTAAGTAGGTAATTTAAATTATAGAGTGTGATGTGACAGGTAACATGTGACGACGTGGATGGCCTAGGTAGTTCATAGTGACTAAGTAGTGACCCTGCCTACGAAGCTAGCGGTCGTGGATTTGATTCCCGGTCAGGGCAAATATTCGTGTGATGAGTGCGAGAAGGTATTTGTTTCTGAGTCTTGGGTGTTTTATATGTATGTACCTATATAATATAAATTTTTCACTACATAGTTATGTTTATCGTTGCCTAGGTCCCAAAGTACAACCCTAGAACCAAGTTTAGGACTACCTAGGTAAATTTGTGTGAGATTTTCCCGTGATATTATTATTCAGATATTTATTTAATTTTCTGTACATTATTATTACCTATAAACATATTATTTAGTATCAACAGTTAAAAAGGTATGTAAGTAAAATAATTTAAATTTGGTACTTACCTAACAATATTTATACTTACTTTAGGTTTGTGTAATTTATGAAAATAACTATGATTATAAATCATAGATCAAAGTATGGCCAAGTAGGTCACTAAGATTGAAAAACATATTTGGACAACCCTGACGCCCGAGCGGCAATAGGTATCAGAATCTCGTAAAGGGCCGGAGTCTAGCTACTTTTCTATTTATACTATGGCGCCGGCGCCGGCGATTCAAAGCGAACGACTGCGCAGGTAATTAGGTCAAGGTCGTCTTGTCTCCCTACCCCTTTCCCTGCAGTCACTGTGTTTCGCACTGCATTTGTTTATTTGTCTAGCGGTATTCTTTGGTTACCGTACCTAACATTTAAAGCGATCAATTTAATTTTCTTTTTTTCGTATGCAAGTAAAATATGATGAATTACCGTGAAATACGCCAACATTGCCACCTAGGGTATCATTGCCCATAATGCCATTTACAAACAAGTTCATTAATGTAGAAAAAAACTTCTTTACGCTAACATTATTTACTATGGTAGAAAGTAAACTGTATTTGTGACAACACTGCAGTTGAAATTCGTGTCTAAGTTACGACTGCAGCCTGGTGCGACTCGTTGAAGGCGATGTATGTTTTTGCGGGCAAAAATCTGCTCAAAAGTGCATGTCTACTATACATCATGGCGAAGACGCAGCTCCAATCCAATTATATGTAATAAAATACACCTTGCAGAGTATTTAAGGTTAAGATTTAACATTATAGGTTTTATATAAATAAAGTTATGATCATGGCTAATGTTATCCGTTAATTTTTGAATGTGTCACTGACAACTTTGCCCGATGTCGAAAGAGCGTCAGGGTTGTCACTTTTCATAATTGTCAAATGGTACATTAAAGCAGGCTCCCTTGGAGTGGGAAACTTGCTAAACTATATTTTCTTTTGAAAGGATCTTTAAGTATTATGGAGTGCCTACCGGTTGTGGGTTGTTATATATCAAAATAGATTGTATGCATATAAGTAAGTATCAAATCTTTTTTCGTGATTTTTTATAATGTCCAAGTATCCGAAACTTTTCTTTATGATTTTTTTCTATTAGATACATTATATCTTTAAAAAAATTATTGATCGCGATTACCTATATTATGGAGAATAAGTGAAGTGAAGAGGTACAAGTAACGTATAAGAAGTTATTTAGAGTTTATTAATTCTTTTTTAAAAAAAATATTATAATAATAGTTAAACTTTAAAAATACCGTGTTATATTTTGTTAATTTTCAAAATTGTGTCCTAAAATCCGAAAATGAAAACTAAATAAATTAAATTAATCAAAATAAGTTCATTTCAATATTTAAGCCTAATGTGACAACCCTAACATTTTTACATCGATTTTGGTGACTTGTATGGAAATGAGCAAAAATGCCTAGATAACATTGCCCACTATTTTTCAAGCGAAACTTAAGGTGATATCTACTCAACGATTTAAATAGACGGTATTATTTTCCTAATTCTACACCTGTTGCTCATTTCAACTGCGTAGGGGCTATATTTGCTTCGAAAATCATCAAGGGCAATGTTGGCTGAAAGTCCAGATAACATTGCCCGCCATTAAAATCGATAAAGTCAGGGTTTAAATTAAGACTTAGGTCTTATTTTTCAACATAAATAGAAGCACATGACCATATAGCTTCAGCAAAAATTACAATAAAACATACCACTCATAGAAAAAAAACGAAAAAAATGTTTTTTTTATATAAAATTCGGGCAATGTTGGCGTATTTCACGGTATTAAAACTCACAGAACAAAAGTTGTTGCTTATCATGTGAATAATTAAATCCTGAGAGGTTATTACTATTTTACAAATAACCCTGTATATATATACATATATATATATATAACAACTCTAAAAACTTGTTGTTCATTATGTTACCACATGAGGTATATATTTTTTCATGTTTTGTTTGTGCAAAATGTGGTTACAGAATGAACAACTAATTGTAAAAATATTATATATGACCCCTCACAACAAGTCCTTTTATATGATATGTCACACAGTATATTTTGCATTTTTTGTATTTTCTTAGTTGCCCCCAAATGTGACCTAGGTATTCAAAATTATTTTATTTAAGTACATAACTTTTCCGCATTTGGTTCTCAAAAATACATGTGTATCAGATTGGCTGTGACTGACGGACGGACTGACAGACTAACAGGCAGACAGAGAGACATACGAGTGATCCTATAAAGGTTCTATATTTTCCTTTTGATGTACGAATGCTTAAAAATAGATTATGTATGGCTGAGCCCTGCACGTCGTTATCCGCGCACTAACTGAAAAACTGTTAAGCAAGTTAACATCTTTTTTCGAAAAATCTAAAATCCGTCGGTCACTAAATAAGTTTTGAGATAAGAAAAAAGTATCCAACATATAACCACAATTTATTTTACATTTTTTTGAAGTACTCTCCACGATGCTCTATACAAACTTCCATTCGTCTAAACCAACTCTGGAAACACTTTTGCCAGTCTTGATCTGAGAAGTCAGAAATGGCTACTTCGTAGGCAGCGACGGCTTCTTCGGCACTCGAAAAAAACTTTCCTTTAATTTTTTCTTTGACAGTTGGGAACAAAAAGAAATCACAAGGAGCTAAGTCAGGGCTGTAGGGTGGGTGAGCTAGGGTTTCAATACCAGATTCCTCAAGAAACGCCTTCGTTCTGAGGGACGTATGTGAAGAGGCGTTATCGTGATGCAGCATGAATCCTCGAAGCCCGGCCGTTGGTCTACGCTCTCGCACAGCTTGGATAACATTCGGCAATGCTACTGTTGTGTACCATTCCGAGTTAACTGACCTACAATTTTCCAGCATGGATGTCGATAAGTGTCCACTCCGACCAAAAAAACTAGACACCATTTTTTTACCAACATTACGTGGTCTTTGCAATTTTGTCGGTAACTCTCCGTCCGAGTAGACCCATACCGAAGATTGCTTCTTACTTTCGGGGTCATACTGATAGATCCATGTTTCGTCACCAAAGGGCCCTGCAAAGATGCACTACGCGAACTAACGTTTCTATTCGATTCGTTTTTAAACCAATCGCGTCACTGGGAGATGACGTGTACGAAAAGTCACGTGGTCTACCAGTGATGCGATTGGTTTAAAAACGAATCGAATAGAAACGTTAATTAGCGTAGTGCATCTTTGCAGGGCCCTCAGTAATGATTTCCGAAACACGTCTCGACGCCCCGTTATCAAAACGTTGACGCATTTCACGGCACTAATCCACACGAGCCTGTTTTTCAGTTTCGGAGAGCAATCGCGGGATCCAACGACAACAAAGCTTCCTGACTCCGAGATGTTGGTGTAGGATGGTGTTCACACTCCCCGAAGTAATGCCCAGGATCTTCTCGATGTCCTTGTATGTAATTCGTGGGTCTTCCCTTACCAACATTTCAGTAGTCCACACATTTTCTGCAGTTACTGATGTTTTTGGGCGTCCGCTTCTTTGATCGTCTTCGAGGTTAGTTTTGCCCCTTTTAATTCACTAAAACACCTAAAAATTGTTGCCCGTGAAGGAGCAGACTCTCCCAATGCCGACTGTAGTCGTTGCAAACTTAACTGTTCGGTTAAACCAAATTTAAAATCCTAATAGATCATAGCACGCAAATGTTCGCGGTTAAGCTCCATAGTTTCAGCTAAAAAACGCGGGAAGCGTTGTAGTAAAATGACAGGAACATCGTATTTGTTTTTAAATTGAAAATATGGCTTATGGCATTCTATTTTTAAATAAAATTGCTTTTTAAAAAGGTATAATACCCATGCGTTCCATTTTTAAATTTCGAGCATCCAAAAACTTATTGAGTGACCTACGTATGTCCAACAATTTTGGTATAGATGCCAATATCATCAAAAGCTTTTGAAGCAAGACTTTACTTAAAACCGAATCTTGGGACCTTTGACCTTGAATATATTAAGAGGAGTGTGGCGACGACTTTCCGAAAATCGAATTTTGCTGCAAGCGATATTTCCATTAGCAAAATTTACCAGTCTTTATGTTTTTCAGTAGCTTATTTTGCCAAAGATTTTTATCTCAGTAGAAATAATTCCATTAGCATAATTTCCCAATCTGTATTTATCTGAATAGTTATATCATTTTCACAGAGTCGACGGAGCTTCGCTAGCGCGGAGCTCCTACTTCTGGGCAAAACTAACATAACCTAAACCTATCTACCTATTTCGGCCTAATTACAATGGTGAAATTTGCGACTGGAAAATAACAAAAATGGTAAATATGCGACCAGGAAAAATTAAGAATGGGAAAGAAAGACATTCCGAAAAATAACGAATCGGAAAAATCGCGACTGGAAAAATTGCTACCAGAAAAAAAAGATTGGAAAAATATCGCCACACTCATTAAGAGTTGGCCACGACATTATACGTGACTTTTGAGACCACTTAAGAATGCTAAAATATAGATTTAAATACAAGTTTACAGCTTAGTTTCTGCTATGCCGAGGTCAACGCTACTGGAATAATATCTACATTATTATGAGGAAACATTCTTAAATCGTCTGTCCAAAATGCCCTATTCGAAGAAATTCTTAAAAAAGTGATTGTGCATTTCCGAAAATATAAAGGACAGTATTCGTGCCCTCACGACAATCCTCGCAAAATAGTGGCCTAATCCCCTTCTTTTGAATTTTGAATTCGGTTATAAAATCATTATTATCTACATGAATCATTATTGATAACACTAAGACGTCATTATTGTCGACGAGCGTCATTATGAAAACCATAGTTATTTACAATAATGATGTCGACAATAATTACTACCTATTAGGAAAAAACGTGCCGAAACTCGCTCAAATGACACTTATCTCAAATTAAAGTAAATCGTAGCGAATTTGTCACAAAATGAAATACATTTATAATAATTTTAATATGTTCTTTCGAAATTCACTCTTACACACATTTCTTAGACATGGAATTCGACGTTAGCATCGTGGCGTCATTATTGTAAATATTCGTATCATTTTTTAACTCGTAAATTTGGCGGGGACGCCTCAACTGTACTACAAGATCTGGAAACGATCATCACTAAATTTTCTAATATTGGCCTCTCATTAAACTTTACTAAGTGCGAAATTTATATTCCTGATCACATTTCTATAAAAAAAAGATATCGTCACTAATTTTAATGCAGCTTCACCCAACATTTCGGTCCATTCAAATTCATCTTTAACACTTTTAGGTTCACCGATTTTTGACGAAGCAATCAATCCCATTATAAATTGTAAATTAAATCTGTTTAAAAATACTTCTAACCTTTTGTACGAAATAAACCCCCACATGGCCCTTTTTATTATTCGGTTTTGTCTTTTCACTCCAAAGTTATATACGAATATATATATATATATATATATATATATCCGAAGTACGGCCGAGACCACGCTCTGCATAAGAAATATCACGGAATTGCGTGATGATGTGATCAGTTGTGACTTTTTGTTCCTCAGAAAGTTTGACATAATCACATATGTGTGGGAAAGGATCTGACGATATAGTGTCCAGAGAATCAATGTCTTTAGTCAACATGATAGAATCTAGATTTTTAGGAAATAAAAAGTCTCCAGAAATCCATACCTAAAATCAAGGAATTTTGGATTTCGGGTACAACGAAAACCTTTAAATAATGTAGTAGTTGATTTTGGAATGAAACAGGTAGATAAATTAGTCCAATGTTTTTTAACTTTTGATCT
The DNA here is from genome assembly GCA_946894065.1 of Acleris literana. Lineage (NCBI taxonomy): Eukaryota > Metazoa > Arthropoda > Insecta > Lepidoptera > Tortricidae > Acleris > Acleris literana. Next base: position 26,884,078 of record OX335668.1, on the reverse strand, counting down.
CCCGCAGCAATAAAACTCAAGGGTTCAGTCTTAGATAACGTAAAGCCAGCATCTAAGAAACGCTCATGGTAGTTTTTTCCTAGGATGGTTACATTTGAGCCTGAGTCCAATAAACCATTAATCTTCACACCATTAATTTCAACCGCAACGTATGGTCTGCTAATACTATGTACAGTTTTATTTTGTGAGTTGTGGATTGCAGTTACAGAATAGCATGAAAAAAATCTTGATACAAAATTTAGCCACGATTTCCAATCATTATTGTCAAAGTTATTATTAGTTGTACTGTGCATTTACATATTAACAGTACTGCAATCCACAGTTTCTAGTTTTTTGCGTTGAGAGGTTTTGAATTACAATTTGTGCAGTCAGGATATCGAGTACCTTTATTTCTACATTTAAAGCAGATGGGGAAATGAGGTTGTTTGCACTCACCTAGTGAATGCGTGTCACAACGACACCTGGGGCAATACTTGTTGCCTGGAGCTTGAACATCTTTAGAACAACTAGGCGTAGCGTGAACAGCGTCTGTACTAGTAAGTTTCTCATGTGTAGTTTTACTTTTATCATAGTTATAACTATTTGAATAGTTCGTATTATTTTTGTAGTTATAAAACGTATTTTGTCTCTCTCTAGCACTAGTGTTTGAATACTTTTTGTTAGGATAGTAGTTTGCATATTTTTGTTGTTTTGTGTAGGCAAATTCCGGTGCTAATGTTTCTGAAGTTACCCTTGGAGGCTCATGAAACAAGGATTGACGCGATTGTATGCTTTCGTAGTTAGAGCAAATCTTTTTTAAAGTATCAAGTTCCTTAATTTCTGATAAAGCAGCTAACGTGCTTCCATAGCAAGGTCTGATGTTGTGTAGAATTATCTCGAGCTGATCAGGTTCTGACAAAGGTTTGGACAATCTCGACCACATACCGTGCAAATTGTGATATTTTCAAGCTCACCCTGAGTACGCGACCTAATTTCCGCTAACAAACGGTAACCATAGTCTTTTTGACAGAAATCTTGCTTAAGCAAAACTACGACATCATTCCAGGTTTCAACTTTATCCCTAATACACCGGAACCAATGTAAAGCATCATCGATAAAAAATTCAGACGCAAATTTCAGTACCCTTTCCAATACTCCAATACTTACTAATGTTTCTTGCATTCACAAATTCGTCAACCTTTTGTATGAAGGCAAGAACACACGATTTACCTGAATATTTCAGTTTAGCTAAGTCCGAAGTTAGATTTCGTTTGCAGGATTCGCAGGTGACAGTTTGAGTATCAGGTTCCAAAGTAGTAACGGCATTTGACTTGGGTCTCAAAGCCGTTATATCTTTATACTGACTATTGAAAGCTGCAAAATTAGCCTTAAACAGTTCAGCCAAGTCAGGATCAATATTAGAAACTCTGTTAGTCCTGTGGTATATGTGATGAAGGAGATTCTCGGTACGCAAGAACAAATTCTTAGCAAATTTGCTCTTCAGTGACGTAATCATAGATTGTGATTTTTGGAGACATTCTTTGATAGCATTCAGGTCATCAGCAGGCTCTAAATGTGATTCCAAGATATCTTCAGCAGAAATAGATAGCTTGACAATTTGACTACGAAGCTCTAATACAGAACCGGCTGATCCACCTCTTAGAACGACTTCGTATTCCAGTTCAGATTTTTGAAGTGACAGGTATATAATTGGAAACAACATGTTAAAAGATGCTAAAAATATATACCGCAAGAAATGAGGTGCGTGTTGCGTTAAAGAAGGACAGCATTACAGAAACTTAACCTAAGTAGGTACCTAAAACTAAGTTTATCGACCACATCAATGCATATTAAAAGTACTAGGGACATGTTCTAATAATGCTCAATACAGTAAATTCAGTTAAGTTGGGCGCCAATGTGACGTTTAGCGTCGCGGTAGTTATAGGTACGAGTAGAAGGTAAAACAAAAGTATAGTCGGAACAATTTAATAGGAAAGAATCGAAATAATATTTACAAAAGGGAGAAACGACTAGGTCGCGGGTTATTTACTGAATTGAGCTAAATAAAAATAAATCCCTTGAAAAGGTTTCACTCTCCTGACCACGACGTATCTTCGTTCGCAGTCCGGGATTCCCGGGATTGGGAATTTTTCAGCGGGGCAGCTTCACAGCTTCAGTCCAAGATTCCCGGGGTTGGGAATTTCATTATCAGCGGGGAAACGTCTAGTTTAGGATTCCCGGGATTTATAATTTCTTGAAGCGGGAAAACCTCTATAACGTCTGGCGGCAGGACTGTAGAGTCAAAACTCGCCTAGACTTGCTCCCTGTGAATCCCGGCTAAAAAAAACCCGTTCACTACATTGTAAGAATACTAAGTGTTTGTGACTGCGACATTAATAATGGAAAAAGATAGCGTATTGCGTAGCGTAAGCCAGGTTAAACCCAAGCACCAGTTAATATGAAAGGATGCGGCAGTCACAAACGGAAGGTTTAATATAGACAAAAGGATAGAAAATAGAGGTACGCAACACTCACCCGATTCCGGGGAAAAGTTGACACTAAAATTAAAGTAGAACTCGTAGGAGTTAACAAAAAATAATGAAAATACAATATTTTAATCTTCTACTTGAATAAAATATTTTCCATCGACATTCCGATTTTTCACCAAAAGGGCAGCCTCCTGTCACGTACCGGCCAACCTGCCAGGATTCAAACTCAAATCCGTGCTAAAGGCTAGACCAAAGAGTTTCAAAAACCACAACCGTTACACCGTACTCAGATTTAATAAAAAGTGGCCGCCATTTTGAACTTTTTTGTTACTGCTTCGATTGTCTTGAAAATCGATATCTGAGGGCCCGTTGGGACAGCAAATGCGAACCCGTACTCAGACTTAAAAAAAAGTGGTCGCCGTTTTAAACTTTTTTGTTACTGCTTCGATTGTCTTGAAAATCGATATCTGAGGATTCGTCGGGACAGCAAATTCGAACCCGTAAACAGATTTAAAAAAGTTGCCGCTATTTTGAACTTTTTGAAGAGATTACTTCTTATGGTAGGGCAAACCGCTTCGTTACGTAACGCGTTACGGCGCCAGTCTGTCTGGCTTCCCTTTCTCTCACGCATACGGCAGCGCCAGGCAGGCTCTTCCTCTCTCACTCTAACTCACAGATTTAGATTAGTTAGGTATCACTTCTGTCGGGCGTCCCGAGACGCATATGTTTTTTTTTTACTTGTCAGTAATGGCGGCCGGAGTTAAAAACAATAGCATAACACGTCAAAGACAATACGGTTTTAGGTTAGGTATACTTAATGTCAATAAATAGGTACATAACCCCTTACCGGAAAATTGAGTACACTAGCAGCACTCGAATATCGTGGGCATAGAGTATAATTAAACAAAGGAGTTCAAAATCAAACGAGAATTTCTAGCTGGGGCCATTTATTATTAAGTACATATAGGGGACAACTAGATAAAAAAACGGTATTTTTCAGATTATGAAAAACAATTTGATATGGCAACATTATGAATATTTATGAATAAGTAAATTAGGTACCTACTTATCCTTTTTGTAATGAGGCATTTATTAAGTGTATCGATTTATTCAATATTCTATAAATAGATAGATTAGTTTTAAAAATGAGAAAATTAACTTGACTACCTATATAATCTTAGAAAACTGTTACGAGCGATTGACCTTGAACATTTAACCAAATACATTTTAAATTGCTCTAAGAAGCGTACAGACACACAAGCAAAAATAACCATTAGTAGTGACGCCTATCAGTCAATATTACCAATAATATTTTTAATCATTCATTATATTGATTGCTAGCATAAAACTTAACTTTAGAAATTCTTCTACTTAATAGAAATGATGTGGGTGTTTTAAACGTTTACGAGAACGTTGCACCTTTACAGCACGATACGAGGTTTCACTTCTCCTTTCAATTTTTTTGAAATATAATTTATCCATTAATTAACAATAGTCGTCAAGGTGAGCCAAAATGACTTCACTTATTTTATAAAGGTAGTGATTGAAAGTGACGAATAAATTTGTAAAGTTAAAAATTGTCAAAATTTAAAATAAACTTAACAACAAGGACTACATTGCGGCTAGTAATAGCGAAGGTGTTATTTCTCAACAAACCTGCGCCTCTATTCTAGGCGGTAAAAACGATATCGCAGTTTGCCTGCTATGGTATTGTTATGACGTCAGCCGCCATTACTGTCAAGAAAATAAGAGCTATCAAAACGTTGACAATTCGATAGCAGATCAAATACGATATTGTTGTTACCGTGTTGAATAGAGGCGCTGGTTTTCGTCGCAAACGGGTATTGCTGCGTTCTTATTTACCGGACCTTTTTAAACTGCGCCGCGCGTACAGTGGCAGGCACCCTTATTACTATTATTGTGATTTCTAATAAACTAAAGTAATATAGTCAACTCAAACTTTGCACTAAGATTTTATTATTGTTTATAATGCAGTTCTAAAGTTTTGTAAAATCAGAGACTGTAAAATTCACAAAGTAAATATATGCTCACAGAATGGTTGCTTACTTTGGACTACTATGTTCCTGAAGATTTTTTCAAAAAATTCAACTATTAAAACTTCTACAATTTGAATTTTACGTTCTAACCATGTTCTAACCACTCTTAAAAGTATTAATTCTTATAATTAGTATTCAAGCATTATTAAAGAAATATACATAAAAATATGTTCGTGTATGTTTGCATGCATGTATGTGTATATGTATATTTATATTTACATTTACATTGCCAATCTACCTCGGTCTCCCAAGATGCAGGCTTCGCCTAGTTTGGGGGCCTCTGTTTATTTTCTCCACAAGTCAAACTGCGTGTGTACCTCTAATTTAGTATTATACTCGAAAATGTAATTAAAGACCAACGTGAGTTGCCACAAAAAAAATGCCTTAGTATATTTCCACTTTTTAAAGGACCGCACTAAGAATCTTTATTTGTAGGTAGTTTTAAACCTTCGATTGAAATAAACAAGTTAATTCAAGTTACTTACACAAATACAACATAGCCTATTAAATATTTAACCATAGAAGATTTTTGGTAGCAAAACTGTTATTGCACTTGTTATTACAAATAATAAAATAACAGTTTTTTCAGGTATTAATAACATTTGGTACGATAAATAAACAATAGTTGTAAACAACGTTAGATGCAATTTAAATATTACATACGTTTAGCTATTTGACACAATAACAGGATAAAAGTGTGTAGCTCACTTTATAATGACAATCATCGGGCATTTTACCAGCCATGACACCATGGGGTCCATGGGTAACTGTCAAGTTTAAATTCAGCATAAGTATAAGGCATCCGAATTTAGCTTGTCATTTTGTTCTAGCTGATAAAAAAATCGCCATTGAACACACACACACCCGCCATTTAATGACTTAACGCACTATATGAGATAATATTTGTTTTGGGATATTTTAATGTTTTGAATATCGGTTAGAAAAAACATTGAATGCATATTCCCTATTGTTAAATATAACTTTTAATATTGAAAATGTTAGAATTATCTACAAATATTTACAATTTGATTATCAATGCAAAAAGGTTGGCTAACTCTGAAACGTTCGATGGACACTGACATAAGTGACTTTGACACTTATGACAGTGACGTATCCGTCGTAGTTTATTTCGGTCTTAAATTAGATTTTCGAGTATAGTATTTAGTGCACTAAGATTTGATGTCGGTACCTTTAACAAAATGTAATAGTGTACACATTCAAATAAATGTATTTTTATATTTTTTTTATAGTAATTATCTTGAACTTGAAAGATGGTTTTATGTTGTACAAAGAATACAAGTTTAACCTTCGTGTAGAACGGAAAAAGGTGGTCACTTTTTTCCATTAAGTTACACACTCATAGTTCCATTGTTATTAGGTTATGTCAACTTATGTCATTATAACCTATAAATTGGGTGCGCTTCAATCATTATAAAAACATTTTGTATAGGTAATTTCATTTAACTAACCGCGAAAAGCATAATGAACGTTTAGCATAAAAACCAATTGTCTAATTTTATCTGCAATACGATTGAATAACATTGCACTCATTTTAGTAGAACCATCATTTTCTTATTATTTTGCATTTTAAGTCCATTTCTTTTAACTAGGTAGGTTAGGTTAGAACTGTGACCACATTAATAGTAAAGAAAGCAATTAGAAATATTTAATTTTTAATTGCTTTTGAAATTATGCATTTGGTTTTATGCATCATGACTGAGTATTATATCGATGGTTTATTATACAGATTGAAATTATGCAATTTGTGTTACATAAAATGATCATTAGACCATTTGTTTTTATGCCAAACATTACACACCCCCTATAAATTGTGTAGGTACATTTGTATATATAACAAAAAACCAGTCTTCGATTTCAAGACAAATTAGAAAGCACAATAATAGTACGTACGTAATGAGATCGCTACTGAACACGCGGCGCGGTGCAGTCTTAACGCGAGGTTATCTAAAGACTACCTATTTAGGAAGAAAAATCTTTACGGCCAATATTTGTTTCATAGGGATGCTTATCAGATATGCTCTTCATTATAGTAAAATAAGTCTGCCCTTCAAGAACGTGTTCAAAAATGTGTTCTTCACTTTGGATCATGATCATTTTTGGAGCAGCACTTGTTTTTTTTAAGATGTTGGAAGGGAACAAACCTATTACCTATAAGTAAGAAATAATATTTCTACAAATTCGGTAGGAATGGATGGCGTCAAAATGCTTGGATATGTTTTCGTTGGTAGGTAAGTAGCGTATAAATGAAAAAACATCAGTGTTTTTTTTAGTTGCGTCATTTAATTATAAAAATAAAATAAAAGCAGTTTAATTTTGGGACGGACTGAGGTAGAAATTAACCTAAGTCCGTACCATTTTCAAAAAAAAAAGTGACATGTGCCATGTGCCATTAACAGCGAAGTACTTCGTCATAAACATACATACACACACACATACTTTGAAAATCAAAGTTCTAAGTTACGTTCGCTCCACCCCTTTCTCTTGATTTAGTCTCGAATGACGAGTGACAGGGATGGAGCTAACGTAACTTCAATCTTCGATTTTCAAAGTTAGCCCAGTCTATAACAACACAAATAACCCTCCTTCTGACGCAGTCGGGTAAAAAGGCAAACATCGCAAACCCGCATGTAAATACGATTTGCTTATATGTTTTTAGGTCCGTTGTGAGTATTTAACATCCAAGTTTGCAACCTCGAAAACCCTGTGCTACCCCCATGGTGCTCGAAAAACTTAGAATTTTTGGCACTTGTTTCAGTTTTTTCGAAAAAACTTCTCTAAGGAAGTATTTTCTAAATATTTTTGTTTATATTTTAATAAAGATAAATACATTTTCTACAATTTGAGCGTAATTTGAGCACATTATCTTTACTGGTTGCGGAGAAACAGCAAGTCAAAGTTGGGCAATTTTGTTCAAAAAGTGAAAATGTGTTGGTAGGGTTATTTCGAAGATACGTACCGGCTGAACTAATGCTCCTAGGTAAAAGTCATGTCAAAAGAATTTGTAGATTGAATTGAATTAGCCTCAATTTAATACCAAAATAAAGAAATAGTAAAATATCGGATTTTGGCTAAATAATAAAAACATTGTACGGAATAATTTTGGGACGACTTTCTTTTAAAAAAAATGTGCAAAAATGTGAATTTACCATTTTAGATGTATAATTATGGCTTCAAATAAACATACACTATAGAAATGAACATACTTCCACGTGGTTGCGTTAACTGCGAAAATTTAAGGCACTTGTTTCAGTTTTTTCGAAAGCGTTTTTCGAGTATCGTTCTGCTATACTTTAATAAAGCGTAGGGTGCGGGCACCAAAAGATGAACGATTAAGCGACTACACCAACTTTAGACAGTTTATTCTCAGTGAAATTAACAAATTTCACCCTATTTTATTTTTTTATATGGTACAGTATATGGTCTAGATTGAAAATGACTATTATAAAGCCTGTTATTATATGACCGTATTTTTCTAAAAATCGTTGAAACCAAAAATGCACCGATTTGCCCAAAAGATGAACAGCGTGCTGAGTGCGTAATTCTGAACGGTTTGGGCCCAAAAGTTGAACTAACATAATAAAAAACCTATATCATTGTAATTCTAAGGCACTTTTAGAAATAAAATGCAAGTTAACGTATTTTTTTTTTTTGTTTACGGTTATTTAATATTACTTACGTACATGAGGTTCCTATTTTTTATGCTTATATGTGTCATAAAAACATCGAATTAGTATTTTTATCAATAATCATTAGCAAAACCACTTACTTATCTTTTGACAAACAGATAAACCGACAAAAAGAGTTACTTTCACATTTATAATATTAGTAAACATTTCCATAAATACTAGTAGTGTTCATATTATATAACTATGCCTAAAAGTTGAACGACTGAATTTACTCAGTTCAACTTTAGGACACACAATTTATGAAAGGAACGAACCAAATCAATTAAGTGTTCACATATTGGAATAGAATCCAAAATATGAACTAGTAAATTTAATTCGTTCAAGTATTAGGCACACATTTTTTATTGAACAGTCATAGTTTTCATAGTAATTGAAACTCCAAAATCATTGGCTTAGACATCAAAAGCTATGTTCATCTTTTGGTTTAAAAATACAAGAGCATTTAACGATCATTTTAAGTTCTAAACTTTCGATCTGTCATTTTAGTACGATTTATTAAGAAGCTTTAAAAAAAGTACGCCTTGCCTAGTAGCTGAACACTGTTCAAGTATTGGCTTAGGTATACATTTTTGAAACCATTACTTGAACGGCTTATTCTCGTTAACTAACAAAAAAAAAGAAATATCGTATAACTCCAATAAAAGAATAATTAATCAAGAATACATATCAAGCAAATTCGTCTAAGACTGTCAATTATTGAATTTTATACGTAATTAAAAGCTTAAATTTGGAGAGCACTATCCTTATGTATTTTCCCATACTATCGACGTTTTCGGCGGGAAGCTCAAGAACGACGACCGATCACGGCCAAAAAGAATATAATACTATGTTAAGATTTAATGGAGGTGTAAGCAAAGAGTTGCTGTTTAAGAAAAATCAATTCCGAACTATGTAACATTTGTCACGATTTAATTATGTGATTATTTCGATCGAGTGTTCACCTTTTGGGTGTCGTTCATCTTTTGGTGCCCCTACCTAAATTGGCTACAATTTAAGCCTAATTTGAGCACTGTAAAACTATTAGTTGCGGAGATACAGCTACTCAAATACCTACTGTCATTTTTTTTCAACAAAAAGAAAATTTCGTGTTATGGTCATTTTCCAAGTTACGTAATGGCTAAACCAATAGTCCCAGAATAAAAGTTGAGATAAGAATTAGTGTACAATTGAACTAGCTTCAATTTAATACCAAAGTAGTGCCTATAGATTTCATAGTTTTCTCAAAAATACAAAAACATTTCAAATATCTGATTTTGGTTAAATGATTAAAACATTGTTCTGAATAATGTATGAATGTATTTCTTAAAGAAAACCAAAAAGTGTACATTTTACATTTTAGATGTAACATATGGTTTCAAAACAAATAAACGTAAACATAAAAAAACACAGCAAACATATATTTAAACTATAAAATAATACTATTTACACGGTCACGCAAAAACAGTTTAGACTTTCGTCCTTTTGGAAGGACCAGGTCTCATCTAGTCTAGATCAGTGGGGAGGAGTGGGGGAAGAGGGATAATGTTTTCTGGAGTGGAGGCGGGCCGGCTCATGGTGTTGGGTCGTCCACATCCTCGTCCTCCTCGTCCAGGACAATAGGGATGGCGTTGTTGCAATTTCACCCGTGGCAAAAGCAACATAGGATAGAGCACCTGAGCCCAGCCTGTCTGCAAGTGCACGACCCTAAGCAACCTCTTTTTGCATTTGTAAGTCACCATTTTGAGCAGGGTCTGCGCACATTGCCCATCTTCAACTTGCTTTATCTCCGCAACCAATAGACATAGTGAGCTCTGGTTACGCTCAAATTTAGTTATCTTTATTAAAGTATATAACTATTCTTGAAAAACGCTTCCTTAGGGTATTTTTTTCGAAAAAACTGAAACAAGTGCCAAAATTTCGCAGTTTTTCGAGCACCATGGAGGTATTCACAGGGTTTTCAGGGTTGCAAACTTGGGTATTAACTACTCTCAAGGGACCTAACAACATATAAAAAAATCGTAGTTAAGTACATGCGCGTTTGCGATCTATGGTGTCGTTATAGACTGGGCTAAGTAGGGTTTCTGAGTTTGTGATTTGGCGCCCTGGTAGCTGTCAGTGGCACATCTGTCACTTTTTTTTAAATATGTTACGGAGTAAGTTTAGTCCCAAATTTAATAAATTGTTTTTATTTTTTATAATTATATGACGCAACCAAAAAATCCGACATTTTTTTCATGTACTTAGGACGCTAATACCTACTAACGAAAACATATCCAAGTATTTTGGCGCAGTTCATCGGATCCCTACCCATTCCCTACCGAATTTGATAGAGGTTAATTCAATAACTTTTAACTGTGCAGCATAAAAAGTGAACAACATACAAAGTTTTTGTAGGTATAAGACTATTCACACTTACATTTTAAAATGGTTTAATTGGTTTAGTACTGACATCGCTTGGCACTTACACTCATGATTTTAACACGTAACGTGTATTTTTAAACCTTTTTGTACCATTTAAAATTGGAATGTACGAATACTTAATATTACAGTTACGGGATTTGACACTTTATTATTTTTTATTTCAAATATTATAACGAAGAACTTTAAACATTTAGAAAAACCATGGGCATAGGCTAAGTGAAGTTCCGACATTTCGTAGTCAGGATAAAAGTATTAAATACTTACATTCAACAATTTTATTCTTAACTTTCTATGTAGGTACACATAAGTAGTAGGTACTTTACTAGGATCAATTTATTAGTCTCTGATCCATTTATACATGTATGTTTATATTTTGTTCAGCAGCTCGGTGTGATATAAACAGAGGTCGGAATAGGTAGTGCTTATTAACCTAAACTTGTTGCATCTTCATTCAATAACGTATCCCCATCTCACTCTAGCATGAATGAACGTGAGTCAAGTTTAGGTTAATAAGCACTACCTATTCCGACCTCTGGTATAAATAACTTACCCAGTTTGATACTCAGGTATAAGTCTTGTAACATATCCTAACACACAACTTATGTTGGTTTTAAGTAGTTTTATTGAGTTTAGTTTACTTCAGAATCTATCTAAAATAAATTAGAATTCATTCTCAATTTACAGATGTTGTGAATAATCATACGACATCGTATTTGGTAAAAAAAGTTTGGACAAAGTATCAGTGCCCGTCGATAAGCCAATTGAAAAAGCAAGAAGAATACCGAATATCCGAGAAAATACCGTGTCGTATGTTTGTGCACCATATCCGGTTATGGTTATCTTATCAACTATGGCTATACGAGTAATATCATAGGTATGCAAGGGTATGTTTGACGACGCGGTGGCCTAGTTGGTAGTTACCCTGCCTACGAAGCTAGCGAGCGGTCCTGGGTTCAAATCCCGGTAAGGGCAGATATTTGTGTGATGAGCACGAATATTTGTTTCTGAGTTATGGATATTTTCTATGTATTTAAGTATATATTTCTCTATATTAGTATTTATATCGTTGTCTTGTACCCATAGTACAAGCCTAGAGCTTAGTTTGGGACTAGGTCAATTGGTGTGTAATTGTCCCCTGATATTTATTTATTTATTCAAGTCGCTGTAGATATAAAGATATCTACTTTAATTATACATATTCTTTCATTATATAACAAATGAATAACCTATAAATAATAAATAAGGCAAGCCGTTGGAAAATTGGCTTCGGGACCCCAGTTGGCCACGTGAAAGTAGCCGCTGGGCAACGACACTGCATGTGCAAAAGCTATGATGAGATCAGCTCGGAGAAATAAGGCCGCGCAAGCGAAGAACCGGCTACGCATATGTTAACGTTGCTCGCGGGGGCAACCGTTCGCTGAAGCTTCATTAGGACTGGGCAGGATTGCGACCGGGCTTGTTCGATTTTTCAAGTAAGTAAATATCTTTTGAATAGGGCGTCATCGTGATAGTAATTCTGTATAGTCTAATAACAAATTAAAAAAATCATAAAGTCGGTGAAACTGCCAAACCGCGTAAGTAACATTTTTAATGAGGAGCAAAATACACCTTATTTCTAAATCGTTAAGGTTTATTTTGTTCTATAATAAATTTGTTGGTTACGCGGTTTTGCAGTATCACCGACGATAACTTGGGTCGAACTTTTGGTGTAGATGACGTCAATTTGCTTAGGTATAGGTGATTAAAAATGAAAGACTAGCTAGTAATTAAAGCTTGAACGTTCTGGTTCGAACGGTCCTCCGTAGACTTTTATCAAACTTTCTGACATAGATACTGAAATTGAGGTGGAAAGTAGCAAAACTAATCGCGTAACATTATCATTACAAAATTTATTTTATCTTGTAATAACAATAATGTAGGTAGGTACTTATGTTGAAATACTATTCAAGCATTATTATTTTGAACTATACGATCGCCAAATTGACATGTGTACAGTGCGACCAAAATGAGTAGAAATTAAATAAAATGGAACTAAAAAATGACCATACTAAATTGTTGCCATGTTTACGCATTTTACGTTAAAAATGTGACAGTTACGTAGAAAGTGGCGCCCTCATTTAATTTCTACTCTTTTTGGTCGCACTGTAAAATAGTACTGAATCTACTTATATGCCATTTTAATAATAAATTTTGATAACGATTCAATTGCCTACTGTGATAATTATACCGCTTTTATTTTATATTAAATAAATATAAATATGTATTATATATTTATTTGAATATATTTATATTTCGTCGGCGATTTTTCGTCATTTTGACGTCTTCGGCACCAAAACTTCGACCGCTGGACTCCCTACGTGTAAATTGTGATGTGATATTATTAGGCACTATTCTATTTCATTACACAGCAAATTATCTAAGCACGGCCAAATAACGTGTAATTAACAATACTTAACTCATAGTGAACTCATAGTGTGATACTACTCGTAAGTACCTAACAATAGACTGTTATTTGTCTGTCTGGTTAAAATTCAATTCGCACACTTCGCACACATCTATTTAAAGAACGAACTTCGTAAAAAGGTCTGTCTTAATATATTGTAATGATATATTTGAAGAAATGGTATAAAAACAAGACGTGATTTCTCTTACTACCTATATGGACCTTCCCTATTAGTTTTATAAGTGTGAATTATAAGTTTGCTTTTAAAAAAGCAAACTCAGTCACTACAGCTGCTGCTTCCCTTTAAATAACCATCGGCTGTCCGCATTTGCGGTTAGTAGCACTATGCGTTCTAATATCGAACAACTGGAAAGCTACCACGCATAATATTCACACAAAAGTTGTATTATTAAAGTAAAGACTGTATTGTTAAGTGTAAATTATACCTACAACCTGACAGGGGATTATTTCAATTTAAATAATCATAGTCTGAATTAAAATTGTTGTCAATGTCTGAATGTTAGCTTCAACTTCCATCATTAAATTTTCAAGTTATTAGTTTAAAATAAAAAGGAGGTCTTTCTGCTGAAAAGAGAAAATCAATTGTGGTCAAATGGTGTACTATAAAAGAAATCACTTTCAGAACGCTGGCTAGGCTTGAAAATTCGAGTGTTGGTGCGATCCAAACTGCCATTAAAAACTGTGGTCAAGAGTTTACTTTCAACGACAAACAGAAGTCAGGTCGAAAACCGGGTCCTTCAAAACCCCTTTTTGGAAAAAAACATAGTAAAGGTATATGAGAAAAATATAGAGACGTCTGTCCGGGATATTGCCAAAAAATTAGGTAGGTACATCTGCGGGAATATTCCAATGTGCTAAGCGAAGAAATAACTTGAAGAGATATGAAAAGCAAAGGCAGCCGAAAAGAAGCAATAGATAGCATATTTCGGTCAAGACAAGAGCACGAAAGGCATATGACGATATTTTCTCAAAGAAAAATCTTTGTGTGATAATTTAATAATGGACGACGAAATGTAAGGGAACTTGTGTTAAGTATTTTACAATTAAAAATGGGTCAGACATTAGTGAATCTCAAAAGTCCATTATCGCTGAAAAATTTGTTAAGAAAATCATGGTTTGGCATCTGTGTGGCGATCTGTGAATGTAGCCTAAAATTTACTTCCTCTACAATGACGTCTGCACGGGAAGCACAAGTTTATTTTCTCGCTTGTCTCTCAGTGCGTCTCTATCGTTACTGACTAAAGGAAAGGGAGATCCGAGCGACCAATAAGTCGCGGGCAACTTGTGCTACCCGCACTGATCTCTATGTAAAGAAAGACCTCAACATCGAAGTCTCCCCATGATTAGAAAACACAGTGTCCCGACTGTATTTTGGCCCGATTTGGCATCTTCCCACTATGGGTCCAAAGCGTTGCAGTGGTATGAGCAGAAAAAAATGAACTTTGTATCAAAAACAATGAGTCCACAACATGACAAAATCTTCGGCTAATCGATCATTTTTTGGGCTATACTGAAAGCAAAACTTCGGAAAAGTGGCCCTTCTGCCGATTCTGAGGGTCAATTTTGTCGAGACTGGAACAGGGTCGCAAAAACGTTCAATCAAGACGCCGTCCGATCCCTGATGTCGACGCTTAAAGAAAAAAAATGGCCAATGGCGTTTGATATTTTTTATTACATTTTGACCATGGTCTAATAAAACAAGGTCTTCTCTTCCGAAAAGGGACACTTTCTACGTCATCAAAAAGTTGCCACTTGGTTAACCACTACCCAAAAATATGGAAAAATATATATTTAAGATTAGTGTACGATTTTATTTCAAATATATATATATAGTGGTGGTCACATAATTAGGGACACTTATTTTTTTCCCATACAATTGCCTGCAAATATGACTTTTAAATTTTAACCACCATTCCAAAAGTTCTTGACCAATTTTATTGCTAAATACAATTTACTTTAGATCATTAACTAAGGTTTAAATTTATATACAATGAACTACTGTTAAATACGAACCTTATATTTTATAGGGATTTAAAAACTTAGTGCTGACCCCCGTCCATACAAACTTTTACAACTTTGTATGAACGCGAGGTATTTATTTTTCCAAATCCTTATAAAATGAAAGATCCGTTTTCAACAGAGATGAATTATACATACATTTAAACTTTAGTTCATTAATGAACGATGAGTGAAACCGAATATGAAATTAGTTTAGAACTTTTTGAATGGTGGTCAAAATTGAAAAGTCATATTTGTAGGCAATTGTATGGGAAAAAAACAAGTGTCCCTAATTATGTGACCACCACTATATATATATATATATATATATATATATATATATATATATATCACGAATAATATAAGTCACGAGCATAATTTATATATTTAATTTAATTCAATGTTTTATTTTAAAATTTTACTTATATGTGCATTTATGCATGAAATTAACTAACAGGGTTTTTTTAACATAAAGGTTACATTACAATATGAAATTACAACCTGATATAGCTCTTGCAATTTACGATGGCGAGTGGGCTTTACTTGTGGTAAACACATATCTGTATACGT
Source organism: Acleris literana (assembly GCA_946894065.1). NCBI lineage: Eukaryota > Metazoa > Arthropoda > Insecta > Lepidoptera > Tortricidae > Acleris > Acleris literana. Next base: position 26,868,414 of record OX335668.1, on the reverse strand, counting down.
GTCAAAGTGTGCGTGACAGCGAAAGTGGGTATGGTAAGCATAAAAATATAAAGAGAAAATTCCCATATTCTTCTTGAAGAAAATGAAAAATTTAGCGACCATTGCTCGTCCCCACAAACAAAATAAAATCAGATTAAACATGGAAAACAAAAAACTATATAGGTATGTTCTTGCCGTGATATACGAACTATTTAGTCATGCATGTAGTAGCGCCCTTCTTAGTTAGATCTTCTACGAAATTGTTGTAACTCTATCTTGTCGCGAAGATGACATTTGTAATGTCTCCGTATTTTCTCTCCTTAAATTACGTGCAATGTTATGTTAATTAAAACCTATCTGTAGGTTTTATCTTTATTTCAGAGGGCTTATTATGGCTGTGTTTATCGCGTGACTAAACGTGGATAAAACATCCGTCACTCTCGCACTTATATACTTGTTAGAAAGTGACGAATGTTTTATCCACGTTTTGTCACGTGATAAACACGGATAGGCACACAGTTCTAAATAAATGTACTTTTTTTATTTTAGCGTACTTCAAAATAAAAATTTATTATATCGCTAAGAATAACTACGTTTTTTCCGGAGATCAGACATGCTGACGGTACTTTGTGGCAGTTAGCGTCGTGGAAACAATATGCACAATTGACTCGAGCGATGGCGCGCTCGCGACTGATCGCTCCGTCAGACACGCACACTAGCGCAATGTGCATGTACACGTTCAACCACTAATAAAGCCCACTCGCCATCGTGAATTGCAAGAGCTATACTACAGGCATCAAACTGGCCGGTTACAAATTTGTCAACTTGATGTTTCTCGTCATACTATTCGAACCTATGGGAATATCGTATTCCGCTCTCGCACGGTATCATTACGCTAATGATTGTTGTCGGTAAGTAAAATGTACCTAAAATGGTTAAATGCTCTTTTAAAAGCTGTAAGAGCAAAAGTTTCAAGGGTGGCACAGTCGGTTTCTATACTTTTCCACCAAAAATCGCTTGCCGAGGAGTAGTTGCGATATTGCGAGCCTAAAACCACGGTTAAACACGGTGAGTAGTATTTTAGGTCGTACCTAACACCTGTTGTACCTAAATGAGTGGAAGCGTTTAATAAAGCGCTTATCAATATTCAAGTTCTCATAATCCATAGCCCTAATATTTAGAAATTATTCTTTATTTTGTTATGAGTATAGTCGTATATATTTACCATTAAACGTTCAACATTTACATAAGTACCGGTGATCACAGCACATTGCTCGTAGAACTTATACTCGTACCTACGTCTAAATGCAGCAACACGTCTATACGTTATCTTTTTTATAGAGAACAGTAAATGGTCAAATCCTAAATACCTATATACAATGATAGTCTTACAGTAGCGGCATCCAGTGATGGCACTTTTGATAGCTGAAAAATAGCTGAAAAATGTGAAACACTCCATTTTACTATCGTAAAAATTCAGTCAAGTGCAAGAAGTATATTTTTAAAAAGTTTATTAAAGAAATAACGCATGAAAATAAAAGGCCATAAATTGTAGTTCAAACTCTCGAAATAAACTGTGTGGCTAGAAGAAGACGACATTGTAAGAAATTTGAAATATTGTGTCAAAATATACAAAATGTGAAATTATTGATAAATGAGTGAATAAATAATCATACAATCACGTTAACTCGAGCTAGGAGGCGAGTTTGCCAGCGGCGGTGACGTGAAAGTGCAGTGACTTCATTGTCATACGTTGTTGTATCAGTCAGCGGTCCTTTATTATCCTCCCGCGAATTGGTTTTTTGTGATATTTTTGTTAGTTATGATTAAAACGATGAACGCTAGAGTGCGAGCAAATAAAAACAACCTCAAGATGAACCTAGTTACGAAATGCGTTTCGGTAAATTACAGCGCTGCACTATTCCGGTACCTGCAACAATGAAGTTTGACATCTGTTTCTTTATACTTGCTGTCAATATTTAGGGAACTTCATGAGCGAGCAAACATCAAAAGTGCCATCACTCGATGCCGCTACTGTAAATTAATATATACGAGCAAATATTTTAAAATTACCTACCCCCATTTTAAAGTTTGGAAATCTTCGGTTGACGGGTATGACGTAGTACGTGTCCACTCACGTGACCACTGCTTCTCGGAAGAGAATACCAGGCGAAGTATATTATTGTACCATGATTTTGACCATTTTTGACATGTTATTCATAGTACGAAGGATAGTAGAAAAGGGTTTTTTCTCAAAAATGTCTGGAAATGTTGACATTACTATCTACATATTGAGACGCGAAGAACATAGTTTACAGACAGATATCAAATTAAAAAAAAAAACATTGCGTGCTCGCTACACAAGCCCGCAATGTTGCATACAAATTCCATTACTATCTAGATTGTAACTTTTTAAAAAGTGAAAAGGGTCGTAATAAAATGAGGGCACAAGTCTTATACATCCAAATTTTACTCGAAACATAACTTTTTTATTTGTGCCTGGAATAGCTTATGTTTTTTTTTAAAACAACAATTGCGTTTCTCCTTGTCATAAACAAAAAGGCGGTAAGGAGTGATGGTTTTTTCACTTGAAGTTTCTGTTTGTATGCAATTCAAAAAATGAGTTCAAGCTATGAAGATTTGACTCCAACACAATTTTTTTCCTGCGATTTTTGAGAAAAGCACTATATTTGCCTCGGCAGGAACAGCAATTGCGGGCTTCGTATTTTTAAACGGACTCGCAAGCTCGTCCGTTTAATCCAATACTCGGCCCGCAATTCCCTACTTTCATGCCTAGGCAATAATGTACTATTGTTAATTAAAAAATATATCAAAACAGTATTTAATATATTATTTAACTTGTTGGCTACCTACGAGACAGGCCGAGCCTAGTGTAGGTGTAGGGGCCATTGTTAAAATATATCTGTGCAAACTTTTGATTCTCTTTTAAACGATCTTGGTGTTTTTTCTTAGGTAAGATTATTGTAATATTATAGTAATTGGAAGTGAGAAATAAATTATTATTATTATTATTTGTATGTTTTTACCAATCACGGGACTATTCATTATTATTATTATTATTGTATTTATACTTGACGATTCCGTCTTTATCTTAACCGATTTGTTTCTTTACAGCTTTTTGCGTGAATTCTTCTCGTTCGCTTAATATTTATATTTTTTACACCGATCCGCATGGTGAAATAGATCATCATTCTAATGGAGGCATCAACGATTGCAAATCTATAAATAACCATGCCTTCCGCTTCACCCTGTATGAAGAGAATGGTTTCTCGAACCGCTTCAAACCTCCAAAATAATTGGAATTGGAATTTTATAGCTGCTAAGCGAGTAAAATGGTTTTGAATTTGATTAACCCTTCATCGTTTGATCTTAGGGCATTTTGATTGATTGCTCTATAAATTTACTTTAGTATTGTTATTTTTTTAATTTTAGTTTACTACGACTTCCTCAAATGGTTCAGACTGCATTTAATAACTAGATCGTGAGCGATGAGTCTTTCTGTAAGGCGCACTTTTGGTCTGCCAGCGACAATGATTGTACAATAAAATCTTTATTGCTATATAATATCATAAGATCAACTCAAGTTCAATGAATTTTATATAGTATGGTTAAAGTTATGTTTCTCTTTAACTGGAATAGTAAATAATATCCCATCCTAAGCCTTGTGTTTTTAATCATAGTTTTGTAACCTTTTATGAACAGAAAGAATTAACATGCCAATTTCTTTACATAGGTGTCGAAAGCTGATGCTTCGACCGATCTACCCCCACGTCAACTGTCACTACTTTCCCATCTACTGGCGTGGTAGCATTTAAATCACTATCTGGCATAATAATACACATAAACGACTTTCCACTCTTCACATCTCGAGGGTAAATGGTCATAGGAATGAACCTATCACTTGTGCCGTCCACATACGCAGCTAACCTTGAATAAACTTCGGGGAAATGTTTTTTCAGCACAACTCCTCGTCTTTCCAACTCATGCAGAATATTCTGGAATGAAATCTCTCTAAATTTGTGCGCGGTTGCCGCATTCTTCTCGCCTGCGACAGTCGGTTTTGACACCAGAATAAGTGTTTCTCGATCATCTGGCGTGCTTTTAGAGTCCCTCCTGTAGCGCCTGCGATTCTGCTCCTGTATCGGAACGGAAACCACTTTGCTAAGACGCAATTTCGCGCAGCGCGACACCATCTGCCTCTCCCATTTTACAGCACCTTTGGTTGGAACCTCACTAATAATACAAACGGCAACATATAAAATTACTCTCGTTTCAGGGTTATACGTTTTGCAGAGTCTAACGACTTCCGTGTACAATTCTGCGCCCATTTCGTTCGGTTGCAAGGCCTGCCATTTAACGAATTCCGGCTCGGTCAGGTACTGGTAGCCGTGTGCTACAAACTTGTCCGCGGCGTCGGGGCTCGTGAAGAACACTTTAACGACTCCCCGGCCTATCGCTAAGTACCCTTTGTAGGCAACAGTGCTTATTTGGTTTAAGGAGTCTGCATCTTCTTTTGCGGCCGATATGATCTGCCTGCATAGCGCACTCGCTCGTGAATGCAAGCAGACTTTCCTATGTTTCTCCCAATGAGCTCTCCTGCACTCTTTTGAGCAGTACATGGTTGAACAATTGTGGCACGCTTTGTAGTGTCGTTTCGCGTCTACTAAAGGAGCACGGGATGAACATTTAGGGTATTTGCACTTGACGATGGTCTCTTCTGCGCTGTTTTCGGTTAGTATTGATGCGAGAGAGGCGCGGGACTCGTATTGGGTCGAATGGCGGTCCGCGGAACTCAAGGCGGCGACGTCGAGACTGGTTCGACGGTCGTGCGACGCGCTCGGAGTGGCAAACGGTTCACTTCTACGTCTATTCTCACTGTTCGCAGACCGTGAACGCCTCATATCGGGCATTACTGCTGAGGTATCAACTGAACTCTTGCCTGAAATTATACGATTTACAATTAAGTTGAAATCAACAAAACACATACATGATTTTAATGGGGTCCGTTCATTTAACCAAAAGTACGTTTGACAAACTAGATCATTTTACAAACTTTAATTTCTTAAAAACGTGTTTATGCTTAGGATACATGGGCCTATTAAATAAGTTAGGTTAGGTTAGACTTTCGACCACTAAAAATATAAAATAATGCGGCGGGAAGTACCTTTTTGCGAAATGAAAGTTTGTAAAATGAAATAGTTTACCAAATGATGATTTAGTAAAACATTAGTGAACCGATTTTAATATTTAATATGTATTAATATGTGCATTAAAATTGAACACTCAGAACCATTTTCTTCATATACAGACATCGACTAACTTTTAATGACGTTAGGGGTTAAGTTGGCCGGAAGCGATTCAATCGATGGCTATATGTTTAAATGAGTGTGGCTGCTAAAGAAACGCCATTTCTCGGCGCACTTCGTTCGACCAACGGCATTTAGTTTGCCGATGCCTTTATCTACAGACACAGAACGGATACTAGCTACGGGTACATCAGTGACAAGCCAGGGTCATCACAGATCATGCTGACAGTTTCAACATCAAACATTTTTGGTAATAACATAAGTGATATGTTTATGTTATGTTTATGTTTGTAGAGGATGAATAATACAAAATTGGAACGGTTTGGACTTACATATCGTTCCTACCTGGTCGGTCATGGTCGGGGCTAGGGTCTGTGAACGAGCTTGGGTCCTCACTAGGGGTGCTGATTAGGCGAGAGTTGGGAGAGACACTGCTATGCCCACTGCTGGTCAGTTGCTCGTAGCGTGGGCTCTGTACAAGAACACTGGGTTTAAGTGTAGGCAATGAACAGCAACTGTTGCAAAAATTGCTTGTATTTTTTTTACCTACGTAAATATAATACACTGACACATATTATATTATAATTTGACCTTGTCACACTTTCGCTATATCAGCAATAACCATAATACAACAATTATAAGTGTGATTAAATAAAAGGTATGCAAACATACTTATATTTATATAGGACCGTTCATTATGTTTTACCTGTATTGGTCCAATTGCATCAAATAACCTCTATTAACATCGATCAGAACTGCCCAATTTAAAGTTTGAGTAGTTTGGGATGGTTATGAAATTTTAACGAAATTAGGTCGCTTGGAAGAAACGAAGCTGTCACTGTAATTTTTTTACCCATATTAGGTAGTATTTGTGGCACGATTTTAAAATCTTAATTAACTGCGCCAAGTTATGCGAAATTTTTTTTCAGTACCAAAAGTCAAAGTAAAGTAAGTATAATAAGTATGAAAACGAGAAATGCTTCAGTGGGTTAGTAAGTATGGGTTTATTCTGAATGCGTAAACATATTCGAATTATAATGTAATCCAATACATTAATACGTTATTAAGGGTTAGATATTAAGTGTTAGAAACATAAATTATTGCTATTTCAAGCCAAGGGAGGCAAAGGTGTATCGCAAGCTGGCGTTCTTTGCCAGTATCATTAAAACCTTAATAACTCCTAAACTAATAAACATAATTATAGAAAAGTCGATACTATACTATGCCGTAATATTTATGTCAAGATCTGCATGGGTAGCACAAGTTGTATTTTCTCGCTTGTCGCTCAGTGCATCTCTATCGTTACCGACTAGATAGAAAAGGAGATCCGAGCGACAAACAAGTCGCGGGCAATTTGTGCTAGCCGCACTGTGACCTTCTGTACGTATTATATTATAAGATTTATAAGTCATATTACAGACAACGCATAGCCTTATCTACTACGTACTTGGGCAGTCTATTAGACTACTACTCGTAAAGTCACAAAAAACCAACTTTATTTACAAATCATTATTTACAATGTTTTTTTTTATGAAACGTTCGATATTGGGCTTTTGATCTTAATATGATAAGGCACTGATTTAAATCGGCGTTGTACCTACCTACATCGTACTTTTGGCAGTTGTATAAATAAATGAGCGGTAAAATGGCTGAATTGTGGGCAGTTAACAAATCGGAACAGATCGTGTGAAGTTTCATTATAAGCAGTTCTAAACAATGTTCAAAAACGGTTTAGGCGATATACTCGTATTATCGCTTTCGTATGTTTCGGCGTGTAATGTTAAAATCTATACATAAAACAATTTATACTTAACTCAAGAATGCCTGGACCGATTTTTATGATCTAGTTTGATTTGTTGGATTTGTCTTTGCCCCAAATAGCAGAATAACTATTAAAACATCAGAAAAAATACGAGAGAAACATTCTGAGGAGGTACTAAGTTCACTTACAGTTGTAACACTTTTGATTCGGGTAAAAATTTACCAAGACGAGGATATGGAGCCTGGCTCTCTTGACAAAATGACCGACGTTGCCACTAAAAGGGCGGTTTGCCCCTGGGCGTATATAAACCCTCTTGGAAGTTTGCTGCGCTTTTCAATCAAAGTAACGTTTTAATTTAACAGCTCGCCGTGATCTGCCGAACTGATTTTCTAAACCGCCCTCATTCCATCATATCTACCGCCCATTTATTTATTAAACTGCCATAGACTTACATATTTCTTCGTATGGACTAGAACAAAACATTTCAACAACAGAATTCTGCAATTACAATTCTGGACACCAAAATGATGTACATTCTATAGCTGTAATTCCACGACGCGGCGGCAGTGATGTCTCTTTCAGGCTCGCGCCGACTACGAACCAGCGCGGACGTCAATTATTTAGAATAAAAAATGCATAGGTACTCTTGTCTAAGTCGACTCACAAGAGCTGCGATGAATAGAATTAACGAAACTAACGTCGCCTATGATCGTGTGAGTACCTACAGTGCTCGGGCACTACATATTCTGCCCGGTAAACTGATATTGCTTTTGACATGTAGGAGTGCGGTGCGACGCGCGACCGGAGACATACGTGTCACATTCCAGCTTCACAGACGATGAGATTTGCAGTGGCAAGGCGCTTCTTTACCAGGCTGCAGGCAAGGCCGATGGGGGAGCAAAAAATCATCAGGACATTATAGCTTGGTGTACTTTCCTTCACCATTATATTCATTAGGGGCAGCTCTTGTAAAACGACCATAAGGAATCCCTACTTAATTTATCGTTCAATTTAGCTAACCGGCCATGGACCGCTGGACATGCAGGAAGGTAATCCATATCGACTAGTATCAAGTGTATACTTTGAGGATGCGGTGATCTTGGTTGGTAGTTATCTGCCTGCCTCCGAAGCTATCGGGCCCCCGGTACAATCCCCCGTACGGCAATATTTGGGTGAATTTTCTATTCATCTGATAGGAGCATAAATACATAATAATTTATCATATTTTATTCATTACCAATATCAATATGAATTTGCCCGGTGTAAATTATTATCTTAAACAGAAAATCATAAGCGTTAGACAGAGACTCTTTTATTTTTCCCGTATACTACACTATATGTTACCTAATATGTTATGTGTGTGTGTGTGTGTGTGTGTGTGTGTGTGTAGTATATGTTCTAGTTTATTTATTTTTGACATTTTATTTTATGTAGTTTTTGAAATACAGGGTGTTTTTCTTTGCGTTTCATGTTAATTATGTGTGTCGAAAATACCATCACTTTTTTATACTAGGTAAGTTGGTTTCTCACATCATAAGGGTCAATCATAAAATAATCCACCGCATGCAAATTGTTTTCCGGGCATTGGTTTTTGAATTTTTTTATTTTAAAAACGAATCGAATAGAAACGTTAGTTAGCGTAGTGCATCTTTGCAGGGCCCTCTGTATAGACCGTTCGACATTCTATGTTTGAAATTTGACGTAAATCCAATATATTGGATTTACGTCTAAAAACTTATATATAAGTTTCGTACACAACTACATGCACGAGGAGCTTTTTACCTATACTTACCTATATAAATAGCATAAATTATTTAGGTACTCTATATTATATTTGCGATGATTATTTTATTGAGTACATAATAATATGTATGTACAAGAACCTGTATTCCAGTTGGTTATTTTGGTTATCGCTCCGACACGTAGAGACCTTACATTTGTGATGATTTGAATTTGCAATGCAAAGTCAATATTTTTAATAATTCAAAGCTCGCACTTCGCATTGCAAAACCCTCACTTTGCAGTATTCCTAGCTTTTTCTTATTTCAGTGAATAAACGTAGTATTTCCACGTCCGCTGCGGAGTGGATTTAATTTATTGAAAAATTAAACTGCGTTGCAAATGCAAATTGCTTACATTTATGTCTTTTAAAACTTTTGAAAGCAATAAAAATAATTAGTTCGACTTCGACGTTTAGTTTCGACTATACGATAGTTAAGTGAACAATTGGCTAGGAAATTGTAATCTTGTTATAGTATCGATTTAATAAGTCTGGAAATTAAAATTCGCATTGCGTTTCAGCTGTGTCGGATAAAGCGCTCAAAGCATTATGACGTCACAACCTACTAAGTCGCGATTTATTTCGAAACTTCCAACAACATGTGTCGTACATTCGCAAGTCAATGCGGAATCGTTGCAGATGGATTCGCCGATGCATTTTTAGTAAATTTACGTTGTTTAGAGGCAGGCATTAAACTAAAATTAATCGCTTTGGAAAAACTGTAGGGGGAAGTCCCGTAACGCCGGACACTCGTAATATCTCGGCGAACAACAACGTGTTCGATAAAAACCTGGACAAGAGCATGTCTGACCATGCTCAGTGTAGGGTTACGAAGCCATTAATACACAAAAACTACCTCAGAAAACCACAACTATGAAGTAATTTTCTATTTAAAGTTATTTGATGCCGTCTAAGGTCATTTTAGTATGTATAAACACTTTAGTCACCTGTATCTCAGGAATCAATCAAGTCTACTTAGTCGTCATAGTTTTCCTTTAAAATTCGTTATATTTGCTTTAATTTAGATTTTTAGTATTTGTAGTTTCGGCTGTAGGCGGGGGGACACTTGACTCTAACAAAAATTAGCGCTTTAAAGCTTAATATTTCATACACGGATCCCTTAATCGAAATTTTGTTTCCTCAGACCCCCAATATTTTTGAAAGACATATCGAACGACACCCCAAACTATGGGGTAGACGAGAAAAAAAAATACATCCCCACGTTACGTGTAGGGAGGGTAGACAAAAAAAAAAAATCAACATTTTATTTTACCATTTTGTTGGCGTGACTAATATGTATATTTATGCCAAATTACAGCTTTCTATTACTAAGAGTCTCTGAGTTAGGCTGCGTATGGAAGGACGGAGGGACGGACAGACGGACATGGCGAAACTATAAGGATTCCTAGTTTGACTACGGAACCCTAAAAACACTTGAAAGAGGTGTGGGGGAGTGTAATCTATTCAAGATCGTTTCGTTTTAGAATCAAACACGTTGGATCCGCTGAGATATAACGAGTGCCGGCGTTAGGTGCCGTCGAATTTTACACACCTCAAGATGTTTTCTAGAACGGGTCTAGACGTTACAATACAAACTTAAATGATTTCGGAGGTGTAGGGACAAATTTTACGCTTTTAACCAGTCAAAATTGGAATAAACTTCTATCATGACACTGTTGAACGAATTTCAGAGACATACCTTTCCGCCCATCAAATAGTAAGGGCTTGACGCCTTCCTTGGACTAGGCTGGGGGGTAGGTATCCTTGCTGGCTGCGACGGGAGACCCAGCAGACTGTCCAGAACGTCTTCTAAAGTGGTGGACCCTGGAGACGGGCGTCCGATCGCAAGGTTCAGGGAACGCTGCGAGTCCTGCCAGTCTGCAACCCAGCGATCCGCCGTTAGCATGAAGAAGTAGAAGAACAGATGAAGAAACCAAGATCTTTGGCCAAATGGGTTGGCTTTGGAATTCGAATTTGTGCTTGTTTTCAATTTGGGATGGTCATTTCTTTTGTTTGATAGAAGATAGACCCGTTGTTGTGTGTTGAGAGAGACTATGCCGGGCTGTGATGTTCAAGGCATTAATTATTTTGCGTTCAGGGTCACTCTGACTTAGTTCGGTTCTTTCTTACTTAATGTGTCTTGTTCTCATGCGTTGTAAATTATCCTGAACACCGAGGCGCGAGGCTTGGATATGTTTAGCAGTAACTACATCATAATGCTCTCTCAAAGTTAGCGTCGATAAGCTTACCCTAATGATATTGAAACTGCTTCGAACTAATTAACTACTACCATTGAGGTTACCAGTTTCTTAAGAGTTTCAGATTTAAGCACTTAGCATTGCGTTAGTGTTACCCTATCGATATCATGTGATTGGTTGGTTTCAAGCCAATGTGTGTGGATAGTCAATCAATTGCTAAGTAGTGCAAAAATATTTTGTATGGATTGCGCGTAGAGATTAAAATAGCTTGAAGCCGTTTAATAAACACTTCAGCCTAGCGAGGGCTTTAAGGAATTGGTAAGCGCTTAGTCGAATTAATTATATCGTATTAAATTGCTTTTCATTGAGGTACCTAAGTCGAGGATATGCTTACCGCACCGTTAGGGTTTGTAAAAAAAACCGGTCGAATGCGATTGGGACTCGCGGACCTATAGTTCCTTATTTCAGATAATATGGTTGGAAAACGCAAATCTAACGTAGATTCTTAACATTACATCCATTCCCGCGACTTCATCCTGAATTAAAACAAATACCTAACTAAAAAAGTTCCGGTTTTATGATGGTTTTTAGGTTCGAGAAAATACCCATTTTGTTATGAACTCTATTTTCTATGCAATAATAGTAAGTACAATTTCTATCCATTCTGACTAGCCTAAATTTAAACACAGATTTTTAAAGTTTTTTGCCATCTTTTACAAAACTGTAAAATTTTACAACTTCATTTAATTTTTCACAATTTATAGACTTCGGAGATAAAGGGCGGAACCGTAAGTTTTTGTTCCTTTCTAGCTATAACCTTGCTATAAGTAAATCAGAAAAGACGTCAGAAAATTAAAAAATATACTTAGATTTAAAATATGCAAATTGAGCCCTTTCATACGACACCCCGATTGCTATAATCAAATCACTTTAAATGTTCACCCCCCCTTTTCAAATATTTAGAAAATTAATTTCTTTTTTTTTACTAATTATGTAATTTTGTTTAACTTTCTCTCAACATAATTAGTACTTAATGTCAATTTTATATCCCAACGCGATTATAGATATGTACCCATGCAATATAAAACTGTGTATAGTCGTTTTATTTGAATACTAATCGCAAAAACTAAAAATTGTATGATCCAAATACTTTCTAACGTTAACTAGAAGACATTCATGTACACCCATGTTTTCGATTTTTTTAAACGTGTTATTTTGTTTTTTTTGTGTGTACAAGAAATTGTTTACATACCTAAGTAGATGTACATATCGTTTATCGTTACCGTTATCGTTTGTATTTGGATAAATTTTACAATGAATAGACTCTAGAACGGTCAAGATCCTTGAGAAAAGAAAGTAGGGATGAATATTACCACGGGTCAATAATACCATCGCCTATAACTCTGCAACTACATCAAAATATGCATGTCTTTGTAAAGGTACGAGTGTGCCTTGAGCGTGTCTCGTCTCGACCTGCCCACTAGGCAGGCACTCGCTGCCGCGCGAAACGAGCGTGCTATACGACGATTTCTATTTTTGACTCACCACAGTAAGTATTTACGATGTACTTTTAGTGTTTATAATTAAATAGTCGTAGTGTAAAAGTTTTACTGAATTGTTATTCCCCAGCACCAATTATTATAGTTTGTAATGTGCCACAGTTTGGGGATCAGTTAGATATAGAAATCCAGATTTGTGAAGTTTAGTGAGTGCGAGTAAAAAAGGATAATTGTAAAGTTACAATTGAGCCGTACTACAATTGACCCGGAGTATTGGGTATCGATGAACTTCGCCAAAATGCTTGGATATGTTTTAGTTGGTATGAAATAAGGCTAATAAGTAATTAAAAAATATATCCGATTTTTAGGTTGCGGCATATATTTATAAAAAATAAAAACAGCTTATTAAAATTGGGATGGATTAAGAAGGACACTAACCTTAGTCCGTTACATATTTAAAAAAAAGTGAAAGATGTGCCATTGACAGCTACCTTGTCATAAAACTCATAAACAAAAACATAACCTTAGCTTGTGGTTTCGCGCTCTCGTCTTCGGTATTTTCTCTGGATTTCTTTTGATTTTTCGTTCGCTTGCTTACCCACACCTGACCTTGATAGCTGCTACGACGACTTGGAACTGAGTGAATGGAATTTCTGAAATTTGTTTTAATCTCGTGGTATTTAATTCGGTTTTATCATGGACACTAACGAAGACAAACGATGGAGAGAACCTAAAATGTGTTTTTACCAAGATGCACTAATAAGCTAAGGTTATTTTGTTTATGAGTTTTATAAGGGCCACTGGCACCAAAAATTTAACACTGGGTTAAGACACTAACTCGAGTTAGTAAACGTCAAATTAATACGAAAACTGTCATTTTAACTCAAGTTAGGGTCTTAACCCAGGGTAAAATTTTTGGTGCAAGTGGCCATAACAGCGTAGCTGCCAATGGCACATCTTTTTCTTTTTTTTAAATATCTAACGGACTAAGGTTAATGTCCATCTTAATCCATTGACGCAAACAAAAAATCTGTTTTTTTTTTAAATTACTTAGGAGTCTTATTTCCTACCAACGAAAACATATCCAAGCATTTTGGCGAATTTCATCGATACCCACGTATTTTCTTCGGGATGTATATAAATTATAATACCCGAAATGTCATCCGTTTCAGTAGTATTGGGAAGGATGGGGTTGATTCACAGATCACCCCCAATAGATACCGCATAATGCTACTTTTGTTAAACGTCTAAATCATCAAACATGGAGGTAGGCACGAGATGCGGGGAAAGAGGAAGCGATGACGTGATTGGTTATTTAAAGATCGTCCGATCTTTCACCGAACGAGTAAGGATGGGACATACTTATTGTGATGATATTTCTTATCGATAAAGATTCACCTTCTTATTATTATTAAGTACCTCAGTTATGGTATATTTTGGCATTGTGAAACATCTGGATCAGAATGTAAAAAAGATAATCACGACCAATATCCTTAGTTATAAGTCTTACGTTGGTTACGTAACCCAGAATCATTAAAAACTCTTAATATACGTATTTATGAAAATTGTGCCATCAAAATTTTACACTTAGGTACACAAGTAGGAGGTTATGACAAATCTGGTAGCGATGCCCGAAATGGATTATTCTAGGCTGTGTGTGTAGGCACAGTGGTTGCGTTCTCTTTATATGCCGGCTGAAAAACGTGTTATCGTTCCCAAAAAAATATATAAGTGAAATGGCTGAATGCTGTACATCTTATCTTCTTATCTTATTGGTGGGGTCCTTACGGATACATTTCGTTACGTTGAGCGCTTAATCCAACAATGCAGCCTCCGTCCCTTCCAGAAAGCGGATAGTGGAGTGAAATCGCAATGGCAGTGGCTTGAAATCGTTTGGTTCTGGGTAGCCACAACCGAGGATTTTTATTCTTACTCCGGCGAGGGCATCACATTTACACAATAAGTGTTTCATTGTTTCCAACTCTTTGCCGCACATTCTACAATCTGTATTGTCATAACGGCGCATCTTTGCTAGGAAATGTTTAACCCCAAAGTGCCCAGTAAAAACTCCAATAATGTATCGGAGTTGGCTTCTGATGAGTTTCAAAAGTTTTTTGGTCCAGCTCTGGTCAACTCTTTGTATGAAGAGCTTTCCATACCCTAAGCCTACCATGGTTTTCTTTACTTCGCATTATTGCTTTAAATATATCTGGAGATATGTTTGATTTCCAGTTTCTGTTTCTGTATTCGCTGTCGGAAACCACTACACACAACCAATTTGCAAGAATTCAGCCCAATGGTGGCGGCTACTTTTCCTCTTTCAGCAATAGCTTACAGAACTAAAAAGTTCGATCGCGGCAAAACAGTGAAACTTCTTACCTAAAATATCACCATGGCGACTGTTGTTTAAACGTTACTATAGTAACCAATAAAATATCCTATATATATATACTAGCGACCCGCCCTCGCTTCGCTTCGGTAAATATAAGTAGAAATAATCCAAGTTCATCTCGAATAATATAATTTTCAAATGGTGAAATATTTTTTAGACAGGTGCATTTGCATAGAGGTTTGCAGAGGAATGCAGAATTCACTTTATTTGGCCATAAATTAGAAGTATTTGTGGACCCACGTTCATGTTCAGTAGCAGATTCTCTGGCTCTCTGAGATCTATATCCATCCCTGTCGCCTATAAGCCGAACGTCATGTTCAGTAGAAGGTTCCCTGGCTCGCTAAGATCTATGTCTATCCCTATCAACTATAAGGCGAACGTCACGTTCAATAGACGATTCCCTATTTCTTTGCAAATAATTACTTTCTCTTCCCTGACACAGCCTGATTTCTCTTTCTTCTTTGATTTCATCTTTAAGACGTAAATTATTTCTATTATTATCCCTAATTCTACGATCTATATTAAAACGACTTCTTCACGTCATAGGCAGTCATAGGTAATTCATTTTGTTTTTTCCTTAAAAAAAAACAAACAATACCTATTAACCCCAATTGACAAAATTAACTACCTGCTTGATTGATGGGACAAATACTAAACTAACACCAGCCAGGCTAAGGTAATGTGCTAAAAGCATAAAAGTTAACATTTATTTTTAAATTTACAACAGGAAATACGCAAGTAACTATATTCGAAATATTTACAACACAAACAACCTTAAAATAAGAAAAAAATAACGTTAACAAATCAACACACTTTCACATTGATAACCAAATAGGAAGGAAATATGTAGGTACTTAAATATTCTGAATATTTACAACACAATCTTAAAATAAGAAAAATTGAGTTTTATCCCTTAAGCGCAATTCACACAGCGTGCGGGAGCGGATCGGGCGCCGAGCATGTCGTTTTCATCGCGGGACCCGCGCAGGTCGTCCTATTCACACAGAACGCCGAACCGCGGCGGGCCCCGCGCGGGTGTGCGCGGGTGATCGCAGGCGGGCATTCGGGATCGGATTTACAACTAATTTGTTAGTAGAATTTACAACGTGCTCTGTGAGAATGCCTATTGGAGAATGCGTGTTATTACGACCAAGGACGCCCGCGACGGGCCCGCGATGGATCCGCCGCGTGTGTGAATGATTCCATATAACTCCATGTTAAATTACACGCCGAACTCCCGACCCGCCCGGCGCACGACCCGCTCCCGCCCGCTGTGTGAATTGCGCTTTAAGTCCACAAAATTTAATAATAAACACTACCTCTCGTTGATAAAAACACTTAGGGAATAACTATATGCAAAGCAAGCTTTATAAACCCGACTGCATTTTTTATACTGTCGTCGATATACCTACATATATTAATAATTGTCATTTTGCCATTGTTGTTATTTCAATTTTAACAGTATGTCACCCGAGATGACGTTAGGATTCTAACGATACCTCACACATCTAAATCGGTCAAGGGATTTAGAAGTTATAGTAGAATAAAGAAACTCACATACATACATACAAACATGAACCCTGAAAACATTACACTCCTTTTTTGGGGCAGTCGTGTAAAAACTTATTTTATTTACCAATATTAATTTATCTATTACCTTTATGAATTTTCTTTGTATTCAAAAATATGAAAAACAACATAAAAATTACTTTCAATCAAAACCTAAACTCAATCTAACTACCTACCCATTTCCGTAATTTAAAAATATTTCCTTACCAATATAAATATAAGTAAGTAACAGGAGAGCTCCGGTGGACTATGCATCCGGTGTTCTATGGCTGCTGTGCTGTAGGTACTAAAGGGCGATAATACAGATTTAGGTAGCGCATAATTTTGAATCTGCCATATCTTCTAAAGTATTTATTTAAATAATATAGTGTAAAGGACAATTTTAATCTACATTAAATGCCCAAGGTGACTAAGGTATTTATCTGGATAAGAATAAATACTGACTTGGAGAAAATAGCTTCGCATATAACCTAACATTTTTAATAAAATTTTAAAAATAAAAATGGTTAGTGTGAGTCCACCTTAGGAGATAAACATATGCCATCGCAGACTTTTCTTTAGGTTTTTTGATGAACTACAATTCTTCAGTACATTATTTTGATATATCTCTTACGGTTTAGCCAGCGTTTTCAATGTAAGCGCATTTTTTTTTGTTTATTTACGACATCACATTAGAAACCTCTAAAATTATCAGTGTTTCTCTACTATAGTATGCATGGATTATACATATAAACCTTCCTTTTGAATCACTCTATCTATTAAAAAAACCCGCATCAAAATCCGTTGCGTACTTTTGAAGATCTAAGCATACATAAGTACAGACAGACAGCGGCAAGCGACTTTGTTTTATAATATGTAGTCACAAATATCTTCGAAATCGGAAAAAATATCGACCAAATATTCTATTTAGAAACAACGCCGGACATCACTACGAAATCAGAAAAGGACAATATATTGGGATTGACCTAATGAGTAAAAGAGACGTTACGAAAAAGGCCATTGTAACTTGGCCATTGTTTGTCAAATATAAAATGTGCTTACCGGTGAATGTTATACCAATTTTTTAAACTTTAATGTTCTTGATGACTTTCCACACCATTTCACGGAACATGATGGCGTTTTGAGTAATTTCTCGAATTCTGTATATTTTTTATGACATGTTTCTAAAGCCGAAGCCCCACTGCTGCGTTCGCTACGCACGGACACGCTATACACGTCGCCCACGTGGGTCCATTGGTCTGGATACGTGTGTCAACATTTTCACAGCAACCAATGCACGCACACGTAAAACGTGTGAACCACGTGGCTACGTTGATCAGCTGCGTGTGTCTACATTCCCCACTGCCTGCGGGCCACGGACATCCACGCGAAGGGGTGCGACGCCCTTGAAGCCACCTTTCCACTGCAACACACGGGCCGCGTGGGTCGCGGTCTCGCGGTGGGGCTTTGCCTGCCACGCGCTCGGAACAGACCACGCGTGTATGAGTGACGTCATTTCGTGCGCAACGTGCTTGTGGACTACTGTGGAAGTATGTACCTACATTTTCATACAAAGCGTTTTTGTACCCACGTGTGTAGCTTGACTGTGCGCAGCAGTAGGGCTCCGGCCTAACTCAAACGGGAGGCGTACGCATAGGTCTCAAACATGGTTGACACTGACAGCGGGCATCGGCGCTGTACCGTACATATACTAAATTTCGCATATGAGTGGTGAACATCGGCTGCCTTGTAAGCGGTATCTATTGGAGGTGATCTGTGGGTTGATTGTACCAGGGGTCAAATTGTAACTGTACGGGATTAGTAATTGTTAAATAATTCGATGTATTATTCTGCCTCCGATAGTAAAAAGGGCGCATCTAACATGAAGTCGAAATCGAGAAATTAAATGTTTTAGTTGAAAATTAACAAAATGTATGCTGTCTCTAAACAAATAGACATAAACACTTTCCGTAAACGAAGTAATATAGATATGTACCATATTGTCAATATGGTATTAAAATATTTATTTATTTGTACTTATTTATTTATTTATTAAAGTTTTTCCTTTTCATCTTAGCAAAAAAATGTCTGGAAAATACTCGATACTCCGTTTAAAAGACGCAAGTAACCAATTGCTCCTTTTCAACTGAGTACAATCACAAACTTCTTTTTGATATAAGTGCTTGACAGATATTTCCTGTTTCTCCCCTAAGATGAAAGGGCACATTTGGACACGAGCGTCTTTTCAATATAGGAATTGATATTTTAAACAACTACTTTTACTCAAATAAAAAAGGAATATCATCGCTTTTTCTACTACTTTGACATGTAGGTAGTTCAACTACAGAAATAAAAGTTTTGAAAAAATTTGCACATTAACAATGTTCTAAGGTACAATCAGGAAAAACAATAATAAAAAACCGTATGAAAACGTAAAGTTTATCAACTCTTAATTTGACTTTGTCCAGTATACTGGACGTTGTAAAGACAAAAATCTACACGTAATACTAAAATTATTAGATTATGGAATCTCATATTAATATAATACAAAAAAGCCAGTGCGGACGGTAATTTTTCGTCAATTGCCGTCAGAATATAAATGAGGAAAGACGCTTCTCACTTATCCTCGGTAAATGATTTTTTGTACGTTTTTCTATTAAATATGACAACATAATGACTTATTTACATATATTTTAATTTAAAATTAAAATAAATATTATTACAAAAATACATTAAAAAAATTAATATCCAGCATACTTCCCATTGCCAATTAATATGTACAAAAAATAACTTCCCATAACTTCCCATTGCTAATGTCACGTTGTTCTAATTTGTGATTGCTACGACCAGCATACTTCCCATTGCCAATTAATTCGTACAAAAAAAACTTATACTTTCTGCTAAGTAAGTATTTATGTAAAAAATAAGGATTGTTCGCCTAGGTTTTACTGCTTATAATAAACTGAAGCGTATTTAGACAAGGAAGTGAGAGCTTGTACCGTGTTAGGGGGTTTCTCAGGTCACCCTGCTCCAAGCATACTATCTTTATCACTTCCGCATTGTTTTGTTTTGTATTTTTTTATCGTATCTTGACTGTCAAAATAAGGCTTAATCAAACTATT
Organism: Acleris literana; assembly: GCA_946894065.1. Taxonomy (NCBI): domain Eukaryota; kingdom Metazoa; phylum Arthropoda; class Insecta; order Lepidoptera; family Tortricidae; genus Acleris; species Acleris literana. Next base: position 26,848,807 of record OX335668.1, on the reverse strand, counting down.
CGATGCAAACTGATATGGTGACCAGAAAGATTGGAATGAGAACCTGGAAATATTTAGAAACCACAAATATTAGTGCAGTACTTTATTCAAACAATGCATCTCGGGTGTCAATGTGGTTATTTCCTTCTTAAAACCACAGTTTCTATATCTTCAAGATTACTAATTTATGTTCAGCTCTTTGAAAAAAGTCCAGGAGAAATAGTATAGCGTTCCTCTGAGAATCTGTTCCTCTTAACGCCATTTATTTATTTGTTTTACTAGCCTGTTCTGCCCCATTATTGGGTAAAGACTTCCCCTTTTCTTCCCAATGCTGCTCCTCACAAAGCGGTGACTGATCAATCTTTTCCAAACAATTGCTGTTCATCCTGCCAACTCTGTCGTCATCGTAAACGTCTGCAACTAAACTTGTGTTTAAGAGCTTGGGGAAGACTTCAATGCTCTGTTTGATGCAGTCGGAAATTAATTTGGTCTTTGTCATGTTTATTAGTAGTCCTAACTCAAAGCTTACTTTGTTTAGCTGTTCCTAAGTTCTTTAACCGACGCCGGGAAAATAACGCTGCCATCAGCAAACTTGATTGTTTATTTGTTTCTTATTCACGGGTCAACAGCCGAACCGAAATGAATTTAAATTACAATAGTTTGAGTCCCGGGAATGGACATGATAATATGATTTTTTATAATATAATAATTTCTATAGGAAAACTCAATAAACCAGTTCCATGCGGACAAATTCACCAGCAAACACTAAAGTACAAAATACTATCATGTTTCAATTTTTATTAAATTAAACCTGCAAGCGGATTTTTATTACTGTTTTATTTCTTAAAAGTTTAATAGAGTTTTATCTGATATTTGACTAAAAAAATATTTATAATTCAGAAAACATATCTTGTATATCTTTGGCAATGTCCATAATGCTTGACATTTAAGCCGACTTTCTATTCTCCGCAAAGTTGGCAATGTCCACTTGTCCAGTATACTTGACATACGTTTTCTGAAAAACTAACAATTTTAAACTAACAAAGACTTTTTTTATAATTTTTCCGGTAACAAACACACCAAAAAATAATGACACTAACTTAGTTGTATTATCGCAAAAATAAAATATGCCTACATCAAAATCAGACGCAAATACCACGAGCATCTTAGTGAATTAGCAAAATACACTATTGAAAAGGCGCAAGGGGTCATTTGCGTCTTTTCTACTTAGTTTTACGTGCAGATGCGTCCGCGTCAATATAACGTGATCGAGCTTTGGCTAAGTTGAAAAGACGTAAGTGGTCACTAGCGCCCTTTTCATTAAGTATTTATGTTAGATGCGTCTAACACAAAACTTAGTTGAAAAGGCACAAGTACTTAGATGCGTCCTTTTATAGAAGTATACGGTGATGGATTATACCTTACGTCTTTTCTTTTATTAAAGTGTTGAAAGTTTGACAAAACAAAAGGGCGCATTATACGTAGTTACGTCTTTTTTCTTAAGACCACCTACATGTTTCTGAAATGCGTCTTTTTAATTAAGTTTTTGTAACAAAGTGACTGAAGTTACGCCCTTTTTGCTTATGGTAACTTCTAATCTAGCCTACCTAGGAAAAAACTAAAAATATCAGTAGGTGGGTCTTTTTCTGCTGATCACGGCAGTATAATTATCTCATTTTTGACAAAAGTGTTAGATGCGCCCTTTTTACTATCGGGGGCAGTATTGTACTGAGCTGTTATTATTGCTTGAATGAAAGGTGTGTGTTTTGAGCGCCCTTTAGTGTTTTTTATAATAAGTCGACATAATATGTTTCAAACACTTGGAGAATATTATGTTACGTTTAGTTCTACTGAAATGCTATAGCCTTTTCTAGTCTAAATACGAGTCTCTATAATTAAGACTGATGTAACGTAACAGACTGAATCGTCTTAAGAAATTAACAATGAATACTGATTGATTAGTACATTATTTTAGGTTTTATTTACCTCTGTTTTTCTGGTACAATCGACCCGTACCTACTAGGGGTCAATTGTAACATTTGTAACAATTGGGATAAGTAGACCATTTTGTTAATTTGAAGCATTTCCTGATTAAAAATGTTATTTGTTATTTAAATTAATTTCTTAAATAAAAGTAACCTCGCCTGCTTACTACGAGTATGACAATATGGAGGAGCTACTTAGAAAGATGGGTATGGTTCATCCAAGATTTAGAAAGATTTTGTATTATGTGTGATCTGTTTTCAAAGTCATAATAGACGAATGTCATTCAAACATAATGTAAACAAACAATCGCAATACAATATAATTTATTATTTCAGAGCATTATAAGCATTCAACCATTGCTTATTACCTAGACCTCAATTATACAACACTTCCTACATGACCCTTGTTTCTAGACTAGATTTACTGAACACAATTACATTAAATTTGTTGAAAAGGCGGATCCCATACTTCCGACCATGAGTTTCTACAATAAATGTTGATGCCGTCGTTTTGAACCTCTTGGAAAACCTCGCCACACAAATTATTAACATTCATCACACATATTTCAAAAGAGAAATGGTCTCATTATATATTAATTTCATCAAAAGAATTATAGTCAGTCTGTAAACAAATAAAATTTACATGACAACAGTTGTCTTCAAATGTAGGTGTCAGCTAGATATCTAAATTGTACTTATATAATAAAATATTGGAGAGGTTTTATATGTTTTATGTAAAACCACAAAAGGGGTTGATATAGCGCAATTCGGACCGGCATTAAGGGGTCAAATGAAGGTCATTTCTTAATTTTATTATAATTAATTCAATTAGTTCACTGTAACATATTTTTTTAATCTAACTACAGGGTTCGATTTGAGAAGCCTATTCCTCGAAATGGTTTTGAATTTTTTATACGTTGTTGAAAATGGCTGTATCCCAATTGTAACACAGGGACTCCATGAACCAAAATTCAATTTTCACCATTCTGATGCGATCAAATGAAAAATATTTTCTAAATTCTGATAGCAAATTAGACTAGAATGTTACATCCTAAGAGATTTTTACGTGTTACCTAGCTTTTGATTCTGAGTTATAAGTACATTATTTCTAAAGTGGTACTATTGCCCCCGGTCTACCCTACTTAACAAGAAACGTACAGTGCTACCATTTTCTAGCGATCTTCAATCTTAGTTGTTCTATGACACACGTCACACGTGTGGCAAATATACTGTCAGTTGCGGGTGCAAGCGTGATAGCGATAGCCAGCCGAAAGCTATTAAGAAGCTGGGAATACTGTAACGGTATTTTAAAAAAGAACCCTAGAAGAGAAATATGGAACCTATACTTAGTTGTTTTTCATTATTAGAATAAATGAATAACGGTCATTTATTCTAATAATGAAAAACAACTAAGTATAGGCATAAGAATAAACAATAACTACACGTAGAAGCGAAACTCCCGGCTCCCGACGCGCGCTCGGCGCGTTAGATACCTACCGCCTGGAGACACTCGAGGTGTCTAGTCAGTCAGGGGCGTCACACACGGAATATATATTAATATGACATAATATATATTATAGCAATGCATCTCACGATATATTTTCCGTTCTAGTTGACAGAGTCCACACACGCAGCTATAATATATATTATAGCAAGGTATCTTAAGATACCTTAATAGACCTTGCCATAAGATATATTTATCTCTTTCCCTCGCCACTATAATGAATGGGATGGATATACATTTTCATATGTTAGTAATGTGTGGTTCTTTGCTATAATATATCCCGATATATTAATATATATTATAGCTCCGTTTTAGGGGCTTTAGGCCGTGCAGCGAGGCGCGATGCGGTAGTTGTATTTGTTTAACCGCGCATATCGCGATTTCATTTTTTAAACGTACCTACCTATTTAATTAGCCAAGGGATAACATTATTGCAGTCTATTTGGCTGTAAAAGTAAAAGTGACAAAAACTAATTAATAGATAAGAATAGTATGTTGTAATAAAGATTTTTCAACTCAATAAAAAATCAAAGTAAAGTAAAAGGTTGTTTAAAGACTCGTTTCAGTGTTTTATAATAGATGATTAATAGCCACATAAGCCATGTATTTTTCTGGAGATAATCTTAATATCATCAAAAAGTATTTTTATCTAATTTAACGTATAAATGTAAAAAACTTATTTTGCAACAATGTTTCCACGTTGATGAAAAACATAAATAACATTTCGTGACGAAACTTGTATAACACATCCATAAGCCGATTTCAATATTTCGCAGCCCTGACTTTGGGCGCGGAAGACAGAGGGGCGTAGCGGGGTGAAGGGGGAAGTAGGTATTTAAAGCGCGGCATTTGGGGCCTGGTAAAGGAGATTCGCTTCTACGTGTAGTTATTGTTTATTCTTATGGTATAGGTTCCATATTTCTCTTCTCGTTCTAGGGTTCTTTTTCAAGCATATTTTCGCCTAGTACAAAATCAAAATTAGAAAAGGAATAACTATATTTGTATCTTCTAAGAAATAAGTAATTAATAACTAGAATTAGAAGATTTAGACAAATATTGTTCAGTATAAACGACGTTATTGAAGGAAACGTGTATGAGTGAACCGTCATTATTATAACGTGAGAAAAATCGAAGTTTATTATAGATGAATAGAATAGTTCAGCAACTTGAACCTTATCATATCGAGATGAATCAGACGAAGATACGAGTAATATCTTGTTCAAGTGACAGTTTTTTACAGAAACTTTTTTTCAGCAGTTAATGTTATACTTTTCGAAAATATGCGCAACAAAGTTTGTACTAAAATCACATTCATTAATTAACATCCTTTTTTGGAACTTGTACTGTGTAGCTGTGTGAGTAATCATTCACCTCAACTCTCGCTCCGACACCTACACCTACGAGCATGTGAACAAGAATTCCATTTGAACGCTGTACAACAAAATTTGAAAGACCATCGGCTAATAGGTCGTTCATCGATGAATGAAGTTGTTAAATAATACCCATCCCTCTTGGGAAGTCGAGGATCTGTTCAAGAACTGCTAGAACTAATAGTCAGTGCTACCCGCTACGCGAACTAAACATTTACATATTTTCTTGCCGCTAGGACAGAGCATCTTAGGTGCAATAGAAGCCTTTTTAGCATTAGTTACTAAGTCATTTTCACCTAAAAGTAAATAATTTAGGGTAGATTTTGTTTGTCAGTCGGGTACAGTACAGTGCCAATGGTAGCCAACATGTAGTTTTTTAAAAGATCTGGTATAAACCGAGGTGAAAATGAAGAGTTTAGTCACAGTATAGATAGACTGAGATTATAAGAAGGAAATTTAATAAAACTGACAGGAAGAAAGACTAAGAAAGTTAGCGATTTTTGATGAGAGACTTACCCTTTTCCACTTCTGTTTACGTCTCGCTTCGATGTTTTTATATGGAAAGTATTAGTGCTGTGCTAAAATACAAAAACAACTAAACAGAAATAAAAATGAAACAAAGAACATAAATAAAAACGAATATATTTATTGATAATTATAATTATATTGTATCTTACTAATATTACATACTTACTACGAAATAGGGAATATTCATGACTTCTTTCACAGCTTCAATAACAGCTGATTCAAGTAACAAACAGGTGAGATAAAACATTTTTGAATAGCTATAAAAATAACCAAGATATAAGCCAATAAAGATTTGTTCCTCCATCGTTCAAGCAAAAAAATATTTAAATTTGGAGTTTATATGACCGACCTGTTACATGACGTCACAGTGCATATCGGATCTCTCTGTCTAATTAGCAGTTTAAAATACTTGTATCATCCGTATTTGTTGGAAGATTTTAATTTTAATTTCCCTTTTGGTAATCTTATATTACGGTATTTACATATTCTGTTGAGAAACGCGATTTAAAAAATCCATGCATATTCCCTATTATATGTATCGCGAATACACCATTTTACTGTTAGTGATCCTCTAACAATTCTAAGGTTCTAATTTTACCTATATAAGGTACCGAGATTCTATTATATAAAATAGGTAGTTGTTGCTACGTATGTTGATATAACATGAACATACAATGCTATATTGAACTTTAGAGAGCTAGAAATATACGAAAATTTCAAACGGCATGAATATTATAACGGAATCAGTGGAGTTTATTCACTTCGAGAGTTCGTTCGGTGATCGCGGCCGCGCTCTCGGATCAAGTCGGCGCGGGCTGTATCTCTTACGTAATCAGAACCTGTATAATTTACTTAGAAGCTACGTCGTAGCCCCAACATAAACTATGAGGTGATTTAAGAAGAAGAAACTTGTATATTTGATACTTTAGTCTTGTCTCCTACCACCATTTTACTTTAATTGTTCTGATAATTTATTATTCAGACATCAAAAGAAACATACAAAATTTGTGACCTAATGAAATAACAAATTAGCGGTAAACAATCAGAAATTAATTGAAATAGCACCTTGAACAAAAAAAAGCAACATATGAATAATTATTATTTACAAAACCATTAGCTAGCAATTAACTAAATAACTAAAAAAGTTTTTCGAAATAAACACACGGAATAAAATAAATACTCTATACATGGGGTGAAAGTATTTCTAGGAGATAAACTGGTTACCGTGATACTGAAATAACATTATGGCATTAATACTATAACAAAATGTATGTAACTTATGTATTCACAACTCATACGTACTCGTGCGGATCATGTAAACGTAAACGATCACTGCTCTCCAACAAAACCATGGTAAACAATTTAACAGATTTAAACCTAAGCGTAGTTATAAAATTGTCACTAAAAATGCATCAAGTTTGCGTAATTGTAAATAACAATGAAATGTATGTTATAAAAATTATTTACCTAAAAATATATTAGGTATGTTCGAAAATTCGCTTTGTGACCAAAGCTCAAGAGAAGTTGATGTTGCCATATGTAAGATTTTGTACCGGCAACCCACGGCTGCATAACCGTCAACTTCTACCAACAACAAAAAGTGTGCAGTACGGACACAACAATGAATTGTAACGCTACTTACTACAAGCTAGTGTTCTTAACAATCACAATACAAAAACACTCGTACGAGACATACAGAAAAATGTGATGCCAAAGTGCACTGTCACAACAAAAATAACATACAATAAAAATGGTCCTGAGTCGCATCTAAGAAGCCGATATACAATTTCTCGAAAAAAACCAGCGGGCTGATTTGAAACTAAAAACTTAGGACAGCACAAAACGCCAAAGCGCACAGTTTACGTGACAAAATTGTATATAACTAAGACGCCGCTGCAGGTTTGGATGCTGATCAATACCACTAAAAATGTAAATGCATCATCCAATTGTTATAAATCGCCGTGTGCCTCTATCATGGCGGTATTCATTCGGAATGTGAAGGTGGTGTTGGCATCGAAACCTGTAGTGTGTGTTGTGTGGTCACGCTCGCTCACCAGGCGCGGCGCGGTGTTCTAGGCGCAGCGACGACGGAGGCCGCGGGTGCGGCGGCGGCAGGGCTTCTGAGACCACCAGGGGCGTCTGAGGAGAGTCCAGAGGCTTCGTGCCTGGGGACAATTACTAAATGTAACCACCGCTCTTCTTATAAACTTTAATTACTAAACGCTAAATGAACATTTTACGTATGTTCGTCACAATATTTTCACAGTATATCTATGGCACGAAAATGTCAACTAAGTACCTCACGTTTATAAATCCTTTATCCTTTACTATTCGAAAACTTGTACTATACTTTTACGAAATCTATTCGTAGCACGCACCCCTAAAACAGATTCACGTTTCCATACATTATTTTACGTACCCTTCACTTTCTATACTCGACCAATACAAAACTCATAACATAATGTCATCGTGCTAGGAAGTTTTAGTAAAAGGCACCGATTTTTTGGCAGCCGAGTAAATAGAATAGCATGGAGGCATAGATGTTACGGCGAGCCCTCTAAGTGCTCTAGCGTTCTGCTCTACCGTTGAATGCATAGCATTTGATTGTAGGCAGTAAATCAAAGCTGGGACAAAAGCGTCTAGTGCCTAGGGCACACTAGAGAGATAATTGATACGAGGCACACACAGAACATCTCCGGTAACAGGCATTTCAAAATTATTTACAGAAACAGGAATTTAAAGAATTTCTTTCAATGCTAATTATTGTGCCTTTGTAAGTATTTAATCCGAATACTTTGCATGTTTAAGATCGTTATCACCGTTTTGAAACTTGGATATAGATTTTTTTATGAACGGAACAATCAGAGGACTGTCTCCGGGAAATTTCCTCGACGGGATGTTGCTCAACTACATTTCCTTTTTCCTTTCACCGCTCGTTTTAAAATAAGGTTGAGAGATCGAACCTTCGCAGTCGCCCTCTGGTTTCTTAAGAATCGAGAAAAAATAAATTCTTCTGTTTTGCTTTTTGATGCGATTCTGACTTTTAAAAGATGCACTTTACTGTGTTTAAACAATGTAATTTGTTTTTAGTAGACATTTGTTGTAAATGATCTTCGAAACGAAAACCGTAGCCTATATTTATATCCCTCCGGTAGTATAACACAATTTCTGTACAAAATCCATCTAAATACATTGAAGTTATGCAACAACTAACATTAAATAGAACACTTGAAATATTGGTTGTGTTAGGATGAATTGAATTTTGCGTAGGTACTTACCCACGAAAGAGCTCTCAAGCCAGAACAGTTTTTGACTGGATCGTGGCGAAGTCTTTTCCAGGTCTCCGTTAGCCGGTTCGAGCCCTGACACGTAGTGGACGATGGCCGAGGTTACTTCTTTGATCGATGACTGGATCTCTTCGGAAGCCTTGGTGGCTGCTGCTTGCTGGAGTAGTGACGAAGCTAGCCTGTTGGAAGTTTTAGTAATAAATAAACTTCCCTAGGCGTGGGGATTTACTTCTTTACCATCGGGTTCACATTTTGTCGTATTTAACTGTACATCTCTTATCTTTACTTGGAGAATAATCTTAGGGCCTCTGTTACAATCGACCAGTAAATTTATCTGCCATTTAGAGTTGGCTTGTCTATTTTCAAGTGTCAGAAAGAGAAAGAGCTAAATTTATCTGTCAAATATGCTTTACACGAAGAAACCTGGCAAGAAAGGTCAGTGGAACTAGTTATTTTATATTAGCTTATTAGTTTTTAACCCGCGGGTCCGCCCGTGTTCTACAACTTTCAATTTTACTATTAGTAAGATGAAATTTAATTGTCGCCTACGTCCGTGTGCGTATAGGTACAATAATAACTAATTAGGTACCATTTTATCTCCTTTCAGGTTGCGATAGTATTCGGCATTAATGATGCATGTAGAGGTCAGGAACTAAAGAATACTACCACAATAGTTATTTGTGCAACAAGAGAGCAAAGTTGGTTTTTGCTGCGAGTGTTGATTTTGAATCCCGAGTAAGCGAAGGATTCAAAGACACGAGATGTATCAAACTTCGGTCTCGTGTGACACATACAACTTTTCATCTCAGCAGCGAGAACATAATTACATAGGTAAAAAAAAACCCACATGGTTAAAATTAAACAGTATGTATGTATCTATATTTGTAAAACAAACAATATCAAAAATTAAAAGTTAAAAGTAAAATTATTGCAGTTTTGCAAATTAAAAGTAACAATTTTGTTTGGAACTAGGGCCTGACTAAGTAGGTAGGTACCTACTACGCCGAAAGCTTTACAAATGGGTAGTGTGCACATACATATAGTTTAAATACTAATGAATGACGGACTTACTTTTACTACCACAAAATTGCAGTCCGGAGCTTCATAAAGAAACTTGGGACTTTTTGGATTTGTGCCCTACTGACATTCTTTCCAAAAATGCAATAATTTTGGGATAGGTTTCAATGTGCACGTCATCTTTTGTCTTTATTGTGGTTTTCAACATCGTATAAATACTCCACATATTGTAGATGGTTGCTTCGTTTGTGATAATTCTATGAAGTGTAGTACGCTAACAGTACGGTCTCCGAAAAAGTGTTTACACCCTTTGCAAGTCTCCATTGCTTAAAAATATCGTAAGCTTTTAGATATTTTTCGCGAGACTTTTCAGGCAGGAAACTTAGTTTTGCATTTTTTACACACTGCTTCAATGCTTCCGGTGTTAATAGTGGTTTACGTGACGGTTGCGTAATGTTAATTACGCAGAGTCGCGTACAATACTTTATCTACACACATATTATAAGTACTCTAAGATGGGTTCAGAAGCCGAAAGGCAAATTACCAGCATTACCTTACCTGTGGTAGTAAGTGACAGCGATGATAGCTGTAACGTAATTTTGAAATTAAGTTATCGAATATTGTAAGGTAATGAGATCCAAATTTGGAACATCTTCCAAAATTAACAGCTGTCATGCCTACGGGTTTTAAACGAATAATAGATGACGATATGTGTGTAGATAAATAGCAATTTCGTCACTGGACTCACTCATATTTATTTATTATAACTTTTATAATATTCAACATGTACCTATCGAAAGTAGATAGCGTAACAAAAGAATAAACAAAATCGATAAAAATAATCCCGCTATTTCTTAAAGATGCGTTCTGAAACTGAACCCGCGGTGTAGGTACCTAAGTATGTCACAAAATCAAACATTGTTAAAACGATAAATAATTATTATATGTAGATACATTATACTTCTTATTTTATTCATAAGTATTCTCTCTATTTCATTATAAAATAATATAATACGATTATGTGTAAAAAAATATAATAAAAACATTTAAAACTTTAACAGATAATTTGTAATTTTACGGTGATACGTGTATCTGAACGTTTTATTGTTTGTTTCTTACTACTAGGTATGGAATTGGGTATATCCCATAATTTTGTAATGTATAGTGATTCAAAAACCATTTCGAGAAAAAGGGTTGTAGGACCATTCCCTGTTATCAGATTATTTTACAAAATTAGTATTAAATAGTTATTTCTAATTTATCATTTGACATTATTTGACCTGTAATGTAGTGACGTCACGATCTTCATTGGTAAGTTGTGTCTAATCTGTGATCAACCATAGAACTGCATATAATATGAGTCCGAAATGCAGTAATATATAATAATGTATATCGAATTTTGTCTTATTTATTTCTGTTTTATTTTAACGCTTATTAAAATTAAGTCAATTTTTAACTGTATATATATATATATATAAAGCTATAAATATTAAATTAAATACAATATCAAATATCATGCGTAGTTCAGCAGGAAAACACGTCAAAAATATTACGAGAGAGAGATAGAGGGAGAAAAAGAAAAAGAAAAAACACAAGACAACTACATAAAAGGTTCGATATGTTTTTCTACATCGACGGTGTCGCCGAGACAAGATCCAACTTTTGCGTTTTAACTGTATATAAACATGACAATATAAGATCTTTAAAAAAATGGAATGATTAAAATACAAGTCCGTTTTGGAACCTCCGCCCGTAGCCTAGTCTGTGGTGAAATTGTCAAACTCAACAAACGGCCGAGGGAAATTACATGACTTGACATTGACATTTTACGTGATCTGACAGAAACGCGTACTCCCAAACGCATTTAATAGTTTTAAAGCATGTCTCAAACAAACCAACTTGTAGTGACGTCATAAAGCCATTTTCTTTAAAAAATAAAATAAATTAATATATTGATTGAAATGCAAAAATCGTGAAATCAGTGTCTTCAATTAGTCTATTTTATCGAAAAATAAAATAAAAAATAGGGGTATTTTTTTGGGATAACCCAATTTGAAAATCGAACTTCGAATCAACTTGTTTCAACAAGTACAAAGTGAAGTTCAATTCTTTCGAATGTTGTGAGTAGACCCAGCACTGCACTCGGCAATTTTTTATTTTTATTAAAGTAGTTACTTTGTCTCAGTTGTCTCACGCTCGCAGCAGAACCGAATTTTGCTCACTGTTTTAAGCAGCAAAACATGCTTGTTTGAGCTGCTGAGGTGAAAAAAAAGATATAGAAAACCACGGTAAGATGCTTCTAGTCAGAATCCCTAACTCTAAAAACAAGATCCCGCGATCATTTTCTATTAACGGTCCATTTTATGAAAGAGCAAAATAAAAAACAAGCTTTAAAAAGTCCGACTGTTGTTGCTAACCAACTTTAAATCGTTATAAATCCTAAATTATCATTCAAAATGAAAAATGATTCATGAAAGCTAAAGATGAATTTGAAATACCTATTCCACGATACCCCATTTGTCATAGTTCGACGACTTTTTTATTTTTTACAATATAGGGCGTCTGGTTGCCGCCATATTGAATTTTAATTACTGTCATATCTTTAGTGACACTCACGAGATTAAGACAAATCGATTGACATAAGAATCATCAAAATCGGTCCACGCGTTTAGTTGCTAGTATGCCACAAAGGAACAAACATACATATAGTTAACTATAGGCTGTGAAACACAATACCCTCCCGCAGTCGGGTAATAATAAAAAACGAAGCTTTACGTTCGACAAATGCAAAATCTGACCGCGTTTTTCTGAACTTTGACATTGACATCAGACATTGATGTGAATAAACTTGGTTCCATGTCTAAGAAAATCGCTACGTTTTTAGGGTTTTCAGATGTTTCCGAAGAACTTGTAGATTGTTTCTGATTCAGGAGCCCCTATTCTGACGTTAAAGCGCCATGGCGGGTGGCGACCTAACACAGTCGCTAAATGTTAATGTTAAATGTTAAAGACAAGGCCAACATAAGTTTGTGCCAAAATAACACAAGCAATCAATTTGGAGCCATATTTCAACAAGTTTTGCTCTGAACCGCGTCCTTCCACTTCTTATGATAATAATTCTTGGTTATCTCCGACATTTACAGCAAGTTAAGATCAAAACAATGAAATAATTTAATAATACTAACACATACTTTGCAAATGCCTACATAAAGTGTTGCGTATCATTTTAATAATTATATCTTTAGTGATTGCTTTAATAAATACGTTTTTTGTAAACAAAATAAGATAGTGAAGTTTTTTCTCACAATTATGTTTAAAAAAGTAGTATGAAACGCATGAGCATTGGTCATTAAACTCTTGGCTCAGTTGCCTACACACTCGCTTGCAGCTCGGGCTCAAATCCCGCCTCGACTGTAATGACCAACTTGGCACACTGGTTTTATAATGTAGGTACCTACTATAAAAGTACAATTCGGCCTCTAGGGATCGACCTCGGTACCTAGACCGAGTCGACGTCTAAGTGTGCCACTACTTAGAGCCGTATTAATAAACTAATCTCAACTCTAATGCTCGTCTCGAGATACGTCAAAAATGACAGTGTTCTATGGTTTGACGTTTACTTTGACGTATCTTGTGACCGGCATCTCGGCCAACATGAGTTTATTAATACGGCCCTTAGAATCCTAGTTCGAGATATTGATACGATACAAATCTGAACTCCCTACTCAACCTTTTAAGTGCACATTAAAATCTTTTATTTCGTATTAAAAGTCCACTGGATAAAGCTTTCGCCAACTGCATCAATAAAAGTAAATAAAACGAAAATCGCAAGTGGAATCGAACTCAATGGAGCAAAGGAAAACGAGTGGAGAAACAGGAATTTGGAAACGAAGCTCGTAAATTTTAAATGTTCAGGCAATGTTTTAGAATTGGAGCAGAACTCTGAGTAATCGCCTAGAGCCATAGTGCATTTATTTTGTAAATCAACTTCAAATTCAAAATATTTATTCAGTACATTGGCCACATGAGGGCTGTTTTACACGTCGGTAATATGGATCGAGTCTACTGAGCTTCAGACAAAACCATCATTGCGGAGAAGAAGCCCCGCTAGAAACTCCAGCAGAAGGGTTTTTCAATTATAAAAAATACAATAATACTGTTTGTGTTTGCGCGTGTGATGACGCGGTCCGCTGCACGCGCCGCCTCTCTGTAAACGGAAAAAAGCCGCTCCGCGTCTCCGTAAACAAGCCCTAAATACGAACATTTTGCTACACAGATAAAGCTGGCCCTCATGGATGAAACATGTTAATAATTAAAAACAATGTAGATACTGATTTTAAATTTTGAAATTAGACCGATGACGATCACATACTTTATTTGAATTTTCGTTTTTCTCTGAAACGTTGTTTAGGGCCTGTGATCAGGAGTTAAACTAACTAAGGGCCGAGTTCACCAACCAATTGAACAGACGGTTAAGTCTTAATCAGCTGTTAAACAATACATTTGACATCCGTTAAACCGCTAACCGTCCGTTTAATTGTGAGTGAACTCGGCCCTAATAGTAAAAACCGTAACTAATGGTTAAATCTCCAGGAAATGTGTCAAATGTTCGATTCCTTTTTCGAGCTTTAATAATTAGTTGAATTACCTACTGATCAAACAACGGGCCCTGTGAGATAAAATGTCAGTTTCGTATGATATCTGACGTTTACTAACCCAGTTTTTTTTTTTTTAGTGTAAGTGGCCTTTAGTTGTCTACATACTGTTTAATTTTCTTTAAGCATAAAGGACTCATAGGCGTAAAAAACAACATGAAAAATTTACACTTTGTAATTAATTACCCTACGAACTGTATGGAAAAAGTTTTCTTTGATTTGTGGGTGTTCTAGTAATCTAACCTTAGTTGGTTTCAAAGAGTGTTATAATCCTTGATAGAAATGGGACAGATTGGTATTAAAAAAAATAGCTAAAATCTGACGATATTCTCGCTGACTGTACATTTTATAAAAATATGTGAATGTCGATTTTCATCACTTAAATATTAGTATACCTCCCTCACTGGTTAGTTGCGGTTGAAAAGCGCGTTTTTTTGGGGTTACCTCTCATGCGGGGTTCTCGGGGTGGTGTTGAGCCGCTCCTGGCTGCGCCAGCCCAGGTACGGCTGGCGCGCGCTGAAGGACGAACGCGCAGACGGGCTGCACAGCGGGCTGGCGCCGCGCACGCTGCTGCGGGTCGACGAGCAAGGCGACGTCTGCCGACAACGGACACATTATTAACCACTGACAACAGCCAAGTCCTGTAAAAGGTCAGAGGTCTTAGACAAGTTCCATAACACTAACGTAAACGATTTTCGATTTCTATGCACTTCCGAATCAAAAAAGTAGCAACCAGTAACGCACAGTGTTTTCCTTTGCAGTAGCTGCCCCATACTCATCGTTAGGGCTTGTTTACGGACACGCGGAGCATCACGCGTGGCGCGCGGCTTGGCGTCGCGCAGCGCGTCGGGCGTTTGTTCCGTTTACAGAGAGGCGGCGCGTGCAGCGGACCGCGTGATCATACGCGGAAACACAAACATATGGCAATGTTGTTTATGAAGATGCGGGGCGTGATGCGGCGCGTAGAGAGTAGCGGTGCCCGCCGCTGCATCCGCGGCGGACTCTCGAGCGTGTAGCAGAGCGCGCGGCGGAGCACAAGACTGTCAGAAGGTTCTGCCGCGGGCGCCGCAGTGGCGGGAACCGCCGTTATTGACGCGTGCGGCGCTGCGTGCAACGCGGCGATGCCATCCGCGGGCTCCGCCGCAAGTAACGCTGTATTTGAAGCAAACGCGTGTAAAACCGCTTCTCCGTAAACGCTTTTATACAACGCCATATGTTTGAATTTAGTGCAGACCGCCCCGCCCAACGCTAGGCGTGACGCCCCGCATCTCCGTAAACAAGCCCTTAATCCTTCGAGCGGGTTCTGCAGCGCCAGTGCTACAGTAAAACTCATATTCGTAAATAACGCAATATTTTAAGCTTTCGAAGTTGTGAGCAGAACGATGCCAAAGACAAACCAAAAAAATAACATATTACAGTCGAATTGAGAACCTCTTCCTTGAAGCCGGTTAATAACTCAATTCGAAAAATGAAAAGATGAGTTTAAATTTGAAAAAGAAAATTTTGTTTGAATTCCTTATCCAAACGCCAATGGAATCAAAGTGGCGCCAGTACGACCAAAGGCTAATTTAATATAAAAAGATAAAAGATACATAAATACATAAACTCACGCCTTCGTTCCCAGAGAGGGATAGGCAGAGCTACAGAATTACCTACAACTCTAAAAACTTGTTGATAATTCTGTAACCACATTTTGCACAATTAGGCTAAGATGTTTACCAGCATATTTATTGACAGGTTGCAAGCCCATCGCCTAACAGTATGTGACGGGAATCCCGGAGCAGGTTCCGGAACAGGAACGGGAATGGTTTAAGAATAACAGAAGTCCAGGGCAGGATTATTTATTAAAACTTCTTCAAATGGTTAAAGTAATAAAATAAGGAAATATTAAATTTGATTTATACTGTTATTACTAAGACTTGTTAATAGCTCGAGAGCTCGTGAGCAACTGAAACTGTCGTCGTGCGCAGGCGATCGTAGAATTTAAAATGAACTCAAATTTAGAATTTAGAATAAAAATAGCCACATAGAAGAATGCCAGAATAATTAATTGAACGAGGTGTAACACATAGGTAAACACACCTGGTTACAAGTACTACAAGCCTTAATTCCCGTAGTCGCCTCTTATGACATCCACGGGAACTGGATTACTGGAGTAAAAAGATAAAAGACATTTATTTAGTAACTAGGCCGCACGGGCACTTTTACACGTCAAGAATCTACCAGCGCTTCCCATGAGGAGACCACTGCTGAGAAGAAACGCCGCAAGAAATTCAGCAGTCACTACCTACCGCTATATATATATATAAAGCTATAAATATTAAATTAAATACAATATCAAATATCATGCGTAGTTCAGCAGGAAAACACGTCAAAAATATTACGAGAGAGAGATAGAGGGAGAAAAAGAAAAAGAAAAAACACAAGACAACTACATAAAAGGTTCGATATGTTTTTCTACATCGACGGTGTCGCCGAGACAAGATCCAACTTTTGCGTTTTAACTGTATATAAACATGACAATATAAGATCTTTAAAAAAATGGAATGATTAAAATACAAGTCCGTTTTGGAACCTCCGCCCGTAGCCTAGTCTGTGGTGAAATTGTCAAACTCAACAAACGGCCGAGGGAAATTACATGACTTGACATTGACATTTTACGTAATCTGACAGAAACGCGTACTCTCAAATGAATTCAATAGTTTTAAAGCATGTCTCAAACAAACCAACTCGTAGTGACTTCATAAAGCCATTTTCTTTAAAAATAAAAATAAATTAATATATTGATTTAAATGCAAAAACCGTGAAATCAGTGTCTTCAATTAGTCTATTTTATCGAAAAATAAAATAAAAAATAGGGGTATTTTTTTGGGATAACCCAATGAGGACTATATTTCGGGTTTAGGCCAAGCATTTTTGTCTTACTTTATCTAGTCCTCGACTAAGCTTTAGACATTAACGACTTTTTCAAGTAATTCTTAAGTGCTGGAAAGTGTAACTTTAAAACTACGCCAGGTAATTTATTATAGAATATGCATTAACCAACAAATTTAATGATTTATATACTTACCTACTCTACAGACGCGGAATTTTCGACAAACTATTTTAATTTTATTTCTAGTATTTTCATTATGTATATCAGAATTTTTGGTGAAAGTATCTACATTTTTAATAACATAATAATATTCTAAAAAATAAATTGAGACGCTACAGTTAAGATATTAATTTCTTTAAAAAGTTGATTTAATGAGCAACGGGAATTTAAGTTATAAATAGAACAAATGTCCATTTTTTGTAACACAAATATAGTTTGTATATTCGCTGCCTTACCCCAAACCAGAATAGCCTATGGAAATAACATTGGTTAGTTGTCTAATTTTCCTAACAGCGTAAGCAGCCGAACTTAGTTTACCTGCCAGTACAGCTACCTATATATGGGGACTCCATTGAATTTTTTTATCTATTTTTATGCATAGAAAAACCTTGCCTTATGTACCATTTGCAGACACATAACATTAGGTAAAGCGAACCTAACACATTTAGTTTTGTTAGCATTTAGTAGTAACTAGTGTGGCGTTTATCCCACTGTGGTCTACGGTTTCTTTCTACCTTGATAATGAATTAAGTATAATCAGCGAAACGTACAATATCACAAAGCTTGGTGATAAGTCATTTATAAAAACCAAAAATAAAAAAGGCCTAAAATAGAGACTTTAGGCACACCTAGTTTCACTGTAGCTCCAATAGTTTGCATTTTGTTTACAACTACTGTTTGAGTTACATCACTTAGATAAAAAGACATAAGACTTAAAGCTTTATTGGACAATCCATAAT
Source organism: Acleris literana (assembly GCA_946894065.1). Classification (NCBI taxonomy): domain Eukaryota; kingdom Metazoa; phylum Arthropoda; class Insecta; order Lepidoptera; family Tortricidae; genus Acleris; species Acleris literana. Next base: position 26,830,648 of record OX335668.1, on the reverse strand, counting down.
GCTATAATTTTAAAATAAGGGTCGTATGATCAACGCAATCAAAAGCTTTAGAAAGATCACAAAACATTCCTACCGCAGCACAAGATTTCTCCCAAATTTTACGGAAAAACGAATTTTGTAATTCTGAATATTCTTATTTCGAATCCCAAATATTCATTATTCCGAAATTATAGCAGCCCGAATTATCTAAGAACGGAGCTTCTGATTTGTAACTATTAAAGTCTAAAAGAGACTTGGGCAAGCACAGAATGTCTTTTTATCAACGCAGACAACTGAACAACTGCCTACTTATTCTCAATGTCAGCCTTAGAGGAACAAGTGGGGTCCACATAGTTGGCACGCCGGCGCGCGCCCACGGAAGCCTTTTTGGAGTTGAGCATGGGTTCCGATAAAACTATTATACATGTATATAAACTAATATAATAACACAATTGGGCGTCTTATTCTCACTGTCTCGGCTGCGGCCATTGTGAGGGGGGAGACAAATACACGGGTTATAGGTTGCTTTTATCAGCCGACCCATCTGAATTCTAGAGCTTACTTAGGGACTTAGCTAGAGGTAAGCCCATAGTGTAGTACTTTAATTTAGGCCTTTGAAAGTAGTGATAGGATAATTAATTGGATAGGGCAAAATAGGGTACATACCTACAGGATTTAAAATAGTAAACTTATAAATTCACCTTAACTTCATAAATAAACTGAAGAATAAAACTAACTTATAGTTAACTCATAAAATAAAAGTGATTATTAGTAATTAACTTATCTAATAATTTAAAATAAATAAGTAATAAACTGAATGTGATATACCTAGAAATTCTTGAGGAAAATATATATTCTTGATATTTGTAAGTAAATATATATAAAGCCAAACTAAAACATCAATAGTTAGCTAACAGATATAAGTCCTGCATTAGAATGAATAATATAACACTAAATTATAAGATATTTTTAGAGAGAAAACTATATCGTTATAAAACAAATCTAAAATAACAATAGTTAACTAACAGAAATAAGTCCTTTATTAGAATTTATATTTATTTACATCCAACTAAGTACAGAATTCAACAATAATACAATTAAAAATTTAAATTAAAATTAAACTAAGCTACTCAAATATTAAAGATATAAATAATAATCACCACTATAATAAGAACACCCCCTCTAGCAGGTCCGCTCGCGGCATGGTCCCCATGACACTGGCTGCATTACCTCTCTGGATAGCTAGCCCAATCCTTTGGGAGAGGTAAGCACCAGCTCTAGGATCTCCGGAGGATTCTATGAGCCGGTAGGACAGGGCCTTAATAAAGCCTTTCATATCACCTGACCAAGGTCTCATGGTTTCCACTGCAAGCGCCACAAATTCGTAATTATTTAATAATGACGAATATTTGCGGCGCTTGATTGTTTGGGCCTGATCAGCTGCTGCACCGGCCCGATTACGGGTTGACTGGACGTGGGAAAGGGCGAATGTGTCAACGCACGTCGCATCCCACACCAGTGCCCTACCCAGTTTCCACGGCACTAATGTAGCTCCGTCTGGTCGCTTGCCATCGTCTCTATGCTCTGCTGGTTCCAGGACAGCTGGTACAGAGGCAGTGGCAAGCGAACGATGGATCAGATCATTAATTGATCATAAATTACCCTATTTATTAGAATGAATATTTTATAAAAATTAAGTTAAATATACCACTAAATAACATGATAATATAGAGAGTACTAAGTATATGATTATAAGACAGTTCTAGAATTTCAATAGCTTAAAGAGATAAGTCCTTTTTTAGAGTGAATATTCTATAAAGCAAAAAGCAATTATATCAGTAAATTATGGAGTGACTATGGAGAGAATTGTCTATTTACTTTCCTTAGTATCCTTGACTAAATAACATGAGCATTCAATCTAGCTAGAAGACAAAATGACTTCTGTGTCCCACTGTTTATTATAAAAGTTAAACATGGATACGTGGTGAAATTGAACATTTCATTTAGTTATATAAAACTCAAGTCATATAAAGACTTAGAAGTGAATTACGCAATATCAATCTTGAGTCACAATATTATATGTAATACTAGCTTTTCGCCCGCGACTTCGTCCGCGGAGAATCAATATTTTGGTTATACTTAAAAAAAGGACAGTTCTTTTCAAGTTTCAAATATTTTTTCGCACGGGTATTGTAGATTATTAAGCAATTTTAAAATAAAAATAAAGCCCTTTAAAAGAGCACCACAACAAAACATTCATGAAGGTGTGTATGCTTTTCGAAAAAAGCACAAAAATCCAACCATCTCGAAAGCCTTATTTTGCATTTTTATAACGACGTAAGTGTCCTTTATCAGCAGACGATTTATTATCCACTAATTACCTATCCACGTTCCAATATCTGCAAAGCTTTTAGTTGCCTAAGCACTCAATAAAGCACTTCTTTGTATACCACGTTGGTGGTTGTACTGTCGGGCACTAGAATAACAAGGCTGCTGCATGAACTAACTCAGGAACAGGCCACGTAAAACTGCCCGTGTGAGAAGCGAGCCTCCCTTAAGTCGATGCCCGCCACCTTTAATGACTGACCCTGAGATTTTTTAATGGTTATTGCAAACCAGACTTTAAGGGGGAATTGCAGTCATTCAAATGCGTAATCAGAGGGTATAAGTGGTATTCGTGGTATAAATACCGATTCACCCCGAGCACATCCGGTAAATACAGTAGCGTCAATAACATTTTTGTGAAGTGCTTTTACTCGCAGTCTTGTTCCGTTGCAAAGCTTAGGGGGGTTAAGGTTACGCAATAGCATGACAGGGCTACCAACTTTAAGGAGGAGTTTGTGAGAAGGGAGACCAGGTGGGTTGACACTATTAAGGAACTCAACAGGATAGTGAACAGCCTCATCGGTTTGTAAGACTGAATCTACAAACCTGTATTCCATTTCTGACCCTTCAAAGGACTTGAGGAGGATATCATTAATGGTGGCAGCAACATTGTTCTTGGGAGTCAGTATAGCGCGTTCACACAGCCAATCCATCGACTTCATTTGTAAATTAGAAAAAACAAAACCCGTACAAACTTTGCAACCCCCTTTCATCCCTTTAGGGGTTGAATTTTAGTAATCGCTGAAATACGTGTCTCATTATTTGCAATGAAGAGCATTTGTACCAAGTTTCAAGTAAATTGGACAATAAAAATATTTTTTCCCATACAAACTTTGCAACCCCCTTTCATCCCTTTGGGGGTTGAATTCCGAAAAATCCCTTCTTAGTGGAGCTCTACATCACAAAAAAAAAGTACTGTCCAAGTTTCATATTTCTAGCATTAGTAGTTTTGGCTGGGCGATGATGAGTCACCCGGGACATTGCCTTTTATATATATGTATAGATAGATAGATAGATAAAAATATCATATTGAGAAATTCACTCTAATAAAGGAAAAATAATCTACTGAATATTTTAGTAAAGAACGCTCATATTATAGTTTTGTCCCAAATCTTCCCTTACTATACAACTGACTGACTATTAGGACTTATTTGGCAAGGAGACTGTCCAGTCTTTGGAAGAAGTCTATTGGGGAGGACTAAGGTCCAGGGATAGCAATCCCAGAGCGTTATGGCGGAGCTCACCCTCCCTAAGGGGGCCACAAAACCTAAATTCTTAGATCTGCTTTAGTCTTGACTTAGGTTACATAAGCTATACTATACGAACATAATAATTATATTTTTAGGAATCACTTTCTTAGTAGGATGGTTATCAATTGGATAGGAATCTTTAATAAAGTTAGGGTTAAATTAAATTATAAATAATAGGTTGTTGTAATTAATTAGGTATATTTCTAGGGTGTATTAGGTAGGTATAGTTAGGATTTAAAACAAAGACTTAAAGAATTCTAGGGTTACTTAAGGTTCACAACTATTGGGTTATTTTAAATTACTAGACGATCACATGCCAAAACTAATTTACATTATAATAGATTGTTAGGGATAGTAAGAGAGTTAGGTAAATTATACTAAACTATATTAGGTTTAGAAATATAAGGCTAGTTTAGGTAGGACATAGGAATTACATTAAATGTAGGGTAGACAGTTATTAAAAGTATTATGAACTTGGAATGTTTAAGTATGAAGTTTAGATTATAGAGAAATATAGTTAGGTAGAGTAGAGTATCAGAGACTTTAGATATTATTATATAAATATAAAATTTAGGCTAGGGTAAGGCGTTACAATAGGTCTTCCGAGACCACGCACGGTGGTCTGGCTAGTATTAATAATTAAAAAAAAATGCATGTTTCATTTATAAATATCGAATGCTGTCATGTCATTGATCGATAAATGTACTATAATTAACTATAAATAGACTCCGGATAACTCATTGTTTTCATTCCTTAACTCGAAAGTGAACACAACTTACGTTTGCACACGCACCCTTATCAGTGGCTCATTAAGTGACCGCTCATTGGCGGCTATCTTTAGAAGTTTGCGATAAAAGTGACCACTTATTACTATGGAGCTTCAAGAATCAGGTATGTTGTTTTGTTTTATTCATTTATTTCGACGTGTTTATTAAAAATATAGATATAAAGACGGGTCTACGCCTCGACCTAATTTTATTTAAAGAATCTTCAAAATTAAAGTATACTTAAACTTTTAACTACGTTCCAAATCGATTCTAATGATAATTTATTCTTTATTAAGGAGTGCAATATGTCTAGATTGACAGCCATAAATCATTGTCTGCCGACATTTGCGGATTGTCTACTTAGAAGCCTGCTACGCCTGCGTAGGGCGAACTGTAGCAACGCTAAGCGAATCTTACGAATATGTTTATTGATTTTGTAATATTTTTTCAGATGTGCAGTACATCGGATCCTTTTCAGGGGGTTTTATATTTGATCTATGGCTGTCTACGAGTGGTTCAGACTCAGAAAAACACCGTCATGTGTTACAGAAGTTAATAGACATGGTGCCGGATGCGGAAAACGTAGATACCGCCAATTTGGAAAACATTATCAAGAATATTTGCAAAAGACTTGTCGTTTTATGGAAATCTACTTGTCGAAAAAAAGCACTGTTCTGAATAAACATTCGAAGTGGCTGAGTGAGACAGAAAGTGTAAATCTACCGAAAATATTCGTATTGAACCAAAATACGCCAGATGATATTCCGGACGACGAACCAACAACATCGGAGGCCGCAGCCTGCGGCCGACCAAGAAAAGATTTCGCGACTTGCAGTAACTAACCATGGTCGACGGGAAAATATGCAGCGCGCTCAGCAACACTTCCAATGCAAAATGCTACATATGTGGGGCCTTGCCCAAACAAATGAACGACATCGATTCTTGCATTACGAGGAATATTGGATTAGTTATAATAAATTAGAATTTGGACTATCACCTCTACATTCATGGATCCGATTCTTTGAATATTTTATACATTTATCGTATAAACTTCAGACGCAAAGATGGCAAGCAAGATCAGCGGAAGATAAAAATCATGTAGCTATAACGAAGAAAAGGATCCAGGACGAGTTTCGGCAGAAGTTGGGATTGATTGTGGACAAACCGCGGAGTGGTGGGAGTGGAACAACAAAGGACGGAAATACTGCACGCAATTTTTTTTAAGAATCTAGAAAAAGCTGTGTCTCCTGAAATTACCGGTATTCAGCAAAGCCTTATCGAAAGGGGTGGAGTTTTTTTGGAGTGTATGTCATCTGGCTACAATATAAATACAACTAAGTTTGATGAATATGCCATAGAGACGGCCAGGCTACTCGTGACCGCACACCCATGGTATCCCCTACCCTCTTCCGTGCATAAAGTGCTCTTACACGGTGCTATAGTAATAGAAAATGCTTTAGTTTCCATTGGTGAACTGCCTGAAGAGGCTGCTGAGTCAACCAACAAAAATATAAAGGCGTTTAGGCTCAATCATGCCGACAGAACAGACTTTTACTGAACTCAGATCCGTTAATCACATCGAAATGGCAATTGCCCAGAAAAAAAAAACTTTACTGTCAGTTAATGTTATAAGTTTACTAGATTGTACATACTAACGACATAACACGTAATATTATTTAAAATTAATTTGAAATGTATTTATCGTACCTACTAATATAGATTAAGGACTATTGTGACTAACATTCTATGGAATCTGATACTGAAATAAAAATATTTATTTTCATTATTATTACTAGCATATAACTTTACATTTTACTTTCCTTTTTTTAGTATTAATAATTTTACAAATATTTTTTCCTATTTTTTAAATATATATTTAATGTTGAATTCTCCAAATTATGTTTTATTTAATAATCCTCAAATAACCCTGTATTAAAAAAATACTCGATAATAAAAATCAAGAAATGGACTAAATAATGAATTATGAACGTCTTACTAAGGCGCGCAGCCCACCGTGCCACGGTTAGTTACATTTGGTCCGAGAAGACCAGGATTAGAATAAATTCATTAGGTAGACTAGGTAGGATCGTTACAATTAGTGTCACTGAGACCAGAGGGCTCAGACAAGATGCACTACGCTAACTAAAGTTTCTATTCGATTCGTTTTTAAACCAATCGCGTCACTGGTAGACCACGTGACTTTTCTTATCACGTCATCTTCCAGTGACGCGATTGGTTTAAAAACGAATCGAATAGAAACGTTAGTTAGCGTAGTGCATCTTGTCTGAGCCCTCAGGATTGTAAAGTAGGAGTATCGGCCCGGGCCATACAATTAGTTCTGCACATGGTCTAATAAAACAAGGTCTTCTCTTCCGAAAAGGGACACTTTCTACGTCATCAAAAAGTTGCCACTTGGTTAACCACTACCCAAAAATATGGAAAAATATATATTTTAGATTAGTGTAAGATTTTATTTCAAATATAATATATCACGAATAATACAAGTCACGAGCATAATTTATATATTTAATTTAATTAAATGTTTTATTTTAAAATTGTATGTACATTTATGCATGAAATTAACTAACAGGGATTTTTTTTAACATAAACGTTACATTTCAATGTGGAATTACAACCTTGTCAAGTTGATGTTTCTCGTCATACTATACTAACCTATGGGAATATCATGTTCCGCTCTCGCTCGGTATCATTACGCCAATGACGCGCCAATGACACATCAAACTGTCGCGGTAAAAGTAGTCGACGATTATTTTTTTGTAAAATGTACCTAAAATGGTTAAATGCTCTTTTAAAAGCTGTAAGAGCAAAAGTTTCAAGGGTGGCACAGTCGGTTTCTATACTTTTCCACCAAAAATCGCTTGCCGAGGAGTAGTTGCGATATTGCGGGCCTAAAACCACGGTTAAACACGGTGAGTAGTATTTTATGTCGTACCTAACACCTGTTGTACCTAAATGAGAAGAAGCGCTTAATAAAGCGCTTATCAATATTCATGTTCTCATAAATCCATAGCCCCAATATTTAGAACTTATTCTTTATTTTGTTATGAATATAGTCGTATATATTTACCATTAAACGTTCAACATTTAAGTACCGGTGATCACAGCACATTGCTCGTCGAACTTATACTCGTACCTACGTCTAAATGCAGCCACACGTCTATACGTTATCTTTTTTATAGAGAACAGTAAATGGTCAAATCCTAAATACCTATATACAATGATAGTCTTACAGTAGTCTTACAGTATCCAGTGATGGCACTTTTGATATATGACAAATAGCTGAAAAATGAGAAACACTCCATTTTACTATCGTAAAAATTGCAGTCAAGTGCGAGAAGTATATTTTTAAAAAGTTTATTGAAGAAATAACGCATGAAAATAAAAGGCCATAAATTGTAGTTCAAACTCTCGAAATAAACTGTGTGGCTAGAAGAAAAAAACATTTTCAAAAATTTAAAATATTGTGTTAAAATATACAAAATGTGAAATTATTGATAAATGAGTGAATAAATAATCATACAACCACGTTAACTCGAGCTAGGAGGCGAGTTTGCCAGCGGCGGTGACGTGAAAGTGCAGTGACTTCATTGTCATACGTTGTTGTACCAGTCAGCGGTCCTTTATTGTCATCACGCGAATTGTTTTTTTGTGATGTTTTTTGTTAGTTATGATTAAAACGATGAACGCTAGAGTGCGAGCAAATAAAAACAACCTCAAGATGAAGCTAGTTACGAAATGCGTTCTGGTAAATTACAGCGCTGCACTATTCCGGCACCTGCAACAATGAAGTTTGATATCTGTTCCTTTATACTTGCTGTCAATATTTAGGGAATTTCATGAGCGAGCAAACTTCAAAAGTGCCACCATTCGATGCCGGTAGTGTAAGTTAATATATACGAGCAAATATTTTAAAATTACCTACCCCGATTTTAAAGTTTGGAAATCTTCGGTTGACGGATATGACGTAGTACGTGTCCACTCACGTGACCACTGCTTCTCGGAAGAGAATACCAGGCGAGGTATATTATTGTACCATGGTTCTGCGTAGTTCAGGGGTTAGGAGCATTATTGGTGCATAGATAGGTTCGGTAGGCTAGGTCTCTTACAAGGAGTGATAGAATAACGTGTATGTATTTTCTAAAATGGCGAAAAGGTAAATTGTATGACCAAAGTTTTATAGAAATAAAACTTATTTGTGAAAGAACAGAGTGGATTTTGGAGAAATGGATCGTTTAGGTACCTCAAGCTAGCTAAGCTATTTAGGAACAAATAACACAATAAAATAAAACCTACTTAATTGTCAGCCACATTGATATACATAGATAATTTATTGTTTGCATCTCACACAGCGTACATGAAAATGTTTCATAAAAACATTAAACAAAGTAAAAAAAAAACGAAACAAATGTATTATCGCCACGTCCGCGGCGCGGCGGCAGCTGGTTGATTGTACGGTAAAAATATTTCTCATTTTCCGTGAGCAATACGAAGCGGTTTTTTTTTAAATATATAATTAATTGGATTGGCATAGTATAAATAGAAAAGTAGCACGACTCCGGCCCTTTAGGAGATTCTGATACCTATTAAAGCTCGGGCGTCAGGGTTGTCCAAACATGTTTTTCAATCTTAGTCACCTACTTGGCCATACTTTGATCTATGATTTATAATCATAGTAATTTTCATAAATTACACAAACCTAAAGCAAGTATAAATATTGTTAGGTAAGTACCAAATTTAAATTATTTGACTTACATACCTTTTTAACTTTTTGGTTTATAATACAATTGATGACGAATTACGCTGAAAGAAGTCGTTAAATCATCCTAGTGAACTCCAAAAAAGTCAGTGAAAGAAATTCATAACGTTTATAAAAAAAAATACAACTACCAAATTCTGACAGTAACAGTAGTACAAGTAAAAAATGGGAGATAAAGGAAACGTAAGAAAAGATGGTTGCTTGAGACAGATAAAAATAGCAAGGTCCAACTACTGTCAAAGAACAGCGTAACATAAACAAGTCAACCATTTTCACGTTACATAAAGTCCGCTTCCGATAAAACTGACAAAGAACTTATAACAAGCAAAAGCTAAACTTTGAAACGATCGTGTCGAGGCTAACGAGATCGTTTCAGTCACCAAACGCCGTGGAACTGGCAGAACACAACGATTGATATACACTACCGCTCAAAAGTATTTAGGCATCCTCAAATATCTTATTCAAAATAAGGTAACCATTTTATTAACATTGCCTATTTTGACTATACTTCAAGATAATAATATGGTTTAAATATTTAAAACGAAAAATCTGCATTAATCAGGAATACCTATCTAAGTCTGAAAATGTCCCAAACTTAGTAAATTATACATTTCTTCTAAACTCCGTAATTTTGATAGTAGGTAACTGTTTTTTTATTTAATAATATTTTCAATCAAATGATTAAAAAATAAATGTATACCACGAAATGTATTTTTATACTCAATAAAAATGTCGAATGTACTTATTACAAAGTCGGTTTTTTGTTAAGTACTTTTTTTGACGTAACGGTGAAAATCAAAGCGATATCGCTGTGGCGATGGTTGTTGCTGAGTATAAAATAGAGTTGAAAAACGCAAACGCAAACTATCGCAAAAAAGTTAAAGATGTGCCCTACCACAGTTGACTATATCGTCAAAAAAATTGCCACAGACTCAATTTGTGTTTCAACAATTTAACGGAGACTAATTGAAGCTGGACTGTGTGGGTGCATTGCGGTCAGGAAACAATTGTTGCACCGTATTATTAAAAATAAATGTTTAAAAAAACAAAAACTGCCTTCAATAACGCAAAAGTAACTTCTTGGTAAGTAATAGGTCAGTGCAACTGATGATCTCGAAATAGGCACCGTTGAGGAGTTCCGGTTGCCATCTGTGGTCTTCATCATCAGTTCCACTTCACGAAATGGAACTTTCCGTATGCAACCGCTGGACTATTTATACGAGATAATATTTACAGAATTCTACATTAATACAATTAAAGCTAAAACTAAACGTATTTAAATTTAAATTAAACTAAGCTACTCAAATATTTAAGATATGAATAATAATCATCACTATAAAAAGAACACCCCCTCTAGCAGGTCCGCTCGCGGCATGGTCTCTATGACACTGGCTGCATTACCTCTCTGGATAGCTAGCCCAATCCTTTGGGACAGATAAACACCAGCTCTAGGATCTCCGGAGGAGTCTATGAGCCGGGATGACAGGGCCTTAATAAAGCTTTTCATATCAGCTGACCAAGGTCTCATGGTCTCCACTGCAAGCGCCACAAATTCATAATTATTTAAAAATGATGAATATTTGGGGCGCTTGAGGGTTTGGGCTTGATCAGCTGTTGCACCGGCCCGATTACGGGTTGACTGGACGTGGGAAAGGGCGAATGTGTCACCACACGTCACGTCCCACACCACTGCCCTACCCAGTTTCCACAGCACCAATTTAGCTCCGTCTGGTCGCTTGCCGTCGTCTCTATGCAAACCTGCTGGTTCCAGGACAGCTGGTACAGAGGCAGTGGCAAGCGAAAGACGGATCAGATCATTAATTGTGCCATGACGGTACAAACGGCCGGCACTTCTAAAGCATGGAAGGCCATGTCGTCCCAGCTCACTCACTTCCTTCCCGCACGCGCAAGTATGAGGTTCACAGAGTCTAGCCCCAAGCCTTAAGCTTATTGCTATGCGCAAGCTGCTTGGGTCCAAGACTGTGCCTATATTGCGGGAAGGAAGAGCGTGGAGCCAGTAACCTGATCCGCCTGCTGAGACAGCGAGGAAACAGGCGCGATCTGAATCGTCCGGACTATTTTCTATGAGAGATGCATGAATTTATATGAGGCGAGGTGTATGCCATGATCTCTGGATATGCCTCTTGACTGGCATATCCACTCCCGGACACGACTCACACCAAGCATCCCTAGCCTCCACCAGGTTCGCAATCTCAACGTCAAGGAACTGTGGGAGATTGACGAGAGGCAACGAACCATAAGCGGAGGACAGGCAAGCCAGTAGTGCCACGCTAGAAGAGCATCGAATACCAAGTCCACCGAAACGAATTGGGAGAACCGCTTGAGTCAAGGCCTTAAACTAAAATTAATGTTTAATATTTTAGACAGAGTTGATTGAAGGGTAACATCTATGGAAGCCAAAATTTCTGGAAATTTACAAATTTGGCAACTCCGTAGCAAATAAATGAACTTTGGAGAGAAAAGACAAAACCGAATAATAAAAAGCGCCATGTGGGGGTTTATTTCGTACAAAAGGTTAGAAGTATTTTTAAACAGATTTAATTAACAATTTATAATGGAATTAATTGCCTCGTCAAAAATCGGTGAACCTAAAGTATTAAAGATGAATTTGAATGGACCGAAATGTTAGGTGAAGCTGCATTAAAATTAGTGACGACATTTTTTTTTCTATGGTAATGTGATTAGGTATATAAATTTCGCACTTACTAAAGTTTAATGAGAGGCCTATATTAGAAAATTTAGTGATGATCGTTTGCAGGTCTTGTAGTACAGTTGAGGCGTCCCCGCCAAGGGAGCCGTCATCAAGGTACCACAGATTAAATTTAGATTTTAGATCTGAAATAATTGCATGAATGACTAAGCTAAAAATGACAGGCCCTAGCGGGTCTCCTTGTTGGCAACCCATGCATGAAGATATGATTTTGTCACCGAAAAGTAATTTTGATGGTGCCCCATAGCGTTGCCACAAATAGCTGTATAATTCTGGAACTTCTTTTTTGACAGCAGCTAGAAGGGCACCGCGATCGACCGAATTAAAAGCATTTTTGACGTTAATTTTTAGAAATACCTCATAGTCCGGACGACTCAGAATAGAGCGCGCAGCGTGGACAGCTGCCTCACAACCTCCCTTGATTCCGAAACCCAGCTGCCGGGGTTTGAAAATGTTTGACAGTCTATTACGAAATGTTCGTTTTTTTTTTGTAATTTTCAATTATTTTATGCTGGACTTGTTACTAAAAATACTAAAATTGCCAATGTGAGGAGGAGGGCACTCGGAAGTATACTCAATCAAACCAAAAATAATTTTTAAAATCGGTCCACAATTGAGACGGAGAAATCTGAGAAAATACATTAAAAAAATACATACAGTGGAACATAGAACCTCCTCCTTTTTAGGGTTCCGTACCACAAAAGGAAAAAACGGAACCCTTATAAGATCACTTTGTTGTCCGTCTGTCAGTCTGTCAAGACCTTTTATCTAGGGATCGCGTGGAGGTATTGAGTTGAAATTAAAACCATATACTCAAGTATACAGTCCCTTGAAGCTGTAAAAAAATCAAACTGTTAAGTTAACGTTAACGCGAAAAAAAGATACGGCTGTTTATGCCTCAAAAAATATATTTCAACACTCTCAAGGAAATCAAAATTTATAGGGTATTTTCCGTTGACCTAGAACTATGAAATTTGGCAATTAATACCGTTTTATACTACAAGTATAGGAAAAAAATCTGAATCTGTACATTTTTAATTAAATCACAAAAAAACAGGGTCTTTATGTAAGGAACGGGGGTCCAAATTTTGAATTGAGTTAACCGTGTCATGTGGGGTATCGTATGAAAGGGCTACATTGGCACAATCTTAAACAGATGTTTAATAATTTTTATGATGTGTAGTTTTCGATTTATCACGAATAATGAAAAAAACCTTGGTAGGTACCAAATAATTTTGGTGTATGTAGCACTTACCTAACAGTTTGCACTGTGATGCGTACCAGATTATTAAATTTAAAAAACTGTAAATAAACATAATCCTAAATAAGTACCTATCTACTTAAGTGTTTTGTACCTAGTTGTCGTACACATTAATTAGTTAAGAAGTTTAATGCAAGTTAATGCTTATGTGATAAATGAAGGGTTAGCTACTCGCCAACAGATGGCGTTAGTAATCGTAAATGATACTAATTATGAATGTTACTTCTATACAGTGTAGTGAAATATCCTTTCACATCGTATGTTCTCGGAAATGTTCGTATTTGTCATGCTACTTCAGTCTGACTCATTACCCACCAAGACAACGTGGCGGCATGTCGCATCGCAAGATGATAATCCATATAGAGTGGTTAATACCAGAGTATTTTTTTGACAATTTAGATTAAGTTTGTTTTCAGTTATTTTTAATAAACATGCCGAAAGCATTAAGACCTAAGGAAACATTTAGATCGGCAAGCCTATGAAACTATTTTAAACATTTATTTATATTTCTTTTTGTTTACCAACACCTGATTTCTATATAGTTGATCGTGGTGGTTTTAACATCTCGGTGTGATATACTTCAAACTCGTGGTTTGACATTTGACACTGATAACTAAAGTACTCTATTTATTTATTACAAACATGTCACTTAATAATTCAATAATTCATAGACACGTCGGCATCATTCGGAAGTAGACGTGAGTTCCGAGTTTTCACGATGTGAAAGGATTATTCACTAGATCTGTACATGAAAACAAAGTTAATTTAAATTCTCGATAGTTGTCGCTGTTACTCGATTCCTACATGGCGCTGACAAAATTTCCCCAGCGTATAATACAAATAAGGCTCGGGAACTTACTGTTTGTTAAACTATTTCACTAGCTCATACGAGATTAATTACTGATTAGTTATACGTGTTGCAGTATAGTGCTGTGTGTTTTTTGGACCCCTCGTTCTCTAGTATTACATAAATATTTCAATGACTACAAACGTTAATACAGCCCTAGATTCAATAGTTTGTATGTTAAACACCTAAAAATTAATTACAAATTAGTGCATAGGTTGGTACTTATTATACATTAGCTGCGTAAATATTTAAAATCGGTTGGGTATCTATCTACCTAACTTTCAGAATTAAATCCTTTCAAACAAAAATCAAATCTTCCCTCTATATAATAATAATATAGAAGTACCTAGATAGATATAGATAAATAATATTAACCGATTCGTTGCGTCTTCCTAGTAGCGTTTAGACTACGTGTTTGACTTGAATTTGACGTAATAGAGTATAGAAAGCGACATTATGTCTCCTACGCCCGACATAAAGAAGAACTTACATGAGAACTCAAAAATAATAAAACAAATGATGTATTTTACCCCATAACGGACCTTGTGCATTTGCGGAGTAACAAATTCTCGATGTTTGTATTTTATATCCACCATATTGTATTTATAAAATATAGTAGTTTATCTATATAAAAGGCAAAACTGACTGACTGACTTAGATATCAACGCACAGCCGAAACTATTGTACATAGAAACTTGAAATTTGGTACAATTGAATTGAAATGGGGTTCCTTTCATGATGTAAATGAGCACTAAGAAAGGATTTTTAACCGACTTCAAGAAAAGGAGGAGATTCTCAATTCGTCGGGGTTTTTTTTTTATGTATGTTCCCCGATTACTCGAAGACCAATGGACCGATTTGAAAAAAAAATTCGTTGTTTGAATGGGTATACTTTCTAGTTGGTCCCATTGTCAACACGTCAGGATCTGATGATGGGATCTTGGAGAAATCAAGAAAACTCCTCAAATATTATAGGCACACCTATAGCGATTTTGGTATTTTTCACTGTAACTCGTGCATTTGCTTTTGAAAAGTACTATATAGTGAAGTGGAACTGATGATGAAGACCACAGATGGCCACCGGAACTCCTTAACGGTACCTATTTGAAGGGTGGCGATAAGATATTTCGAGTAAGGTAGCTGAGCGACTATGACGAAGCACATTTAGATTTAAATATGACTATGACATTCCCGCGGCGTTGTCTGCGGCGAGCTTGAAATGTTTTATAGTTTCTCATTAATATTTAGAAGTGGAGCTACGTAACAGCATAAATAGGATCACTAAAAAGTATAAAATTAAAAATAAATGTGTACCATTTTAAAAGAAGTTATTTTTTGCATTTTTGAAGGCGGTTTATTGTTTTTAGAAATTCAATCTCTAAGGGGGTGACGTTTATATGGAATTTTCTCATTTCTGGACCTAGAAGTATGAAAATAGGTATATAAGTTCTCGATTACAATTAAAAATGATCTGTGTAGGTGAAACGTACAAAATTCCCCCCTAAAGGATTAAAATGGAGGGGTAAAGTTTGTATGGACAATTGGAAATCTCTGGACTTAGAAGTATAAAAATAGGTATATAAGTTCTCGATTACAATTAAAAATGATCTGTGTAGGTGAAATGGACAAAATTCCCCCCTAAAGGGGTAAAATGGGGGGTAAAGTTTGTATGAAAATTTTCTCAATTCTTGACTTAGCAGTATGAAAATTGGTCTGATGAATGATCTGCGCAGGCAAAGATAAAGAAAGAAGAAGTAGCTTTCTACTTATTAGGGGGGAGATTCTATGGGATTAAAATGATCCGCATGGCGAAGTTGGCGACTTCAATGGGGAGGAGGTTTTTCATACAAAATGTACAACTAAAATGTGGAAATTAAATTGATATTTAAAATGAAGTGTGAAATAAATTTGCTAATAAGTATGTAGTACCTAACTTAAAGATTAGATAATGTTGGTGTGAGAGGGCAATATTAGCACCGACAAACGAAATTGTCGGGTGGATAAATAAAAAAACATGTCTCTCGTAGAAGGCGATGTTGTGGAGTAGGTATCTCTTCGGCACACGGTTGGAAATTACGCACCTACCTTTGTCGGAATATCGTAAGGCCAAAAACTTGGAATTGTCTGGAATTGCTAAAGGAGAAAATGTTTTAATTCCCCGAATTTCCATAATTTGACACACAAAAGTGACAAACACTAAAAATAGCCGGTATACATTCAGAAGCAAACTGTTTTTTTTCCCATGGGTAGCATGCTCACGAGTATCCAGCCCACAAAATCTTCATGCGAAAGATGGCAAAACTAAAAATAATGTATACTACTTAAATGTATTAACCTAAATAAATCACTGTGCGGTTGTGGAATTTATTGCCTACTGTAATTAGGCAGTCTCAGTCTGTAGATTCTTTCAAATCTAGACTAAAGAAGTTCTGGCTTGACACTTGTTCTTAAACTTTTTCCTGTTTATTGTATATATTTATATATGTCTATATATTTTATCTATTCATATTTATAGAAATTTCTTTTAGTGTTGTACTTATTTGGCTATTCGTTGTAATTATTTATTTCTCAATCGCTCAAAGGTTAACTGGAAGAGATCCCTTATAGGGATAAGTTCGCCTTTGTACATCCCTGTTATATTTTTGTCTATTTTATAATTGTTATTTCTTTTGTTTGTACAATAAAGTGTTTACATACATACATACATACATACATACATACAAATCAACTTCTTTTTAAACTTTGAGCTCAATATTACATGCGTTTAAAAGATCATTCTGGCCAGGGCCTGATGTCCGTCAAACTATAAAATTACTTAAAACTATTAATTTACTTAACTGCGATAAACGAGTTCTACGCGGACGAAGTTGCGGGCAAAAGCTAGTACGTTTATAAAGTATCACCCTAATTTTTTCATACCATAAACTAAGGTTGATTTATAATTTGTTAACCCTATTTTCATTACGGATCTGAGACGTGGGCGCTAACAATGGGCCTTATAAGGAAGCTCAAAGTCACTCAGAGGGCTATGGAGAGGGCTATGCTCGGGGTTTCTCTGCGTGATAGAATCAGAAATGATGATATCCGCAGTAGAACTAAGGTTACCGACATAGCCCGAAGAATAGCCAAACTTAAGTGGCAGTGGGCGGGGCACATTGCTCGCAGGACTGATGGCCGATGGGGTCAGAAGGTTCTTGAGTGGCGTCCGCGGACCGGGAGACGAGCTGTAGGTAGGCCTCCAACAAGATGGAGTGACGACCTTGTAAAGATCGCGGGAACGCGGTGGATACGAAAAGCACAAGATCGGTCTGAGTGGAGAGCCTTGGGGGAGGCCTATGTCCAGCAGTGGACGTCTTTCGGCTGACATGATGATGATGATGATGATGATGATGATTTTCATTATACCCGTCATTCCCGTCTATTGGTTTATTTACGTCTCGAGGTAATTGTTAATGGATAAAGCACGCAAAATGATTGTTACGTTTTTACTAATTAACTAATTTAATATATAGATGAAAGAGTTTTTGAAAATCGAATAATTTGAAGTTAAATTGAAATCTTGTAGTAAGATTTTATTATGATTGGTTTTTCAATGAATAATAATATTTAATAAGCAGTGTTCGGGGTTTAGGATGCGACTCGGGGTGAATGACCTCAATCATTATGCTAGTATGGATATGTCGTGAGGATCGATTCCTTTTTCGTCGTATTCCTGATCGGACATATTCTTGTTTCGGCACATTCCGTCCGCACATTCGGCAAAAATCATTATATACAACAAATAAAATCATTTCTAGGTATCGCTATTTTTTATTTTCTACACATACAGAATATAGTAGTCATACGAATATTTTCCAATGGTAAATATCACAAATACCATTTTACTGAATTAAAAAATATATTTTATTACGCAAGCAAAGTCACAAGTATTTCATAGTATAATTTATTTACTAAAATGTACAAGAATATTGCGAAAATAGAATACGTCCAAACAGGAATGTGCTAAAACAAGAATATGTCCAATCAGGAATACGACGAAAAAGGAATCAATCGTCGCGGGATTCCGGGCTTCGTGTGGTTTGATAAAGGACAGTTTTTGTCATATTATTAGATTACATATTGACTATCAATCAATTGATATTACGGGTCAATGTTTTATATAAATGTCAGTATAAGATAAAAAAAATAGTTAAGTCATTTTTTCACGTAAAAAATAATTATATATTTTTATAAAATCATTTATTGTTATTACTTTTGGGCTGTATAAAATTACAATGACAAAACATTATTTTTTCAATGTTCTCTGAATTTAATGTTAACCTATTTCGATCGACATCTAATTCTATGAAGTCGGTTAAAAACCCATAAAGCCGAAAATGTTGTCATACAGATGTTATTGTATTTATTGATAAATTTTATATTTTTATCAGCTGTCTAACGTTGGTTTGTCTTTTTGTTTTTAGAGTAACAAAGCCTACACCAAGACTAAAAATCACACGTCCTATCAGCGCAGGCGCTTTCACGACAGTAGTTTCACGACGCGTTTATACGATGACATTAGTTGAATGAAACTAGTTTTATCCAAAAATCACGCACGACACCAAACTGTTTCAGTGTCGTGAAATCGATGCATGCATTGTAAAACCAGACGTTTACACGTGAATTTGTTGAGGAAATTAATGTCACGGAACTACTTCCATGCCACTAGTTTCTAAGATTCTATGACGTCGATGATTGACGTTCTCGTTCCTGTAGTTCGACTAACGGCCAAACCCTATATTCAAACGGCGGATAGATAAGCCTTACTACGGGTTAAAATTTGACATTTGCCCATACAAAATGTGTCAAATTTCAATCCGAAGTAAGCCTATCTATCCGCGGTTTGAATATTGGGTTCCGACATAAGGCGATCTCGATGATGCAAAAATATAAATTTTCTAGTATAAAATCCAAGTCGCATTTTACATTGGATTTCCTTAATATATTTATTTTTAGTTTTGTGGGGTGATTGTCCTTATACATTATGCTAATAATGGATATGCCCGCCCGGGATCCCGGGATTTGTATTGATGTTGGAGGATAATTAATATATTTTATTTTACATGATATCAATCGAAATTACATGTCAATGTTTGAAATAAATGTTTTTGTCCTTGACACTTTTTTCGTATCTATTATAGTTGCCCCAAGAATGGTAAAAAACCGTTAACGGGGACACATTTAACGGTAGGGGGGGGTGAAGCGGCCAGGGGAGGGGAGGGGAGAGTAGTGAACTTTAAACACCACACCCAAATGTATCATGTCACACAAGTTTTAAAACTTTATTAATTTGTTTGATATTCCCATACATTGAATACATAGAATTACTCAGCTAATTATAAGATCGAGGGAGGAGATGCAGAGCGCTAACGTAAACGATTGAAAAATATCAAACTCGACTGACTCGACGCAACGTTCCGGCAGCTTACGGCAATCCTATATTCGATAACGATAGTGTTGTCGCAATGCATCTTCGCTAGGCCAGTGTAACGATAAAAAACAGTAAATAAATGTAGTCGCACCGATGCCATCTTGTCACTTTTGCAAACGTTACGATATACAATACTGAACAATAAAACATTTCCAGGCTTTCTGATATTCCTTCAAATGTGTCAAAAATGAATGAAATGTTGCCCTACATTAGTACAATATTTAAACAATGACTAACTATGTCGGCTTTAAACAAAGCCTAGCTGATTGTCTGATTTCTGTCGCAATTGTGAGCAGTTAACTCAATGGTTGGATTTGTAGGTCTAAATAAACATGACCTAGATATAAATCATTTTCGTTGAAAGTATTTATTAAGCGTTTGTTTTTTCATATTTTTGAACCCACGGTTTTAAAGATAAAGGGGCGAGAGACACAATCTATGCCACTTTCGGAGCGATTATTTCCGAAAACATTTTCTTAACTAATCACAATACAATATGGCTTCCGCCGTGCGCGTTCAGCTGGTGATCTTCTAGCTTACCTCACTCACGCCTTTGATCGGATTTGGCACAAAGCACTTTAGTCAAAGCTGCCTTCGTATGGGTTCACAGATAGTTTTAGCAAATGGACATCCAGTTTTCTTGTGGGGCGGAGGATCAAAAATATCAAAATAACCGTCGATGGCTCATGCTTCACGCTCGAAACTCATTCCAGTGAAATCTAGTATACCGCAAGGCTGTGTATTGTCCTCTACGCTGTTTCTTCTACATATCAACGATATGTTGCAGATTAGTAACATTAATTACTATGCAGATGCCAGCACGGGTCACATGTTACTTTGGCCAGAGCAATCTCTTCGTTTGTCATAAAACCTTATTTCGAAGGCACTTCCCTCGCCATCAAGCCCAATATCGGAATCCTAGGCGTTTACATATCACATGGTATTCAGTTCCATAGTCATTTGGAAGATAAAGAAAAATTGGCTTCCAGGAAGATTGGCGTGCTTAGTAGAGCGAGACGGTACTTCACAGCTGACCACTGCCTTCAACTTTATAAGTCTCAGGTCAGGGCGCATATGGAGTACTGTTCTCATCTCTGGGCTGCGGCACCCCAATACCTTCTACCATCTGTGCTGTTACACCGGATAAAACTCAGAGCGGTTTAAATCATCAATGATCTAATGATCTTTGTCCGATTGGATCTCTCTCTATCCGAAAGGACGTCAGTTCACTTTGTGTGCTGTACGAGTATAGTCTTTATAAAGGGGAGTGTTCTGAAGAAATATTCGGACTTTCACCGGCCGCTGAGTTTCATCATCGAACCACTCGTCGTAAAGCTAGGTTCCACAAACATCACCTTAACAAATGGAGTTCTTCCACCGTGAGTTTCACTAGGAACTGGACCGACAAACTCTTCATGAGTTGCTGGTGTTTATGGGCGGTGGTGATTAGTTTCCATCAGGGAGGTAACCCGCATGCTCGTTTGCCCCCAATACACTCTTTTTTAAGACGTAAAAAATATCAGGGCCAGCTTTGGAGGGGAGCTCAAGGGCCTTTAGGAGCTGAGTTAGGTACCTAAGCACACATACGCAGGCGGCTCGGTCAGGACTGATTCAGGGATATTAGCGTTATGTCACGCTTCACCTTTGGCATATAAGGCACGCACACATACAAGCGGCTCGATGTACTGATTTGATCGAAGACGTTCTAGGTACTGGTACACACAAAAAGAAAAAGATTGTAATCAGTGTTCACATAATTTGTCGTTTTCGGAGGAAGTTGGGCGGGAATAGGAAGTTACTTCGACAGGACAAGGATATGTTACTTCCCATTAGGTAACCCGCATGCTCGTTTGCCAGCCTCTCTTATAAAAATAATGCTCGACCTCGCCTAAGTGGCTTCGTAAACAGTCGATGTATATAGTTCAAATGCCATATATGTTGCTTGGAATTCAGAAATCGACTGGCTACACACTCAGGAAACGTTACGTAATGTGAATTTCTCCGAATAAGTGACGAGTGTTGCTTTGTCTGGTCTGAGATTTCAACATCGGTCGGCTCAATTTTGTATGGGAATCAGAGAGCCTGGCTTCACGGATGCCTGAAGCGCCGCCTTTTATACAGTAAGTAGGTATACTTTATAGAAAATACGTCTTGTTGATAAACAAAAATTGTTACCATAGTAAATGTATACTACGAAAGAACTTTTCAAATATTACCCGAAGTAAACTAATGTAAAAATTACCCATAACGAGGTAATTTTGACAGTGAAGTACAAATTACTAGAAATTTTGTGTCAGTATCTCGCGGTCTATTAGGCGGCCTTTACACTGAAACTTACGTAAGTAGGGACGCAGCTATTGGTTAGAAGTAGATAGAAATATGTTTTTCTCATTCTAACAGATAGCTGTTTTAAAAAAAGAAACCTCTGTCCCTACTTACGTAAGTCGTAAGTTTCAGTGTAAAGCCGGCCTTAGTTCTGAAGTTCGCAGACAGAGCATAGGGACTAGCGATGGGCAATTTCTGAAACATTTCACATATTACCTTAACTGTGACATATTTCAACTTTTGAAAATTACAAAATTGACAAGAAACGTTTCTGACAGTAATGTTACCGAATAAATTACACTTAAATTTCACGTCACGTGTCCGCTACTTCTGACGTTAGTAGAACGGGTTATGATTATAAAATTCGAGACTATATGTCAGTGGCCGCTTGGCCTAGGGGTGTCTGTTCACAGCTTCCCAGTTGATATACAAAGGACGGAAGTTCAAGACCAAGTTAATTGAAGTGTCGTGTTTTTTTTTGTATTTATTTATTAATTTAACCTTTATTGCACCAAAAAAGTACAAATGGCGGACTTAATGCCTAATGGTGTTATTAAAAATGTTTTGTATATATTAAAAGTAGTGTTGCGTATGCAACATTTATTTTATATAATTTTAAAATGTACTAATTTATAGAAATTCATTTAATTATTTTACTGTCATATAACTTTCAGATCTTAACGTACCTACCTAACATAATGTAATAACAAACGCAGATTTTGGCCTTGTCCCTACCACTAAATTTAAAACCGTTTTCTATACTTCAAATTTTGCATATCACTCTCCTTACCACCTCCGACCTGCTTAGGCACTATTTCTGTACAACCAGTACCTATTAAAACACAGTACATTTAGATCGAATTTTATTTCAAAGCTGTTAGGAAATCCTCTCGTGAGCAGTCTGGATTCCGGCAGCTACAAGTAGGTATATTGTGTTATCTTTGCCTTAATAGAAAACACCATAAACAGAGTAATTAAAGGAATTATGTTAAAGTGGTGGCTGTGCTAATTAATAAGAATGTTGTTGTTTATCGGGGAGTATAAAATTACTCACAAATAGATAATTTACACCTGAAAACTACAGAAACCTAACAGAAATTTTCCATTTGAAACTTCCAGTAACTTACATGAAATTTAAATGAAAGTTTCACTTTTGTAACTTACAAGCTGCCCATCACTAATAGGGACAGACAAAAAATACCTATTCTTTTTACTCTATTTGTATGACATTAAGGTCCAAAAGCGGTAAAGGACTTTCGTGATCGCCTCTATATATTTTTTTTCGAGTCTATAGTGTTTTATAACATTTTATACTTACTAAATATCAAACATGAAATAAAAGCCAATGATACCTATTAAGCTATTTTGCAATTTTTTAGCCGGGTTCCACTCGTTGTTTCCACTCGGTAGAACCATTTGGCGTGTCAACAACCGACTCTTCCCTAACGACCTCTCGGAGTTAATGGAGGCAGTGCATCTTTCTCTCCACGTGATACAGACAGAGTATATTCATTAAAACGGCTCGTAAAATGTTAATTGTCAGTTACGACTATTATACTACCCGACAAAAACGCGAAGATATAAGGAAGAAACTCAGTGTAATAATACAGATAGTGGACTAGTTACAGATTTATAGATGGGTTCGTCTATTCGTATTGATCGGGAACAAAACATCAAATGAAATATCGGGAGAGGTAGTGAAAAACAAAACTGTTAAGTCGTATCGTATCTTTGATTTGGTTTAGCGTGTTTATGATTTTAAATAAGGGTCGAATTAAACTTTACAGTAAATTATAATAATATACCTATAGATGAATTACCGAGAGCGTGGAATTGCATATGTAGTGGTTGTAACGTTCGCATGAAAAGAAGAAGAAGAAGAAGAAATACATTTATTCACCAACCATAAGGCACACATATACATTTTTTTAAAGAAAACAGTGAAGGTAACAGAGAAGGCACGCAATTAAATGAAAACCATTTAGGTTTTTTTTTTTCTATTTTAGTAAGATTACCCTAAACAAGTGGAATAAGTAGATATGTCCTTTTTTTGCTTTTAGTCGCTATCATTTATTTAAATTTTCATCTTTAAGGTTGGGTATTGCTTATGGGACAGATGAAAATTATATATAGTTCTCCTGACGACTTCTTGATCAAAATCATCTACTGCCGACGGACAAGTAGGTACAGTACTCCCAGCTTCTTAATAGAGTTCGGCTGGCTATCGCTATCACCTTGCACTCGCAACTCACAGTATATCTGTCACTCGTGTTTCATACAAAAATAAAGATTACCGATCTATATTAAGAAAATGGTTGCACTGTACGTAACTTTTTCTTACTCGGAGAGAGGATTTTTTTCATTGCTTTGAATTTAGTCTTAACTTAGTTACTCTCAGTCATAATTTTATAAATAGTCGAGACTGAAACACCTGTAGCTTTTTCAACTAATTTATACACCTTTTACAGCGGTGTAAGGTGAATTTAAATTTTTCAATATTTCGGTTTCAAAATATTTATGACATATTTGTTTGCTTTGACTCTCAATCGGACCAAAACTACTGCTACTTTCTGCCATAATTTCTACAAACTTCTACATGCCCAGTCAAAATAATTCTGAAAATTACGAGAATAGTTACAATAAAATAAGAGGTATATTTTAGCATTGCATTGTAAAAAGTATTTAGAATTTGACACTGACATTATTTTTGTACTTACTTTTTACTATAAAACAAAACTCTTTTTATGCTGATGGTATGAGAAGTAGAGGAAATTTAAATACCGAATGCCTGTAAACACATATTACCCCTACATATGCAATTCCACGCTCTCGGTAATTCATCTATACTTTAAATACACAAGAAAATAATAAAACATCATTGATTAAAAACACCTTTACATGTTACTATAACAACATACACAGCCGATCTAATCATAGAGCATAATCAGAGGAAGTAGCTCCCAGAGGCAGTGCGGGTCGAGGAACACCAACATTGAATTAAATAGGGATGTGGATGTATTGCACTCACTTGATTGGAGTTAAGCCGGCTGGTGGACCAACGGCCGAAGCTGGTGGTGTGCGGCGACAGCTGCGGCGGCGGCGGTAGCGGGCTGGCGCCCAGGCTGCCCAGCGACGTGGTCTTCGAGTTGAGCCCCGACCAGCGCGTCGCGGACGCGTCAGACAGCCGCTTCCGGAGCAGGAAGCCCTCGCGAGGCGCCGGTGCGTTTTTGTACCTGGAGGAGGATCCAACATTAGCTCTCTGAGAATAATAAAGAGTTCTGTGACGTGGTTTGCAATTAATGGACTGGATTGAGTTGGTTTTTTAAGGTATAATGAATACACAGGTCACCATTAGAGAGCTCTGAGACTGTCATCTGACATCTCATGCTAGTCATTACATCTTATCCCCACATCGGAATAACTAAGTACAACATTACGAATAATGCTGCTTGGCCGGCAGGTTAAAGGGTGAGCTGATGGTGACTGCTACTGCTTATGTATGACAAGGCGAAGCTCAATCTCAATTTAGGTGACAAAGACCGAATTTAAAATGTCGGCGGTAAACCAGGGTGCGTCGCTACACATAATGAAATAGAACACAAGAGTAGGTTTAATTATGATTTAATTTCATAATACCTTGTTACCAGAAAAATACGAGAAAAAAAGCCAGGCAAAGAATCATGTAGGTAAACCGTAAAACTTCTGAGGAAAAAGATGTAAATCAAACACACGGATTTTTCGTCATGTTTTTCAAATGACTGGTTAATGAAACCAAATAATATTGATACTTTATGGTCCGTTGTACAAAGTTATATATCAACGCTCAGTTAACAATACCGCGTAAGTCAACAATTGAACGCGCGATAGTTAAGAGTTACTGTGATGAAATACAAAGTTCCTGTGCGGTATTGTTAGCTAAGTGTCAATTCGTCATTTTCAATTAAAACTAAAATACTTGCAAATAATAGGAAATGCAAGCTCAAAGTTGATTTTAAGGGCTACGTAGGGAATTATCGTTATATTCTAATCTTAAGTACCCGAAACCGTTGTGCATGCATGACTCAATGTATGAATGTGGAAGAAGCGAAAGAGATTTGTCAGTATCGTAGCAGGTGGAAAGAAGTGGTCTCTGCCCTCTGGGAAACAGGCGTGATTTAATAAACTATAATTTTCTAATTCAGTAGGAACTTATTACCTACCTATTCTGTGCTAATATTAGTTAATTGCACAGACGTGATATTTTAATTATGTCCTGGAAAATTTATTAATTCCCGAAGAAATAAAGACTCCTACGCGGACTGAGTCCAGCACGTGAACCAGATCATACTGACGATGGTGATGAGGATGATGATGATGAAAATCAAGTATCCAGACCTTTAAGTCCTATTACCACGGAGTTGAAAGCTAAAAATTTGAATTTCCCTTTTTGTCATGAGATTCTGGTAGACTTATAAGTCCACCTCTGTAACAACGCTATCCCGAAACGCCTGATATCCAAAATTAACTAATCCCAAAACACCTGGAACAAGTTTATTATCCTTCTTCTCGTTTTGGATTTGTCATTGACGTTTCGGATCAAGGTCATTAGGAAATTTCGGATATTTTAAGAATGATGCAACTTTAAATTTTCGGCATTATGGAACTGTTAGTCAATTAGAGAGTAAGGTCAATTAAATATCAAGGCATTTAAATTCAGTCATAATGAAACCTACACAAAAACAAAACTGAATGGCTCGAACTCGGCGGGGTTAAACAGCATTATACAAACATCCGATGTTAAGCATAGAAATATTTTAAATAGGTATTTTAAATCATGTAGAATGATGTAAAAGCGTAACAAACAATCTGACAAACAGAGTTACTTTCACATTTATAATATTAGTACCAATGGATTCATAGCCCAATCGCAGCTCTGTATCTCACGAATAAGAATTCAGCAAGCAAGGGAAATGACAGAGGAAATGTTTCATTTAACTAAGGTACATGTACTCGTACCTATCGTATGATTATAATAGATTCATTGGTTAGATTTGACGCGAAAGGTCCAGGTTCTTAAAGTGGAAGTGAGTTACTCGAGTGCTATTTTCGTTAATTGGTTATAATTTAAATATTAACGGTAATTCGCACACGATTCCTTGAATAACGAACATAATTAACTGATCTATATTTGCGTGTAGAACGTGTGCAAAATAACGGTAGTTTACTGTCATCTGAAAATAAAACAAATGTATATGTTTATTTATTTATTTTAGCTTCTTTGCACAATAAAAACGAATATAAAAAGTACAAATGGCAGATTTAATGCCTAAAGGCATTCTCTACCGGTCAAATACATGGTTAACAGAGAAAAACCGGTGCAAGATCTAAACAGTGTTGAAAACTTAGTTAAATACATACTTAATATTAAAATATATATATAACACATAAACATCTAATCTGATGACACTTTCAGATGATGTCGAAGATTACGCTTAAAAACGACTCCGCTGGTCGCTTGTCTTAATTCAAGAGGAGCTTAGCGCTTTCCGGAAACGGATTGCCTGTGGGGTGAAAGAATTGGACAAAAACTCCGTATGTAAAAGGATTTTTGAGTTTAAGGGAGCATTTCCTATTTAAACTTATAGCTAGAGAGAAACTTCGCAAGTTTTTTCAAACACCGGTGGTAACACAACAACAATTAGCGGAGTACTCGTCTATAATCCTATTACGAAGGCTGTGGCCACAGACTGTCGTTCCAATCCTGGCATACGTATGGCTTGCTAACTGCTTTGACAATCCCGAGAGAGCCCTAGAATATTCATGAAGACCTACGAACCTCAGGACATGGTCCGAAAAAATGAGATTCAAAATATAAATTTTAAAATTTACGAGATTTAATATATACTTATGGGATAAATATCCAATTTTGATTCCCTTGAGAGTGTCGAAATATACAGCATTTTTTACGGCATAAACGGCCGTATCTGTTTTTACGTAACTTAGAACTTAGAAGTTTGATTTTTTCACATAACAGCTTCTAAGGAACTGTAGACCTGAGTATGATTTTAATTTCAACTCGAAACCTCCACGCGTTCCCAAGATAAATAAAATAAATATAAATAAAATAAATATCTGGGGACAATGTCACACCAATTGGCCTACTCCCAAACTAAGCTCTAGCCTTGTAATATGGGTACCAGACAACAATATAAATACTTATATAGAGAAATATATACTTTAATAAATACATAGAAAACATTCATGACTCAGAAACAAATATTTGTGCTCATCACACAAATATCTGCCCTTACCGGGATTTGAACCCAGGACCGCTAGCTTCGTAGGAATGGTAACTACAAACTAGGCCACCGCGTCGTCAAAGCATGTTCTGCTTACTCAATCAAAAACTGACGAATTTGGGCTGGACAGGGTCAAACGTAGACTTCGTGTCTCTTTCATTTCCGCGCGCCCCGCCCCCTCTCGCCATTGCAATAATGGCGAATTTAGTATTGCATCAGAAATTATGTGCACGTAATTTAAAAAAAATGTGCTTTGTTACATCACTTGTAATAAGGTAAGCTCTATGAATGGATTTAAATATTAAAGTGACCGATGTCCTTTTTGAATCATTCTATCATTTAAATGTATGCTGTTCGGTCTGACTTAAAACTAGTTGGGTAATTTTTACATTTAAGGCTATGCCTAAACCAATGACTCTTTAGTCTTAAAGTGACCTAATTCAAAATAGGTCATAAATGGTCTTGACAGACAGACGGACGGACGGACGGGCAACAAAGTGATCCTATAAGGGTTTCGAACTTCCAAAAATAAGTCACTGTAGCATTATAATTGACTTAAATATCAGTGACCTATTTTAAATTAGGTCACTTTAAGACTAAAGAGTCATTGGTCAGACACACGAAGTCTACGCTTGACCCTTTCCAGCCCAAATTCGTAAGGTTTTGATTGAGTAAGGAAAAGAACATGCTTTTTTTAAGTCATTTTACGTATTTAACTCAATTTACTAAAATTTTGAATTGAGTCACTTTCGTTCTCACCGTGCGATATATGACATGATTGTTGTAATTTAACTTAAATACTTGCAAAGGGGTTACGTAGGTAATTAATCGTTACTAATACTATAAATGTTTTTTTTGTTCAGTCTTTAAGGCATAGATATTTAATTGCACAGACGTGATGTTTTAGTTTTTACCCTGGAAAGTGTAATCATTCCCAAAGAAATAAAGACTTCTACAAGAACTGAGTCCACCACATCATAATTTTATAGCATATATTTATACCTTTAAATCCCATTACCCCGGAGTTGTAAGCTATAAATATGAATTTCCCTTTTTGCCATGACGTGACATTCTAGTAGACCAATACTTGTAGGTACCTATGTTTTTTATTTCCTTAAATTATGGTTAAGTTAATATTTTGTATTCTGTATTGTATGCAAATCATTTACTTATTTTTCGTTATGTGCTCAGCTTGTCATTTTGGCCATTTTGCCTACTAATTTATTGAAATGAAATGAAATGAAATTAAATAATTTATTTGCATTGAACGGGTTACATCATGGTCTTATTATTTATGTCATACAGTACAGCCGCTCAGACGTTATTGGCATACAAATTTTTAGTCCTTATAACTAAATTAAAAAAACTGAACATAATGTCAAATGTATATAATAACAAACTCAGTTATTTATTTTTACCGAAAAATTCATTCATTGAGTAGTAACATTCCTCTTGTGACCATTGTCTAAATTTTCCATAAAACATGTTTCCAGTTAAATTTGTTATAGTCTTAGGTACAGCATATAATTTTACTTAACATGTAATACGAATTCATTCTAACCATGCTCAGTTTGGTTACAGGTAACTTTAATGGCTTTTGCGTAATAGTTCGCTTATTGTGATTGTCTTTCATTATGAATAGTTCCATGGGCTTTCTTACAAAATTACAAAATGTATAGGCATGTAAGCGTAAGAATCTTGTTTTTCCGAAAAATTGGTTTGCACGAGTCTGTAGGTTTTAGACCCCATATAGCCCTTATACAACGTTTTTGTGATACGAATGCTCTATGGACATCTTTCGCGTTGCCCCACATAATAATACCATATATAAGGGCGGAACACACGTAGCCATAATAAACAAGCAAAGCAGTTTTGTGTGATATTACAAGTCTTATTTTCTTTAGACCAAATACAAATTTATTAATTTTGCTACATTCTGCTGTAATCTGCTCATTCCAGTCACAATGTCTGTCAATACTAAGTCCTAAAAACTTCTGTCAATTTTCTCGTTTAATGGGTTTCCCGTCGCATGTTATATTTGTTTCTAAATCTTTGCTTTGCTTAGTATGAAAGTGAATATATTTAGTTTAAATTATTACTTCTCAGCCAGTTAACCGTTTCTGATAACGCCATATTGATCCTGTCCTCATAATTTGATAAATTATCTCTTTCAACTATAATTGTTGTGTCATCAGCAAACAAAACTGTTGGAATAAAACAGCACGGGGGAGGTCATTAATATAAAAACTAAAAATAGTAACGGCCCTAAAATACTACCTTGTGGTACTCCATATTTATTTTCTTTAATAGATGAGAAAAAAATCTCAACAGTTCTGTTTGATTTATTCATTTTGGTTATCTCAGTGACCTGACAACGATTTGATAAGTAACTTTTGACCCAATTTTCCGCCGGTCCACGAACACCATATCTATGTAACTTATTTATCAAAATGTCATGATCAAGTCAAATGCTTAGCTCATGTCAAGAAACAGAGCAATCGTG
Organism: Acleris literana; assembly: GCA_946894065.1. Classification (NCBI taxonomy): domain Eukaryota; kingdom Metazoa; phylum Arthropoda; class Insecta; order Lepidoptera; family Tortricidae; genus Acleris; species Acleris literana. The sequence continues at coordinate 26,800,075 of OX335668.1, read as the reverse complement.
GGTATTTTATTGTTAATACTATCGAGCACCTTCTGTACTAGAGTAAAAGCTGCTAAAGCAGTCGATTTATTCGGCCTAAAGCCATTCTTTTCCATCGGAAAGGCTTTATTTTTATCTAAGAATTTCTGTAAACGTATATTGAAAACCTTTTCAAAGATCTTTGATAGTACTAGAATTAGCGTAAGTGGCCTATACTTGTTCATGTCTGTTTTTCAACTTTTTTTATGAAGGGGTTTCACAACAGAAAATTTTAGTTTCTTTGGGAAAATACCTTGTTCTAGGTATAAATTTATAACGTGACATAATGGCTCCGCAAGGAGAAGTGCAATCTTTTTTACAGCTACAGTATTAATTTTATCATAACCAACGAAATTAGTGTTACGTAATGAAATAATCAAATTTAATACCTCCTCAGAGGTCGTCGGTTCTAAATAAATACTGTTCAAATTAATAGGAATTGTTTTGCAAAAGTCGTATTTACCTGCTCTAATGTCATTTGAATTATCAGTTAAATAAATTAAATAGTTATTAAATTCCTCAGCAATGTCAGTACGAGTAATTAATATTTTGTTATTTATTTCTATTCTATCAATTTCTGAGGACTTTGTCGCATTACCTAATTTTCGATTTACTATATTCCACGTGACTTTGCATTTATTTTCAGCTAGAGATATAAAGTTGTCGTTTCCATTCTTTTGCATGTCATTTAAACATTTGCGCAATTTTTTTGAATATTGATTATACGATACTTTTTTGTCTACACTTTTATTTATATAATAGTTATATCTGAGCTGTCGTTTGGTATTATAACTTGTTTTGATTCCTCTTGTAATCCACACACGTTTATTTGATTTGTTATATCTTCTAACTATATGCACAGGGAAGCATTGCTCGAAAAAAATCCGACGTTTACTGGAAGAAAACAACAAAATGGAATAAGGTCGCCTTTGTACATATATTATCTTAGTAATAATTTCAGTCTTGGAGTGATATTCCTTAATATACGTACGTACGTACGTAAAAATTGAAAAATCTCGGAATCCAGGGCCAGACTAGAGGTGCGCGCCGCGCCATAACATCCACACGGCGCGCCGTGAGCGACTGACCAACCATTCGATCAAACGTTGCGGCACTGTTGCACCCTCGGTTCATGGGCTTAAGCTAGACTGGTTCATATCTCGAACGAAAAAGTACTACCGGTGCTGCATTCCTCGCAGAGTACATTAAAAAACAGGCCAATATTTTAGGTACATCTACAATATCCACATTCGCGGTAGCTCCTGCTGTTATTGCTACTTCCTCAAAATAATCTGTTGTGTCAAAGTTATCAAGAAAATACAGCCGAGGCATTTCCAGCTCTAGATTAACTGCTGAGTTTAATCTTTACTTGAGTTGCAGGAGATGGTGACAGTGATGAATGAGTGATTTAAGCAAAAGGAGATGAAAGTAAATGTTGTCAAGACCAAGGTCATGGTGATACAGAAGGACGAGGAGATGGCTGAACGCGTGATAAATATCAGTGGTAAAGTAGTAGAGCAAGTGAGTGAATTTGTGTACCTGGGAAGTATGTTTGCGATAGATGGTAAGTGTAAGAAGGATGTTAAGAGGAGGGTGAATGCGGGCAATCAGATTAATGGGGCTCTGTACTCCTTTGTGAGCAGAAGGGGCATTTCACAAAAAGCCGGACTGGCTGTTTACAATGGAGTGTTACTCTGATGTACTGATGTGCCAAAGGAAACTTTCCAAAATTGCGGAACATTTAATGTAAGAAAAAATTCGGAAACTTCTCACAATTTTGAATGAGAATTGAAACTTTCCGTTTCTTAAATTTAAATTTCCTATATTTCTAGTGAAAGTTTCCGGATAATTCTTAGAACTTTTCCAACTTTTGGAAACTTTCCGCAACTTACACATCAGTACTCTGATGTATGGTAGTGAATTTTCGGTGTGGCAGGACAATCATAACAGTCATATAAATGCAGTTGAAATGCGCTCTTAGCGTAGTATGTGTGGTGTGAAACTGATTGATAGAGTAAGGAATGAAAAGATCAGAGATAAATATGGACTAAAAGAAGATGTAGTGACTAAGCTTGAAAAGGGCATGCTTCGATGGTTCAGTCAGTTGGAATTTTTGGAAAGATTGATAAAAGAAGATTGACGAAAGGGATACACAGAGCGAAAGTGAGTTGAAGGGTCGGCAAGGGCCACCTTAGGCGTACTTTTTCGAATCGAATCGGAAAATTTTAATTTGATTTGCTTAAGTTATAGGTCGTGAAAAATGTAAGTTTTCGACCTCGAGAGGTCACAGTGTTAGCCGCCATCTTAAATTGAAGGGGCCAAAATTGGTTCTTTTTTACATACCTAATGCTTCAACAGTTGACTTTATGACAAAAATGTCTATTTGAAGTTCCTATAAAGACAATAACATTTTTTTTTTGTATTTGTATTTATTCTGTACGTCTTATACAGGGTGTCCCTAAAACCAACGCTAAAACAGAGAGGGCTGATAGAGCAGCTAAAAAGCTATCGATTTAACCCCATTGTTATTAGTTTCGGAGATATTGATCATTTTAATCTGAATTTTGGTAATTTTGCTCTTTTGTCCATGTCACGAGAAATCATTAATTTCATGTTTTCTTTCATAAGTTTTTCAGTGGTATCATAAATAATTAGAATCATTACGAATCAGCGAAGTTTTTAAACTTATTTGCCCGTTTTTTTGTTCAGATTTTTTTTAAAGTAAAAACGGGCAAATATGTTTAAAAACTTCGCTGATTCGTAATGATTGTAATTATGTAAGATAACAAGGAAAAACTTATGAAATAAAACATGAAATTAATGATTTTTCATGACGTGGACAGAAGGGAAAATTACAAAAATTCAGATTAAAATGATCAATATCTCTAAAACTAGTAACAATCGCTGAACATACATAGGAGTTAAATCGATAGCTTTTTAGCTGCTCTATCAATCAGCCCTTTCAGTTTTGACGTTGGTTTTAGGGACACCCAGTAGATAAAAAAATACGAGAAAAAGAAAAAAAAATATTCATAAAAAGTCATCTGTATTGTTAAGATTGTTTTTTTTAAACGAAGTGTTTATGTTTTCTTTCACGTCGAAGATTTCGAAACGGCAACATCTCACTCCCTATTAGCAATATCCGATACCGTAAACCTCCTTTGATTTACGGGGTGACTTTGATAGCAACTACCATTCCACACAAACATGTATTTTTTGAGGAGTTGGAATACGCCTCCATATTTTTTTTTCGCCACTGCACTGGTAACGGCTACAGTTGCTCCTTAAGAAAGAAAGTAGCGGGCTACTTTCTTTTTTCGTATAGAAAAATATATGAATGGTTAGTGTGCTTTTTGTCTTTATTTTATTCTTTATATTAATTCGTTTTTTTTTCGGGAATCTAAAGGTCTCAATTTTTTCTAATTAAGTCGAAAAAACAAGAAAAACCGATTATTGATTTTTTGTCTTTTAGTTACTATAAAAACTCATTGAATTTGGTTTATGGTATTAGCGAGGTCAAATTGAAGATGTTTTTTTTATTTAATTTTCCCACCGCTTATAACTTTTTAATTATACGACGTACGGAATAAATACAAATGCAAAAAATAATTGAAATTTTGTTATCTTTATACTTCTCCTAGACATTTTTGTTATAAAGTCAACTGTTGCAGCATGTAAAAAAGAAAAAAAATTGGCCCCTACAAGATGGCAGCTAACGCTGTGACCCCGCGAGGTTGAAAACTTTCATTTTTCATGACTAGCCTATACTTAAGCAATACAAATTAAAACATTTTCTACACCACCTTTTGTAGGGCAAAGCCGTATTTGTCCCCACTGATTGGATTAGAGGGACAATTGGATTTGCAGATATACTCTTTTGAAGTGTCCAAAAGCGGCATCTGCAGTAGGTGGCAAAGACGGCAGTTTAAAGCAGGAATTTTTAGCAGTTGCTTTCAAAAAAGTGTTATACCTTAATATATTTACTTCTTTTAATTTTCTAATAAATTTCTTAGATTTCAGCAGGCTTATCCTGTGTAGAACAAACTATCATACTGCAATTTTCATTCAGTTCACTGCAAGTTCTTTTCCAACTTAACTTACAAGGAACTTGATACGGACTTGTTTTGTTTTGATGTTTTATGTTGTGGTTAGGCCCTATTTAGGTTTTTAAGTAGAATAAGGTAACTTTAACTCATAATGAGAAAACTTAACATCTGATGTTTACGTCTGTATTTGATTAGATTTTGAATAGAAGCAAGACTATGAGAAAAACTATCTTTTATTAAAATCAATCCCTTCTTGAGATTAAAAGGACAATCCTCCACTGAGGATCCGAGGTACTTTTTATACTTTTATCATTCAGTTAGTGTCCTGGCGCCCGATATTTATTTTTCCTTTTATAAATTCGTACATTAATTATTTATAGAATTAAAACCGTTTCTAACACAGCGTTTTATTTTCAAAATTTATTTATGATCAATGGTCTTTCATATCATTACCATTGGTTTAAAATATTATAATATTACAATAAATAGCAAATAAATAAAATAGTTTTTTTTAAACACAAAAGTGGCTACGTATTTAGCCTAGCTAGTTGCCACGTGTACTACTGTTAGGGCCCCGTCAACAGCTGCTGTGGTCCCTTCTATAATTCCCCCACCCCTCACCTTTACACCTGCAGTCCTTTGAGGCCCAAGGACTAGTTTGTAATAGTTCTCCTTTTCAAAATATAGCTATAAACTGATAAAAAAAACACCTCTAAAAAAACAAATTATTTCTTTAAATAATTAAAAACTTAGGATCGCCTTTTTTTTAAATGTTTTTTATATATTGTTAAAAACACATTTAAAAGTTTATATAAAGATTCATTAACTGGCCCTGGGTTCCGGGGTATAAATCTTACGGCGCTCCACTACAACTATACCTAGGTACTAGGTTAATCAATTGGTCTGTCTAGTTTTTAACCCATAATCGAGTAGATAGTTTTAAATTCAGAATCGATTTTGAAACGGTCCGGCCGTAACCAAGTTCCGACCCTGTACTGTAATAATAATAACAAACAATTTCTACATATAGGTACCTAAAAGGCACTTCGATTTTTACTTCATAATAATTTGACATATAGTCATATGTAAAAGAGTAAACGCTTTGAAACGTCACACCGCTTTAGCCACTTCGAATGTTTGTTAAAATACACATTTTCCAATAAAATAATTTAGGTAGGTACTTCACGTGAACTTTTCTCATTATTTCAATCTTTTTTATAAGTATACTCGTAAGGTACAATTATGATTTACCACAGATTTTTCCCGCTTCAAGAATAAAATATGAACACCTACAGTTGTTGCTGTGAGATCGCAAACATGATTTCGTCTCGTGACGAGTGATACCAAAACCAAAATCTCCGACGAAAGTATGTACAAGTTTACGATAACTCCATCTCATAGAAAGCCCAATAAAAAGCAAAAAGTTCCGTGAAAATGTGTTACTGTAATATGAAGTAAATTTTACCCATTATAATGTAAACTACAGAATTTTGGATATGATTAAGTATATGTACAGTCGACGTCAAAGATATGTTTACACTTTAGTACCTTGTCGCTTTATCCGGTATGACAATTTCATATGGCAGTTAAAACATGACGTTAAATAGACAAGTTACTAAAGTGTAAACATATTTATGACGTCGACTGTACCTACTTTTTGTCTTTTGATTACCCGGATATACAGGGTGTCCCAAGCCGAAGTGACCGGCGAGTTGTGGTTGAATATTTATACAAAATTATCGATAAAAAACTATAATTTAGAGGTATATCGATATCAGTATTTTTTTAATGCCTTACTTTTATTTTAGCAGAGACGGCTGATTTATTGCACTATTTTTGCGATATTTTGATTGTTTTGAGTTTATTTTCCATTCTGTTTTTTTTATTTAATAAAACTGATATTTATATACCTCTAAATTATAGTTTTTTACCGATAATTCTGTGTAAATATTCAACCCCAACTCGCCGGTCACTTCGGCTTGGGACACCCTGTAGAGATGATTATTCCTGATGTTGCCGGCCAACTCACGCCGCGGCACAGAATAGAACAAGTACAGAAGGCTCTCTCCCTTGATCTTTACAAAAGCCGCTTTTTTCTTAGCCAAAACATTATGATTTATGGCCCTCTGACGTCGTCGACACCTGCGCAAGCCAAACGGAACGTTAAGGCTGTGAACGAACGTTGAAAATGAATTGGCTCACTCGCTGCGTCGCCGATAGTGTAAAAATAAAATAATAATATGTTGCCCATATATTTCTTGCATTCAATATAGAGAGCAATAAATGTACATTCTTCATACATCATATACTTACATTTTTTCATTATTTATCTCTAAAATAATAAATCTATTAGGTACCAATTACTGACAGTTGCTACGTTACCATATTTCTACAGATAAAGACAGCAATCCGTAGCTATTGTAAGAAAGAGATAAATAGTTGTTTCAAATTGCGTACCCGAATGGTGCGGCGTGCCTATCTATCATGGCGGCCAAATAGCTACCCGTCTTTATCGCACTCATATAAAATTGGTGGCAGCCCCTGAATAGTACCCATCAGATGGGTAACCGGCATATACTTATAGCGATCAACGTAAATCGCGGAGTGAGCCACGCCTGGCTGCGGGCAGAAGCCCTATTTAAGTAAGAGTGAAGTTTAATCGTACGGTCTTTCCCATCGACATCAAAATAATTTAATTCAATTATTTAAAGGTAATTTTTGAAATTATACAATACTTACAGACGTATAGAAGCAATTATTAAGCACCGTTTCATATAACATCATTAAAAAAATCATATATCATATAATTACACTTTACACTATTCTCCAAAGCCGAATCCCCGAAGTATGTAACGTTTGCATACGTAACTGCCTGAACTAGCAGTCACAATGGGACCCCAGAGACCTAACACCCTCGGGCCAGCCATATCGACGCAACGACACGCCAGGCCGATGTTATTAGTGCAGTTTATATCAATTAGTCAGTTGATGGTGTGCTGTCACTTATCGATCAGGTAGGCTCGAAGGCCGACCCGGTTAGAAGGAGGTTTAATATGACGTGTGATTAACAAGACCTGAACATGCCTGAACATCTATTGTTTTAACCGTTTTTGTTCGTGTTTTATCCACTACTAGCGACCCGCCCTCGCTTCGCTTCGGTTAATATAAGTAGACAAATAACCCAAGTTCATCTGGAATAATATACTTTTCAAACGGTGAAATAATTTTTAGATAGGTGCATTTGCATAGAGGTTTGCAGAGGAATGTAGAATACACTTTGTTTGGCCATAAATTAGAAGTACTTGTGGACTTACGTTCATGTTCAGTAGAAGATTCACTGGCTCTCTGAGATCTATATCTATCCCTGTCACCTATAAGCCGAACGTCACGTTCAGTAGAAGATTCCCTGGCTCGCTAAGATCTATGTCTATCTCTATCAACTATAAGACGAACGTCACGTTCAATAGACGATTCCCTATTTCTTCGCAAAGAATTACTTTCTCTTCTATTACACAGCCTGATTTCCCTTTCTTCTTTGATTTCATCATTGAGACGTAAATTGTTTCTATTAACTATTATCCCTAATTCTACGATCTATATTAGAAGGACTTCTTCGCGTCATATTTTGAGTTTTCTCCTTAAAAAAAAACCAATACCTATTAACCCAAATCCACAAAATTAACTACCTGCTTCGTTGATGGGACAAATACTAAACTAACACCAGACAGGCTAAGGTAATATGTTAAAAGCATAAAAGTTAACATTTATTTTTAAACTTACAACAGGAAATACGTAAGTATCTATATTCGAATTATTTACAACACAAACAACCTTAAAATAAGTTTTTTTTTTATTAACTTCCTTATTAACAGACTTTCTTTTTGATAACCAAATAGGAAGGAAATATGTAGGTACCTACTTACATATTCTGAATATTTACAACACAATCTTAAAATAAGAAAAATGGAGTTTTATCCCTTAAATCCACAAAATTAAATAATAAACACTACCTCTCGTTGATAACCTAATATTAAAAAAAAAACACTTAGGTAAAAAAACTTATTTTATTTACCAATATTAATTTATTTACCTATTACCTTTATTATTTTATTTACCTATATATATATATATACTTTGTATTCAAAAATATGAAAAACAACATAAAAATAAAACTCAATGTAACTACAGGACCTACCAATTTCCCTAATTTAATAATTTTAAAAGCTTGTATTTCTTTATTAGTATAAATATAAGTAAGTAACAGGAGAGCTCCGGTGCACGTCTGATATTTTTGTTTTGTTCTTTTGTATGCTGTAGGTAGGCTGTCGGCTGTAGGTACCTACGTATACTAAAGGGCGAAGCGTGGCTATAGGCCAAAGATCACCCCCAATAGGTACCGCATAATGCTACTTTTGTTAAACGTCTAAATCACCAAACATGGAGGTAGGCACGGGATGCCGGGAAAGAGGAAGCGATGACGTGATTGGTTATTTAAAGATCGTCCGATCTTTCACCGACCGAGTAGGGATGGGATATACTTATTGTGATGATATTTCTTATCGATAAAGATTCACCCTCTTATTATTATTAAGTACCTATATATCAGTCATGGTATATTTTGGCATTGTGAAACATCTGGATCGGAATGTAAAAAAGATAATCACGACCGATATCCTTAGTCGGGATGCTGGGAATGAGGAAGCGATGACGTGATTGGTTATTTAAAGATCGTCCGACCTTTCACCGACCGAGTAGGGATGGGACATACTTATTGTGATGATATTTCTTATCGATAAAGATTCACCCTCTTATTATTATTAAGTACCTATACATCAGTCATGGTATATTTTGGCATTGTGAAACATCTGGATCGGAATGTAAAAAAGCGACCGATATCCTTAGTTAAAAGTCTTATGTACTCGTAACTAACCCAGAATCATTAAAAACTCTTGATCAAACGTACCTAAGGCGTGAAATACACAGAAGCGGCGCGGCGTAGGCGCGGTGTACGCGCGGTGTACGCGCGGTCAGGCAAGGCGCGTTAAGGCGTGGAAAAGTCGCAGGCGCGATGCTAAATTATACAAAAGAGGCGAGCGGATCGATCGAGATCGCTTGGGTCTGGGTAGCCACAACCGAGGATTTTCATTCTTACTCCGGCGAGGGCATCACATTCACACAGTGTTTGTTTCATTGTTTCCACCTCTCTGCCGCAGATTTTACAATCTGCGTTGTCATAAAGGCGCATCTTTGCTAGGGAATATTTTACCCCAAAGTGCCCAGTAACAACTCCGATAATGTATCGGAGTTGGCTTCTGCTGAGTTTCCAAAGTTTTTTGGTCCAGCTCCTGTCAACTCTTTCTGTGAAGAGCTTTCCATACCCTAAGCCTACCGTGGTTTTCTTTACTTCGCATTATTGCTTTAAATATCGATATCTGGAGATATGCGTGATTCCCAGTTTCTGTTTCTGTATTCGCTGTCGGAAACCACTAAACACAACCAGTCTATGTTGAAAGAATTCAGCCTAGTGGTGGCGGCTATTTCTCCTCATTCAGAAATCGCGCACAAAACTAAAAAGTTCGATCACGGCAAAACAGTGAAACTTCTTACCTATAATAAATATCACCATAGCGACTGTTGTTTAAACGTTACTATAGTAACCAATAAAATATTACTATCAATAATAAACTTCACAAATATCTTCGAAATCGGAAAAATTATCGACCAAATATTGTATTTAGAAACAACGCCGGACATCACCACGAAATCAGAAAAGGACAATATATTGGGATTGCCCATTAGGGCAATGGCCTTTTTCGTAACGTCTGTTTTACTCATTAGAGTAAACAGACGTTACGAAAAAGGCCATTATACTTAACTTGATTGTGGGTCAAATATAAAACGTGCTTATCGGTGAATGTAATACCATATTTTTTTAAGTTTTATGTTCTTGATGACTTTCCACACCATTTCACGGAACATGAAGGCATTCTCGAATTCTGTATATTTTTTATGACATGTTTCTAACTCAAACGGGAGGCGTACGCATAGGTATCAAACATGGTTGACACTGACAGCGGGCATCGGCGCTATACCGTACATATACCCAACTTCGGGTCCATAGCATAATGTCGAAAATCAAATTTCCTAAGTACGATATTCCTACCCCCTTACTTATAAACGTGGAATAACCATGGAGTAGCTAAACCATGTTTTGTCCTTATCCGTCATTGTGACATTTGAATTTGACAGATAAGGACGTAACATGGTTTAGCTAATCCAAGGTTATTCCACGTTTATAAGTAAGGGGGCTAAAGACTAAACTTCGAATATCAAAATGTCTAACGTACGAAATTCCTAAAGATGCATTACCTAATACACTTTTGGTCGAATGATCTCATTTTCTAGAATCAATATTCCTTTGTACAAAATGCCTAATGACAATACTTAGAAACTCAATATTTCTAGTGCTCAAAAAAGCTACATACAAAATGCCTAATGACAAAACTTAGAAACTAAATATTTCTAGTGCTCAAAATAGGTATACAAAATGCCTAATGACAATACTTTGAAATAAAATATTTCTAGTGCTCAAAATAGCTACGTACAAAAAGCCTAGTGACAATTCTTCTTCTTTTTGTTTGACATTATCGGCTAATTAATTATGAATGTTGTGTACGCCTATTATTTGCTTGCATATCAGAATTTAATGTTTTTGGTATACCTTATTAATAGTGATCGTTATCAACGTGCTGTATTGGTAGCAAAGTATGGTTGACAAAAAACAAATACACAAGTATTTTAAACATTCACCCCCTTGTCAATAAACGTTGAGTAACGGTGGTATCCTTATCTGTCATTGTGACATTTGAATTTGAAAATTCGTTCGAAATTTTGCACTTTGTACATTTTAAACTTAGGTTTACTGGACGTAGGAAAAATGTCGTTCGAAATTTTGCACTTTATACATTTTATACTTAGATCGACTGGACGTAGGAAAAATGTCGTTAGTATTTTCATACACTAGCAGTATTGTACTTTAGACATTTTAAAAATAGGTTAATTAAACTTAGGCCATGCATCTTTAGGAATTTCGTACGTTAGACATTTTGATATTCGAAGTTTTGTCTTTAGGAATTTCGTACTTAGGAAATTTGATTTTCGAAATTATGCTACGGACCCTAAATTTCGCATATGAGTGGTGAACATCGGCTGCCTTGTAAGCGGTATCTATTGGGGGTCATTTTGAATCTGCCATATCTTCTAAAGTATTTATTTAAATAATATAGTGTTCAGGACAATTTTAATCTACATTAAATGCCCAAGGTAACTAACGTATTTATCTGGATAAAAATAAATACTGAATTGGAGAAAATAGCTTCGCAAATAACCTATTATTTTTTAATAAAATTTTAAAGATAAAATTGGTTACGTTGAGTCAATTTTAGGAGATAAACATATGCCATCGCGGACTTTTCTTTAGTTTTTTTGAAGAACTAGAATTCTTCAGTACATTATTTTGATATATCTCTTAAGGTTTAGCCAGCATTTGCAATGTAAGCGCAAAAAAAAGTGTTTATTTACGACATCACATTAGAAACCTCTAAAATTATCAGTGATTTTCTACTACATTATGCATGTATTATACATATAAACCTTCCTCTTGAATCACTCTATCTATTTAAAAAACCCGCATCAAAATCCGTTGCGTAGTTTTAAAGATATAAGCATACTTAAGAACAGACAGACAGCGGGAAGCGAATTTGTTTTCTAATAATGTAGTGATAGTGATGTACGCTCGATTTGCGAATTAGTTAAACGCGCAATCTGACTTTAGATGAAAACCACCTGAGGGGCCTGCAAAGATGCACTACGCTAACTAACGTTTCTATTCGATTCATTTTTAAACCAATCGCGTCACTGGGAGATGACGTGATACGAAAAGTCACGTGGTCTACCAGTGACGCGGTTTAAAAACGAATCGAATAGAAACGTTAGTTAGCGTAGTGCATCTTTGCAGGGCCCTCTGTTTCATTTTAATACTCAATAATAACACAGTTAATGATGGTGTTTCATTATTATTTATTTTCCAAAGGCATTGACTATTTTGATCGTGACGAATACCAAAAGCACAAGGAAGCCATGACACATCACGTGACGTGCCATAGGGATGTACCACCTCGACATTCCCCTTCTCAAAACTAAAACTAATCTTTGAATTTTAAAGGATTGTTTACAGTTCTCTCAGAACGAGTTACATGCTCTTTATGAAACCAGATTCATCAACTACTGCTTTACTACATTGGTTCGGAACCTCTTCATCATTAATTACATTGTTAAATTTATTGTTCTTAGTTATTACTATCCAAGCTATCATAATCAAAATGCGTAGGACTTATGTGTTGTCTATTTCTTGAAAAAATTTAACATTTGGACTAGCTTGTCCCCGCCTGGAACACCTTTACCAATATTCAAGTTAAATTTAAATTGTTATAAATATCAATAAGTACATGCTCTTACAATTTTCTATAGATTTTATAGCTTGTTATTCGCTTTTCAGTTGTTTTTTTTATAGCGGTCGGGTATTTTGTTTATTTTTAATAATTTAATTTATTTAACTCTTTTTAGTCTTTATTAATAAAATAGTGGTTTAATTAATTATAACTAAGCAATATATGAGCGCTGGAGCTTAAATTTTTAATGTCGCGAAGCTACAAGTGATTTCGCTTGTAATTTGAAGCGAAACTCTCTTTCTAGCGAAAGGAGTTTATTACTTAACATTTACGTATTTTTTGACTTTCCTGTCAAAATAGTAGCATAAAAGTGTTATAATGTAGGTATATATATTTGGAACGGGCTATTTAATAGCTTTCATTTGATACTCATATTGTTATAATAGAAAAAGCAAAATTTTATTCCCCCTCCATATTTTTTTCCGCGGACGCCATATTGAAATATTATATACCCTATGTCACTTCGGCAATCAAGACGAATCGAATGACACACCTCGTATGTTAAAATCCGTCAAGCCGTTTAGGCTGCAGAGCGTGCCCAGAAATAGACATACATACATACATACATACATACGCTCGAAAAACATAACCCTCCTGACGCAGTCGGGTAAAAATGCAAAATTAAGTTTCCTGCCTGAAAAGTCTCGCGAAAAATATCTAAAAGCTTACGATATTTTTAAGCAATGGAGACTTGCAAAGGCTGCAATCACTTTTTCGGAGTCCGTACTGTTAGCGTACTTTATAGAATTATCACAAACGAAGCAACCATCTATAATTTGTAGAGTATTTAGTCGGTGTTGAAAACCACAATAAAGACAAAAGATGACGTGCACATTGAAACCTATCCCAAAATTATTGCATTTTTGGAAAGAATGTCAGTATGGCAGAAATCCAAAAAGTCCCAAGTTTCTTTATGAAGCTCCGGACTGCAATTTTCTCGCAGCAAAAGTAAGTCCGTCATTCATTATAGTATAAAAATATATGTATGTGCACACTAAACACTGCGTAAAGCTTTCGGCGTAGTAGGTACCTACCTACTTAGTTAGGCCCTAGTTCAAAACAAAACTGGTACTTTTAATGATATTGTTTATTTTACAAATATAGATTCATGCTGTTTAATTTAAACCATGTGGTTTTTTCTTTAACGATATACGAGTAATATGTTCTCGCTGCTGAGGTGAAAAGTTGTATGTGTCACACGAGACCAATAGTTATTTGTTATACAAGGGGGGAAAGTTGTATTTTACTTGCGAGTGTTCATTTGAAACACGAGCTAGCGAAAGGATTCTAGGATTGAAAAATAGAATCCTGAGCGTAGCGAGTCTTTCAACACACGAGACGTAAAATAACTTTTCACCCGTGTATAACACAAAACTTTTCACCTCACTACAGCGAGGAAAATAAGAAAAAAGCTCAATTCCGCATTTTGCACGGTTTCCCGTAATTCCACAGGTGTTAATACGTCTTCGTCACTCGAATCACTCATTTTTAATAACAAAACAAACTAATTCTAATTCTAATTCTAATTTTTATTAATGGCTTTCACTCCTGTTAAGGTGTATTTCGCCAATGTCAAGTTATTTATAGACACTCCCATGGACTTATTAGAGAAATAAATCCATGGATATCACTCGCGAAGACAATTGTTCGGTAAAAGAGTATTTACTCTAATGGACTAAACAGAAGCACATGGGATTAGCGCCACGCGCTTCTGTCAAGTCCAAAACAAACTAGAAAAACATGCTAATATTTAACGTTGACGGCTTAATTGAAAAGTTTTTTTTTATTATTTCGGATGCGTTTTGTTCGCACATCGACTTACTTGGACTGTCAGAACATTTTATCCGTTTTTACAACAAGAATGAAGGTTGATGTTGAATACTGATATTTATGAATGAAAATAAAGTTGTAAGACTGTATTTAGAGTTTTTTACTCGATGCAATTCATTAATTGTGATATTAAAAATTCAGCACTTTTAACGTTTTACGTTTTGTTAGCTGTCAAATATCACTTAAGCTGCCTCCAAATGTCAAAACTCTTTCTTCACATGTGGATAAAAAGCGATTTTCTCAATAGATATCAAACAAACAAAAAGGGCTTTCCGAGCTAGTGAGATGAAAAGTTTTTTACATCTCGTGTCTTTGAATCCCTAGGTACGCTCAGGATTCAAAATCAACACTCGCAGCATAAAACAACTTTGCTCTCTTGTTTCCAGATAACTATTACAAGGCTTACACGTAACTTGTAAAATTCACAATTCTGAGTCTTATTTTGTAATTCCGTAAGATAATTATCGAATGATTCAGTACTGCCTTGTACTCGTGTGAAAAATAGGTGGCGTTCTAAGGCAAGATTTTTCTTTGGAATAAAATAGTCCGAGATCTTTTAAACAAGGGCGTCGTATTTCAGTAGTTTCATCCAAGTTGAATGAATTGTAAATTTCTATACCTTTTTCACCGATGTTGTGTAACAATAATGCAATTTTACGACGATCTTCTTCTTTTTCCATTTGTGAGGCTATTAGGTACACATCGAATTTCTGTAACCAGTTTTTCCACTCAGTTGCATTATTATTATTGTCTAAGGACAGCTCCTTAACCACACGATGCAGTTCCGCCATTTTAAAGCTGGCACGCGTGCTTGTCTTCAATAATTCAGTTGTATTGTATTAATCTTAACACAAGCTTGCTTGAATCTTGAAGTGCAAGAACACCGACACCATGTTTCATTTACATAACATACATAATCTCACGCCTTCGTTCCCAGAGTGGGGTAGGCAGAGCTACAGAATTACCAACAACTCTAAAAACTTGTTGATAGTTCTGTAACCACATTTTGCACAATCAGGCTAAGATGTTTCATTTAAATACTCAATAACACAGTTAATGATGGTGTTTCATTATTATTTATTTTTCAAAGGCATTTTCTATTTCATCGTGACGAATACCAAAGGCACAAGGAAGCCATGACACATCACGTGACCTGCCATAGGGATGTACCACCTCGACACCAACGTTCCTACAATTACTTGTTATTTTTTCAATTGATACCTGATACTGGATGATTACATTAAAGCAATTTTAATATGTAAGCGATCGTCATACTCGTATCACGAAGCGACAATGCCTTTTCCTTATTGTGTTGATGGCTCTTACGTTATACTAGTACGAGTATATTAAAATTATGTAGGTGGTAGTTAGTTGACTAAACATTTCGAATTTACGAGTGCCTTAATTGAGATGGATCAGCACATTCACTACACATCTTGGTAAGACATTCGACGAGTACAGGCAGGTCATGTGCGAATAGCTGAATAGTTTCACTGAGCGAAATTTTATAGGAACAAAATCTTATTTGGCAAAGTAAAGTTTTATATTTGACGGCGATAACGATACATAAGTACCAACTTCAGATAATGTTTGATATGAGTAGGTTTCTTCATCCAGGCAACCATTTTAAATTATAGATAACTTCGTTTTAGAATAATTATCAAATGAGCATATCTTTAGGAAGGTTAATATTTTATGGCACCTGTACTAATAAAGCCTCCTATTTAATTAAACTTTAATATCGCTAACTACATACTTTTACGGTTTGTATATTAAATTGGTTTTTACGACATTTTAAAACTTTTTCAGACACAACCTAATTATTCCACATGATATTAAGCGATCGTGGAAACATTGGCTCGACTGCACGCTCAAAATAAATAAACAATTACAGAAGGATTAACTTATTTACTTGTGTACTTAAGTTGTTTTGACAACCATCATCACTTGTTTAAGATTTAAAAAAAGAAGTTCTCATCGGTTTGTAATAGCCGGACTTATGAACGGAAATACATAAATAGACAAATTGAGAACCTCCTCCTTTGAAGTGTTGAAAATACTGCTAAGTAGGTATAACTTTCTTATTTTAAATTTGCATTTCCATTTACTAATTCGCCAATCGCGGAAATTCGTTCGGATACGCTCTTTGTACCGAACCGGTTCTTGTATCAAGATCGGAGCAGGGCCATGGAAAATTCTGTCGATAGGCAGGTACTCGTAATTTACACTTGTGATGGTTTTTACTCGTCATTTTAAGGAAATAGACGGTTATTTTGTGATGACAGTTATAACGGTTTTTGGTAAATTTGAGCTAATGAATATGATTTGCAAATCAAAATAACATCACAGTGTTTCTATAATGCCTTCTGAGCGCCCAGCCAAGATGATGAAGCTGCCAACGTTACTGGGTTCTATCGACTCTACGGAGTTGACTATGCGGTTGAGGTGATCCAACATCAGCTCACGTCAACCCTATACTTACATATTGTACTTTTTTTAAATCGCTTACAGCATTATGCATCTTGCCTAGGCACTCTGCTGATATGATAAGCGTAGAAGTCGAATCATCCGACGTGATCCCAACTAAGTATAGCAGTGGTGTTTGTGCACTACAATGTTTACGTGTATGAAGGTGTATGCACTCACCATTCTGGCACATTGAGCTTCTGCAGCGACCTCTGCACCCGCAGCTCGTGCTCAGATAGCACTCTATCCGAATTCTTCTGTAGCTCGTTTTCCGGAGGCTGTAACAATCAAACACAATAAAACTTTAAA
Source organism: Acleris literana (assembly GCA_946894065.1). NCBI lineage: Eukaryota > Metazoa > Arthropoda > Insecta > Lepidoptera > Tortricidae > Acleris > Acleris literana. Next base: position 26,782,896 of record OX335668.1, on the reverse strand, counting down.
AAAAAAGTTGTTCGACAAGCATTTAAGTGCGCGAAAATTGTGTTTTCTTTTTCTTTTTCTTTAGAGCCCGTGAAAAAATGCTTTAGCTGTCTCCATTTGATAAACGAAATTAGGATGAAAATCTCCAATGTGAATTCACATCCTAGCAGCGTTGCCGAATGGCTTCTCTGATGACAATCACGATCTAAGTTAAGATAAGCAAATCACACCTCACAACGATTTGTGCCCGTTATGAAACAAAAGGTTGTAATAAATAGAAACAACAAACACCAAGTACCTTAAAACGTAACATAGGAGCTTGCAATAAATAAAAAATATTGTGAATGAAGCGATAGTTTATTACGCTAAAAAACACAAAGTCTAATCCGTTACATTTACCGATTCGTCTATAGGAGCTAATCGGTACAGAGATTTGTTAAATGATTTATCAACACTTTCACTATCTTCCCTTTCATTTAGGTCTCTCATGGGCGACGAGTCGGGCATGCCCTCGTCGATATTCAGTGTTTGATGAATTTTGTTGATCACGAACTTCGTGTAACCCAGTTCTTCGTCTTCCTCTAAAGTGACATCGAAAGGTTTAGTTGCAGCATGATGGGAATAGCTAAGAAGTTCTTCGATTGTTTTTAGGGATTCTTTGCTTCGGCGTAGTGAATTGCTGATTCCACAGAGGCTTACAATGTCCGACCAGTTCAAGTCATCATTGCTACGAGTTTGGCCGCCTTGGTAATGTGGTTTGGATTGGTTCAAAACGAGTTCATTCCATGAACCATCAGTTTCTTTGCCAGTCATCAGTTCAGAAACGCCATAAATTGTCTCATACCAGGAATCTTCTCCGTCAAAATCGGTTTTAAAAGAATTAGCATCGAAGCTTAATCGCCAGTTTGGTCTCTTTAAAGTTGATGTTGGAGCGAAACGTGCCTCTCCACACTGAAGTATTGCGTCGCCCTCAAAATCAGCGTATTCTGGTATATCAATATCGTTAAAGTTGTCAAGCGCTGTGATGGAGTTGTAGATAGTATTTCTGGCAGTAAATTCTTCGTGGTCGTGGAACGGGGGTGGCGGTACGCTTCTAAGTAAACGAGAAAAGAAATCACTAACTCGTTTTTTGTTTTTTTCGCCGATTTTATCCAGAGAATTTGTAGATGCCTTTTCTCGCACTATAAGTGACGCGGATCGCCTTAGATATACTCTGCTATTGAATCCCGAGCTAGTATTAAGCTGATCTAAGCTTGTTCGACGAGAACTTAACTTTTTTATGCAAATCTTCGATTTCCACTGATAATGCTTGCTTTTAAATCCATTTAGAGATAAAGAGTTTTCCTCTTCCGATTCGCTTCTTGGTATTTCGGGGTACTTGGCGTAGTAGAAATCTCTGGACAAGGGTTTAGAAAACAAGTGTTCAGGTTTAACCTCTTCGAACGGCTCCATCTCCTCGGTGACCCACACTGAGTCCAAACAGTACCAGAACCCATTTCTCTGCAGTACCTCCTCAGTTGTCAGAAGCACTATCGATACCATTCCCGACTAGCTATTGGCCCGAGTTTTTAATCGCGACTGATTAGTTTGTCTTCGTTTCGTGATGTTTACCGAAAAGTAAAGATGTTATTATTTTCACGATTTATTTAACGATCTTCCGGGAACAGTGAATTAGTTAACGACAGCAATGTTTTTGTTCGTAATTGGTTTGTTTGTATTGTTTACTATCTGGGTTTGTCTTTTATTTTAAAATTAAGTTACAAGCTTCGTTAACGGTTTGGAAAATTACGTTAGTGAAGTTTGCGTCAGTCCAAAAAAGTTTATAATGAACTTTTTACTGTGTTTTACGATCTTTCCCGGGGCGCTGTGATGTTGGACTCACCCTGGCGTCGGAGGAAGCTAGAAGCGCGCACGGCCCCAGCAGCCCTACGCTTTCCCAGCAAGTCATGTCCTCGAATTACACACACAGTCCCCTACGCGCGCTTCATCGCATCGCGATGCACCAGCGCGACTCGTTAAGTAAGTTTATGACACTCGCAAAACAAAAACATCTACACATAAAGCTGGACGAGAAGCAAGCAGGAATTTGGAAGCGAAAAGCGTTCGCCAATCAAATCAGCATTTGCTTAGACAAATGGAATTACGAGGCTGAATCGAAGTAGCCGTGGGCCTTCTGAGGTTAGGGTGGCCCTTCGGGGCGCAGGTTGCGTCGGGGGCTCCGGGTCGGGCATGCGGTGGACTTACGCGTACGGCACTGCGGCAGTTCGCGTCGAGCGACATGGGACAGCCGACCGCACCGCTGCCACACGGGTGACTGAGGTGCGGCGAGTGTCCTTGGGTGCCGTTATGTCACGCATGCGTACAAGACAACCCTTACTACAGTTTCTCCTTAGTTCCTTATGAAAAGCATCACGCTAAACGTTTTTCCTGTTGAAAATTACTTTCCTAAGTTTGTAATTTGTAGTTTCGGTGTTTGATTTAATGTAAAAAATAATGCTTTCCGTTAATAGCTAACTCAATACGTGACCACGATATAATAACGTTACCCGATATAACGTTGTAAGATAGCTCTGACCAACCACAGTAAGTTAAACCATTAGTTTTAAATTTTTGCAGCTTCTTTAGTATATTTTTTTCAACAGAATTTAAATAGAGACTATCGTCTTATATAATTTAATGTACGGTGTATTTTAAGTCGTGTATGGCACTTAAAATAAACTTGTACTTCAATAATAAGTTTCTGTGGGAGGTTGTTCGAGCGTCTCTATTCCGCGGGGCGCTGCAGCCTCGAAATGTGACCCCTTTCTCTGAGCTGGTCAAGCTTGACACTAATTTGACGGAACAAATTAATTATGCAAGCTCAAAGCGCTGTTGTTAAACCAAATTAACTTCACACGATAAAAAAGGGTCACTATTAATACATCCAACCCTTTAACTTCGTATGGAAATAATGTCATCAAATGGTCCATTTCTCACAGAAATCATGTCGCCTGAGCCTGACTGTATTTATCGCGGTCCTATTTTCGTTTCTGGGTAAGACCAGGGTATCCTAGTTCTTCGTTGCACGATTACGGAAAATGTACCTACGTAAAATGAAGTGGGGGATTGAAAACGTTATAACAATACAATAAAATGTGAAAATAAGTACTAGTATACCGCAAAATATATTGTAGATATTATTGTAATGGGCCTTTATTGTACTTTGTTTAGCCCATTTTGCTCCTAAATCGTGAAACCGTTACAGTAGACTTACTGTCAAATCAAGTGAATGAGCGCTGTCATACTGTCAGCAATATGAGTGCGGTATAGACACAAGATGGGCTAATGTGACGTGGATGAGGCTTTGTGGAAAATAATAGACGGTTTTAACCGTAGTGCATGTGTTCTGAGCGGTTTTGCGGTTAGAACATTCCGCGACCGGCTCCCGTAGTGCGACCTTAAAACCTGAGCTCATTGGCACAATAAGTAAGTCGCAGCTGTTACATCGAGCAAACAAATTAAAATATAAGTAGGTCTTTTTAATAAAAAATAACAAAATTGTTGTTTACAGTGCTCACAAAATGCTGCGACACGACAATTTTATTATAAACTAGCTGTTCCCGTGCCCACTTCGTTGGGCAATAAAAAATAAATGGGTTAATATATGTATAGCCTATTGGTCTAAGATCCGAATAGGAGACGATTTGCACCGGGCTGTTTATTCGATAAAAAGTATTTTATATCAAATTTAATACGCTAAATAATATGTGGCGAATAGGTAGGCTGAAAAATTTCAGTCCAGTACTTATATCATTAATATTTTTATCAAAAATGAACTTTTAAAAAAAAATTGCAAATGCTTGTTTAATAGACAAATTACATACTAATCGAAAGGATGAAGTCTATAGAATATGCAAACGTTAGGTTTGGTGCAAATTATTAGTACCGACTTACCTGTTTATACCGGCCTACCCAATAGTTTGACGGGAAAAAAATAGTCAACCTAACGTTTGCATATTCTATAGGCTGCATACTTTCGATTGGTATGTAATTTGTCTATTAAACAAGGTATGCAATTTTTTAAAACAAAGTAATTTTTTAAATTTTTAATTAATTATGTACCTACGGGACTGAAATTTTTCAGCCTACCTATTCGACGTATATTACTTTAATTTGGTATAAAATACTTTTTATCGAATAAACAGCCCGGTGCAAATCGTCTCCTATTCGGATCTCCTACTATATGTATATGACACTCACAAATAACGTGGCTTTCTATTGATAAAAGAATTTTCAAAATCGGTTCAGTAGATCCAGAGATTACTTACCCCCTACAACGTCACAAACGTTATAATATTACCTACTTAGTATAGATTTTGGTAAAAAAACTCGTGTCGACTCATGATCGTAAAGTGCCCAATTCAAGCCCCTGTAGTTGCCAGTTGGCATAAGGCACTGGTCCCGCCGCCGGCGAGTAAGCGATGAATTATCGGCGATTTTCTTGCCCAAGAAACGAACAAAAGATAATCGCTCCGGTGTAAATAAAAGAGAGAGATGTAGATTTATAGTTCATCGCTGACTCACTCGCTCAGCTATGAACTATAAAAATATATTCGTTTCTTGGGCAAGAAAATCGCCGATAGTTCATCGCTTACTCGCCGGCGGTGGGACCAGTGCCTAAGCCAATGAATGAGGTGAGGGTAAAGTACTGTTGAGGTTACTTTACTCGTATTCCCGAATTTCCCGAAATAATAATAGGAAACTGAGCTGAAATTACGTGTATGTTGACCATACACGTAATTTTAGTCGTTACTCGTTTCTTTTTTACCCTGTTGCATTTAACCAACTATGTTAGGTAGCTAACTACTTAACTTGTACCTAGACTCGTATTATGGAAGATTTAATGTCCCTATTAATCAAGTAATTCCATTACGCAGACACGTCAGGGGCTGCGTGATGGAAGCCGTGGCCCAAATACTGCGTTTATGTAGGTAGTTATGTCGGTGGCGAGTCCCAGACAACTCGGCTTTGGAAAGCTCAGTGCGAGTTATACCAGCTACCATTTGCTGCATTGTTCTATTTTTTTTGTTATTTTAGGAATTTAATGTAAGAATCATATGAATCATGCTGCGCTGAGAGAAAAACACCCTCTCCCACCAGCCCACACCTTATGCTGCCTGACCCAAACTCAGCCGATGACTCCGGCATAACAGTTGGTGAAGATGCGGTCCGGAAGGCAATCATGTCGTTCCCTAAAAATTTGATTATCATCATCATCACTGCTCTAGTTAATGTAATGCTATCAGGTCGTGTACACGTCGAAATGGTCCCACTCCTTTATGGCGCTAATCTGGTAGCTTTAGCAAAAAAAGACAGTGGTATCCGTCTTATAGCCGTCGGCTGCACGCTTAGGCGCTTGGCATCGAAGCTTTCCTGTCGCAAATTTCACAAACGGCTGTCAGACACTTTTAAGCCTCTAAGAGCTGTTCACGCTGCGCGTTCTTTTTTGATTGGTCCGGACTATGAGGTTTTTCTTAAAATCGATGTCAAAAATGCTTTTAATTCGGTCAATCGTGGTGCCCTTCTAGCAGCTATTAAAAAGGAACTCCCTGAAATTTACACTTATTTGTGACAATGCTATGGGTAGGGAATGCAATTTAACCGGTTATTAACCGTTTTAGTATGAAAATAACCGGTTAATCCCGATTATAACCGGTTATTTGCATTCCCTAGCTATGGGGCACCTTCAAAATTACTTTTTGGTGACAAAATTATTTCATCATGCATGAGTTGCCAACAGGAAGACCCCCTTGGTCCTGCGATATTCAGTTTACCCATTCATCCGATTATTTCAGATCTAAATTCCAAATTCAACCTTTGGTACCTTGATGACGGATCTCTTGGCGGAGATGCCTTAACAGTATTTCAAGACCTGCAAATTATCATTAAATTTCACAAAGTGCGAAATTTATCTACCTGAACTGAACCTTTGGATATTCGGATAAAATATTGAAATCATTACAAAATTTAACGCAGTCATGCCCAACATTTCGGTCCACTCTAATACATCTCTGACTCTTTTAGGTTCCCCAATTTTCGACGAAGCCATTAATCCCCTCATAAATTGTAAACTAAATCATTTCAATACTTCAGATCTTTTGTTTGAAATGAACGCTCACATGGCAATGTTCATCATTCGGCTTTGTCTTTTTACTCCAAAATTTATGTATTTACTATGCAGTTGCCCAATTTGGAAATTTGCCTCTATCATGGCTGCAATCAATAATTCCCTTCAGAAAACTCTCTCTAAATTATTAAATATCCATTTTGACAAAAGGCCTTGGACTCGACCGGTTCGTTTCGGTGGACTGGGTATTCGTTGCTCATCAAGTGTAGCTCTACCGGCGTTCCTGTCCTCTGCTTATGGTTCGATGTCTCTCTTCAGTATTATATTAAATCTCCCGCAGATACTTGACGTTGAGATAGCAAACCTGGTGGAGGCCAGGGATGCCTGGTGTGAGTCATGCCCTGGAGTGGATATGCCAAAGCATAAACATATCCAAAGAGCTTGGGATACCCCTCGTCTTATGGCAATTCATGCAGCCCTTTTAGCCAATAGTCCAGACGATTCAGATCGCGCCCGTCTTCTCGCTGTTACTGCTAGTGAGTCGGCCATTGACTCCGTGCCTTTCCCTCTCGCAACATAGGTACAGTCAAGCTGCTTGCGAATATCAATTTGCTTGCGGCTTGGAGCCAAGATCTGTGTGCCTCATTCTTGCACCTGCGGCAAGGAGGTGGATGAGCTTGGTAGACATGGCCTTTCTTGTTCAAGGAGTGCCGGCTGCTTGTTCCGCCACGGCGCCATCAATGATTTGATCCGTCGTTCGCTTGCCACCGCCTCTGTACCTGCTGTCTTGGAACCAGCCGGTATGATCAGAGACGATGGTAAACGCCCCGACGGAGCTACATTGGTGCCGTGGAAGCTTGGTAGGGCTCAGGTGTGGGACGCAACTTGTGTCGACACTTTTACCCTATCTCACATACAAGCAACCCGAAATCAGGCCGGCGCAGCAGCTGATCAGGCCCAGACCCTCAAGCGTCGCAAATATTCATCATTAGTTAATGATTACGAATTTGCGGCGCTTGCAGTGGAGACGTTTTATAAAGACCCTGTCTGCCAAGCTTATCGACACCTCCGGGGATCCCTGAGCTGGCGCTTACCTCTCCCAAAGGATAGGTTTAACTATGCAGAGAGGTAATGCAGCCAGCATCATGGGTACAATACCGCGAACGGATTTATTAGAGGGGGTACTCTTTTTGTAGTTGTGTACATAAATATATTTAATAATTCTAGTTTTAAGTAGATAATAGGTTACATTAGTTGTTAATTATTCTAATTATAATTGTATACTGTATATATTGTATATATTTGTATTTCTCTATATTATTAAATGTAGAATCATATTTTATAGCAGATGTTTACCGATACTTCTGGTATCTGCATGTAGATTAAAATATCATATACTTAAGTAGACTTTTATGTATCTCGGTTTCCTTGTTTAATATTCTTTCGAGCGATCAAAGTCATATCGACGGATTTATCCACCCCATTGCATTAACCTAGCCGATTTTTAATAGTAAATGACTTCGGGCACTTGAAAAATAACTCAAGATGTTCCTAGGAGTAGGTAGGTGGTAAATAGATAGCAGAGTTGTTACGCGCAATTCGTCGAGGATTAAGTTGTTGGCCGGCCTGACGGTACGCGGAGTTTACAGCGTAGGTCTCCAGAACCGTGTCCGTTCTGGAGACCTACGCTGTAAACTCCGCGTTTTTTTTAAGTACCTGCATGTATGGACTAAGTTTCGGAACCGTAGAAGAAGACCGAGAAAACCAGTTTAGGGTCCAACCTTATTTTGGTAGTTTTCCAGAGTTAGAATACTTAGTGATTGCGGATTTTACCATTTGGATCCTCTTTCGAAACTCCCTCTCAACCATCATTAGTTAGCTACAGGCCGTTAGTGAAGTAACCGACCTGATGGTAAGTGAATTCGCTAACGGCCTGTAGCTTGCAAAGTGCCAGTAGAAACAAGTACCTAGGCCGTTTCTGTCTACGACCATGACCTTTGATTTTTAGTCCTACCACCTCTCTCTCCTTTTCTACTCTTGCTATAATCTCCGCTATTTCTTTTCTGAAGACGCAAAGAGAGTGGTATCTTCCGCGTACCGATGATTGCTGATCTTGTTTTCCCTTATTGACATGCCACCTTTCCAGTTTTCGAGGGCTCCGCGCATTATATACTTTCCATAAGTGTTTCCGCCGATCACTTCTTTATCCGGCTTGGAAGGTTTTGAAATCACCTCCTTGAGTTTGATCACTGGCACATCATTTTCGTGCAGGTTATTCAGCAGATAAACAAGTTCATTGGGTACTCCTATGTCTAGCAAGATCTTGCATAAGCAGTCCTACCGGACGCAGTCAACCGCTTTGAGTCAATAAAGCAAATCAGCATAGGAGCATTAAACTCACACTCACGGCTTTTATCAATTATTTGTCCGACCCTGGCAATGTTCTCTCTTGTGACCGGCCCTTTACGAAGCCGGGTTGTTCGCTAGATATCTGCCAATGGAAGATGTTTATCAACCTGTCGTTGATCACGTAGAGCGTATGGTATTGCTGTTAAACCAAGTTTGCGTTTGAATCTAAGGATAAAAACAAATTCATTAAGGTTTTTATATAGTTAGTAGCTTGATTTAATTATTACATTTTGTGCCATAGGCACACAAAATTCAATTACCTACTTAATGTGTATAAAACCAGTTTGAAATGAAAATCTTCCTCAATGTATATGGATGGTATTATTCAGTTACGGCAAGTCGTAAGGGACGCAGTGAACGCATGCAGCAGGCAGCTAGGCACACGTCACAACTTTGACACCGGCAAAAGGTAGATTAATCGGCTGCCAATTATGCACTAGCATACAATCGACAGTACACGAAGATAGTAAATAAAGTCCTGCCACGGTTTTCCAAAATTCTGGTATAATAGGCGTATACATTTGTCATAAACTTAAGCACAGGTTTTCTAAACGACATAGAAATAATGTATTTAGTTAGTTTGTACTTAAGTTAGAAAATGCATTTACTCGTACAACTCTACCTAATCATTTGCAACCGTCATTGCCAGATCTCAAACTACTGAAATAATGCTTATCCTTGTTTAATCCTCGGTTTCATAAACAATTCAACAAAAAGTCAGCCATCCGCGCTCTCGCAACATTTGTGGGTTTGGTTCAGGAGCGCACTGTCCGCGGTGGCCTGCGGAGGGAGACCGGCCGGTTGGATGATACAACGCGGGTAATTTATCAGTGAGTTTATTCGAATCGACAGTTTAAGGATTTATTGCGTTTATATATTTGTACGAGTACGGCAAGGTGTGCTGTGCAAGCTGCTCATATCAATAGTTAGTCTCTTTGTCATCGTGTCTCATTTTCACACCGATTAAAACAAAACCTTAACACGATATGATTTGCTGTAAAGCAAGGCATTGAGGAGTTTGATTGTCTGCAGGCCTTTCAGGTCGCGGCATAAGAGGTGTTAAAAACGACTTCTTGACGATCGGTCGATCGAGCGAGCGAGAGTTGAGCTACCTAATTGAGAAAGCACGCCTTAAAATGTGGTTTGTTCGCTCTGACGGGACAACATACACCCGCCGGTTAGTAATACGCCCTTCGAGTTAAAAAGTGACTTCCTTAAGAGAATAACATGGCAGGCCAAAATCTTCAAATTATCTTAAACGCACATCTGTGTGTAAGATCTGAAATCATGAACCGAGAGGACAAAAGATAAATAAAAGGTCTATATAGTTTAACGTACCTACATATTACAAACGATTAATAAAAGCTTGAAAAAAGCAGAAAACTTTTTCAATCAGTAACTCTGATTAACTGCCAAATGCAATGGAACTCATATAACTTTGAAACGTTATTAGCAAGCACTCTCATTATATAGTTGAATGTCGGAATGCGGAGTAGTTTATAACTCCGGCGAAGCGATGAGTCCTGCGGGAGCTGGGAAGTGCTCGCGCCTCCCGGGCGCTCTCAGTTAACACTCTTATTATTCACGGTTTGGTTCCGTTCCAATCATTGTATTCAACATTTTACTAAACTCAATAAAAACAAGTAAGTAATTTCGATAACTAAGAATACTATTGCAACAATTTCAGTTTTGAATAAAAGGTAAATTTTCTAAGTTAATTTATAAAAAAAACAACTGTCTAATAATTTTAAGATTAGACCTATACAGTAGGTAGGTACCTACAAGTGTCGTAATCATACCGATATAGAAAACGTTGCCTACCTACTTTAACACGATGCTCTCGGCATGAAACCTGTCATAAAATTCTGCCTGAGCATTTTAAATTGAGATCACGAGGAGCTTGAGAGCTCTCAACGCGGTTCTTCAGAACACTTGATTTAACAACAGAGTTTAACTGGCTTACGTAGGTATTATCTTATGTGATGCTCATTTTGCAAAGTATGAGAACAAACGAGTACTTCAGATGAAATTATACATTGTGCCTTAACTATTATACTTATTTTCTTGGATAGGTCTTTTACGAAAAATTCTCGCGCGTGAACTCGCTTAGGTAGACCAAAAATAAATTGTAGTTAGGGAAGTGACGCTACAGTCTGCCAATCTATGCTAATTGAAGGTGTCAATTATATTATCGCTGCTTTCCGAGAAAATTGCATAATACGTGAGGATCACTCAATATAAAAAATAATTGTTTGTTTATGCTGTAGCTTATGTGTTATTTTTAATGAATTTAATTTTAATTTATTATTTTATCTTTTAATACTTTTTGTAAATTTTAATGAGGTACACTTGCTTGAAATAAATGACTTTATTATTATTATTATAATATTTCCTTAACATGTCTTGTTAAAAAAGGGCAATCGAGCAGGGTTAGGTACAGTTTGGTACAAACCAGATTAGTCGCAATAACAGCGACATCTCTTCATACTTATTGATGTCCGTTAAACATACTAGAGTGTGTTAAAGCATAACAGAATAAATAGGTATGTATATGAATTTACATTTTTTATCGAAGTAGCGGTGGTAATAACACTTGGCATTTTCCGAAAACCAACATTATCAACATTAAAAATAGGCTAAAATTGGTGCATTTTGAGATATTGTTCAACGACCAATTTAATTAATCATGAATAAAACCTGAGTCCCCAGATGCGGAATAAAGTAAGGGAAGAGCATTCTACCTTCCTAACAAAAAGCATATCTGCAATTTTTAGTTAAATCATTCTAACCCCTTCGTCTATAACAATAAGATCGCATATACAGTAATACATAGTTCTACAACAGATGCATTCTCCTTTGTAAGGTTGGCTGTTGGCTTACTGCCAGTTATTGGAAATCTCCGAAACTCTCCGAATTTTGCCGATGGTACAATTGCAGCAAAATGGTCCGACTATTCCCGAGTGATTTTATGACAGGGAGCCTGGTTTTGGTGTGTTAACGACATTAAAAATAACCTAATGCGGGCTGTCGACAAGTTTGAAAACTTTTAATTAGGTATGATATGATTTATCAGATAATAATTAGTAATAATAATAATAAGGCAGCAGGGCAGCTAGTGGCGAGCTGTTGAGGAGTAGCGACACCAAGGACCTAAGTGCTCCTGAGGGTAGGTCCTGTTCCTCACCTCACGCTTGCCTTCACCGGCTGACTGAAGTGTACGATGACGAGGAACAGACTCTCAACTTTGGCTTGCCTTTAATTTCCGGTCAGATTGGAGTCGCAAGAGCAATATGCTCGAACTAAGGGCGGATGTTTTGCATAAGTGGCGAGTGGGCACCTTATGGTCGTGTAGAGTGAAGTCGCAAGAGCTTTATGCTCGAAGGGCGGATGTGTTGCATAAGTTGAGAGTTGACACTTTATGGTCGTTTAAAGTCCAGAAGCCTCTCTTCACCCTCAGGGACTGTTGCACACGGCTCTTTTAGGAAGCCCATTCTATTGAGTTGGCAAGTCACCTTCTGCCATTTCACCCAAAGTTAAGATTGGCCAGGCAGGCCCAAAAGTTTCATCAATAGATTATTTCACCAATTTATATCATTTCATTCATATTATTAATGTTCCCATCCTTCGTAAATAGTTCTACTCTAACCCGTGGTGGTTGTTCGTTGGAGCATACTTTCGTATTGTGAACTCAGGAACAATCGCCGGTTGGTGTCTTTAAAGTTGTCTAAATGGTCTCTGTGTGTTGACTCCGGCTCCTTGTACACCTTCCGTCTGGAACTCCCGGGAAATAATAATAAATAACCTTTATTAAAATAAGTATCCAAAAAAATCATAAATATCAAGGGACAAACTCACAAATTCACCTAAACGCAAACTAGAGCTCGCTTGTACTATGGGTACTAGACAACGAGACAATACAAGCTATTGCGAACACTTGGACCACTTGTAATATTTAGGTAACAGTAGGTACAGTAATAAATTAACACTAATACATAAACAAAAAAAAAAACATATTAATTAATACGAAAATATTAAAATAATTGAACTATTACTTAAATATTCATTCTTTTAAACTAAAAAAATAAAACTAAATAAGGCAGTATTTGAGTAGCGATGCTAAAATCGTTGAGAGAGAAAACTGCAAATGTGTTACAATGTGTTGGCTTTATTCTAATCCACGTTATTTAATGTGTAATATAAGAAATAAGCGAACCCAAATTTTGCCACTCGAATCTTGATTTATAATATTTCAAGTAAAAACTCTTTTTTACTAAAAACAGATGAGGGCAAGCAAGTTATCAACATCAAATTTGGCATAGTTATAAAACAACGCCAAATTTCAAGTTGATAGCTTCTATATTTTTCAGAAAAATAACTACTGCACGGAACCCTAAAAATTGTCAAGGGATTTAATCTCAGTGTAACTAATAATAGAAGCTCTAGCCATCTTCCTTAAGACCTAGCGCGATGAATCGATATTCAATTTAATTAATGCAAATCCATAGGACAATCTATTAGAGCTTGAGAGAGGTTCTGTAATCTCAAGCTCGATAGTCTAGTCGCGACGTCTTGATCCGAAACTGATTGAATTGAAAATATTATTATTCCAGTCGATATCAAGATCGCGCGATGTGCAACATGGCTGTGGTACTAATAACGTGTTCATGCAAGAAATATACATAAGGTAACTTGATTACTTGATTGAGATTATTAGATACTCCCCGGCATGATCTTACAACTCTTTCTCAAGTTTTAGAAATCGAAAGTGTCCGCGCCTCTTCCTTTTTTTAACCAACACCTAATCAGAAATGAAACATACATAATACTCGTAAATAGCTGTACCAATTTACTTTATGTCATTATATTCTTACCAGCGTTTGATTGTAAAACTGGTAGGTATAGTTACATTTTTCAAATATTGCTTTCGAGTTACAAACGTAAGCAAGAAGCTTTGAAGTAGTTCCGGACTAACGAAGTTTGTAATGAGAAGTTAACTAGTTTCAAAAATAAAGTCCACTAAATAAAACGAAGTGCTTATTTGTAACGGTGATGCCAGGTGCAACCTTATTATTTACACTGTAAGGCTTGCTTAGAGTATTCAATTGGTTATTCACCTTTTTGACTTGAGGGCAGTAGTAGTTGAGAGTTGTAGGTAATCAGGAAAGTTTCATGATTGAGTTAAGGTGAAAAACAAGTTCGTCAAGGGGTGTTAAATTTATGGCGGAAATTGACGATGTTGACATCGAACAAGCTGTGGCTAACTTTAATTAATTTGCGAACAAAATTGATTAATTTACGATGATTTGGTCATGGCATGTCAATTTCGTCAATTTTCATTAGAAGATTAAACTGGGTAAGTTTTCGAAAGCGCGTTACCTTTCTGCTGCGTCGAGGATAATAAATTAATTGTGTGTTCTATAGAGTCACCAGCAATAATATATGTATTAGCCAACATGGGCTCAAAAATATTCGACACGTCTGTACTACTAAGGGCATAAAAGCGTGACAGGTATTTTTGATCGCGATGTCGGATTAATTTAATTGTGCGTGGAAATTAGGAGACCCTGAACATGTCAATAGACGTGTCGCAGACATCTCGAGGCAGAACACTCAACAATGCCGAACTGGCGCAACAGAGGCCTGTTCAATCTGTTACTGCTATCGGTCCGGATATTGGCTTAGTACATTCAGGCCAGCCTCCCAGATCTCCACTCTGAATGAGTTCCCCGTGGAGTCCTCGACACGGAACGTGCTCAGTTAAAACCCGACTAAATTGGATTAAATTGATCATGACTGCTGACCAATTTGACCCGCATGGTTAACAATGAGCGGCAGTTGAAGAGCCAATCCTGTCGGACGCGACACGTTGCGAACACCTGATGGATGGATGTTTTCCTGGGCTTTGATAGATGACGGCTGGACTAGGTGAAGTCTAGGCTAGACCTGAAGCTCGTATTAAAGTCCGTCATTCATCTAAAATTAAATTAAATCATTATTAGGGGACAACAATTCCACATACATTGACCTAGTTCCAAACGAAAGTCTTGATTTTTACTATGTTTCTCGTTAACTTAGTATCGTTAACGAGAAACATACTTTTATGTATAATTGAAGAAAGAACCGAACATCACTCAAATGTTTACCTTTACCAAGCAGGGATCGAATCCGGGACCACTAGTTTAGTAGGCAGGCTAACCATATCTAATATATAAAATTCTCGTGTCACATTTTTTGTAACAAAATTCTTCTGAAACGGCTTGACCTATTCTTATGTAATTTTGTGTGTATATTCAGTAGGTCTGAGAATAGGACGTAAACAAAAGGATTGTATGAAAAAAAAATACATGCGAGCGTAGCCGGGCGCGGACAGCTAGTATTTTATAAAATGCAATACCACAATGGTCAGCCCTTTGCTGACCGTAAAGATTGAGGAATCACTCTGTTTTCTTGATAAGGGGTTTGTAGCTAAAGCGTGCTTTGGTCGTATTGCGGCGAATTTTATGGCAGGCGTGTAATTAGTAGCTACTTTTCTTTATGCAGTCACCATCTGCGTATCGAGACGAAACTAAAGAATTTCAATTCGATCGGTGTACGTTAAGTGCAGCGGAGATCTCATTGCCATTTTACGAGTCCATCATCAGATCAGCTCCTAGATACCGTAACACTACATTACGTTCGTATTTTCTTTTTCAGCACATTACGGTCAAATCAAATAAACAAGTATATGTAATAAAACTGTGGAAAGAAAAATCTGTACATTAAAGATATTTGAGAAACAAAACTAATACTAAAGTTCATAGCAGCAAATAGGAGCTCCGTTGACTTTTCTATAGAACACCTCACTGGGTTTGACGGATACTAGATAAAAGAAAATAGTAAAAATTACAAAAAATGGCGAACGGAAATCAGCGTAAAGGTAAAGGTTCTGAACGATAAGACATTTAATAGATAACAAGACTTGTCCGCGGCTCCACCCGCGTGAATGAATTATATGAATGTATTTTTGTCCCAATTGTATTATGTTCATGAGCCCTGATTAGGAAATATATGGAAATAATATTTTCTAATATTTTCATATACCTATGTACATTTATTAAAATGTCAACATGAAACTCAGTAATTAAAACCTCTAGTACTCTGCGGCCACCGTTCCATAAAAGGTGTATTTTCATCTACATTTATTTAAATTTCAACAGTAATAAATCATTCACCTTAGGCCGTGCCAGTCTGCTAGAGGCGTTTAGTTGGCATTTGTCATAAATACAATTTGTTTAAAATAAATACAGGGCCCTGAGCGGACACCCGCTCCTTGCGAACGGCATGGCGTGAAACAAAAACAAAAAAATAAGAAACTATAGAATACCTATACAAACTATGAAACGATGAGTCCGAATTTCCGAAAGGCGAAAGTGTTTAAAAAGCCACAGAGAAGAGACACTGTTCCTTCCACAGAGAACATAATAACTCTCGTCGGACTGCCGAAGCTGTAAAACCTGTCCTAGACGAACCAATTTAACCTGCATGCAGTACGAGGGCTGTTTGATAAGTACCCGTTTTCTAAATATATTAATATCACTGGCTGAAAATAAGTATACCACCTTTTTAAGCCATTTTTCAGAGGCAGGAAAATTTCAAAAAAAATGGCGTTCTTTTGTTTTTTTTTCTCATTTAACAGCGATTCAGTGAAAGCGTGAACTTAAAATTGTTAAAATGGAAAAAGAACAGTATCGGTCTGTAATTAGATTCTTGTTTTTGGATGGAAAAACATGTGATGAAATAAAAGTAAGAATGCAAGCGGTGTACCATGAATGTGCTCCTTCTATGACAACCGTCAGATATTGGTATAACGAGTTTAAGCGGGGGAGAACAACCGTCTTTGATGAGGATCGCCCAGGCCGGCCAATTGAGGTGACTACAGACGATATGGTTAGGAAAATTGAAAATATCGTTTTAGCCGACCGCCGAATTAAACTTCGAGAAATCGTTGATGCTGTAAACGTTTCAATCGAGAGGGTTCAACACATATTAGAAGTAAAATTGGGTATGAAGAAAGTATCGGCGAGGTGGGTGCCGCGTTTACTCACGGATGAGCAAAAACGGAACCGACTGACTACTTCGGAGCAGAGTTTGGTCGTGTTCAAACGTAACCCGAAGGAGTTTCTGCGTCGTTTCGTGACCGTGGACGAAACGTGGGTTCACCACTACACCCCGGAAATGAAAGAGCAGTCGAAGCAGTGGATTTTACCGGGTGAACCTGCTCCAAAGAAAGCAAAAACCGTCCCATCGGCTGGAAAGGTCATGGCGACTGTTTTTTGGGATTCCCAGGGTATTATACATATTGACTACTTAGAAAGGGGGAAAACGATAACAGGGCAGTACTATGCCAATTTATTGGATGAATTTGAATTTCCTTCAACACCGTGTTGAAGGAAAAACGACCCCATTTAAAAAAGAAAACAGTACTGTTTCATCACGACAACGCCCCGGCTCATTCGTCCAGAGTTGTGATGGCTAAATTAACACAGTTACGCTACGAACTATTGCCTCACCCCCCATATTCTCCGGATTTGGCCCCATGTGATTTCTTTTTGTTTCCCAACCTAAAAAAATGTCTCGGTGGTAAGCGATTTGGATCAAATGACGAAGTCATTGCCGCCACAGAGGCCTATTTTAATGACTTTCCAAAATCATACTTTTTGGATGGTTTATTGAAGCTTGAGTATAGGTGGAACAAATGTATAGACTTAAAAGGTGACTACGTTGAAAAATAAATGCATTATATACAAAAAAAAATTTTTTTTTTTCCAAAAACTGGTACTTATCAAACAGCCCTCGTACTTCAATAGCAGATCGGAATTTATCGCTCCGTATTGCACTTGTGCGAAAGAGACGGAGCGACGAACGTACGAACGGAGAGTTTCCGTACGTACGTTTCGAATGCAAGCCGGTGGGTTCGGAGAAACCTAACGAGTAACGACGTCATGCGGAAAAAACATAATGACGTCATGCGGAACGCAGCGCTTCCATACATTTTGTTTGTGCTGGCGCACACATTCGAAGATTTCGATTCAGTATCGCGCCTGTGCCGCTCGCATCGGACGTATTTTCGTATATGCAATTTTAGGTAGGGGAGATGTGTCAGAGTTTAAGACATAATCACAAGATTTAAATTGTTAGGGATAGTGAATTTATATATCTAGGGAAGAGCATACTTATTTTTTATGGTTTGTATGTGTTTTTTTAATTACGTCATGTTTTCTAAAAGTTTACTAAGGGATCATTTTAAACACATGCATGTATAAAATGATCCCCTGGATGCCGTGATATTAAACATTAATAAAAAAAACATCCAGGCGTTTACTTTAATCTTATGATTGCTCAAGACTACGACAATATGTAAGCGTTTGTTACACATAAAATTTTAAGTCGTGAGCGACAAGGAGATTTCTTTTAAAATTAAATAATACATAATAAACAAAATTAAACTTTAAATAGTTGTAAAAAAACGTTTTAAAGTGATTTTTCGATTCTAAACTCGCGGCAGGATCTGCAAAAACTAAAAATATTTATTTTATGTTAAGGAGAAGGCAAACGAGCACACATGCCACCTGAGGCCCGTTTCACGAAGCAACAAGTTACAAATTACAAGCGGAACTCTTTTTCAAAAGGAGTTAGAAAGAGACTTCCGCTTGTAATTTGTAACTTGTAGCTTCGTGAAACGGGCCACTGATGGTAAGTGGGACTTCTTACCAATAGACATTTCCTAATGGGGTAATTTGACCCCAGGGATCATTTTATACTCACGAAAAGGGATCATTTTACCTCAATCATCAAATTTCAAGGCATCGATCAAAATATGAGTTTCAAGTTCAATATGTGGTACTGTAACATCGCTTAATTATAGATGAACTTCAATGGAATATGCCAATAAAAACAAATTTTAATAAAAATCAACATGCAGAAAGTAAAGAAACTTTAAAAATAGGCGTACGAGTACCATAGATCAGACACTCAGTTTTTAATTTTTTATGATAAATCCCCGCTCTCTGCTTCCACCTCCATGACACTTGGAGAGACAACTGGCTGGGTCGCGGGGAATACGGTTAATGAGTATTTGGATAGATATCGCTAACAGTAACTCGGATATGATGGGGAATCATTTTACCTTGAGGGATCATATTGTACACATCTCCCCTACTAACCTACTAACATAGTTATTTAAGTTCTAGATTCTGGATCTAGATCTTAATATATGGATTCGTGGTCTGAAATAAATGCATTTTATTTATTTTATTTATTTATTTTATTGCTAATAAATCGTCGTCCTCCATCGTAGTGCGTTCACGACGCTATCACTATCCGTACTGACTGTATACATTCTGAATGAAGAAAAACTAATGTGTGCGCTAGTCTCACGGAATTCCAATTCGGAATTCCGCATTCGGGAAACGAATACAGAAAACGTATGTATGCGGCTGGCCTTAATCACAAACCGTGGTTTTACAGTCTATTCTCCAAACAATTTTAAATTTAAGCTATGATAATCGACTGTTCGTTATGTCTTCCATTATGACAGCTGTTAACGCTCTAATCGTCTGTTAAGTGGTTAACATCGTATTGTGAAATTGGTACTTAAGGTATTATTCAATGATTAAAAAAACTAAGTTTCTATAGTCAAATCTATTAGAGACCAAATGCGTCTACTTAAACGTAAGGTATTAAGCGAGACCGATCCGAAATTAAAAACCAAATGCGTCTAAAGTCTGTTCCTATTCAGACTGCCAATGACAATAACAAGTATACCTGACTGTAATTGTCTTTACATAGAGGATGAAATAGTAATGAGGATAATGTTACCTCTAATTAGTTAATTAAACAGGTTGAATATATATTCATCATCATCATCGTATTATTATGCTGGCTGCACAGAGGCCTCACTTATCGATCAAATCTATCAAACCTCACTACATTTTGAATGTCAGAAATAGTTCGAAAAAAGATATCTTTATGACAAGACTCTGTCAGTGTAATGGTGTTTTAAGCGAATGTGCTTTTCATCAAAAAAAACAATATTAAATAAAGATTACTACCTTAAAATGGGCATGAAGACAATGGCGTATAAGTAAATAATATGACTAAACTCAACCTTCAAAAGTACGCAAATATGGAGTTATAATGGTAAATTGATTTGTTTATAAGCGTGACGGAACGAATAGGAACAGACTTTACTTAAACGTAAGGTTAAGCGAGACCGATCCTAACCTAATGGATCCAAACGTTAGCCGAAACATTTCCGAACAATGGCCGACGGTTCAAATTGTCAATGTTATCCAGATTTCATTACGTGATTGTAGAAAAAATACGCATCGAAACTGGTAAATTTTATGCTCTTGTTCTATTCTCATGTCTAGAAAATAGATTTCAATAGTTTATTCTTAGGTTACGGGCGTTGTTTTCGAGAAACGTGTCAACAATGTACTTAAAATTTGTAAGGCGCCATCTCGGTTCTTCCTTCGTTTTTTATCCCGTTCTGGTTCTTCAATTTTATAATAATAGATTAGGACGACGGACGTGTACAGATATATAATATGATTCTGAGTTATCTTTTTTAATAATTTAAATGAAATACTATATGATCTGTCTGTATGTGAGTGTCATTATCCCGACCATCACATTTATTTTTTCCGAAGGTTTCTAAGCTTTATAAAATGGTTTATAATAGCATTTTTGGTATTTAACTTTTGTAGGAACTGAAAACAGCATTAGGTAATAACTCCCGTTTACATAATAACATACATACATTATGTTGATTATGTATGTCGGTTTGTCTGTGTTTTACGGGCGCCCCAGACTTACTTACAATGGGACTGACATGTTATATACGAGTATATACGTCTCTGCTCTAATACGATGAACAGGCAGGCCGAAATCGGCCGGCGGACGTTAGTCCTAGATAGGTAGCCCATTTAGCGTTACAACTGGTAAATGGTGTTTAGAGTGGTTTCCAATCTCATTGATAAAAAGTCGGTACCTAATAGATAGACGAAAGATCATTAACGCTTCGTCTTTAAGCGCATACAACCCGTTGTGAATAACGCTTCAACTAATAGTTGATACGTAATAGATTGTAAGCTCTGATAATACACCGAGGGGTACCTACTCAAAGAAACACTGGGACGCTTTAGACACAATGTGTGTTATTTGGTTTTCTTTGTAGATCATTACTAATTCGCCAATTTCAAAAATGTTCCGAAGGTACTGTTGTCATGGGAACACTCCTTTCGGTTTTATTTCACACTTGGTGCCGACTACTCAACATCGAGCTCCTTGTGTATGGCATTCGTTAGCTTGGCACTGAATAATATAAACTGAAGTAACTGGCACTAAATAAATGCGTGATGTTTTTCAGTTTTATTTATAATGCATCTTGAACTTAACAAGCTAAGAGTTATTTTGCAATGGCCGGAGTTTGACTTTCACTGGTTATTGAAATCGATTTTATTTTAATCGATAGAGTAATAAATAATGGGTTATCCCTTCAACAGCGGTTTATAACTCTCGTCGCTCATTTTGCCGGTTGTAATTGATCGTAATCATGACGGTTTGTTGCTTTGTATAATTTGGGAAAAGCGGACTTGTAGAATAGAATATTAATAAAAAAAGTCGTTTAAACTTGGGATAAATATGAATAGTAAATTTTTTATTTAAGTGCGAATTTCACATGTGAGAGTAATATTCTACTACAATCACTACTTAATCACCTTTTTAGGTTTCCGTAGTCAAACTACGTACCCTTATAATTTCGCGATATCTCAGAGACTGTTAGTTCTAGACAGTTGTTCTTTGACATGAATATACATTAGTCTCGTCAACAAAGTGGTAAAATAAAATCTTGAAAAATTCTTTTTTTTTAGTATAACTACCTCCCCTTCACATAAAGTGGGAATGTTTCTTTTTTCTCGTCTACCCCATGATGTGGGTCTCATTGAATAAGTCTTTCAAAAACATCGCAGGTATCTGTAAACAATTATTCTATTATAGAATCCGGCCGATTCTGAAACATTAACATTTAAAGTGCTATTTTTTGTTAAAATAATCTAAGACAGCACCAAATAACTTTAAATAGAGAATTAATTCATACTTGTTGTTTTTTGAGATTTTGTATTTGTATAGAAACGGTTTCGGAACCCTACACTGAGCATTGTCAGACATGCTCTTGCCCGGTTTTTTTGTGCATTCTTATTGTGTTTTTTTTCTGTAAATCCTATAAGAACATATATAATTTATGCATACGAAACTGTGCTTGTTGGTTCGTCAATCGAAGTTTAGGCTGTAATGTTAAGTGAAGCTTCTCCCACAGCACAACATTGCGCAACTCGAAACAAAAGGCACTCTTATTTTAAATCTCAAACACTATTGCACTTTTACACATAATGTGAGGCTTACCATTTCATGAATCCCATAAAGAAAAATGGAAAACGAGTACCCACAACGGATTCAAGGGACTTTACAAACACCAGTTGTCTGAGACGGGAAACGTGCCTGCAACAAGGTCTACGGGATCAATTGTTTGCAAAGGAAATCCATAAAAGGTGACAGTGCTTTTCGATGGGCTGATGGAATGATAATATACGTTTGCATCAAATTAAATTCAAGACTTTTGCGAATGGCGCTGTGGCGCTTGTGGCGCTCGTGGCGCCTGCGGCCGGCGGGTGCGCCGGGACTGAACTAGACATTAACGAGTTTAGTTATTTGGCGCAGTTTACTCTAACACTCCTCGATTTGCTCGTCGCCGTACCTCTATCTAACTTAGTTTCGTAAAAATACTGGATTCAATCCAAAAGATCCCGTGAACGTGAAATTGACGTGACAATATTTTTTCTGCGCTGTTGCGGTTTTTTCGCGTAGGTACATATATAGTAAGTATACAAATACATATGTAAATATACATACAGGGTGTCCCAGAAACCGACGTGAACCCGCCTAAAGCTGAAAGAGCAGCTAAAGCCATCGATTTAAGGCCCAGTCACACCGCTTGCGTGACGTGCACGTGCACGTGCGCGTTCGCTTTCCACTGCGTTGTATAGTATGAATTCTCATTACGACATGTCACTATACAACGCAGTGGAAAGCGAACGCGCACGTACACGTGCACGTCACGCAAGCAGTGTGGCTGGGCCTTTAACCCCTACGTATGTTCAGCGATTTTTACTAGTTTCTCAGTGGTATCTTACTTTTTTCTATACAAAGTTAAAAGCAAACACTGGGACACCTAGTATAGAGAAACAAACTTTCTGTGATTACTTGAAAAAATTAATGGAAAAAAAACGGGAAAATACGTTTAAAAACTTCGCTGATTTGTAATGATTCTAATTATGTAAGATACCACTGAGAAGCTTATGAAATAAAACATGAAATTAATGATTTTTCGAGACATGGACGTAAGGGAAAATTACAAAAAATCTGATTAAAATGGTCAATATCTCCGAAACTAGTAAAAATCGCTGAAAATACATAGGTAGTGATGTACCATTACCGTAAATTACGAGAACAGGGAGAATTTTAGGTTAACGTTCTCGGTAATGTTCTCCGTAACGGTAATTATCGAGAAAGAAGTCAAAGTTTTCAATTTTCCTAACTTTTTTTAACGTGATTCTATTTCAATTAATATAGTAATATAGTAGTATAATAGTAGTAATTAATAGTCAATACAAAAAAAACAATAAATAGAGTAAAGGAACTCTTATATTACCAAAATTACCGTAAATTACCGATCATGTTCTCAGGGAACGTTCTATGGTCGAATTTCCGTAGGGAATCTGCATCCATTTTTTTAATTGAAATGGTTGCGATCTTTCTTGAATAGAAAAAAACCGGTCAAGTGCGAGTCTGACTCGCGCACGAAGGGTTCCTTACCATATTACGATTGTTGTTTGGGAGCCCCCGTTAAATATTTATTTTATTTTAATGTAGTTACTTATTTTGAAAGTGAATATACAACGAAATATTCTGTAAATATTTCAAGCGTCTACCTGTTGTGGTTATTAATATAGAGCAAAAACCAGCAAAAATATCACGTTTGTTGTATGGGAGCGTACCTTAAATATTAATTTTATTCTGTTTTTAGTATTTATTGTTATAGCGGCAACAGAAATACATAATCTGTGAAAATTTCAATTGTCTAGCTATCACGGTTCATGAGATACAGCCTGGTGACAGAAAGACAGACAGACGGACAGTGGAGTCTTAGGAATAGGGTCCTGTTTTTACCCTTTGGGTACGGAACCCTAAAAATGGTTTAAACTTTCAAAATGGTACATTTAAAAGTATTTAGTTTTTTGCATCACTACGAATAATTATAAAAAATACAATAATAACCAGATTAGTAGATTTGGAAACAGGTTTAATTTTTAATAAACACAGGCAATTGTTCTGTAAACACAGTAATTAATTATACACATGAAAAAAAAACAACTTTGGTTATAAAAGAAATAACAAAATTCTTTAAAATATGATTTACTCAGATTACTGTAATTATCATAAAGTGGAATAAAATAAAATCAATGTCACGTGGTTAACCATAGAAAATAATAAACTTTAACCCAGCCAAACATACTCGCGGAGAACTTTACCGAGAACTTTCGGTAATTTACGGTAATTTTTCACGATGAGAATGACCGTAAGTGTGTAATTTCTCAGTTGCACAACACTATACATAGGGGTTAAATCGATAGCTTTTTAGCTGCTCTATCAGCCCTAGGCAGATTGACGTCGGTTTCTGGGACACCCTGTTTAAACAGGCTGATTAAGCTACGTCTACCTATAGTATAATTTTACTTGTACTGACCTGAACAAATAATAATTAAATTATTGATTTCTTTTAGGAAATATGAAATTAAATACATATAGGGTAAATCCGGGACAGATGCCACACTTTTTGAAAAGGCCTCCTAATTTCAAAACTATCAATTTCCAATGAATATTTCCTTTCGATATAGCTAGTTTAGTCTTTAATCTTACATTACGGCTTGTTTTTGTTGACCTAATAGTTACTGATTGTGTACAAATTGAGTTTTTGCGGGACCCTTTTTTTTAGGATAGATGCCTACCTATATGGATAGATGCCCCACCATGAAAATTCTAAGGAGGATAGTTGCCCTTTGGAAAAAAACAATATACGCTAAAAACATATATGCTACGATTATTTATATAGGAGAATGGGGGGATAGATGCCCCTAGGGCACGTATACCCCGGCGACTATCCTTTTTGATATGGCACGGTGCCTTTTTATTTTGTATCTAAACCAAATACAAAAGAGCGATAGTTAATACATAGTTGTACACTTAATGAACCAGTATGTTGATATAATAAAAACAGAACAGAAGTTAATACTCATTATAAAGCTATGAAACTGCAAATACTTCCGTTTGAAAACAAAAAACCGCCTTCAAAAACGCAAAAAATAACTTCTTTAAAATTGTAGGCACCTAATAGGTTAGTCCAACTGATGTCGGCTTTTTGTTGAAAATGTTGTGGTCGCCGACTTCAGTTGGACTAACCTATTAGGTGCCTACAAATTTAAAGAAGTTATTTTTTGCGTTTTTGAAGTCGGTTTTTTGTTTTTTAAAACATTTATTTTATTTTATACTTTTTATTGATCATAATACGCTGTTACGTAGTCCCACTTCTTAGTTAAAATGAAACTTTAACTTATATCAAGCGCGCCGCAAGCAACGCCGCGGGAAAGTCATAGTCATATTTCAACAAGTAAATATTATTCGTTGTAGGTAGTCGCTCAACTATCTTAATCGAGATATCTTATCGCCACTCTTGAAATCGGTACCATTGAGGAGTTCCGGTGGCCATCTGTGGTCTTCATCATCAGTTCCACCACACCAAATGATACTTTCTGAATGCAAATGCTGGACTTGTCACTAAAAATACTAAAATCGCTATATGTTTGCCTACAATATTTGAGGAGTTCCCTCAATTCCTCACTGATCCCCTCATCAGATACAGATTTGGTGACAATGGGACCACCTCGGAAGTATACTCTATCAAACCAAAAAAAAAATTTAAAATCGGTCGACAATTGACGGAGTAATCGTCCTCCTCCTTTTTTGAAGTCGGTTAAAAATTTGAGGCACTTTTTGCGCTCATCGCAGAGATTTTCACACACACAAGCGAGACGCGTCTTTTCCTCGCGACGGCCTGCGGGGGCTGAGGTGTGTGGCCCTTGCGCTCCCTACTTACACTATTATTTAGTTGCTGCGATTTTGGGAAGTTAGGTTTTTGAAAAATAGGCGCCTATTCCTTTGCGGCATCTATCCCGGATTTACCCTAAGGCTAACCGTATAAATATATTAGTGCAACAGAAATCAATCACGATTACGTACGAATAGGCACGTAGGTACCGTCAGATAAATAATAGGTAGGGTTTTTTCTCGGCAAAAAATAAAGTTTCCCTCACGAGCAAAAACAAGCCAAATAAATCGATAATTAATTACTTATTATGTTTCTTTCTTCACAATATGCCGCGCCAAACAGGCCCTGGCTACATAGACTCGAAAAAAAGTTGTACAAATCCTGCAGTCGTTCGTACCTATTCAGTGAACGAAGAGGCGCTTCCATTCACTCATTCACTCGGTTTTTGAATGGTAGTTGCTGTCAGTTGTATGGTTTTTATAACTGAAAAGTATCATTAGATACGGTTTCTAATTTCCTTAAAATCAAATGTAGGTGATAGAGATGTGTCAACTCGATTTACCAAACCGGTTCAAACCGAGTTATGCTCAACTCGGTTTGAGTCGGTTTGGACTTTCTCTAACTCGCTTCGTGCAAGCTACTCGGAAATCGTGAGCCCGCAAGTCAAAACGGTCGTCGGCTCGACCAGACGGATATTGACGAAATTTACCGATTGAACCCGATCAAACGCGGCGCGGCGTTCCGACGACATGACGGGTGGACGGGCGGCAGCGAAGCAAGCGGCACTAACGAAGATTGCCGAATAAACCCGACAGACTCGGTTTGACTCGTCTCCTGATGAACGTAACGCGTGTGCATGCGTAGGTTCGTACTATCAACTCGGTTTGAGCAACTCGGGTTGAAACCGGTTTACATCAATTTTCGACTCGGGTGACTCGGTTTCGAATATTTACGGTTTGGCCCATCTCTAGTAGGTGTAGCTTTCTTGCCAACATTCTGTTTCTAAACATTCACCTGCAAAATGTAGGTATTGTATTCGTATTTTATGTTGAATGTATTTAAAATACCTATACAAGATATTTTGAAACACCAAATATACGTGTCAAATAACTCAAATATCAAGAATTTCAATCTCAAATTTTGGGCAGTCGCCTACCAACAAATTTGACGTCTCGGCTACCATGTTTCATTCATTTTACAATAATGTATCTTCGAATGTGGTCA
Source organism: Acleris literana (assembly GCA_946894065.1). NCBI lineage: Eukaryota > Metazoa > Arthropoda > Insecta > Lepidoptera > Tortricidae > Acleris > Acleris literana. The sequence goes on along the minus strand of OX335668.1, from coordinate 26,755,972 downwards.
GAAGAGTTATAATAATATATAATATAATAAGGTCCAGTAAGGCCCTCGTCTATAAAACCGCCTTTATGCGCTAGAAAATAACACCACTGTGCCATTGGGCACAGAGGGTACTCGGACTGTCCCCGGAGGTATCAACAGACATCGGGGACACATCATTGAAATGCATCACCTGTAGAACCTTGGGGCATAACAACGTGGTTAAGTACTACGGCAAGGCCTTTCATGAACGTGATTGAGACGACCGAGCAAACATTGTAAGTATAATTTCACTTGAATAGTGACTCTTTTTCATTACTTCTTTAATTTCTATTTAAGCTTCACAAGGAAAAAAATCCGTGATAGAACGACATTATTGACACTATTTGATACTCTTTTTTTTACACATAATTTATTTCTATTATGTTCAGAGGTCGGAATAGGTAGTGCTTATTAACCTAAACTTGTTGCATCTTCATTCAATAACGTATTCCCATCTCACTCGCGCATGAATGAACATGAGTCAAGTTTAGGTTAATAAGCACTACCTATTCCGACCTCTGATTATGTTACATAAAGTCGCCCGCCGGGTTCGTTAATCGAAATCCATCAGTAAATATTTTTTTCTAATATTAATACAAAATCTCATTTCAATCAAGTGAGTGGTTTTAATATTAAAAAAGGCGTAAATATTAAAACAGGCAGGCAAATTCCAACTCACTTTCACATTTCCAATTTTGGTTAGAAAATTATAATATTAGAAATAGGTAGGTAGGTAAGGATTCTGTGTTCCGTGATGCAATTTGCCTGTTATTTGTACACCTACTATAAAAATGCCTGATGTGACTATTTGCAGGCTTCGGTGCGAGTTTTGGCACAACTAATTTCTATTCTTAATATGTTATATTAAACTAGCGACCGGCCCTCGCTTCGATTTGGTTTATGTGAGTTTTCTGTAACACCCTATATAATCCAGAATTTATTACACAAACACCTTCCTCTTGAATCACTCTATCTATTGATGAAAACCGCATTAATATCCGTGCGTTGTTCAAAAGGGGATCCTGCCGTTTGGGCAAAATTATTTTTGTCAAATTTCATTACCCAAACAATTTTTAGCAACTGTTTTTTTTGCCAATGCAATCTTTGGCATAATTATAATACGCAAATTTTCATTTGGTCAAATTTTCATTCTGCAAAGTTGTACTACGGAAACTGACATTTAGGCATTTGTTCTTTTAGCAAATGCTTTATTAAGGCAAAAAAACATTAGATAATAAACATTTAGTCAAATCAATTGATATGATAAAACATATAAAGAAAAAATCGAAGTTTGTTTGAGTAATACAATTTGACCAAACTAATTTTGGCAAAACGGCAGGATCCCATAAAAACACGAATTGCTACTAGAATAGTAGGTTCGGTTAGGTTAGAACTGCGACAATAACAGCGCGCGAGCCGAGCGAGCAAAGCGAGCGTGCCGCGGCAGCGGCCGGCGAAGCCCCGGAACCGAACTGCTGCCAGCTAAATAGGTTATAGGTTAGAAATTCTACCGTTAAAGTAGGTTAAGTCAGGTTAGAACTGTGACCCCCAAAAAAAATTCAACAACCGACTGAATAGAAATGGTAAATTGAATATTGACGATACAAATCATTTGCCTTATTTTGTTTTGCGTAAAATATGTTATACCAACCAAAACATTTGACTAAATGAAGTTTGGTCAAACTACCAGTTGGTAAGCGTGTCAATGCCTAAACATTCATGTGCCAAACATTAGGTTTGCGTAACAATTATTTGTGAATAGTTAATTTGGCAAACGATTGTTTGGCAAATGAAATTTTACGAAAAATATATTGGGAAGTGTAATTTGTCAAACATAATTTGATTAAACGTAGGTAACCCGTTCAAAAGATCTAAGCGTAGGTACAAACAGCGGGAGCGACATTGTTTTATATATATAGATTCGGCACTTTTGGCATCGACTCATATCGATAGATACCATATCAAGTAGTAAAAGCCTGCCAAAGCTGGGATTAGGCCTAGAGATCTGGAGCGTTCTTTGATCTACATAACACTTGAGCACATCATTTTAGTATAGTTGTTGCGTCGCGGCGACCGCAGCCTAGGTAAATACGTGTGAACAAGACGAATGATTTTCGCAGCTTCGTAACGGGCTCGTTGGCGTCGATTGGACATTGTCTCAACAGGAATAACCTCAACATGTTTCCCGTTTTACTGAAGTGCATATATTTATAAATAACCACTACGTTGCATCACCGTGTGCAGTGTGCCAAAGAACGCAATTAACCAAAATAACGCATTTTTATAGTTGCACTTAATGCGTGGTTGTGAGAAAACCAACATCTGTCTTGGTCGCGACACTCGCGACTCAGTTGAGAGAAACACGAGGACATCTACGTATTTGCCTCTATTTTGGGAGTACATACAGGGTGGTCTGAGTTCACCATTTTTAATGGCAATAACGGACAAGTAAGACGGATCTTCTTTGTATGAGTACGAGTATTAGGAATGCTCATTTTGTGTCAGTTTCCTCTCATTTCCATTACAATGTCTTTGTTATTTAGATTAGATTAAGTAATTTGACTTTATATAGGAATTGCTGTATTCTTACAAGATTTTATTTGACTTGCTTCGTCCGTATGTCTGTCATTCCGGTTCGAAACTTGCAGGGAACCCCGCCACAAAAACGGACGTTGTCATCATCAATTATATTATAGGATAGGTAGGTTTTCTTTTGTCCTTCAAAGCAAAAAATAGGAGCTCCGTGGACTTTTGTCAAGAACACTTCACTGGGTTTGACGGATAATAAATAAAGGAAATAATAAAAAATACGAAATATGGCGAACGGAAATCAGCATTAATTAAAGTTAAAGGTTTTGAACCAATAGAACTTTAATATATAATTAAGACGAAGGACGTGTACAGATATTGAATTTGATTATGAGGTAGATAATATCTACTAGATATAACGCTTTAACTAATATTTGAACCACGAAAAAACCCTTCTAAAAAGATTGTGATTGTTGTGAATAAGAGTCTTGATTCCTTTCGAGCCGAGCAAGACGTTACATAGGTACATCAGCAAAGACGTTAGTTGAATCCCTGAAGAACTTGTCGTTACTATCAGCTTTGGTCGATGTTGCTAACATCATAACTATTGTTTTCGTTTTTTGTCAAATAAGAGAAAATCTCTCTTGGTTGGCTCACATTTTTTGAGTGTAGCGAATACATTGCCAGCTCTGAGGATACACCGAGGGGTACTGTACGTACGGTACGAAACCCTGGGACGCTTTAGACACAATGTTGTTGCGATTTTCACGCAGACGAAGTCACGGGCACAGCTAGTTAAAAATAGAAATCAAAGGCTTGGTGTCAGAGTTTCGGTGCATGGACATGAAATTGTCAATAAACATGAAATGAGACCGTTTCGAATGAAAAAGCTCGTTTGGGATGCCACGTGTAACACAATAGGGCTCGTTACACGAGCTAACTTCTCTATGAGTATCGTGGAAACCCTGAATCGTAAGTGCTTTCAATGTTCAAGGTCCACTGCCGTGGTCTTCAAGGTAAATTAGACTTTACTTATTCGGCATAAATCAGGTCTTGACGCGATCCAAACTCACGGCCTAAACACATATCTCGTTATTTATCCGACATTTCACAGAAGGGCTGGTGTCAGCGATGTCATCTTCGATGTGGATACGCGTTTGGTCAAACAACTACCCTATTTATATTTGTAAATTGTTAAGGAGCCGACCACGGACCTAAAAAAAATACGGAGGTAACCTAGTCCAATCATGAGTGAAGCACACAAAATGGCCGTCCGTTTACGAGTATGCGTGCTTTGAGGGTTGCCATATAAATCGTCAATTTTCCTATTTTAAGGCCTTTTACCAACTGCAACTTTTTGCAGTGATACAAATGCGCATTCGACAGCCGCAGCACTTTATCGCGACTAAACCTAGACGATTTGTGGCTGTATCGATAGGTACTGCATTGAGACTGAATCGCGATTGTATCGCTGCAAAAACTTCGTACAATTAAATCGTGTTATCATTTATGTACTACGAGGGCTGCCTTTTAAGTTCTGTCGTTTGCAAAACTCCCGTGATTATTAAAAAAAAAACTAGTATCATCTTAAAATATTTGAATTTAGAATTCAAAAACAAAAGAATGTCTCGAGATCGGCCGATTCGTTTTAGTACAGCGTCGGTTCAAAGTTGACAAGTCGGTTGTGAAAATGGAAATTTCGAAGGAAAATTTACATGCGATAATATTTTACAACTTTAAAAGGGGTTTAACGCGTCTTCAGTGCTTTGAAGAGCTGACTACGGTTTTTAAAAATGAAGCACCATGCATCCGGACTGTAGAACGTTGGTATTTGGAATTTCAACGTGGTTGCTCTAGTCTTAGTGATAGGCATCGTGAAGGCCGACCAAAAACAGCTGTAACCCAGGAAAACATTGATGCTGTACGGCAACTGATCATCAAAGATCGCCATGCGACATACCGCGAGATAGAAGCTTCATTAAGCATTTCAGGGACCAGTGTTCAAAATATATTGCATGATCACTTAGGTGTAAAAAAATTGATCTCACGCTGGATACCACATTTACTTAGTGAAGACCAAAAAACGGCTCGCGTTAGATGGTGCCGCAAAACTCTGCGGCAATTCAACCGATGAGACTCTAAACACGTTTGGTGACGAATCTTGGATATATGCCTACGATCCGGATTCTAAACAGCAGTCGACTGTTTGGGTGTTTCAAGTTGAGCCAAAACCGACCAAAGTAATACGCTCACGGATCACTTCGAAAAAAATGGTCGCCACGTTTGTAGCGAAAAGTGGCCACGTTGCGACCATCGTGCTCGAAGATCGTAAAACAGTTAATGCTGACTGGTATACCACTGTTTGTTTACCAGAAGTTATCGGCGAGTTCCGAAAAAATAACCCAAGACGTCGTATAGTACTGCACCACGATAATGCTAGCTCGCACACCGCCCGGCAAACAATTGCGTTTTTAAAAGCACAAAACGTCGAAAATTTGGATCACCCGCCGTACAGTCCAGACTTAAGCCCTAATGACTTCTTCACTTTTCCAAAAATCAAGCAACGACTTCGTGGTCAACGGTGCCGGACGCCTGAAGAAGCGGTTGAGGCATGCAAAACGGCCATTTTGGAGACCCCGACTTCGGAATGGAATAAGTGTTTCGAAAACTGGTTCGATCGAATGAAAAAGTGTATTACATATCACGGTGATTACTTTGAAAAACAATAAATACCATTTAACACTTAAATTGTCTTTAGTTTTTTCAAACGACAGAACTTAAAAGGCACCCCTCGTACTTCAGCATTGGGTTCGATTGTGTCATGCAACCGTTTTAATTTAATTGAAATTGGGTTTTCTCATTTTGTAATGACAAAACCAATTTCAACTAAAAAAAAAATTCCCATTTTTTTTTTAGTTGAAATTGGTTTTGTCACTAGAGATGAGAAAATTATATGACAATTTAAATTTCAACGGCTGCACGACAGAATAATATTAATAATATTGATATATCAAACCACATTTTTATGAAAAAGGTAGTGTTTAAAAATAATTTTAACGAATAAAGCAATTTAGTTTTTAACTTAAACTTTTAGGAAAAAAAATCCGTGATAAAACTGGCAACACTGATTGTTATTTTTGTTTGTAATTTGCGTCAAAGTAAATAAACACATATTTAAGAAAAATAACACGAATAATCATAACTTACACGTGATAAGTGATACCGTGTGGCTTTTCATATTTACTTATGTAGTTTTTACACGTTTTTAAAACACAATGCGACATTTTCTTCGGCGTAAAATTAAATGTCACTCGTGCTGTGGTTCGACGCGTAATGGCGGCGGATTAACAGACCTAGTGCATTTGTGAGACGGTAGATCATGCATGACGGAACGAAATAACAGACCTTGCATATTCACACCTTTTTAGTGTAACGTTACGTCCGTATTTTTTTAGGTCCGTGGAGCCGACACGCAACACTGACAGTATCGATCCGGTCACTCGGTATCAAGTCACGAGGTTTGTGTTTGTTAAGCACTGGATTCCACGTAACGTAGAAGACAACTTTAACCCGTCTTCTCGATTAAAATTGTTTCGGTTATGGAGCTAGATCCAGCGATTAATATGCAGCCTACGAAGTGTTCCGCCACCGCTGATTTTTTAACTCGATTCGATTCTTTACAGTTCGAGCATCGAGTTTTTTATATTATCAGTGTTTGCTACGTATACTTTGGACTAGAAGTCGGAATGACGGAATTTTGTTGCAGGCGTTTTGCTAGCTATTTTTTCCAACTTATTTTTTTATTTCCTGCAATTTTAAAAGATGTCATTTTGTAACGTTTTTGTTTAAAAAATATATATTTTATTTTATACCTAGAACCTCCTTTTTTGAAGTCGGTTAAAAAGACCATGTGGGGTTTAAGCTTTTTAGCCATCAGCAGAAATTCGTTTATTTTTTCTTAGTAAAATGAACGAAAAAATAACTTGCTTTTGAGATAACCTCTATAAGCATGAATTTTTCAGACCACCTTTTAAAAAGTTCCTTTTGACAACTGTGCGCTTTGTCTGCCCAATGCTGGAGCTTCCGTAGCTCGCGTCGATCCTGTCGACACTCACTGTTTGAACGGAATCCTTCGGCGTGCGGGCGGTTTATAACTATATACAGTCTTAATGGAGTATTTACTAAGCGCTGATCCAACTTTTATCTGTTATTCCTTTCACATACACACATGATACCCATTTTTCCGGAGCACATGTCTAAGCTCTACACCGTGTCCAATAAGTTCGAAGAAACTTGGTTGGTTGGCAAGTGAAACGGTTGGGAAACGATACATTCGGCGAAACATATTTCTGCCAAAAGGCAGAGAACCAATTTATGTATGTGCTTGTATATATTATAATAACAACATGTATGTATGAGTATAAATAAATAAATAATATCGGTGGACAATCTTACACAAATTGCCCTAGTCCCAAACTAAGCTAGGCTTGTACTATGGGTACTGACAACGATGTAAGTAAATACTTATATATAGTAATAAATACTTAAATGCATAGAAAACATCCAAGACTCAGAAATAAACAGTCGTCCTCATCACACAAATATTTGCCCATACCGGGAATCGAATCCGGGACCGCTAGCTTCGTTGGCAGGGTCGCTAACGCGCGTCGTCATTATGTTTCCCTCAAAACAACTTTTAAACCGCTTTACAACGGATTTTTGAAATGCGTGGTATTGTTAGATTGGTCTATACTGTATCCGAGGAGTGAATTCTGATGCTGTTGAAGTAGTGCTGACCTAAACAGCGGGGCATAAGGGTTTAATATTTAACATCCACTCAATTTCAAGTTCCAAATCTTCTGTCCTGATGATGTAGATGTCAACATCCATATTCTTCAACAAAAGTCGGGTTTTCATAACTTGTGTTTTGGCAAATTTTATATATGTTAATAGTAAGTGATACTTACTTAAAATGTTAGATGACTACCTGTTTCATGTTAATTGATCTGTCATCCTCGTGCTTTCATTAAATTTAACAATAATATTTTTATATACATAGTTCAACATACACTTAGTCGTCGTGAGTTTTCGTCGTGTCAATAGCTTATTTATCTCAAATAGCTACCTATGTGTTGTAAACGCGAAAGTTTTACAATATCTAAAGACCCTACTGAATTTGTAAAAATGTTAACACAACGTACCTTCAAAAGAGTAGCAGCACGAAGCGGCATTACGTTCATTAATTACCAAGATTCAAATAGCAAGAGTCCTTAATTAATGAAATGAGACAGAGGCACGCCTACAGGGATGCTTTAGATGCGATTTAGCGCACTCTTTAAGTAAGTTTAAGTGCCTTCATCATTGTCATGGCGCCAGGAGTTAGCAGTCGGTCGGTCGCCTATAGACTGAGCAAAGCAGAGGAGTTAATCTTAGAGCGGCGCCTGTCCAACGGTCGATCAAGCGGGAGAACTCATACGAGCGGGGTCACTCGAGGGAATGAGAAAGCACACCCTTAAATGACAACAGAAACTCGCCAGTTGATAATTGACTCGTCGAGTTCAAGAGCGAGTTGTTCAACAGAAAAGAGAGAAGAACGAGAGAAATACCTACCAGTACGACTAGACACTGTTGATTTTCAGTTATTGAGTTACAAATCGCACAGAGGGCCTTAATATATTTGTGCCGGTAGTCAAGTTTCATAATTATTATCGATGCATGTTTTAATTACTGAATCTCATTTAGCTCAGGAATTATCTGCACGTGTATCAAGCCGCGCATTAGTTAAGTTCATATTGTAGAGGTATTTATAAACCCTTGAATGTTTCAAATTAATTAAATTAGATTGTAAATGACTGGCAAAGTCGCAAGTCTCTCACTCCCGCACCATGGAATCTCCTCCGGTAAACTTAAAACTTAAAAATACTTCAGTTGCAATTTTCAAAATGTCTTCCACTCTAGTGGGTATAGTGTTACGTTTTTTAATAATAATTAAAACCTTACAAATTTATCTATACTCGTATTTACTCGTATACATGAAAAGACTATTTTTTACCGTATTATGCGTTATGCGATTAAAAATGGCTTCAACTCGACACTTCCTCTCCCTTTGAGTAATTTCCGGGCCCTCTGCTGCGTTACAACTTAAATGGCCAGGCAATTGCTACGAGTAGAAATGGTCCGTTTACTAACATTTTCGAGTTATCTGCACATTCAAGGATAGATAAAACGACCTGCTTACTTTTGAATTATACATAATCTCTTTGAGCGGTGGTTACTTATACACAAGAACAAAAACAATAGGTACTGTTTGGTTTTAACTGATTTGAAGGTTGATGATGAGGATGAAACGACGAATACAGAAATGGAATTACGTATGTACCTCCTCAAAATTGCAACTTCTTAATGTATATGAATATATCATGGGTACCGATCTGAGAAACAGATACTAACATCCGTTCCTCTCCCATCAGACTAGTAAGACAGATCAGTGATACATTAAACATTGCCTGATGTTATTTTAAGACAATCCCGGCTAATACTAAAGAGATGTGTTTTGTTTATCAAACATATCATACAACCAATCAACCGCGGCCGTTCACATAAAACAAATGCTCGCGATAATTGCTTTTCAAAATGAGACTTTAAGTCCAGAAAATACAGTTAGGATTTGTCGGTTTAGAAACGCCATATGGTGTTGCGAAATGGCACAATTTGCAATGTTGCGTTTGTGGGATGGAACAGGTTTTACCAATAGCTCTTTACGCGTTGAACGTTTTAACGGCGCTTTACGGGATTGCCTTGGAAATTCATACTTCGTCTTCGTCGGTTACTGCTTTACAACACCAGAAAGTATTAGAAGTGACATGCCATTTCAGTGCTTAGATCTTTCGTCACTAAAATCAATATAAGAATGTAACTCCGGCATGAACACTGCTGCCTCGCGTTGGCGTCGGCCCACGTGCATGCTCGCATGTACAACAAGACGACAATCGCAGCTCGCAGCCGACATTCAATTACTAGTGTGGTAGGCCTTGTACCTAATTCCGAAATATTTTCTCTGACTATGCCCTTATCCGAATATAAAACGATAAAGTCCTCAGCCAAAGATTTTCACCAATTCGGATAACGACTCTTCGGAACTATGTACCATGCATGTCGTCTGTATTTTTGTTCTGAATAGTTGGATATCGAGTGTGTGTTAAATTGCCGGTCTGCCAGTTGTTCAAAAAATAAAGGGTAAAATTGATTTTTAAGAATTTACTCAATCTTCCTCGCGTCTTCTGTGAAGTTTTACAAGTCATGTGAAAATAACTATTTACAGTTCTACTTGCCCGGAGGCTTATACATATAAACTTATGTGAAAAAATCTACTTGTTTAATACTTACACCAAAGGTAACAAATCATTAGGAATCATGTATGGCCATTAGATGTGACGTACCTGTAAACAAAAGATAACTTAATTAAATAAGGTCTTAATTAGGCACTTATTCTATGAGAGCTCATACGAGTAGGTAGTATAGATAATCTGTGTCATTTTGCGCAAATCTATAATCTGTTGTTAACTCGACACAACTTGTATTAACCGGCGAGTTTAAGTAGTCCTGTCAGAGCGTACAAAACACATTTTAGCGCGTGCATTCTCGATTAGGCAGCCTTATACGACATTGAGATCGACAGATGCATAAGGCTAAGTTAGAGATTATCGTAAATTAACAAAATCATCATATCATATCGCCCTCGTGTGGTTGCCGAGTTAGAATAGTGCCACTCCATGTCTTCCCGTGGATGTCGTAAGAGACGACTAAGGGAATAAAGGCTTGTAGTACTGTTAGGCGATGGGCTTGCAACCTGTCACTAATACGCTGGTAAACATCTTAGCCTAATTGTGCAAATTGTGGTTATAGAATTATCAACAAGTTTTTAGAGATGTTTGTAATTCTGTGGCTCTGCCTACCCCACTCTGGGAACGAAGGCGTGAGATTATGTATGTATGTATGTAGATCATATCGATCGCGTATGTCAATAGATAGACAACAGAAACGTTAGCAGCGAATACTTTTAGAATCCTACATTAAATCGCCTTCGCCTCAAGATCACGCAACCGCATAGTGAATTATAAGCTCTGACGCAACAGATATTTTATCTAATCTTCAGCATAGAGCTTAGACCCCCACGCAGAGTACGTAACCCAAGATAAGTAAAACTCAAACAGGAATTAAGTTATTTCTAGAACATTGATCCGCTAACATTTTTTTCCGATAAGTACACATTCCAATTGATCGAAGACATTTCTATTTAGTCGAAGGAGGCCGCACTTTTAGGAGTCCATAATAAACTCCTACCTATTTATGAATCGTAAGATATTTTTCCAAGTTATTATTAATACTAACTACAACGGTGACCCCGAGTGTGCCAAATTCTGTGTTCGTTTTAAATCCGCGAAAACGAAGACGCGTACCACGTCTCGATCAAAAGTCCTTATTTGAGCATACTATGAATACCAAGGTTCATGAATGGTACTTATTGCTCCACATTCTTATTTTTCGACCTCTAAACCCCGACCACGGCATGAATGAAATGATTATATTACCATGAATGTACCTACATGTACTGTTAGCTTCCTATCAGCGCATTCCTGTGGATCGTGCATCTGGGCGGTGACGTCACGGGATCGGAACGCGGAATAGACATGTGTAAGTGCATTGTTTGCACGATATTTTTTAACTGAATAAGGGCGGAATCGACCAAACGAGGGTAAATATTATTCTTAGAGAGTAAATCAGTTTTACTTTTTCCCAACGATCATTCTAAGAATAGTGAACCTATTCGGGAACGGCGCACTGCTGAAAATATTTAAGGCACTTTTGGTTTAAATCGAACGGAGAATTAGAGTGCTACTGTAGCCGCTGTAGGTATAATGTCGAAGCTTGTTGCAGAATGTACCTACCTAAACATTGTACGATACGTAACACTGACAAAACGATGATGTACCTATTTATACAACATAAAGGTTGAACACGCCAAAACCTGGGCATATAAAACTATTCTAGGGCTTATAATCGTTGTAAAAGCTTTTTGTGGAAAGAGTCAAATTTTATTTACCTACCTGGGAAAACCTATGATGTCTGTGAATGTTTTTTTTTGTTTAAATGAAACCGTTGGAAATAAACAATCGACCTTTTGATAATGATAAGATATCGTTAAAAATATATTACCATTACCATTAGGTGAATTAGAAGACACAACCTCTTATAAAAATTAACATATACATTGATGTATGAAAGGAGGCAAGCCTAAAATCGAATGTAAATGTTTTTTCAAACTTGCCGAAGCGTATGTTAATTTATATATGTATATTTTGAATTCAGATTTCGTAAAACTGATTGAATTATCGTAGGTAGGTACTATTTTTTATTTCAACAATAACAACACAATTATATTTAAATAATGTCTAAGTCACAATTCAAAATGGACCCGAAAAAGCTGTCAATTGCGCTCAGTATAATGAAAAATGCTCTTTAAAATAATTTTATATCTATCTGCGTGGCGAGCCATAGAAAACTTGGGAGTAAAAAATTCATAATCGCTTAGGTATTATAAGATTACATAACCTCATCACAAGTCTCGCAAAGGCAAGAAGAAAAAACTAAATTATATAAAAATTTCAAGCTCTATTACCGCTTAGCAAGATCTACTTCGGAAAAGTTTAGTTGTATTCCTTTCTACTATTAGCTAAGTCCATTACCCACCACAAACTTTAAACCCTCTCCAAGCAAGATGATCTCAAAATAAGAAATAGCTCGTTAAGTTTATTTATACAGAAAAGAATCCACCGCAGCCGGAAGCTGTGGATCTGTCGAAGCTAAAAATACACACAAACATACTCTGTATACGTATAAATACGTATAACCCGCACGTGCGTGAATTTCAGTAAGAAGAACAAGAATAGTTCGAATCATACTTATGTACTTACCCACCAAGTTACTGGCACTTGAATCATGGTAGAAGAGTCAATCGTGAATCGACCTAAAGTACTTTTGGGGCCGCCTATACTCTACGGCTCTGCCCTGCCCTTTTTTGGGTTCCAGATTTGAAAACTAAATTTTAAACATCAGAAGTTGTTAGGAAGAGTGTCTTCTGTAGGTACGTGTACCTACTTATATATTGGGTAACCCGTGTTCGATCATAAACAAGTACACGACAAACTGTTTATCTTGCTCAACACACGAAGAGTGCGAGGCGTTATTGTTGCGGTAATATTTAAAGCTATGGAGTAATCACGCTGCAACCGTGCCCGTGCTCGAGGACTGACTCACCTCGTGGGTGATGACCGATGACGCGACCTCTATTAAAACAAGTGACAACTACCTTCCTAGTAAACACTCTACCACGCAACAATTACTAGAATAGGCTGTATGTATGCCTGCCAGTAGAATATAAGAAGGAGCACACAGGGGTATTTGACCCAAAAAGTCGGACATATACAAATATATACATTTTTGTGTTCAGGGATGATTGAATTACTTAAAAAAAATTGGCAAAAAAATATCGGTCAAGGTCAAGGTACCCAAATTCTGGTTTTATTAATTAAATGAAACAAAATCAATTTAAAATAGAAAGAACATATAATATTAGCAAAAAAATACATTAATAATCACTTCTTATCAGTTATATTATCAATAAAGCCTTCTACTATAAATTTAGGGACGCCTACCCATATTTAAACTACTATTAATTTACCTGTATGGTAACAGCATCTCTTTCGCAGTTGCCGAAAATGAAAGTTTATTATTATGGGATCTGCTTCGGATACTGCTCAAAAATGGGTCTGAAGTTAAAAGCAACCTATTTAAAACGTCTATGTTGCATTGCTCCCGTGAAAATTTTCGGCTGTAACATTCTCGGTACAATCGAAAATGTTTGTTTCTTGCTTCTGCAGCTTCTTCAGATAATGACCCAATAGGTAATAGAGCATGGTCTATCACTGTGGGCCCATGGATCAATATTTTGTGGACAGTGGGTGTCATGGGTTGCCATGGATAAAGGTGAATATATAGTTTGGCCGTTTCTTCGCAATATATGGAAAATTTGCTGGTGTCTACTTCGTGTCCACTTGAAATTACTTCTAAAATAATGGCGAATCTTTCAATCAAGTTTTGATCAATGCCAGTTATCCGAGCAGATATTCCAGCATTGGCGAAAAATCTCCTGCTTGTATTGCCATCATTGCTACTACCGAATCCAGGCTTAGGAACGTCAATGATAAGACCTAGTTCATTTCTAAATTGCTCTTGAATTATAGATTTTCTGTCTTTTACAATATTTTTGTCTTGCTGGGATCTCGCCTGCCACTTTTTCAATGGTAATTTATATGAAAGGTGGAGTAAGGATTCAAATAATCGGATTCTGGCGTGTAGAATAGATAAACCGAATTCTGTGTTCTCCATGATTACTTCTTTGGTCTTTGTTAAATCATTGAAGTCTTTTGAAGTCAATTTACATATAAAACACCTCATTGTAGATGTTGTTTGAGTTGCTGCGTTGCATACTTTTCCGTCTACCATTGTCAGAAGCATCTTGTGTGTAACATCGATTTCGTGAGATCCTCTTTTTGATTTTGTTGATTGAAGTTCCTTGATCTGATTATTAAAGTATTCAATTTCTTCGTTTGTGATGTCTTTAGTCTCGTGCACAAATCGTATCCTCATCGGTCGACAAAAACGAGGCGAAGACGGCGTTGGATTTCGCCAAATAACTTTATCATTGTGTTTGCAAATAAGTTGAAGAGGAACCAAAGATGATTGAAAGATATGCGCATCAGAGTCAGTCATGTTCTCAAATTTTTGTTTAAATTGTTTTTGGTGTGAACCATCACATCCCCACTTGTAGATGAGCTCAAGAGAACTAAGCTCCTCGGATGATAACGTATCTAAAACTTCATCCAAATACGATAATAGTCTTTCAACCGTATGATTGAGTAACTGTTGCAGTTTAACCTCGGCACACACAGAATTAACGTTAACGCTTTCTTCGCTAGGATAGCACTTCTTTTTCTCTTTTTGTATTAAAGTGTAGCATGGAAATAGGTCTTTATCGCAAGCTCTTATAATCTCATACTGTTTTCTTGTTAATGATGCCTCTACAAACATAGACAGGGCCTCTTGTGGTGTCAATTGTCTTCGAGAGGACACGGGAGTCCTAATGTTTTCTTTTTGGTTAGAATCATCCTTTGAACCCGTAGTCATAATATTCTTGACAACAGTAGCACCGTCAATATTACCGCTTTCTCGAAGCATCATTTGACCAGCAAATAAAATCTCTTGTGCTTCATTATTTTCCCTGAGAGATTCCGTTTTGCGTCTTTTGCTTCTTTCACACAAATCTTCAAAGGACTTTTGCGGCCGGTGGCCGGTATTGCATAACACTTTCATAGGTATTTCTATAGTTCCTTGCAACCAGTTATAATTTTTCTTCAAAAAAGCGACCTCAGCTCGACCAGCTGCTTGCCAGCGAGACTTCATATCGTATTTCAATCGAGCAAATCTCCGCAGGAAGTCTTCTTTCCGCTCAACTGGGAAGCAAGCAGTTTCCACGTGGCACTTTTCCACAAAATCCAGTTTTTTTGCAAAATCTTTCTCGGCACACTCTTTAGCCATGTTAAATATGGCAATTCGAGTAACCATATTCACGCCAGAACCACCTAAAACAAATAAACAGGAACGTTAGAATAACGACCGCAAAGTTATCGTGGTTTGGTCGAGCAGGCCGCTATTTCAAAATCAGAAAAAACATTGATGCAGCAGTTTAAAGCAGTATTTTTAAAATATTACATACAGAATACTGACAATACTAATGTAGTAAGAAAAAATCAAGACCTGATATTGCCGGGAAGTATAACTAAAATGCGAATACTTATAATAGATTGGTGAAAATGGTTAAATATAGAGAGTACTTCTATAAAATGTTAAATTATATAACAGAACTATGCACAACTAGACGTCTTCATATAAATATAAAATGTACATACCTGGTTGACTATTCTCCATTATATAAATCACTGCAGTTTACTTCAGAATAATTCCAAATAAATGAAACGTAATGTAAATATTTGTGATAATATGCACTCGCAACAATTCAACAGTACGCAACAGCGGTCGAAAGTTGACTGATACGTAAGTTGTGTGAATTCCACAATTTTATCTATCATGTATTATTATTACATAGACCCTTGGGTAACCGCAGGTAAAAAAAATTACCTCGATTTCGCCCATTTGGTTTTTGTACCTAATGTCCGCGGTTTAGTGTCAAATACCCCTGTGTGGGACGGGTGGTTTTACTAAGTACTTTAGGTCGCAAATTACTAGGTTTTGCTACCTTTCTCGAGCACACTCTTTTAATATAATTCATGTAACAGTTAATTGTTCAATAAGAGACCACTAAGATACGACATCCTCGTAGTTTTCACGAAGCAGATATAGTCCAAGTTTTTCAGTGCATTGCATGGAAACGACTTAAATAATTATATAGGTAATTAAAGATATTATTTTAAGACAAACACAACAAACCACAACTCATATGATCTCAAGCATTTATGTACCTGTCTATTTCTCTCTTCCCCGTCACTCAATAGCAAAAAGATAACTGTGTTTAGGCATATTTACACGACCTAAAAATGGTCCATACACATGATACACAACATTCCAAAAACTAACTTGCACTTCGATTCTGGTTCGCAAACATAAGCGATTTGGCTGCCTGGGCCGGTATTCTAGGCGGTAAAAACCATATCGTCTTTGACCTGTTAATAATAGCTATCAAAACGTTGACAATAGTCAACGTTTTGATAGGTACTGTCCCTAATGGCGGCCGATTTAAAAACAATGCAGTAAGTTGCGGCCCGTAACAGGTAAAATACGATATCGTTTTTACCGCCTAGTAGAATAGAGCCCCTGGTTGTTTATGGTGCACTGAGAAAATTATAAGACCAGCTACTTTAGAGACAAAAAGTTACACATTAGTCCTCTCTTCATGTAAAGGTAAAGATAAACTTTTAGAACATGAAAAGAGGGAATAGTAGATTGTTATTGTTAACCAAGGGACGAAAGTGGACAATTGCATTGCTTCAGAGATATTTTCACTAGGTACCTATTTCAAAACAAACTCAAAATGACGAGAGTTATTTAATTATATTTTGCAAGTATGTAACAAGAGAAAAGTGAAGTGATTAACCAATTCTTTTATCAAAATCATTTTTTTCCCTTATGGAAATGGCAATTTCATTCCACTTTTGAAATATTGAAATCCTTACTTACCGAACTGGAGAGATAGGCAATTAATAATAATAGCAGGACATGTTTATGACCCGGACTCATTTCTAATACGATAAACAATAACAGTAGGGGTAGTGTCTGTGCTATTTTGAAATCCAAACTTAAAAATAAAAAGCTATATCAAAGGTTTATTCTATACGTAGTGTTTGCAATCAACGACGAGGGGCCGGGGCGCTCAAACTGACGCGCACGGTTCCGTTTTAGGACGTATAAGTACGATAGTACGAGTAATAAGTACGAGGTCGTCGTAGATTGTCAAATACTTTAATTAGTAGGTACTTATTTTATTCAATATAAGTTAAGTTATTTTTATAACTTTATTTAAAAAAATTATTTGTTTTTCGCTACAATAAAGTAACTAAAAGGTCAACTTGATTCTTTGCACAGATACTTGGAGGGCTAGCTTAGCTACCTTAGTCTACGTTACAAAATAACGACATAAATATACGCGTACGAGTCGCATAAAAGCTAATAACTAATATTAGCTAGGGTATTACTGCACGACACCTTGCACTTTGTGACTATGCGCTGAAACTTGGCATAGTTGACACGTAGCTGGTCTTGAGTTGATTCAGACCGAGAGCCATCGAGAGCCACTGCGCATTTATTGGGGTGGGGGGAAGTTTAAGCAATATTTCTCTGAAACGATCTGGGGGCACGGTAGTGCCCCCGCCAAGACGAGCCAAGCGAACGAAGCGCAAGGGGCACTACCTACCTTTTCTCGAAGCGTTTCGTCGTTTTTTAAACCTCACTAACTTGGGTTTGGATTTGGTATACCAGATAAACAAAATTCCCGGGATATGATGTCAATAGTAAACTTATTAAACATATAAAATTCGAATTACATAGCTCTCATACTTTAGATTTTATTGATGCCTAAAAAACCCCGATTTCGTCACTGACTCACTGATGGTCATCAAAATTCTTAGGGTACTTCCTGAAGTCCTACAAAGCTGAAAATTGGTATGTAAGATATGAGACTTCTTGAGACTAAAGGTCTGACTTATTTTATATAGCATAGAAGCCGGACTATAAGATGAACTTTGCACAAGCTCTACTTTTTTGATTACTTATTAGGTACAGTCGAGGAAATTGATTCCTAGACCACTTTGGACTAATTCAAAGTGACGTAATCAATCAAAACGAAAGAGACTTCTTCCGATTTTATTTATAGTGTCACTTTGACATAGTTCAAAGTGGTTTAGGAATAAATTTCCACGAACATATAAGAGAAAGTAAAGCAAAAAGAAGGTTGTTTTTTTTTTCTTGAACTGGCATTTTCACAATGTTTAGACATCAAATTTGAATGGACCTCGATATGTCCGCGAACGTGTGTACGTATTTATGTAAACACTTTTAACAGAATAGTAATGTATAAAGGCGAACTTATCCCTTTAAGGGATCTCTTCCAGCGAACCTTTTGGTGATGGAGGAAAACTACCCCTATTTTATTTTCTTTTACGTAATGCACCATCTAAAAACTTAGTAGGGATAAAACTGGTGCAAAGTTCATATTAAAGTCCGGCTTCTATGCTATTCTTATTCTATGGGTTTCTATCTCACAAGTTGCTTAACAGGTTTGAACGATTTATTTCATTAGGTATTCTAGCAACTCCGGATAAAATGACGTGTACGTTGCTTAATAATAAAAGGACTCATGTCCAAAAAATACACTTTTATGTTAAACTTTATCATTTTAATCTTACATTCTCTTATATTTAAATAATATTATTTTGACACTAATCCACTGTTTGACGTATTTTTCCGTTGTAGTATAATAGGTACCTAGTATTCATGTAGAAAAATCCTATCCTATCCTATTCATTTAGAATTTATTCAGAAGGGTTTGAACATTGTCGATTTTCCTACTGAATTAAAAGTGAACATGGATTGTGAAATAGTTTCACTTGAAGTAGAGCTGGGACCGCCGTCATCGTGTGGTTCATATGCCGGGAGATGGTTCCTGCCTCTTCCATTCCTTGACATATTTAATGTATGAAGACATAGATTTTGAGGTGGCGTCGCAAGTCAGGACTGCTGTTGTGCGATATGTTGTAGACCGCTGGGATGAGCTACAATTGTGTACTTGTGCCGAAAATGGGGACACATATCATGATTCCGATTGTTACTCACGGGATATCATACTGTGTACAACTATGCCATAATGAATTCGACGGAACTTATATTCTGATACATAAAATTCTAAAAACTTACAAAAAGAAGTGAAATCCCGCCAAAAACATTTTCATGTAAAATATTGCCAAGACGATACCATATGGCTCGCGCATTAGCTATCAAAAAGTTATCAGATCTCATGTAGAGCCAAGCTTCTAAGTCTACACGCCCTAACTGTACAAGCCCTAACTTCTTAAACTCTACACCTTAGTCAAAATATGTGGTTTGGCCGTTTTTTTTTCACCTTACAATCATGTGCTCAAAGGTTATCTTTAAATCAAGAGTGAGAGTGCATTTGCTGGACCCATAACAATTACTGGCTTACACACACACACACACACATACACACACGCACGCACGCACGCACGCACGCACGCACGCGCACACACACACACACACACACACACACACACACACACACACACACACACACACACACACACACAAACACACACACACACACACAAACACACAAACACACACGCACAACTAAGCACAATTTTAACGTAAAATTTGTTTAGTTACGCAACCCTAACGTCGGTACGTAATATTCTTTGTATAAAATATGTGAAAATCTGTAATTGGCTGTACTTGTTGATATTTGTATTATTGTATGAAACACCATGTAATCACTATTGATTTTCCAATAAACCATAAATAAATAGTCCTCCTTACAGTACTGCTAGCGAATATTTGCCAAGGCTGGTCCAGAACTCGGCACATAGTCTATCTAAATCACAGGCTCACAGCACTTATGCGTTAGGTATGTTAAGAATGTTAAGATTATGATCGAATAAATCATCAACTTTGAGCACGCGCATAACTCTGCATTACGATGCCAAAGCAAATCGATAAATCGAACCTGCACCGCCCAATCGGGACGATTATAGGAGTCAGAAATAACCTCACGATCAAGGTGGCCATTCCTGTAAGACCGTGACGTGAACAGTGTTGAGTACTAAATTGAACACAACTCCCAGGGTATGCGTATGGTGCCAACGACACGATAACGGATTCATTTTGATTCATTATACAACCTACGTTTTAGGGCTCGCAGTCGTGTTCCGGTTTCGTGTAGGCGTGTCGGGTCGGATTTCCGTTTCCGTGTTCATATGTTTATGTCCCTTTCCGAACGGGTACCCGGGTTCCCGTGTAGTTAGTTCGTATTTATACACGGACACGAATCTACTGATCTTAATTACCCGTCCTTGACAGATAACGTTCAGCCGGGCCGTTGTTTATAAGAGCAGAGCTATGAATGATTGTAGACAGTTACGAATATACTGTCTATATGTAATAGTGGCCCATATTAATTTATTTATTAGTCGTGCCTCCTCAAATCGGCAGGGTAGTTACCCGGGAATAATTAAGGCCCGCCCGCACGGGTAACCGTGTCCAGATTTAATCGCTGACGGATATTGCGGATATTACACGGATCCGTCGATTTCGGATACGTATTATCGATGGGGCTACGCACACGGTTATTCGTGTAACACATGTATTGGGAGCTCTAGTATGTACCTACGTCCATGGTGGACACTGCCCTCTGCACTAAAATTAGATCTCAAGTTAACGGGCACTCGGATGCAAGTAACCCACGAGTACCTATACAGTCATCCACGTATAGGCAGGTACCGATATCCGGTGTGTAGTATAGCGGGGTAGGAAATATCAATTATCAACATCGATCCTACCGTTCAGAGCTTATTTGCGGCGGTCCAGCAGCTTCAAAGGGGCACGCGCGCTGGCCTTTCACAACACGATCTAATTACAACGATATTGTTTCCAACTAGAAGTTTACGAATATTGTTGAAAAGCAAGCTTATATGTAGGTATTAATATTCTGACACGTCATGTAGGTATTGTAGGTATTTTGTCTAAGCTGAAGACTTTTAGTAACAATTTCGAGCCTACTTGTTCTTAAAAAGGCAGAAAACCCTGACATCGCAAATGCCATTTTCTTAATGAATTCTCGGGCATTTCGTTACGTCCACGGGAATTTATTTTAATAGAAACATATGAACTGTATTGGTGGATTGAATTCATACATATTTAAATAGCAAACAACTCGCCAAGAACCTAGTATGCCCTACAAGAAACAAAGATTTGTGACCTGACGGCCCCTGCCCAAGGAGCTTGAATAAGTTGTTTGGGTGTCTGTATGCAGGCACAAGGTTTTGCATAAATACGCAAACATATTGTTGACGTCGACGTACGTGTTTGATTGAAACGGATTTTCACGAGCTGCTAATAGACAGGTATACTAATCAACAAGCTTAACTGTTTTTTTTTTCGACTTGTTTCAAAAATAGGAAAAGAAAATATTTCAATCGGGAATCGCATCAATGTTCCCGGCAAACGCATAACACGGAAATCTAGTCCAGAAATAGTGACCGTAAGCGGCATTCCAGCGCAGCTCGCCGTTTAAATAGTTTATATTAACTCGATATCTGGACGTGAGCGCTCTCTTAA
Source organism: Acleris literana (assembly GCA_946894065.1). NCBI lineage: Eukaryota > Metazoa > Arthropoda > Insecta > Lepidoptera > Tortricidae > Acleris > Acleris literana. The sequence continues at coordinate 26,734,447 of OX335668.1, read as the reverse complement.
ATGTAAGTGTATTTTTGGGGAATAAGGAAATGTTTTAGTACTAAGCGAAACATTTAATTTAAACCTACCTAGTCATCATTAAATTAAAGTCTACAGCGGTTCATACGAGTATAAAAGGCATTGCTAGGCTAGAAACGTAATTAAATTAATGCATGCATATTGTAATTTTCGAAACAAAAAAGAATTCGTTTTTGAAATTCTCAATCAAATCTAGCACTGGCCGGCGACGTTACCTGCGAAATTTGGATTTGACAATGGCAGAATGACAAAAAAGAAATACCTATAGTTGTTAATATTTCCGGTTTTTCTTTAGGGTTTTCACTATAATCTCACCGATGATGTATGTAATGTTTTATGTATAGGAACCTCCCCTAGTATATTACTGTTACCCACTTTTTATTACCTATTTCATAGGAAATCCGCCGTTATAACACATTCAGTCATATTCTGTATAAAAACAACCGGCTGGGTGATTATTCGGCGTTTCAACCGCCGTCATTATTGTCTTCGCATATTATTCAAAATAAACTTTATAAATGTCTTATTCTTTTAAATGGAATGAATACTTCCCCCGGGTCAGTTGATGTTGACATCAAAAGTTGCTGGTAGTTATATAATAATAATAATAATAATTTATTTCAACTTAATACTTAAAAGGTTACATATTTTAACATTACATATTTCACAAAGTCAGGCAAGTATTACGTCACCTAAAAGTACTTCAAGAATTATGCACTTTACCCCCCGTACTAGTAATAACTGTATTACGGAAGAATAACATTCATATTTCTAAAAATAGATAGACCTATCTATTTTGTGTGACAATATTTCCGCTTACAAATTGAGGGTAAGATTTAAATGCTAGCATGCGATGTTAGCGCGTAAACAAGTAGTATACGTTACAAATACACATGATTTCGCGACTTTGGATTATAACAAACTATGAACCTGCTTTTATGTTAGTTGGTAGGTAAATTATGGACAATTATTTTAAATTTTCAACTATTTAACAATTTCTTAAAGTTAGTTATCATTATTTTGGTCAATATTGAATAGAACAGTGACGGCGGTTGAACCGCCCGAATATTCACCCGGGCTGTGGTTATACAACTAATACATTGATTGATAGATACAAATTGCAGGTAAGTGTTTTTAGCCAATCAGCTAAAGGTAAGTACAGTACTTAATATGCGGTAATGAAACAGAGTACAGTGTTCTTAACCAGTATCATTGTAATCTTAAACTTCTGAAACGAATTAACATATTAAAAAGTTAATTATGCTATTATACTTCCGTCCAGTTCTGGGGACCTCTGTATAATAATAGTTCAATTCGATTTTTAGGATAGATGATTTTTGAGATATTCGGGTAATTCGGGAAACGCAAAGGAAAATGTCCTTTATTTCCAAACTACTCAAGATCTCAACAAAATACCGATATTAGAAAATAATGTATACGTATAAACATTCATACTAATATTATAAATGTGAAAGTGTGTATGTTTGTCCGTCTTTCACGCTTCAACCACTGAACGGATCGAGATGAAACTTAGCACAAATATAGGTTAGGCCCTGGAATTTTTGATAAGAAACGTGAAAATTGGTATATATAGGCTATTATTTAAAAATAAAAAATATAGCTTTCAGCGATTTTGGAAAAACTACCCCTAAGGGATAAAAGACGGTTGAAGAATTTTGTATGAATTTCGTCATGTATGTGGTTAAAAATGGGATTTACGCTACTATGCTTAAATAAATAAAAAAGTGTGCGTCTCGGGACGTGCGACAGAAGTGATAACTTAAACTAATCTAAGTTGAACGGTATAGTCCCATAGGAAGTTATCACTTCAAAAAGTTCAAAATAGAGGCAGATCGATTTTCAAGACAATCGAACCAGGAACAAAAAAGTTCAAAATGGAGGCCACTTTTTTTAATTCTGAGTACGGGTTCGCATTTGTAGTCCCGGCGGTTCCTCGGATATCGATTTTCAAGACAATCGAAGCAGTAATAAAGGAGTACAAAATGGCCACCACTTTTTTTTTAAATCTGAGTACGGGTTCGCGTCTGTAGTCCTCACGGATCCTCAGATATCGATTTTCAAGACAATCGAACCAGTAACAAAAAAGTTCAAAATTGCGGCCACTTTTTTAAAATCTGATTACGGGTTCGCATTTGTAGTCCCAAGGGATCGATATCTACGGGAGACATCTATTTTGAAGACAATCGAACCAGCAAATAACTTGAACTAATCACTTTCAAACACGGTGATAGTTTTAGGTTATATGCTCACTGTTAACAGTATTTATGATTAGAAACGCAATACGGGGTGACGTCAGCAGGTATGATCAAATACCGTTTAATATGCTAAGGGCTGATTTTTCAATCTCCAGATAACACAATCTGTCAGGTAAATTGTAGCTCTGTCCTTTTCTTTATCATAAGAAAGATAAGGACAGAGCTACAATTTACCTGATAGATCGTATTGTCTGGAGATTGAAAAATCAGCCCTAAGTAATATAATAATATGGCGAATAGGTAGATTGAAAAATTTCAGTCTAGTACATAATTAATTAAAAATTAAAAAATAAACTTTGTTTTAAAAAATTGCAATAGCTTGTTTAATAGACAAATTACATACCAATCGAAAGTATGAAGCCTATAGAATATGCAAACGTTAGGTTGACTATTTTTTTCCCGTCAAACTATTGGGTAGGCCGGTATAAACAGGTAAGTCGGTACTAATAATTTGCATCAAACTTAACGTTTGCATATTCTAAAGACTTCATAGTTTCGATTTGTACGTGATTTGTCTATTAAACAAGCATTTGCAATTTAAGAAAAAAGTTCATTTTTAATAATAAAAATAATGATATAAGTACTGGACTGAAATTTTTCAGCCTACCTATTCGCCACATAGCGTATTAAATTTGATATAAAATACTTTTCATCGAATAAACAGCGCGGTGCTGAAATCTGGGCAAGTGCGAGTTGGATGTCCTATTTACATCCTGTACTACATATATTATAAATTATAAATGCGAAAAGTTACGCGTGCGCGGGTTTGTTACTTCTTTGCTAAAAAAGGATGGACGAATTTGGTTACATACAATTAGGAATAGAGTTTGCTTATACACTGGATTAACACACAGGGCTACCTTGAATCCGGAAATAAATCACTGTTCCCGTGGGATGGCAAAATTACTAATTCTACGCGGACGAAGTCGCGGGCAGAAGCTAGTATATTAATAAAATTGCTCTGCTGCTTTTGGTTTATTAGAATAAAGACAAAACATATCACAAGAAAATGTTTCTATGCTTTTGATAAGCTCGTCAAAGAAGCAAAAACAAAAAAAAATGTACCTAGTTCACGTTAAGTAATTAAAGAAATTGTAGGTAGACGTAGGTAAGGTTTAAATTTAAAACAAATAGGACATAATTTAAGCAACTTTCGGAGCGATTATTTCCTAAAACATTTACCTAAGCACTGCCGCACCTTAAAAGTGTTTTTAAAAGTAAAGTCGAAATATGTGCCAAACGATATTATATACTAAACATTTTTTTTTCATCTTATGTTACATATATGTAGCGCCCTTATATGTTTATTCTTGCCATTTTAACTAACAAACTAAGTAGCAGCGTTTACAAGACACCTATACTCCAAATTTCATCAATGTACGTCTTCTAGTTTCATGTATAATGCCTGTGAATTACGGACGGACGGACGGACATGACGAAACTATAAGGGTCCGTTTTCCATTTTTGCCATTTTGGCTACGGAACGAAACCCTAAAAAGACAGAGAATGGAGATTTTATAGCTTAATTTGAAAATAGTGACGCGACAGGTTAGAAGTAAACTTAATAAAAATGTAGATGGAGCCGCCGAGCTTCTAGCGTGTCTTTACGTAGGTACCTATACGAGTACGTCGTCAAACGGGCGGAAATGAACAAATTTTCACGTTCACACCCTGTTTTATAAATAATTGAGTTCTCCGAGTTGTGTAATTTAAGTTATAAACACCGGTTGCATTATACATATAGAAATAAATAAGTAAATAAATAAATAAATGTTTTCTTTATTTATCAACAAAATATAGTAAATTAGGTTATACACGAGATAAAAAGTTAGTTTTAAATGAAAAGTCCTGACATCGATCGAAAATATATTTCTCGAAACAACAGAGATTTTTCGGGCCCGTACATTTTGACCAAAAGTTTTTGCGAAATGAAAGTCTGTAAAATGATATAGTTTTTAGTTTATCAAATAATGATTTCGTGGTTAGTGAATTGATTGTTTCTCAATTGGACCAATATTCATGACTTTTTTCCCAGATTCAATAACAGCTGCTATCGGCTAGCCTAGTATTTCTATGACACACGAGTGACAAATAGTTGCAAGTGCAAGCGTGATAGCGTCAGCCAAGCGAAAGCTATCAAGAACCTGTGTATAGGTACTGTTCCTACCCTTGCCGCACTCGTCGAGTACGTCCTGTACGTCACCCGTGTTTTTGTCGCTCTAGAGCAGATTAAACAAGAATAAACGGGTCACGTTTGACACCTTTTGGGTACGAAAACCTAAAAAGATAGTCATCGTTTTTGTAAAAATAACAACGAAATAAAAACAGAAAGGATAAACCGTCTTAGATATTTGACGACGAGGCGGCGATTCTACTAACAACTGACCCTTATTACAATAATACAAAAATAATATGATAATTTATATTTATACAATTCAAAAAGATCCTACGAAATATTCTGTCGTTGTTCTAACGAACTCTGGAATATTTCATTATTTACCTAATCTAAAATTCTATTACGAAACATTACAGACTTACTCGTTCCTTTCAAAGGTTGGATAAAAGAATATAAGAAAATCCTCTTTTAATGGACACTTACAAACCTTTGAGGGCTTGTTTACGGAGACGCGGAGCGTCGCGTGTGGCGTGCGGCTTGGCGTTGCGCGGCGCGTCGGGCGTTTTTTCCGTTTACAAAGAGGCGGCACGTGCAGCGGACCGCTATGTGTGATGACACACGCGCATACGTACATAATGTACGGTGTTGTTTATATAGATGCGGGGCGTGATGCGGCGCGTGGTGCGGGGCGTAGAGAGTAGCGGTGTCCGCTACATCCGCGGCGGACTCTCGAGCGTATAGCGGAGCGCGCGGCGGAGCACAAGACTGTCAGAAGGTTCCGCCGCGGGCCCCGCTGCAGGCACAGGGGCGGCAACCTCCGTTATTGACGCGTGCGACGCTGCGTACAACGCGGCGATGCCATCCGCGGGCTCCGCCGCAAGTAACGCTGTATTTGAAGCAAACGCGCGTAAAACCGCTTCTCCGTAAACGCTTTTATACAACGCCATAACTATGTTTGAATTTAGTGCAGACCGCGCCGCCCAACGCCCCGCGTCCCCGTAAACAAGCACTAAGAAATGTTGAATGTAAGCGCTACAATAGCACCGGGGTGAGATGCCCGTGCCCGTCTCAAGAAGTGGGCACTTTGATGCATTTCAAATCTCCCTCAAGACTAGTTATTAATACGGCTCTTGTTAGTCTTGTTACAATAGTTGCGACGATTTGCTGAAACGCAGGTCAAACTCAATTATTAGCAGTTTCTGCTTAAGCGAAAAGACTAATTCAGCTTGAGAATTTGGTTTTCGAGTTTCTAGCAGTTCTACTCAAAATAACCCGAGCTGCGAACCTCAGACTAGTGACTGGTCAGAATATGCAACAAAAGGATACCTCACTTGGCTGTTACGAGTAACTTGCATTTGGGCTGTTTTCACTTAGATTTGCAGAATGTCTGAAGTTATTATTATATCGTTATTATAGAAACTATCGGGGCCATTGACAATGCATGTACATTCTGCGACTAGTATGGCTAAATCAAGCTACCAAAAAACCTTGTTTGCTAGTAGTTACGTGACGTTGTCGACGATGCCTAGCTGTAGCGGCCATGTGTTGCGGACCTCTCATAATAACGGTCGTATCGACAATATTCAGTAGCTGAACTGGCGAGAGCGCAAAACTAAGTTTGCATGCGGTTTTTCTTTCGATATACCCTGATTTAACCATAATTATATTGTAGTTGCTTTTATAATATGTAGGACCTCTCCGGCAACTTCGTACGCGTAGAAAAAGTTTCCCGCTTCCGCGCTCTATTTCTTCCCCTCGGGGGGCGATTTTTGAAAATTCCTTTCCTAGTGCGCCGCTGGGATCCAGCTGTTTAGCTGTGGTTATCTCTCGAAAAAAAGACCCCGCCAATGGGAAGGAAAAGCGAGAAACTAATTCTGCGCTACGAAGTGGCGGGCGTCCTCTAGTCATCCAAGACTCTTACTACAGTTACGTAACCGGTCTTTATTAGTAAAACTTTACTAAAGTTAGGCCACAGCTTGAACCACTAGTCTCAGAAAGTAATATTTGATTTCTTGGCCAAATTAGTGAATGAATAACTTTAAACGTAACCAAAGAGAATGCGGAGGAGCCCAGGCAAGTCTCACGCCATAGTTAATTGGAACAAATTACCGCTCATTGGACATGTGTCTCAGAGATTAAGCTTTCCCCTTTTTACGACGTAATTGATTAAGATGTTTCATTATTAATAAAGTCTAACGTAAAATTTAACACACATTTCTTAGGTTTCCGTGGTTAACAAGTAACCATTAGGGCCGGGTTCACCAACAATTAAACAGACGATTAGCGGTTTAACAGGTGTCAAATGTATTGATTAACAGCTGATTAAGACTTAATCGTCCGTTTAATTGTTGGTGAACTCGGCTCTTAGTTTCGCCATGTCCCTCTGTCCGTCTGTCCGCGGTTTAACTCGAAGACTCTTGGTACTAGAAAGCTGTAATTTGGCATAGTTATCAATGTTTCGCTAAAGTTGCGTATCCCCCCCCCCCCTCCTTAATATTATTTGTTTTATGTTGCGGATAACGTTGCTTGTTATTTCAATTTAGGATATCGTCTACCACCGAACACGGTCGAGTTCACAGTCAAAAATCAAACATGTTTAGAAACATACTTACATCATAATGTACCTACTGAAAAAAAAGAACTTGGTCCCTTCTAACAAGATTGTGATTGTTTTTCCTTTCGAGCTGAGCAAGACGTTACATACATCAGCAAAGACGTTAGTTGAATCCCTGAAGAACTTGTCGTTACTATCAGCTTTGGTCGATGTTGCTAACATCATAACTATTGTATTCGTTTTTTGTCAAATAAGAGAAAATCTCTCTTGGTTGGGTCTCTCAACTAGAACTAGCAATGTAGGTATAAGTTGCAGAACATTCTCAGAAGTTACGAAATCTTCTCAAGAAATTACTGAGAATATTATCGGAAAAATTTGAGAGCATTGCGAATGTTCTCTTTCCATACAAAATTTAAGAATATTCCTAGAAATTTCCTAGAATTTCTCATAAGAAACTTTCACAATTGAAGGTTACTTTTCGGTACAATGCTAACTAGAACTAGAGTATGAGCTATAATAACAGGCAAGTTCTCTTACCGCGAACGCTAAACGACAGGAGCCATTAAGATAAACGCAGCAGCTCAGGCAAGCTATTGAACAAATGACCCGTAAGACAAGCGTCATACCACGCGTGGCACAGTAGCGCGACTCCGCACTAACGCACAACGCAAAGCAAAGAAAGCCGCGACTGTTGTTTTTGCCAAAGCAATAAAAACTGCTTTGTCGTGCACGACGAGCCGCCATTACTACAATAAGAGCTATCGTAACCATACGATAACAAGTCAAAGGCAATATAGTTTTACCGTGTTGAATAGAGACTCTTGGCGACGGCCTCTCCGCGATTACCTTATTATAAACATATCGTTTTAAGGTGCCTATAAAGTTGCGCTACTGCTTTTGTTTATCTACGACAACCGCAATAGACTATAATTTTATACTTAAACTGTAGTATAACGATCGACCGCTTCATTACCTATTAGTTTCCATTGGGTCCACGCCAGAAGATGTAACAGTCACTGCATGGCGGTATATTGATTGATTCGTTTTGACTCACGGATAGTATAAAACAACGTAGGTACTCTTTCTGCGTCTGTGTGACTGTCTAAATAATGTCTGTCTGTCTGTATATCCGCTAACTCCTCTCCTAAACCAATTCGAATTTTAATGCGGTTTTCACCATCGTAATTAATGTACCTACATTAAATTCTCAACAAAAAAGATTCTACACATTTTTTCTCTGGGATCAATATTTAATGAGATATGGAAGTAAGAATGATTCCCGAACGGCCATAGTCGGGTTTCCATAGTAAGTCCGCCCTAACATCACTGGGCTCGGGTTTTTTCGTGAGTAGGTACCTCGTATAGTGAAGAATATTTATACAGAGTATCAACACCTTAATTGTGACAATTCTCGACTTATGATTTTTTTAATGTACTGTTTTTCGGGATGTATTCAAGCGAATTGCTTCAAATTTTGAAATATTGTTCTTTTATAGATTCGCATCGCTTCCCAAAAAACAATTAGGTACTTAGGTATTTTCCTTTTCTGTTACTAACTTTCTTTGGTGCACGGTAACAAAAAAGGAAGTTTCATACAAATGTATGAGGACATTTTGGGAGACTATGTTATTTAGGCTGAGCTTCATTCACCCTACCAATCTGCAATTTTTTTTGCAAATCGAAGTCGTAAATGAAATGTACAAACTTTTTTAGAAATGCTCATTTACTAGATCTGTAGCAGGCCAATGTATGGTCTATTCTGGGAAGAGGTTAGATAATTTTTCACGGACGGTTTATACACCATGTAATTAAACCTGATTCTCAGTTTGCTCGCAAGTTACAGCTTTAACGTTAAAGCGGAATATCCTCGCTCATTCCTCGGACGTCGATGCCGCGCCGCGGTGCAGAGCGCGCCGCGGGCTGGCGAGGCCCGAAACATGGCAACACTCGTGCATTCTCACGAGTAGCCTATGACCATAGACGACTTGCCAAATACACGGGAACTTGGAATTTGCATTCGATAAGATGATATTATTAAGGTTAAATGATTAAAGTAAAGGAGATTCGCTTCTACGTGTAGCTACTGTTTATTCTTATACCAAAACTTCGGAGTAAAAACGAGGTAGGTGTATAATATATAGTCACCTGTCGTTAGTTTTTATCGCGTTACGACCTAGTTTTATAACTTTAATACTTATGTGTAGCTTGTGTAACAAACACTTCAACGAACTCGAGTTCAAACTAATCGACCAAAAGTTTCATTTGCTATTTGGACGCCATGTTTTGCGAACTATTCCCCGGTTTAATTTCGAAAATTCTCTGCAAAATGCAAGCCCATCGAAGTGAATAGGGGAAAAATGAGGTGACCTGGAAACCGAGCAGGGCTCGGTTATTATTAAAAAATTGCCCTGTATCGAGGAACGGTAAAAAATGTTAAACTGGTTTTGAGAAGAGTAAGAGCGAGTTTAAAGTCCGTAGTTAACGTAACTAATAGTTATTGGAAGATCGAATCCAAAATGTGACACATTTGGTTCAGATTTAACAATTATTGTTTTTTTTACAAATTAATTTTATGCAGTCAGATGACGAAGTAATGACACAGATTGAGGGTACCTCATAATATTGTGTACTCGTACCTAAAAGCTCATTTTTAATAGAGTTCAATAAAAAAACCGTATCGAAATAGGTTCACCCGTTTATGAGCTACAGTGGCACAAACAGAGACACCCACATACTATAGCGGCCAAACTTATAACACCCCTGTTTTTGCGTCGGGGGTTAAAAAAGGAGGACGTTCTTAAATAATTAGTCTGTTTTTAACCCCCGACGCAAAAAGAGGGGTGTTAAGTGTGTGTGTGTGTGTGTGTGTGTGAGCGTGTGCTTGCGTGCGTGCGTGCGTGCGTGTGCTTGCGTGTTTGCGTGCGTGCGTGCGTGTGGGCGGGCGTGCGTGTGCTTGCGTGCGTGCGTGCGTGCGTGTGGGCGGGCGGGCGGTCGTGCGTGCATGCGTGCGTGCGTGCGTGCGTGCGTGCGTGCGTGCGTGCGTGCGTGCGTGCGTGTGTGTGTGGGTGTGTGTGCGCGTTGTAATAGTAAAACCATATTTTAGTTCATTTCTTCGATGTCAAATACCAATGGCCACCAATGGCATCTGATACTTTGAATTATTAGAATAACTCTTAGGCATGAAATACACAGAAGCGGCGCGGTGCAGGCATGTGCCACGCCCCAAACCTTTTTCATACAAAAAGTAAGAAAGCGACACGTTGTGAAATACAAACTGTGAAATACAAGGGCCCGGTGCGCCTCCTGGGGCAAGTTTTATAAAACTACAAGTTACAATTTTACAGGTCTAAACTGTCAATACTGCTCAAATGGCTGGTCGTCATTGGTCGAGGTTGTGTCAAATGGAAACTTGTAACCTGTAAATTGTAATTTGTAGCTTTATAAAACAGGCCCCTGTAGGCGAAGAAAAGGTATGCCTTCGCCGCGTCCTCGCCGCTACCTCGCCGCGCCTATAGTGGACGCGAATGATAAATAGTACATTGTTGCCTAGGCGCGGAAAGAAAGAGATTTTCTGACGAGGTGGTGGCCGAGCAATAGCGAGGCCTGATAAAATACGAGTCAGGAAATCCTCGTTTCCGCCGTGGCATGACATAATGCTTTTCTCAAACAATGCGAGGAAATGTTAAAAATACATGATTATAAGTATTTTTAAAAACCTTTGAAAAATTCGGGGAGAATGTTTGTTTGCAAAATTCGAGTATTAGTTAAGATAGTTTCACGCACAACGAGCCGCCGCCCGCCGCCGCCAGCATTGCAGAGCCCCGCCGCCGCTCCACACTGCCCCCACCCCCACCCATAAGTTGGGTGTACGGGATTTTTTTCATGGTCCATTCGATTTTATACGCAATAGAGAGCACTTTTAAAAAACAATATGGACATGGACGGAAAGTGTTTTCATATGGTTTTTGTACTCCTAGGAGTAAAATGAGGCACTTTCCGTCCTTGTGTTTCATTTGGAAAACGGTTCTTTCCGAGCACGTTTGAGAAAAATAAAAATTCGTGACGTATTTGAACTCAATATCAAATATAAATAAGAACAAAGTCAGCCTGTATAATGGCTCACCTCGCCTAATCGTCGCCTCTTCTGTATAATTTAGAATCGCGTCTGCGACTTTTCCACGCCTTAACGCGTCCTTGCCTGCGCCGCGCCTACGCCGCGCCTACGCCGCGCCGCTTCTGAGTATTTCATGCTTTAGAGAGATAAAAACCCTCGATGTAATGGTGACTCCTTTTTTCGGAGCTGATATCTCTTAAACGGCCCAACCGATTTTCATGAAACCTAGCTTAGAACCACCGCTAGAAACCGTGCTTTCAAATTAAAACCGCATCCCAATCGGGTCACCTATTAAAGAGCTACGGTGCCAAACACAGACAGACACACACACACACATAGCGGTCAAACTTATAACACCCCTCTTTTTGTGTTGGGGGTTAAAACCTTACTTTTAAAGGTTGACTGAGTTGCCTTATTTTAGTTTTTAACCGACTTCAAAAACGGAGGAGGTTATACGTTCCACTGTATGTATTTTTTTTTAAATGTATGTTCACCGATTACTCCGTCAATTGTTGACCGATATCAATTTTTTTTTTTTTGGTTTGATAGAGTATACTTCCTACGTGGTCCCATTGTCACCAAATCTGTATCTGATGAGGGGATCAGTGAGGAATTGAGGGAACTCCTCAAATATTGTAGGCAAACATATAGCGATTTTAGTATTTTTAGTAACAAGTCCAGCATTTGCATTCAGAAAGTATCATTTGGTGTAGTGGAACTGATGATGAAGACCACAGATGGCCACCGGAACTCCTCAATGGTACCGATTTCAAGGGTGGCGATAAGATATCTCGATTAAGATAGTTGAGCGACTACCTACAACCATGAAATATGACTATGACTTTCCCGCGGCGTTGCTTGCGGCGCGCTTGATATAAGTTAAAGTTTCATTTCAACTAAGAAGTGGGACTACGTAACAGCGTATTATGATCACTAAAAAGTATAAAATAAAATAAATGTTTTAAAAAACAAAAAACCGCCTTGAAAAACGCAAAAAATAACTTCTTTAAAATTGTAGGCACCTAATAGGTTAGTCCAACTGAAGTCGGCGATCACAACATTTTCAACAAAAAGCCGACATCAGTTGGACTAACCTATTAGGTGCCTACAATTTTAAAGAAGTTATTTTTTGCGTTTTTGGAGGCGGTTTTTTGTTTTTTAAACCATTTATTTTACTACAGGGGCTCTAGGTATTCTATACTCGGTAAAACTTAATGGCCTTTGAGATGTTATCGTATTGTCAGCGTTACTATAGCTCTTATTTACTCCACAGTATCCGAGGTGCTGAGTTAAAAACAATACAATTACATGTCCGAAACAATTAGATTTTACCGAGTAGAATAGAGCCCTACTAGCGGTATAGTCAATTCACTTGCGGGTGTTAACCACGAGTGAATTTGGCAGTTTTCTTCGAATTATATTTGTATTTTATTACAATAACCACAAGTACTTGCGAGTGTAGCGACACTATCTAAGCGAATGGACTATAACATGGCCCCGCGATATAGCGTCACCGTTGCCGGAAGCATTGATCGATCAAAAGGCCGCAAACCCACAGCTGAATCCCCAGGATAATACGTGAAGTACACTTTGCACATTTTGTTTTATTTCCATTCACTAGTTACTAGTTTCTAAATCACAACAAGCTTTGAATACATAGCTGCACATTCAGCATGTGAACTGTCCGCGCTACGAGGAACTCGGGTTAACGAGCTCTTCCTCTATTCCTATTCGTAAGCAGCGCCCTAGCGAAGCCAATTCCTTACGAGTCGATGCTTACATGTTACCCGACATCTCATTTTATGCACATGAACACAGTGCGAATATAATACGACTACATAATGTGACATTGCAGCATAGGTAGCAATTAAATGGACCAACCACGATATTAACACGTGCAGTATGTAATTTTCGGAAAAAGATTTGCCTTTCTATTGAATAAACGCGCACCAGATTCGATTTTTCAGCTCGAATAAATGCTCATTTTGAGTACTAGTAATTTGTATTCTAGCTTCAAGTGCTCTACGTTTGATGTGTAAGTTCTCAAATTGTGAAAGTTTCTTATGAGAAATTCTCGATCATTTCTAAGAATATTCTTAAGTTTTGTGTGGAAAGAGAACATTCTGAATGCTCTCAATTGTTTCCGATAATATTCTCATTAATTTCTTGAGAAGTTTTGTTAACTTCTAAATATGTTTTGCAACTTGTACATTGCTATGTGTATACAGTGTGTTACCGGCATGCGGGCATTTATTAAAACTACCGATAATATGTTGCTTTAGCACTTGTTTGCAAGTATTATCAATTAAAAAATAATTAAAATAACTTCACAATTAATTTTCTTGGATACTGTCCATTTTTAATGTAGTGCATGTGCTGCGTGTTCATCGTTATCAGTATCGCTGTTGCTTAGTATAAGGCATGTCGTGGTATGGGGGCAAATCATAATAATCAAAGTATTTGTCGACTGTCATTTAACACTTGTCAAATTGCTGTTCTTTACATTGCTGGCAATTATAATTTTGTTAGAAAGTTAACAAAGCCTGAAAATTTGTTTATTAATTAAATTAATGTCATGGTTACGTTACAGATATACGTTATTTTAACCTCCTTTAAAAAAAGCCAGGGTGCTGGTAACACTGTATATTTATTTATTTATGCTCTCTCATTTCGGTGTTAATTAGAAATATAGCATAACATTCGCAACTACATTTTTAACAAGCAATACACTTGTAATGTGGTACAATAATGGTCGATACTTTTCGCTATTATAGATCACTCGCCGAAACCACTAGCAGCCGTTGGAACAATGACCATCGAGGCGCGCGGCGGCGTCACCAAGTCAAATTCCCACTTGCTCAACGTGTTCCTGTGTTCATGAGGATCTCGTCAGGCGAAACATGTACCTAGACGTAGACGAGCACCTACCTGGTGCTGAGATCGATCTGTCAGCAAGATCTCTTTATTGGCGACCACATTCCTGCCCGTGATGACCGATCGATCTCAATAGAGCGTAGCTCGATCATTTTCTACCACAAGAATAAGTTCCTGCTGGATGATCCTGGCCACGCACGAGGCTATCTGGGCAAGTACTCACCTTTTTCCGAATGCGAACATCAACCGGAGGTTATTATTATATGTATGCCTGTATATTTGTTCTGAATGTTTCGAAAACCGCCAACCGCTGTAACAATGTAGTTGTTACGCTGCTCACCTGTGTACCTGTTTTGAAATTTATAAACAAACAACTGTAATATTAACTTAATATCACTTCACTTTCACTTAAATTCACTATAATAAAACAGATCTTATGTTGTTGTTTACTAATAACTGATAACTGTCAAACAGACAGCCCATCGCCATAGATTATTGGAGATGTGATTGTCATAGATCGACTTTGTCAAGTGTTAGCGACGCTTACCTGATAGATGGCGTTACTAGCAATCTTTGTTATTTTATTACTAATCTTCAAATCTTTATTTATTTAACAGTTAACTTAAATCTAAATAATCTTATAATAGCTTATTCATATTAATTGAAATTAAATATTTTATTAAATTCTTTCTCATACAGCGCATGAGAAAATAATGTAGGGTATGTTGGTGTCTTACTTACATGACCCGTTACTTTAGCTCAACGGTCAGCAACAGGCGGACCGCGGTCCGTTTGCGGACCGCGAAAGGTCGAACCCTGGACCGCCAAATATTGTAATGTATTGCATACCAAGTATAAATTAATACATAGATAAGATATACTATACCTTTATTAATTGAAATAATATTTTTAAGCCACATAGAATCTAACGTAATACTTTTGTTTTTATCTGGACCTCGTTGAAATTTTCCCACAGTATCCGGACCCCACCTAAAACTACTTGCCGACCCCTGCTTTAGCTCATGACGCGATTAGGCTTGCTAACATTCCTTTGTTCGTTTTTAAATATTCAAAATTAACCGAAAAGGGCCAAAGTTTATAAAAAGGCCGCGCGCATTCGACTCGCCCTCTTTACCGCCTCAACAACTACGCAAACACCTTGAATCTACGCTGTTTAATAACTAAGTATTTTAACACTATTCCCCAAGTCGGGTAAGTTGTAAAGCGATTTAAAAGTTGTTTGGGGGAAACTTAATGACGACGCGCGTTAGCGACCCTTGGTCGTGACCCTGCCAACGAAGCTAGCGGTCCCGGATTCGATTCCCGGTATAGGCAAATATTTGTGTGTAAATACGACTGTTTGTTTCTGAGTTTTGGATGTTTTCTATGCATTTAAGTATTTATTACTCTATATAAGTATTTACTTACATCGTTGTCAGTACCCATAGTACAAGCCTAGCTTAGTTTGGGACTCGGCCAATTTGTGTTAGATTGTCCACCGATATTATTTATTTATTTATATTCATACACACATGTAGTTATTATAATATACCCAAGTGCATATCTAAATTGGTTCTCTGCCTTTTGGCAGAAATATGTTTGGCCGAATGTATCGTTTCCCAACCGTTTCATTTGCCAAACCGCTTTTTTTTCTGTAACTGTAAATATTTCAGGATTTTTGTGAAAACTAACCTAACCTCACCTTTAGGGTTCTACGCGATGGGACTGAAATGAATCTTAGAAATATTTTAGTTTCAGAAAAAAAGCAGGTTGACAAATGAAACGTTTAGGAAACGATACATTCGGCCAAAAATATTTCTGCCAAACGCAGGATACCCCATAAATTATTCTCAGGCAGTCAGGGACAATGGGCCGCATGAATTCATTACATTAGGTATTTAGCCCTGTACTTAAAGAATATCGCTGTGACTTTGAATTATTGCACCACTACTTCTTTTTTTTAAATTTAATATGTAACCATCGAGAATTGAACTAAGATTTACTTTCAAATAGTGCTTGTCGCACGATCCAACAGGAATTCGATATAAACGTATATCGGATGTTACCAATCAGGCCGTGTGCCGAATTTAAATCGAACGTAACGCAGATTACGTAACACCGCTCTGACTAATTTGTTCTTTACATCTTCATGGATAGAGGTGAAGGTGCCGTGCGACTCCGCATCCGCTAGTTCAATATGGTGTCTAAACTTCCCGTTACAAGATATCGAGGAAACGCCCAACGTCCAGGTTTGCGTAACGGTAGCGCGGATGTGCGCGGCGAGTCGCGTTATTATTATATCAAAGTGCCCGCCGGCGCGGCTCCTCCGCCCTCCGGCTGCGGCCGCCGCGGAGCGCAGAGGCACAAAACAGATAGGTACAGAAGTAAATCACATGTATGTACTTCACTTTTCATACCTACGCTCGGCGGTCGCTCTAGGGTTGTCAACTATGGCTTATGCACAAAAAACTATCGTGGTAGTGGCACTCGTATCTAGTTGTAACAAAACAATAAACCTATACAATACAAAAAGTTTACAGAGCAGAAAAATACAAAATTTTACGTTTGTCAATTTTCACTATCGAAAAACCTTAATAACTTCTAAAGGATTACCCTAGTTACACAATTTCCATTGCCCTATCCGTTTTAGACCTAAACCTATCAAATGACACTAAAAACAACTCAATATCTACACAAACAAAAAAACATGTTTTGAACTTACGTAAGGTAGCGTGAATTTACGTTACAATAATATAGTTAAGTACTTACTTCGTTTATACTGATTAAAAATAGGAAACTATGATATAAATCGACCTTAGATATATTCTTCGGGGGCCGGGGCGGGGAGCTTACCTACCTACCTAACTGTTCTGTGTAACGTTAAAACGAACCATCGAAATACCTACAAGCAGATACCTACTTACCATTCTGAAACCCGTGGTAGCTTAAAAAAATTAATGTTGCATTTAAACAACCATCCACTGAACAGTAATAAAAACTCTTTTTTTTGTTGATCTATTATTGCACAAAAAAGTTCACAGACGCGTGTCTCAAGGGGACGGCACTCGCGCTCGCACTGGTCCCAGCCGGTCCGAGATATCGTGTCCGTGAGCAGTGTCTATGTGTGCGTTGCTCGAGCGCACTTTGTATGTAGATTGACTTCTGTACCTATCTATTTTGTGGCAGAGGGAAGTTTGAACACCATAATAACGACCATTCTACTGTACTGTACATATACTCGTACAACTCAATGTTTAAAAGAAACTACTCCGCTAAGAGTTCAAAACTATTATGGTAGGCGACACGCGTAGTCCCCGCGGTATCATTCATAGGTTAAGCATAAATATTATTTTTTAGTTTTAAATAAAGAACAACTTTACTTAGCATTCAAATGTTTCAAATAAGGAAAAACCGACCGTATGAAGTCACCGAGTCTTGTCAATCAATTACTAAGACTAGGCCCGTTTGGCCCCAACTCTCTGGACAAAGGCCAACTTAATTAGAACAGGTTCGTTGGCTAAACGGAGTTGGCGATAACTCCATTTGTGGTAATTGGATCGGAGCGGCATAAGGCATTCCTTAAATGCTTAACTTTGTAGCCAGTCTTCATCTAGCTATAGTTTTATAAATAAAATAAAGAAAGCAATTAATTATTCCCAGGCCCCAAATGGCAAAATCGAATATTTTCAATATCAATTTTAAATTAACCTAAAATTAAAATGGATTGAATACCTTTACTCGATTCCACTCGTTACTGTCACAACATAGGTAATTGTCGTATACCTCTAATCTATCCGGTAAAACAATATTGCTGTTGACACGGTATCGTATTGTTTATAACTCGGCCGCCAATACTGTCAGTAAATGAGAGTTTTCATAACGTTGACAATACTGTTCCGTACTGGGGGTAGGTTTCTGATAGAAATGCGCGATTAAACCGATCATCAAGAGCTCGACTTTATTAACGCACTCACTCAACCTTTGCAAACAATACTCGTAAGCTTCGAATACGCTTGGTTCGCTCTAATTTGCATTGTTCGCTGTCCAAGTAATAACTGATCTCGATATTTTTTTTGACGACGTAGGTACCTATTTGGATTTGCCACCGTTACTACTTTTCTTGGAAAGGCAGATGTTAGGGGAGACTCGTGGAGATGACTCCGTCGGCCTGCACGCCGAGTAGTGTCTTGATTGCCTGCTGCGGCTTGATGTCGTAGTACGTCACATAAGGCAGTGCGACTGTGCTCCCAAAAGAAACTGATCTCGGGCCGGTCGGTCCTCCGTTTTCATACCTCAGCCGAAGATTATTCCCGAATGCCTTCTGGAATGATCGATGCACTTTGACCCGCCGCGTCGACGACGACCTACAATATTTGTGCTTGGAAGGTTATACGCATTGCCACCTCATTAACAATCGCGATATCTTGGCTTACGGGTCTGACATGTTCCGCGTATTGCTGTCTTCTAATCATGCCAGTCTTAGTGGAAAATTCGCCATATATTGAAATGTACTTCAAAGGCCCATAAGGTATCCTGAAAACACTTGAAAATGGGTCAAGGTTATGGCGCAATCTCATAGAGGGTGCCCCGAAACGAACTGAAAACATGTTTCAGGCGCTTTAAAACAAAGGCAAGTTGGTCGTAATAGAGCTAAATATGAAATGGACTAGAATGATATTTCAGCCTGCTGAAAACGATTCCAATGCACCAAAAATCACGATTGAAAATTAGACCGCATAATAATACAATAATATTCAAAAGCAATATTGTTTTGCAGAGTAGAATAGAGGCCCAGCTCTATCGATGAGCATTGTACCTATCGACAGCAAATCACCAGTAGGAGGCGCGCGGTGACGACGGCGAGCGAGGAGCGACGACAACACGCCTTATTTCTGACTTGCCGTTTCCGTTTCCTTCCCTAATTGGTGATATAACCGATAGTTCTTAGGTATTTGAATTTTTATAGCAACAGTAGTTATATACCTAATAAGAAATAAATACTTAAATACAACCTAATTTAAGCTTGTTCTACTCTTTATGACAGATATACATAGATATGGACAGGACAGCCGATGGAAGCATCCGCTCTACGTCCCCGATATAGATCGCCCAGCCCCTCGATCCGGCACCCGGTAAGGCCCGTGTCCAACAACCGGTTAAATCAAGAAAAAATTACACGCAACGGCACGATTTCTTCAAGAGCTAATATAGCAAAAGCAGAGTCATAACACTCATAACATAATATACGCCACCTAAGTTCTAAAAATATATCTCTATAAAAGTTTGCGTTCTATTTTTAACGTTTTTAGTTGCATTCAACGGTAGACGTAAGCAACACAAAGATTTAATGTAACTTAGACTATTGAATACTAGCTTTCGCCCGCGACTCGGGAACTGTGCAATTTTCCGGAATAAAAACTATCCTATGTCCTATCCCAGGACCTAACCCAATGTGTCCCAAGTTTCATCCCGATCCGTTCAGTGGTTTAAGCGTGTTAACACCGAAACTTTCTCAGTAAAGTACCTATATAGTGTAGCATTATCGCTACAAATCGCGTAGGTTCGCGTCAATTTTCGCTTGTCTATTCCGCCTTTTTATCTGGATCCTAACCTTTTTCGTAGATAAGACTTACCAATTGACCGGTTGGTGTCAGGTGTTTGAATTTTGAATTTGATTTTGTCATTTCGGGAGTTCCAGAAAAATCCGTCATTATCTTACAAACCTTGTCTCCGAGCAGAATAATTATTTTTGTTGAAAAGATCTAACTTTTGTCTAACTTGAATTGTGTAAAATTTGTGTTTGCCTAGCGAATTGTTAGTTTTTTTTTTAAAGGTAGTACGAATCGGCGAATTCCATTTGTTAAGAATGATCATTCCATATAAATAGTTTTACGAGACCACCGGGAAACCTGGTTTAACGAATATTGTTTAATTTTGGGTTTATACATGTAAACTTGTGCTAGGTACTGATTTTTTATATCCATGTAGTACTACCATCGGAACAACCCTTAAAGCAGGGATAATGGTATTAAAGTTACATTTATAATTTCTTTTTGGCTGCTATTTTAAATCATTGGTGATTTTATCTTATTTGTATTGAAGCGGAACCTATACCATGTTTGTTGTATGTGCGGTGTTTTTTTTTTTAAATATAATTCGTCATCGTGTTTTGGCTTTTTATTTTCTCCACAGGTCCAAATTAATACCGTGTTGGTGACTTTCCCATAGTCATCCGCGTAGTGCTTCCAATTTTTTTAAGGAGCGCTACAATAGGTATATATAAGAAGTAAGATTGGTGATTGCAATAAGGCGAAAAACAGTAAAAAAATTCACAAGCACAAAATACTGGTAGTGGACTTGAGCGTTTACTGGTAGTATTTTGCGCATGCGCATTTCTTTTTTACTATAATGGTGATATATTGAAACGACTAGCCGGTGGATGTCAGCTTAAAACCGTCAATCCGCGGCGGTCCAGAATGGGACGACCCTTAAAAAAAAATTGTATCGAGGATCGAGGTAACGCAGCCGAATGCAGTAGTTTTTAATCGCATCGCACCTCACCGTAAGACGCAGAGGGTTTAACGCGTTGTTTTAGTAAGTATTCCGGCCGCTCTCGGTCGGAGTCCCACATAACATAACTATTCCGGGTCTCTCCGGACTGAGTATGCTAAATACATTTTATCAGCGTGAAAAAGGGCCAGTTCGGATAAGTGGATTTGCTTTTGATGCGATGGCACGGGAGTAGCACCGCAGTACAGGGCATTATTCCGTGATAACCAGAGGTCGGAATAGGTAGTGCTTATTAACCTAAACTTGACTCATGTTCATTCATGCGTGAGTGAGATGGAAATACGTTATTGAATGAAGATGCATCAAGTTTAGGTTAATAAGCACTACCTATTCAGACCTCTGGTGATAACCTACTATTTCTGTACGAAAATTATCTTCAAGCATATATGTATAAACAGTAGCAGCAGAGTGCTCACCACATTTATTTGCCGTTTACAGGCATCAAACCTGGGATCACTTGCTTCGTAGGCAAGGTCACTGCCAACTAGAATTAACGCGTTATCAATTCTGAGATGTAGACCTAACTCTGCCCCAAGCACAATAACACAAGGGCAACAAAACCCATCGATTTTTATCTACGAGATAGATATTAGATATTTGCCGTTCAATGCCGGCTGCAGCAGTGCTCCTCGACGTCAATCATATAAAAGTGGACCTGACCTCTACGTATACATATTATATTAACTGGCACTAAGTACGTTAACTGATAGTATTATCGTATTAAAGCGTACCTTGCCAGCGCTAAGCGCTGCGGTGAAGCATCATTTGGGTCCTGCGGTCATTTATTTATCGGACGCCGTGATCCAATAACGTGCGTGCGGTTTGCCACATTTAATATGCCTGTGGTGCATTCTCTAGTAAACCTTTGCCGATATAGTATTCTGACACCTCGCCGATCGACGATGAGAGTGTTTTGACGATCCACTTCGTAGATCCCGGTTTCGTATACTTACTTAATTAACTGGCAGACCGCTGCAGCGCTGAGACGGAGGAAATGTATTCAGATTTGGTTCCACTCGGCGGTCAGCTTAGTTCCATTCGATTATGGTGTTACGACAAATCCGATACTGGTCACGCTTTGTCTTCATTTAATCACAGACATAAACACAGTCAAGTTGATAGTTAAAGCGGCCGTAACAGAGCAGTATCGTTTCGAAGACAAGATGGGTTTTAGAGAGCAATATAACTTGGCTCTGTTACTGTAAAATTTATTAATTTATTGCTCGAGCTGGCTTTTTGTTCTTAACACAAAAAAGAAATGAAATAATACTTTGCACGAGGGAAATCTCTCGTTTTCTCCTTAAAAATACATATTTACAATCCTTTTTAACCGACTTCAAAAAAGGAGGAGGTTATACGTTCCACTGTATGTATTTTTTTTTATGTATGTTCACCGATTACTCCGTCAATTGTCGACCGATTTCAATTTTTTTTTTTGGTTTGATAGGGTATACTTTCGAGGTGGTCCCATTGTCACCAAATCTGAATCTGATGAGAGGATCCGTGAGGAATTGAGGGAACTCCTCAAATATTGTAGGCAAACATATAGCGATTTTAGTATTTTTAGTAACAAGTACAGCATTTGCATTCAGAAAGTATCATTTGGTGAAGTGGAACTGATGATGAAGACCACAGATGGCCACCGGAACTCCTTAACGGTACCGATTTCAAGGGTGGCGATAAGATATCTCGGTTAGGATAGTTGAGCGACTACAACGAAGAATATTTACTTGTTAACCGACTTCAAAAAAGGAGGTTATTGAAATATGACTATGACTTTCCCGCGGCGTTGCTTGCGGCGCGCTTGAAATAACTTAAAGTTTCATATCAACTAAGAAGTGGGACTACGTAATAGCGTATTATGATCACTAAATAAAAAGTATAAAAAAAAAAAAAAAAAAAAAAAAAACAGAGAAAGTTAAAGAAGTTATTTTTTTGCGTTTTTGAAGGCGGTTTTTTGTTTTATAAAACATTTTAGCCTAAATACTCGTTAGGCGAGGGCGACTATTTTAGAGTTGTAGCTAAAACCAACATGCAGTGCGGCTAGCACATGTTGCCCGCGACTTGTTTGTCGCTCGGATCTCCCTTTCTATCTAGTCAGTAACGATAGAGACGCACTGAGCGACAAGCGAGAAAATGCAACTTGTGCTACCCGTGCAGGTGTTTTTCTTCACCTAACTACCTACCTTTTACTCGGAAGTCTTTCCATTTGGTATTTATTCACCGGTTCCACCATTGGCCAAGGTTATGGATTCACATCAACAGAGGTGATTGCGGTCTGTCACAATAGTTATTTATACTCTATTTTATTTTCCTTAGGCTTTAGGTGAGCCTCACCATTAGATGTCCTTGAACAGTCACGTCAAGTGTTTTGTACCTAACATTTGTTGGATACGTCATCATGTCATTATATCTATTATTTTAGTAATCATGATATACTTGCCACGAATAAATACTATTACTGCGACATATACCGTACGACATGAACGGGAAACATTTGATTATTATTTAGTTTATAATAATTAGTCTTGCGTCTGTCGACACAAACAACCGTAATAGGTACATTATTTGTTATTCCTACAGAACTTAATAATAGCGAACATTTCCCCCTTGGCCAACGATATTGTTTATTTATCAATGCATTTACACATTAGGTGCCTATACATCATACCTTCATTTAGAAGAGTTGGAAACTGGGATCACTCGTTCTCAGAATTCCTTAATGACTGGAATTGCTACAGGTGCCTAAATCGGGATTTAGCGTACACCACTTGAGTGAAATCGTATGACCAATAAACACAATGACAAAGGGATGTAGGTACCTACAAGTATTGTATTGGTTTTAAAACAATAAACAAATGTAAATATTTTGGAAAGTGAAAAGCCAAAGGTTTGCCATCCGGGCAATCGGAGCATCGCTGAACCCTATGTATTCTGAACGACAACACTTCGACAATAGAACCCAATATCCAGCAAACACGCTCTTTAGAAATGACAAAGCTATTTGATACACATGCCATCCAGATGGCTCGGGGTATTGCAAACCGGCTGTGTACGTTAAAACGTACTTTACCACCTGGGCAGTAAGTTACATTTCCTAATGTTTATCAAGTTGCTTTACGAATGTATGGCTCGTTTTGCCTTGCAAAGAGAATGGATTGCTTTGTTTGAATGATCCATGAGTGGTCACTGATATTAGAATTTCTAATGGACGAGGGACACGGCTCCTGGTTTCTATTTGCGTGTCACAGTCAATGTCGTGGGCTATGACTACCTGATCATGGCTGCGGAATAACACATCTGGGAATTCGAACCTATTACCACAGAAAAGTTAACCTGTACAGTCAAAGGCAAATTATCTCCGATGTTTCAGAAATATGAAGCGTGCGTATTATACTGTTTTCAAACTAAGAGGACGGCTATTCAATTTGAAGTAGGCAGACACTGCCTGGTGCGCGCCATCGTGAATGACGATGTTTATGTATTTTCTACACATTGCGCGAATCTTCATTTTTACGGGTATGCAATAGAAACTAAAAAAATAAACAAATCTATCTAAAAAATAGGTAGGTACCCGTCCACTTTTTATGCAGTGAACAAATCTAAAAAACAAAACTGTTATAAGTTAGTATAAACCGCGGACAGATAGGCTTACTTCGGATTAATATCTGACACATTTTGTATGGGCAAATGTCAAATTTTAACCAGAAGTAAGCCTTATCTGTCCGCGGTTTGAATATAGGGTTCGGCCGTAAGACATATGGCCCGTACATTGTCGATAACGATAACAATCTCGCAATGCATCTTGTCTAGGGCCACAGGTTCGTTGGCTGCACGGAGCTGGCGAGAACTCCATTAGTGGTAACTGGATCGGGGCGGCGCATAAGGCATTCCTTGAATGCTTAACTTTGTAATTGCTGGTCTTCCTCGAGATATAGTTTTCGAAATAAAATTATTATGTCAATTAAGACCCCTACACATTCTATGCGATTATTGCCAGTCCCCAAATCGAATACTCGAATAGGCACAATCGAATACTTTCAAAATAAATTTTAAATTTACCTAAAGTTAGAATGAATTGAATGTATTTTCTTGATTCTACTCTTAACAGTAGCAACATAGGTAACTTGGCGTAGCCAGCCAGGGCCTCTATTCTACCCGGTAAAACAATATTGCTTCGACAAAGATATGTCAAATGAATGATTAATACGATAACATTATCGTATTGTTTTTAATTTGGCCACCATTACTGGTAAGGAAGAAGATAATAACGTAGTAACGTTGATAATAAGATATCATGTCAAAAGCAATATAGTTTTACCAGGTAGAACAGAGCCTCTGCTTACATTAAAACCTATTATCGGAAATTAAAAAAATACAAAACGCAAACCTAAAGAGCAAACGTGTAGCAGTTAAAATAGTTAAATAAATACACTCGCTTGGCAAATAGCAGAAATTAAATGAACATGATAATTTTCATACTTCGCTTCGAGGCAAATTAGAATAAAGGATTGACTTTGCAGCGAAACTTGTTTACTTTTTACATTTATTTTTCCAAGTTGCATTCAATTTACAATTACACGGTGCCTTTGCGGTGTACGAGTAAGTGCGTACAGAAACATAAATCAAGTTTCTAAGTCAAAACAAAAGATGCGGCCTTTTATGAAAGTATGTCGCGATTTTTGGAGATTTTTCAAAATTCAATATATTTATTCAGTAAATTGGCCACATGAGGGCTCTTTTACACGTCGGTTTTAATTGTCAATGTTTAAAAAAAAACGTGATAATGTCATAAATTTCAAACTATTTCGCATGCGTAGATCAAGTCTCCCGCTTCCACCCTATGCATGTTGATATCTTTCCACTGGGCGCCGATTTTCGGACATTCCTTTCGTATTGTATTCTTAGGGAATATTTCCCTATGTTTAGCGGTTTAAACTGTGCGCTGTCCGTCAGTCGGCCAGGCGGTCAGTCCGCCACGGAAGGCTTTATGTGTACTCGTACATAGATGATACGTCATACGAGCAGGAACCTGTTGTTTGCCATAATATTGTTATTCTGTCTTGATATTGAAGTATTCGCCGTGTATAAGTATATCTATATGTTTTTGAACATTATGTAAGAATGTAATCACGAGATTTATACTATGTGCGATTAAATAATTGCGTGCCTTCCTATTTTCCGTAATTTAGGCAAGGCTCTTAATTTTCGACAATGTTTATATGAACCTATAAGGACTATTGTGGAGGTCATTGAACGTCGTGTGAGAGCTGCCCGCCAGGCCATGTATGCACCTAGCCTACACGATTAGATTATGTGTGTCAAGTGTGTATGCAAAACGCAAGGCCAGAGTGTATCTGGCTTAACCGGTCCTCTGACCTATGAGTAACGCTTAGAGCTAGAGTGTGGCATCATTGTGTGACCCGCCTTTTGTGATTCGTGTGACCCACAGAATAAGGACTGGCATAGAAGGAGTAATAAAATAAAAAACGATAAAACAATAGCGGTCATCTTTACTCTTAAGGGAAATTGAATACATGCTAAAAAGAGAACACTATATGTCTGAAAAAGTAAGGTTGTACACGGTTTTCTTTTATTTTTGGAGAAAAATTTACATATTTGTCAAAAGTTCACATTATGTAAACATGGTCTAGACATGGGACTAGACCAGGCAATAATATGCATATCGACACTACTTGATTGCGACTTGTATATAAATAAGTATGTTTCGTAGTTCTACCGTCTTTTTTAAATTTATTATTTAAGTCACTAAGTTAAGTTAAGTCACCGTTTAAATAGTTTAAATAGAAGTACAGCAGTAGTTCTATTCCAATTTGTTTTAACACATTTTAGGTGTCTTAATCTTGTTAACGCTATAGTAGCTCTTACTGACAAGTGAATAAGATTTATCATTAACAATCTGATTACAAAATTGAAGCAATTTGGAATAGATGCCCTGTTTTTTTTAGGGTTCCGTACCTCAAAAGGAAAAAAGGAACCCTTATAGTATCACTCGTGCGTCTGTCTGTCTGTCCGTCTATCACAGCCGATTTGCTCCAAAACTACTCGACGGATCGAGTTGAAATTTGGTACACATATGTAACTCAGTGACCCAAAGATGGACGCGTAACGTAAATAAACGAATTTTGGACAAGGGGGCCACTTTTGCGAGGTACAATAGGAAATTTTAAAAAAAGCTTTGCAAACCTTATTGTGTGACATGTCAAATGAAAGGGCTTGTTGTGAGCATCAAAGAAGAATTATTTTCCGTATTTTTTTCAAAATATTGGGGCCTGTAGTTTCAGAGATAAGACGCAACCCATTTTTCCCTTAAAAAACTGTCCTCTGGAAATCTAATATTAAAGGTACAGAATTTATTAGGCCACAAAGTCAAATTGGGTTCCATCTCTACGAAGATGGATAACTAAATAAAATAAACTTATTTGTCGATATAATTTTTTCAGCACTATTTTGTCCGATGGTAAATTTATAAAACATTCAAAATAATACATGTTACGTAATAATTTACAGATATATGTACCAATATTCAACTGAATATATAGTTGTTCTGCAATTCTACGCTTTAAAGGCACTAAATCACTACAGGATCTAAATAATAACAAAATACCGACTTGCCTGTGAAAGCTAATGTATTCGGATGTATTTTCTTTAAATACCGTGCGCGATTTACATCCTAGGACAGCGCAGGCCATTATGAATTATAATTTTGGATTATACTTTCGTTTCAATAATGAAATTTATAATTTGTTGTACCGCGACTACCGCACAGATACTATTGTTTTGAAAGCAATGTGATAGTATTACACAACGAAAGATAATACACCGCAGCTTCTTTGGAGGTTGGGCTAATATGTCCATAATCCTAGCCCTCATCCAGCACTTGCCTACAGACTTTAATATTTCAACCTGTTGCTTACCCTTTAAATTATTTTTAGTTTTATCAAGGCTGTGTATAGGTATTTATGTATGCGTTTTATTTTTATTATTATTTTCCCATTCATTTTTCCGCTATATTAGTATTATGTAAGTAGTTTACACGTATAATATAGTTTGTTTGTACAGCATTCCGTGAGTCACTGCCGGTACTGGCTGAAAATCAGCGCTGTAGGTGTCTGACACCTCAGCATTTTGCTGAGCCAGTGTCCGTTTCACCGCCGCGAGGACACACATTGCGTGCCTTCTCTGTTACCTTCACTATTTTCTTTAAAAAAATGTATATGTGTTCCTTATGGTTGGTGAATAAATGTATTTCTTCTTCTTCTTCTTCTTCTTCTAAGTTGATAACTTTTAAATTAGTCGGGTTTTGACACCAGGGTGGGCTCACATATGACCCCGGTTTGATACGCCGATTTAAACCGAAATGCGCTGCTATATAACTCTGTTTCTAACTCATTATCAATCTGAGTTAAAATTTATGCGATAGATATACTTTTCAAATGTGCTTCTCATTAAATTCCTTCTATGAGAATCCTATTTCTGTGGTGTGACCGCAACAACTACGAATCAAGAAAACACTCCAAACTTATATATTTTCGGGTGACTGAAGCCGTATTCGTTTTGTCAGAGTATTGGAATGACTAGCAGTCCGTACGATTTAGGCAGCTGGCTCGAATATGTTGTCTAATCTCAAACAGTCGCGCCTATGTTTTCTATATTTGGTTTAGTAATATCTGCATGCTGTTTGTTGGTGATTATTTGGCTTTATGGATAGTAAAGAATTTATTTAAATTGATGTTTAAAAAAGTGCGGATTTTATGATAAATTTATACTTATTTCAGAATTTTCGTGGAAATTCGGTGTGGTTTCTAGGATTATTACGATTAAAGGCCCAGCCACACCGCTTGCGTGACGTGCACGTGCACGTGTGCGTTCGCTTTCCACTGCGTTGTATAGTAACATATCGTAATGAGAATTCTTACTATACAACGCAGTAGAAAGCGAACACGCACGTGCACTTGCACGTTACGCAAGCGGTGCGGCTGGGCCTTAAAGATGATTTTAGCCGCACCGCACAGAAGCTACTGAATTGACGAAAACAGAACGCGAGTTATACTCCCGTTCCTTTATTACCTACTGTTTGCAGTTGATATCTTGTAATATTTTGGAGAAAAACCTACATTACATATAAGTACCTATGTGAAATAGTTCACGAAAAATGTAAGTCATACTTGAGTTGGTATAATGAATATTCAAACATTCACTCAACGCTTATACTAAAATCACATCAAATTCCGTCACGAGTCACGACATCGACACATGTAATCGGGCCACGACTTCGTCCACGTATGACTCCCATACAAATGGGCGGCAAATGCTGATTTAGGCCTCGCAACAGCTAGTATTTTTGAGCGCGACCACAGAGGGCTGTTATGTGGGGAAATGGGGCTGTACCTTAGGGTGACCCAAAATAGTATGAAGAAAACAAAGTATATCAAATCCTTCCTCCGCTTATTTTTGTTTGCTATAAATTAGTTACTCATGTGTCAAATTTAAACTTGTTATGTGATCGTTTACTGGTCGCCCAAAGCGTTTAGTTTATGCCAAAAAGATCTCATTCTCATACAAAACGATATCTAGTAAACTTAGCAAAAACTAAAAGCAGAAGTAGAATATTGTTTGCCTACTGCTGCAACTCGGAATACAGTGTCATGATCTTTCCAAAGTCTTTCTCATTCGACATCTTTATTAGATGTGTGACGCTCTATACATTTTTATATGAAAAAAATTTAACATTATGGGCGACCTGTAAAGTTTATGCAATTGCAATAAAACTTAGTAAAGCGGATTTTTGAGTATTTTGAAATAAAAAGAAACTTGTGGAGAAACAATATTACACACTTTTGTTTTTTGGACCACCCTACTGTACCTACTGGGAAATGGTAGGTGCATTATATCCCAGTTCAACCACGTTTTCCCGTATAGAACTAAAATCTGCAAGGCATCTCAACTTAGTGCCATGGTATGAAGTACATGCAAAGATCAAATGAATGAGCTATTAACACTCGGCTCCCAGCTCTGTTGACACATTACGTATGTAGCCCTTGG
The DNA here is from genome assembly GCA_946894065.1 of Acleris literana. Taxonomy (NCBI): domain Eukaryota; kingdom Metazoa; phylum Arthropoda; class Insecta; order Lepidoptera; family Tortricidae; genus Acleris; species Acleris literana. The sequence goes on along the minus strand of OX335668.1, from coordinate 26,704,859 downwards.
CCAACGTGTTCGCTGCTAACAAAATAAGCTTTTGCTTGGAAGGGTGAACCTGCGTACCCTTTACTCGAGAACAGTCGTTATAGACAAAATGCATTCGGCGAACGTTAAGGTATGGTTATCGAAAATGTACAGGATTGACGTAGATTGCCGTACGGTCTCGTCGAGAACTTATGTCAAATCCATACCATTCGACAGTTTAAAAAAATCGTTATATGCATCTTGTATTGTGATTTGGTCGGGAGTCTAATGAATCGACGGCGTGTCGGCGTCTATCTGTGCGTCGGAGAGTAACGCCGCGCTGTCGATTTTGGCCAAGGGCGGGTTGCGACACCGCGGTGCGACTTTAAATTTCTAATAGAAGAAAATTATGGAACAAGTCAATGGGCACTTTTATTAGCAAAAAGCCTCTAAGAAATAACTGCCAAAAGAATTGTTTGTATGGAGTCTTATTAATTTATTTAGCGATCCGCGTCGCCACTGTTACTGTCACAGTCAAATTTAACTATTTTCCGTTGCATAGTACTTTTAAGTTTTTTAAAGCAAAGAAATCGGGACGTCGACTGAGATCACCTGACAAGATCTCACAAGTTTTAATTGAGTTTGATGTTCTACTTGGGTAATTCCTCTCTATCATTCTTCAATTCTGAGCTCCTTGCACCAACAGTAACAAATTCGGTGTTCAGTCATTGACTTATAAAATTAGATAGGGTGGAATCGTGTGAAGAAAAATGTCACATATGTTTGGACAACCGATAATAGTTGCCTCGCTACGCATGTTTTAGGTTTCTTACTAACTACCTACGTCGCAATAAATAGAAGTGCCCCACAGATTTCAAAAGAACAATTCGGCATTTTGGATTGTAAATAATTGACAACCTCGTGGTTTCGGAGTCTGCGAGACTGAGCACGTCACTGTGACATAATGGAGTAACAGCTTAGTTTTTCCACCATACAGTTAGCAAGATTTATTGTCGTAGAGGCAAGTCCATGCGAAGTAATATACTTAAGTATAGTACTAACATTACTCATTCAGCGCTGGCACAGTAGGTAGGTATAGTAACAACTTTTTAAACTGGCCCTTTCGGTCAAACACATATCTTTTCTAATCGGGTCACTTCATAAAATTCGTACTGTACACCACATCCCGCTCATCGCGCTCGGTGTATAAGTCTACCTCCATATTCTGTGTATTAAAATCATCACGCATTATTTATTAGTAAAATTGTTTCAGACAAATGCTTCTGCATATGAAATACGAGTAAGAATGCTACGGTTTGCTAGTTGCGACATGAAACTTCATACTTCCAATTTCCCCCTTATTTTTGGAGCATGCTCGAACCTCAATTTAACTAGAAATTTATAAATATCGATTTCGATCTGATTACCTCCTCATAGTCAATGAAAATGAAGTGAACAATGTCGTCTATATTTAATGCCCAATCATCTTAGACTTGATTCACAAACAGGATACTTGCTTCAAGGAGTCTGCTTGAAGTGGTGTCGTGACGGAATAATAACTTTGTCGCTGGGTACTCGTTCTTAAAGTGTATCAGGAGTCAAAGCTCCTATCCCATAAAAATATTTATATCTATTGTATCCAACTGATCCTTTCTTTAATCTTTATAAAGCTATGGAAAGCTAAAATGTAATTTTTTATTTTGTGTTTGGTTGCGGTAGGTACGTACTGAAAACCAATTGAAAGCATTGTGATTTTACCCTTATCAAAATATGTTCACGTATCCCGTTGTTCTATTGAAAGCGGCAAGGTTGCAAGCTAAATACCTTCACACAAGGTAGCTTGATCACATGCGCAATTGACACATTAACACACGCGTTAAATATCGTGGGAACACTTAGAACAATCTACAGCGTCGCTTCGGCCGGCTTCGGCACTCTTCGGGAATACTCGGTTCGAGTGATTATTATAATTTCTAACAAAGACAGAAGTGAAGTCAAGAATGGGAGCCACCATAATGTTAACAATATAAATATTATATGCAAGCAAGATCGGCTAAAACGAAGTGGAATAGAGGTACGGCCCGAGGTACCTAGCCGAAATGTGAATTGAAGGAGCAACGAGCTTTATGAGTGTTTACTTTTTAATTCATAATTTCATTTGGAACCGTTCTAATTTAGAATTTAGATTTTCTAAATTCACAATTAAAATTGTATCTACAGCTAACAAATGACAGGTTGGCGACAATATTAAAATATAATTAAATAACTGATTTAATAGTCACGATCGCCGACTTCATCGTGATGTGAACGTGTCGGGCGAGGCGATCCAGCTCTTCCACAACACAGACACATTGAGAAGACTTCAAAGGACAGAACCTTTTGAGCTCATTTAGTGCATCAAATACAGTGAAACATAGTGCAGTGGCTAGTAGGTATAAAGAACAAAGTGCCTTTCCTTAATAGAGACAATAATAAAAGTGTTAAATGCACACATTCTTAGCTAAATTGAATTAACAATTTAAAAGTTTTCTTAATAGCCCTTTACGATAGATTGTAATAATTTAAGGTGTATTTATACAGCTTTATATAGGTAGACATAATACAGCATTAGGAGTCAGCGGCATAATATTCAAAATATATCTTTTAAATTTGGAATAAGCTGTATCGACAATAGGACAGTTCTCAGAGTCGCAACGACGCCGCCCAGAGGCTATTGTTGTAGTCGGGCGCTGGAAGAAGACGGCCGTGTAAAGGTTAACGAGTTAATAGCTTCAGATTAGATACCGAGTCACATGCGGGACGGAAGGGTTCCAAGAGGACACACTTACTACAGAGAATCGCGTTGTTAAATATTAGCTTTTGTCATGGTTATGAATGAGGAAGGGAACATAAAACCCGCCTAACTTTAGTAAGGTATTAGGTATAAAGAAAGTTGAAGCTTTCAGTGTGGTTTGCCGTGGTAACCTATCGCAACCTCGAAAAGTTTTTGACCGAATTTCATTTGACCGAAAACATTTCGTTTTTTATCGTTTCTCCGATGGCACGATTCGTCATTTTTTTATTTCACCATTTGACTTTAAGTAAATGGTTCGTTAGTCCAAGCAACTTTTCTCCTTGTAGTCACGTACCCTATGTATTGTTACGTATTTTATTTCAAAGCCCATTTTTCATTACACCAATGCTACAACTAGCCTGTGGATCGTTTTGTATTTTGTTTCTTAACCCATTTTTCACTTCATCAATGTTACATATAGATTTTGCTACGTTACGTCAAATATTCATTTCGGCCAAAAAATCTTGCTTGTAATTAGTTTCAACTATCTACAAAATGCAACGAGCAAGACGAGTCAGGGCAGAACCGACTCAGATAGGTTAGGTTAGAAGGCCAAGGCGGGAGCTTTGCTCCCGCCTTGGCTTTCGAGGTTATTTTTTTTCTGCCCCGATTTAAAATTAGGTAAACTATGAATAAACCGAGCCGTAATATTGGGCAAAGGATACTAAGGTAAAATCAGAAATAGGAAAAAGACAAATAGACAAAGCATTACATTGGACAACTGTTGATACGCCGAAACCAGTAATGAGGTATAGATAATTTGTCAAATCGTTAAAAAACCAAAACAAGTAATGAATAAATAAAACTATTCGAAATGATCATTCGGCCAAACGTAAAAAAACCCAAACCATAATTGACGAAAAGTATTTGTCGAACCAAAATTCGGTCAAACATTTTTCGAAGTTGTGATAGGTAACCGTTTGCCGTAGCCTATAAAGTAAATCTAGAGAGATCTCTCTCGCAGTTGTTGTCCATCAAGCTGCAAGTTTAAAAATATCAATCAACATCTGACTGTTCATTCAACGATTACGTAGCATAGAAAGCAAAGTGTTAATGACGTCACTTACTTTCACCCCGTACACCGCCGCGATCAAGTTAGGCCTAACCGCAGCACTGTTTAACTTTAAAAGCACCTTACATTGTTACTACAATTATTAAGTCAACATTTCGAATTAAGGCTGTTACGATACTTTAATGATGGGGAACAGCGACGGACCGTGCTTACCCGCTGCCTCAATCAACGGAGCGTCCGAGTAATGTAATAGGAATGCCCGAATTTCTATTTAGCTAGGTAACGTCTTAAAATAGCAATGTCCGAAATTCTATTTAGCTAGGTAACGTTATATTTAACAGAAATTTCCAAATTTCCATTTGGCTATGACTATATTTAAAAATAGATCTTTTTTCAATACATACGATGCATTTTAACAGTGTCGACCTATCAGAAGTTGTATTTTATGCGTGTTTTGGTGTGAATCGATATCGTAAAAAGCAGTGAACAATTTCAAAATGTGTGTTTGAAATAAACTGTGCCATTGGAATTGCATTAAAAAAGTAAGCAATTTAAGATGTAATATCCAGTAGCAAGATGTTCTATAAACATAAATGGATCTAATACGCGCGGAGATATTGCGCAGTTAACAAACGAAATTTTTAATTCCAGCCGACTCTGCAAACGCTCACTGGCCGCAGTGGCTGCTCGCAGACCGAAATTAGACGCAGCAAATTCGTTTGAATAACGGACTCAAGCGGTTCAATTTCGTTTTATGTTTATTCAGACAGTTTTTAATTTTGGTTCAACATACCTACTGCTTAAGGTATGTTTAGATCAAACAGAGAATTTACAATGTAACTAATAAAGCAGGGTCAAATATTAATCCGGAATGAGCTGCACATTGTTTGAGAACTACTCGGTAGTATCTACAATAGCCGCCCTGGCGCGTGGCGGCGCTATCTGTCCCTCTCCTCAAAGGGAATACTTTATCTGAGTCTAAGCCAAGAGTAAGCTTGAAAAGCAATCGGCGAAAATACAACCTGGACCGTTTTATGTTTTCTCTAAGCGCCTTACGGGGAAGATACGCTTTTAATAAATAATCGGAAATTTTAATTTAAATAAGGCCTAAAGCCGCCCTCCACCCCCGTTGTAGGTATAGTACTTATAGAGAATGGTAATGTGAGGTACTAGCAGATATAACTTTAAAAAAAAACCTAGGCCAAACATATTCGTACTGTTACGTGCTGCACATATCCGGCACCTCGTGATTGTAAGATTCATTTTACATAATTAAGCATTCGTGCCGAAATCGGGTGATCTAGCAGAACAAAGTTTAATCAGAATAATCAGACAAGTAAAACACTAAAATTTCCCCGTTAGTCCCGCTAAATATAGGTACTTAAGTATAGGTATCCAGTGACAACAATATCGCTGACATTTCCTGCGTAACTGGGTACGGGGTCATTGACCCGCAATCAATCGGTGGGGCGGGGTTGGTATTTCGTATATAATATTTTTATGTTAGAGGTAAGCAGGTACATCCATCATACAAGACCTTTTTAAGAAGCATCAGTCGTATTAAGCCGAGCCGAACTAACTTAAATCGTGCAAAAGTCACCTTATATTTTTAACCTCTGACACAAAAAGTGGTGTTTAAAATGGCACTTGTCCGCTTCATTTTAAGTGTACAAAATAATTGTAAGTTTTCTAATAAAATGTTGTCAGGCTTAAAAGTGATGAGACCCAGCTCAAAGCAGACCACATTTGTCCCTCATCGCCTATACTCGAAAATCTAATTCAAGACAAAAATCTGACAGTTCCCAACTTGATTATTTAGTTGTTTTAACATTATTTCATAAAAACTCGGATGAGAACTCGTGTAACCAGTAATATTAGTTTAAGTGTTATTGATAAAAATACCTACAGTTAAAACAAAATGCAGTAATCACAGCGATGTTCGCCCGTTGAGGTTAGGATTTTGGTCTTGAATTAGATTTCCGAGTATACTTATGGTGAACCAATTCCATTTTTTTTACTTGTATAAGTACTTAGAAAATAATGAACTAACGGCGCGGGCTATTTGACACCTTTGTAAGACCTACTTCGCTTCAATCTCCCAACTAAACAGCATTGTCTTTTCGACTTGGCTTATAACGAAGCACTTCGCTTCAGTCCTGAGAAGTCCGGAACCACAAAGGGTCATGTCATGAACTTGCATTAGTTAAACATAAAAGTTTTCATTATATGTGCTTGTCTGAAATTAATACGTAGGATGTTTGTTTATTTGGATGTCTTCAAACTTTGCTACATACCTTCTATACATCTATCACTTTATATCTAAACACATAGGTTAAAATTCACCGTGCGTTTGTATTAAATCCATCGCTGCTCGCTGTATGAAACGAATGAATTTGAACATTTTGTTAATTCAAAAACATATTAGGGCAAGACCCCTCTTTACGTCCAACCCTCATGTTAAGTTAACACGTTAAGTGCCGCGCGCGCGGCGTCGGGTTCACTAAGTTCGACCGCGGGGAGCCGGCGCCGACTGCCCGACCGCCGACGGTCACCGGTCCGCATTTAGGTATATTATTAGCTATGTTGATTGTTGAGCACGTTCGAGGGTGATAGATATTTAGTGTTACAATATGAGGTAAAGTTTTGTAGTAATATTTAACTTGGACAAAAGGGCCGATTGTTTTCGCAATCAACTTAGCACTCGTCTCGTATGTATTCATAGATTCTTCAACCTACCAAATTTGTGACAAGTGTGTAACAAGGATCTACCAGGCCCCGCACTTGGACCCCGAGTCCCCGACGGCACGTGGCAGCTTAGGTGTCACTTGTTTAATGAGTTAATAGCTAGGTTACCTATGTCACAATAAAACGTAACGCAAAAACACACATATAAGTACGTAGGTAGATAGGTCGTTACATACGTAAGGTAGGTATGAAAAAGGTTAAGTTTTCATGACATATGTATATAGGTACGAGTGGAAAATGTTAAGTAGCTGTACCTACCTACCTACCTATATTGTTGTTTTATGATGTTCATTCTGTTTCAGTATTAAGTTATTTATTATATTACTAGTAACGTATGTGCTTAATTGAGCAATCATACAACAGGGTTTATTGTCCGATACCTAACTTCGTATTTACAAGTACATAGGTAGGTACCTGTCTTGCTTCGTAAGTTTATCCATGTTTACTTAAGAGCGTTGATTCCGCACATTCTGTCAAACTGGATAGATAGGTAGGTAGATACACCGCCTATTAGGCAAGTAGGTATTCTTAGCTAGTTCCTAGGTAACTTTAGTTATTCATAGGTATTATTACCTAAAATCACCAGTAAAATAAATATGTATACCTAATTGACTAGCTACCCACCCTAGCTTCGCTTCGATTTACCTATTTGTGATTATTCTGTTACCGTAAAATGCTGCAATTTTGCACGGTTTTTTTTCCTTATATCTGTGACACTATTTGTCTTATGTGGTTTAATGAGTATTAGTCGGAAAACAGACCCTATGCCTCGCCAGATTGGACTCAAATCCCATTGTAATCATGCAGTATTTCCGAATTACAAGCAATCAAAGTGGCTGGCAAAGTTGTAGGCCTAAGACGTAACTTTGCCTAGGTGGTTATCTCAATAAATAACGTTTTGCTATTTGTAATAATATTTAATTGTGTACATGAGACATTGTGCTTGTACTTTTTTTCACAGGCTACTGTAGGGTTGTGCCAAAAAAAGATTGTTACTTTAAAAAAATAGATTTTTTAGTTAAAAAATAATCATCACAACATACACCAGGTATGGATATTTAAATATTTCGGCTCCGATGCACTTAAGAGTATTACATTACATAACAAAATATACCATAATTTACCACTCTTTACAAATGACAACACTTTTACCCAAACCCGTTTTGTGTCAATTCGACAACTGGAAGTTGGTAAAAATCGATTTGCAAGATTTGACTTGACAAACATTGCAAGTTATTAAAAAGATTGTAATAAATAAACTCAATTAAGAAATTTAGGCACACCTATTTTTACTCTTATCTGTTCATTTATAAAATCCAGCTAGTGACAGCCCTAGACCCAGGCAAAATTGTGTAACTCAAGTTTCCAGAACACTGCCCAATATTGCCTACTACGTTATTATAATGAAATATATATATATATATATATATATATAATATACATATTATATATAAAAGAACAATAAAGCATAAAATCTTACCTAGGTAGGTAGGTAGGTAGGTAGTTAGTACGACATAGGTAGGTACGGTGCCAAACGGGTTAATATCATGTAGGTACCTGCCTACCACCTACTAGTAGTGATAAGATGCCAACAATGTTAATGTAGCAGAACTGTAGTGATGGGTCAACAAAAGGTGCAACACTACAAAGCAAAAGCCAGTGCCGCGCTGCGATACCTACCTTCTACTTAGGTACTTACAAGTAGGTACTTCCTTATTACTTATTTACTATAAGGGTGAATAGGAATTCAATTTATAGATGTTTTGTGTTAGCAAATAATGCTTGAATTTAAATATATACCAACCTAATAATGAAAAATTACATTATTTTATAAAACTTTGAGGAGTAAACTCGTTATCTCGTCCAGGCACCTGTGCCCGCAGTTTCCTTGTATGGACCTTCTGTGAAAGTTGATTAGTTTCGTTCAAGCCGTGTGGGGTCGCAGTCGCACCGAGACGCTACGTGAGTATGTATACTTTCGCCGGGCTTTGTTGGCTGAGAAATTTGCGCGAAAGATTGCACGCGGCGCAGATCGATCGCGCTGTTTGTAAACATTGCGGCACCGGGGCCGTGTACCTTTAATAATGATGTTCGACTCACCTGTATGGTTTGCGCGTTATCTTTGTCGAGGAGGAACTCCATGGACTTGTGCGGGCGCGGCGTCCGGGCGCCGGGCGGAGCCAGCGCCAGCAGCGAGCGCGCGTGCAGCACCGTGCGCTGGGTGTCCACGTCGGTCTCCAGCACGCCGGGTGTCGGCGCGGGCGGCGGACGCGGCCGCGGCGGCCGGTGCGCCACGCCGCCCGCCGTGGGAGCCCCTGGCCGAGACACCTCCTCCTTCAGCGGGATCCGCACATATTGCGGCCCGACCGCCGCGCGCGGTCCCTGCCCCGCGTCTGCCGGACGCGGTGGACTCGACGCGCTCCGTCCGTTCGCGCCTGCGCGACCCTTCTTTTCCTTGCGCCCCGAAAAACGGAAGTTCGCGAACCGCGAGAGGAAGCCTGCGATGCGGCTGCGCGGCGCACGCGCGCCCGCGTCCGCCATCCCGCTGCGGTCTGAGCGCAGCGCGCGCGGCGCCTCGTCCCCTCCTCCCACCTCTTCCACCTCTGCGTCGGCCGCGTCGTCGCTCGCGCTCGACGGTACGCTCTCGCTCGTACTAGCGCTCGCCTCGCGCCACGACACTTCGGCTACCACCGGTGAAAACGTAACGCCCTTCGATCCGGCAGACACAGAGCGCGCAGGCGGCCCGCCTACCGCGCATGACACCAGCTGCAGCGAGGCACGCAGCTCCTCCGGTGTATCGCGCGGCGCGGGCGTGCGCGCCCGCAGCTCCGGCGTCGAGCGAACGCGCGCATCCCCCGCGCGCAGCGGTGTTGACGAAAACGGCTGACCGCGCCGAGCCGGTGACGGCGAGCACGGTGGCGACGGCGAAGCCGACGATGGCTCCATTCGACGACGCAGTTCGTCTAGCACATCGTCCCAAGCGCCCCACGAGTCGCGCAGTCTCTTTGCTGTCAACACCGATAGTTCCCTTTCGTAGTTGCCAGTTTCCTCGAGCGCACGCTTGGCAGCCTCATCGAGCCTTCGGGCAGTGGCTTCCATCTCGCGCGTGAAGGCGATCTCAGACTCGGTGGTGTCATCGCTTTCAGCGCTGGGGTCGCGGGTAGGCAAGGGAGAGGGTTGTCTTGCGGAGGGAGGATGCGGTGGGGGCTGGCGCGGAGGTGGAGGCGGCGGCGGCAGGCGCGGGCGCCGCGGGCCGCCGCGGTAGTCCAAAGCGGTAAGGTCAGCCACGCTGACAGTTAGCGCGTCGGTGACTTCGAAGGTTTGTCGGAAGCGCACGCGAGAGGTGCCAGCGCGGCGGCGCGGTTCAGCGCACACGTCGAGCTCGGCGGGCAAAGAGAGTGCCCGCGCAGCTCGAGCCGGCCGCCGCTCCGCGAGGGCGGCGAGGTCCGGCGCGGAACCGGCGGCGCCGTGCGCTATTTCTGGCTGGCGGCGCGGGGGCGGGCGGCGAGCGCGCTCACTGTAGCCGCTGTCCTCACTCAAGTTCTCAGCGGAGAGGTGCGTGCGTGGTGCCGGTGGCAGGTGCGCGGGCGGTGGGGAGGCGACCGGTGATTCTAGTGAATCGGGGGACAGGCTGGGCGACGCGGGGGCTGCGCAGGACCGCTCCAGGGACTCGAACTGCGCGAGGCTCGAGGAGCGCGAGAGCGAGCCCGTGCTGGTGGTGGGCGAGGACGCGCGCTCGCGCCGCCGCCGCTTGGCGGGGCACGCCCATTCGCGTTCTGACTCGCTGTCGCACTCCGAACCTACGAACAAAACTTTTACTCACTACACCACTACAAACTGCATCTACTCTGTACCACACGGGTAACAACTTCACACGCTGCGACTGAATTAGATAAAATTGTACAGAAGCACGTCAGTACAGACAGACACCGGCAATGACAATGACACCGCGGCGCGTGCGTCTATGGGATAGAACTTGGAAACAATCCAACTGATGCAGAATTGGGAAACGACTTATAGTTGCCAAATTCAAATTATCATTAGCCGTATGACTCCTACAATGTTGACACCAACTGTATTTTATTTAACGAATATTTCATATATTCATTATCATAGCTACTACGTTTTATATTGAAACAGTCACAAATCACAATAAACACAAGTACAGTTCTTACTTATATAATATTATCTGGATATAGGGAATATCTGGATATAGCTGGACGTCACGGCAGATAAAATAAGTAAAGAATTATGATAACTATTAGCGCCATCTAGTCACAAATGTTGTAGTTATAACGTGGTCGTTTCGTATCATCATGTATCATGATGTCGTGCAAGTATTTGCCACTAGATGGCGCTAATATTAGTAAATTATCTCAGTCAGCTATCCGCTGCTAGGTGGCGTGAGTAGTTATAAAATTACCTCCGTTCCCCCGAACATGTATGACAGAGTCGGCATCTGAATCAGAAAGCCAGGTGGCTGCTGAAGAGCGTTCAGAGCGAAGGTCATCGCTAGTCTCTTCTACTATAGTCTCGAGGTACAATGCGTGGTTGCTGCCATTATCGCCTGTAAAAAACGTTCAACTTTAGTTAAGCTACTCTGCAACAGATGGCGCTGAAAAATATCATAGCATTGAATATCTAATCTAATACCTTTAAACGACCAATTCTTATATATAATCTGAATCTCGGAAACGGCTCCAACGATTTCGATGATATTTGAAATATAAGGGTTTACGGGGGCGAAAAATCAATCTATCAACTTGTGATCTTCGGGAAATTTCGTTTCCAACCCGAGCGACGCTCGGTCTTCCAGGTACTTTATTATAATAATAATATTCGCATTGCATTGCTACTTTTCAAATTCGCTGATGGTAACATTCGTAAGTTCGTAACGGGTATTTTTTACGCATTAAACGTTATGTTTTAGCTTAGTGTTTTAGTCGAATGTCGATATGAAGCGGCGCAAAAGGTGACGTAGTCAGATTGTGTACATAGTTACAATGTGCTTTCTCTCGCAGCCTCATTAGATGACGTAACGCTATACATTACTTGGACGAGGGGAATCGTGAATAGTCGTGACTCGTGATAGTACAAAAATGCAAGCTTTCATAACAAGCCTGAGATTCTTTATAGATACAATGGAGTAGGTACGTACGTACAGTCACTAGAAAAAATATTTAGCGACTCAATTTACAAACAGATCAATGTTTCGCCTCGGGGCTTTAAACAAGCTTTTACTCTTGTAAAAGAGTCCGACATGTGGTCAATTTACTAAATAAATGATTATTTATGTTTTTATTAACTTCACATGATCGTTTGTTATTTTTGAGACTTTGGGGTTTATACATATGTATGCCCTTGACTGTACGTAGGTATGTTTAGTTCAAATCTTGTTAGTAAATTATGTATGAACTTGTTCAAGTTTTTGGAATGGGGTATATTTTTTAATACATTATTGTGTTAACCCGCCCGATTACATTGCAATAATACCTATACTGACTCATGTCTTAGAGCTGGTCTGACGATGAGTCCAAAAGTGGCAACCGGAAATTGACTGTACCTACCTATATTAATGTGGACCAACAGTTTCAGTTCAGTAAACTGGCCCCATGATAAGGGCTGTTTAACCTGTTTTACGTTTTATACGTCGGTAATATGGAGTGAATCAACTATAGCGCTTCGGAACAAACCATGATTGCGTTGCGTTGAAGAAGCGGCACAGCGGGAATACAGTCAGCAACAAAATCGTGTCGAATAAGTTACTAGGTAGGTAAGTATATTACTACCCTAATTTCTGTATGTGTAAAATGTACCTATAGCGTTTGTTAATTTGCCTTCGATTTTGACAGTGCGTTAAGTGACTCAATGTGACCATAGGGTTGACCTGCCATTTTAATTAAAAGAAGATATTTTTTTGCGTTTTTGAAGGCGGTTTTTTGTTTTTTATGTTGTTTGAACTTCTTGATAATGTTAATGAATAAAAAGTACAAGTAAATGATTATATGTATTACCAATTAAATAAAAAAAAATGTATGTAATAGCTACCTAGTTTGACTGCTCAACTATGTGTGACTGCGAATCATCAGGTTTGCAAGACGTGACCCTATTTTTAATAATACAAAAGGAAGTTTATACAAATAGAACGCTCGGCTGCCCGTTAAAAAGTCTACTCTGCACCACCACGTGCCAGCAAGCTTCCACGTTGTCGTGGACTTATTATTACACGAAGGGTACCGCACACCTGTCGGCAGGTGGTATCTACCCACGGTTCATCGCTTTGTATTTCAAAATTAAATTATCTGTACACGTATTTAAGTACTGCTTCGCTTGTATTACATTAATTCTTTAAAATCATTACCAGATCAATACACTTTAAGGGAAAATAATGGTGCCGTCTATTTTTAAAGAAACTTATTAACTGTTACTAAAAATTACTGTCCCAAAATGAAGTCTTTTGTGATACAAGGGGAAAATTTGCCATATATTTCTACGAGCTTAAAATGGTAATCACCAAATAATACAAAGGTTTAACATTAATTAATTTAATAGCCAAAAATATATCTATTTTGAGAAGCGAACGATAGAAAAGTTGTCGACCGAAATTCCTTTGTTATTTATGTTATGTACAGTCACTAGCAATAATATATTATCTAATATAGGGCTCTAAAATTCAGACATGTCTTTATTACTAGTATTACTACAGGCATAAAGCGTGTCAGATATTAATTTTGTGCTCAATGTTGGATAATATATTATTGCTGGTGACTGTACCTATGGAGGCGGAGTATACCTAAGTAGTTCTGTGAACTTCTGTGGAACAGTAAATGGATTTCGATAACAGAGTGCGTTAATGTCATTTCAATTGCATCTTACACCAGTTCTGGCAGTTATATGGTAAAATTAAAATATGAATTGTTCACCAAACGTTATTAGTGTTATTACTCGTCGTACTGGTTACGTAATTTCCTTGGATCAGAGGTTTTATTCCGCGGGTGTAGTGATATATTCCAGTTCGTCTGGACGCTTGCGCAATTTGATAGTCAAAGCTAATTGAATATCCTGTATTAAATAATAGACTAGGCCCAAAACTGAAAAACGCGTATGTAAACCATGGCAAGCGGCAATTTATGTAACAGTTGGGGTGACAACATTATCAGAGGGTTTTGACCCTGCAGAATACGGATAAGCCTGTCGCCGTTCCAAAAGGGGGTAGCAGGATAGCCCTTCAAAAATTGCCCCCAGAGCTTTGGGGTTGGAACTAGTTAGTATCAGATGATGCCCCGTGAGGAGAAAATACTTAATACCAATTTTTAACCCTCTAGGTACTGCCTCCTGGAACCTCACGGCATCCATTTAACCATAAAACGTTTTTACTTTTTTTCTCAAAAAGTATGAATCGGAACAATACCAAATTTTGCATAAATATTGCTGTAACCAATATAAACTATTAAAAAAAATACCAGCCCTCTAATTATTTGTTTTCCTCGAAAAAAATAAAAAATAAAACAGCCTGTATAACAATTCAGGCTCGTCGTACAAACACCATTTTTTTTCTTAATATGAAACAACAACTTATCTACATAATATGTAAGTTTCGTATAATTAGCAAAGGTAGAACACTGTGGAATACATGTAAATGTACTGTTTAGTACATACCAGGTCTCGGAACCGGTTTAAAAAATACCGGTTAATTCCGTTTTATTTCGGTTTTGCTCCGAACTTTTCTTGGGAACGCGAACGTTTTGAGAACTTTATGTTAACCTTAATTAACCGGTTTAATCCACGAGCGGCGAATCAAGGTCGAGAAACCAAAGCGTTGCAACTTATTTTTTTGACTTCAAGTGATGTGAAAACGCGTGCGTGCGGTACGCCATTTGTTTGTTTACTTTACTTACAATTCGGGGGTGTGCTGTTTAAAGCTTAATATTTCACTAATCATTTTTTTTATTAATTCTGGAATATGTTTAAAGGCCTGTCGAACGACACCCCACAACATGGGGTACACGATAAAAAAAAACCCCACGAATACCCAAAAAAAAAATCTTCTCCAGATTTTATTTTATACGGGCGCGCTTCAAGTAGTCTAATAAGTTATAATTTCATTTAACAACCACGAAAAGCATAATGAACGATTTGCATAAACATAATAAACAATTGTATAATTTCATCAGGCATACGATCGAATAACGTAGCATTCGTTTATTGTAACTATCATAAACCATGTCATTGCATTTGAGTCAATTTCTTCCAACTAGGTTGGGTGAGGACCTCACCGTGAGGTTAGAGCTGTGACCACATTAATAGTAATGAAAGCCGTTACAAATAAATATTTTTTAATTTATGAACATTATGGTTTTAGAAATTATGCATTTCGTTTTATGTATCATGATTATTATATTTATCGTTGGTTTGTTATAGAGATCGAAATTACGCAATTCATGTTATGTACTTAGAAAATGAAAATTAGACCATTTGTTTTTATACTTATCATTACACACACTCTATAAGGTCGTCGGCAGCGAATAAAGGGGGAAGCTTCCAGATCTTCGTGGTGCAGTATGTCCTCAGAGAGCCGGAAGATGTTTAATTTTAATGAGTCGGACCCTAGAAATCACACTCCAGTCCATGTTAAGTGTATCTTCGCGAAGCTAATCTAGCTTATTATATAAAGGAGAGTCCTAGACTTACCTTTCGGAGGTCGGATTTTATAAGAAAGATAGTTAGGGTCATGATAAAAGAACGCATCTGCGGAGTATTGTCCATGCTTAGCTACATGAGCAGGAGAAGAAACCAAAGTCAAATCTAAAAGGGAAGGGGTGCAATTAGGAAAGTGATGGGTAGCGTCAGAAGGAAGAATACTCAGGTTACAGATATTTAAAAGAGATTTATGTCCCCCATTATAATGTGATGATTGTAAGAGGGCATAAGATCTTCGAGAAGTTTCTCAAATGAAGTAATTAGTGAGTAGAGAGGGAGAATAAAAAACACCAAGAAGACGTTTATTATAAGATAAAGTAATGTCGAGGAAAAGATATTCCGCGGCGCCAGAAGAAGATTATGGAGACATGCCAGCAATAGAAAAGGGGATATGGTAACGAAGATAAATAGCAACCCCGCCACCAACTCTATCAGAACGGTCGGTATTCATAT
Source organism: Acleris literana (assembly GCA_946894065.1). Classification (NCBI taxonomy): domain Eukaryota; kingdom Metazoa; phylum Arthropoda; class Insecta; order Lepidoptera; family Tortricidae; genus Acleris; species Acleris literana. Next base: position 26,689,158 of record OX335668.1, on the reverse strand, counting down.
GACATTTTCGAAAAAAAAAACTCCATAAGTTTTCCAAAATGCATTTATAATAAAAAGTATAAAATAAAATAACTGTTTAAAAAAACAAAACCCGCCTTCGCAATATCAAAAATAAGTTCTTTTAAAATGGGAGGAAGGTCCAATTGAAGTCGGCTTTTGGTTAAAAATATTGTGGGACACCGACTTCAGTTGGACTGGCCTATTATTACCTCCCAATTTAAAAGGAGTTATTTTTGAGTTTTTGAAGGCTAGTTTTTGTTTATTTAAACAGTTAATTTATTTTATATTTTTAGTGATCCTCATTATGCTGTTACGTTGTACCACTTTTTTAATTAATAAGAAACTATAGAACATTTCAAGCTCGCCGCAAGCAACGCCGCGGGAAAGTCATAGTCGTATATTTAAACCTACACACACAGTCGCTCAACTATCTTAATCGAGATATCTTATTGCAACGATTGAAATAGGTACCGTTAAGGATTTCCGGTGGCCATCTGTGGTTTTCATCATCAGTTCACCACACCAAGTAGTACTTTCCAAGAGCAAATGCACGAGTTACTATGAAAAATACCCAAATCGCTACAGGTGTGCCTATAATATTTGAGGAGTTCGCTTGATTTCTTCAAGATCCCATCCCATCATCATGGTGACGTGTTGAAAGTGAGACCAACTAGAAAGTACCCTTTCAAACAAAAAAATATTTTTCAAATCGGTCCAGCGCAGCGGTCTTTGAGTAATCGGGGAACATACCCAAAAAAATAAATACTGACGAAATGAGAACTTCCTCCGTTTTTGAAGTCGGTTAATAACTATTGCAATTAGCCCATCTATAACCTCTTGACAGGCACGCATTGCTTGTAGGTATATCGTGTTTGGTTAAACCGCTTTTTTAGCTCGAAACCGGTTAATTCGAAAAGAACTTTATATAAAGGTTCCTCCAAAAACCGGTTAAGAAAACCGGTTTGTGCGAACGGAACCGAAATCAAAAGGTTTGAAAATTTAACTGGCACATACTATGTATGTATAACGCAGGCGTCATTATTAGGTATGGTATGAGTAAAAGACAACGGCCCTCCGGGAAGTCCCCCGTGTTCGATTTTTCAATTTGCAAAGGAGGTGTTAAATAAACACAATATGAATGAAACTCATTATTACTTATTCGAGCAAGTGTTTTGCTGTTTTTTTCTAATTTGCTACGCTTGCAGGACTTGAGAACTTACGTAAAAATACTAAGTAAGTGTAAGTAGTAGGTACCTAGTAATCAGTATCCTGCCCTTTGAACCGAAAGTATGCTATACCGGAAAAGGTGCAGCCGATACAAAAAAATTCGACGCGCACTTTTTTAAATCGTTGTGTCGGTACCCTAAAAAAGGTCCCATTGTTATGGTTTTTTTTTATATGTTGTAAAGGACAAAATAGCTTAATTACTTTTGAATAAAATTCAAATCCTAGTTAAGGTAAAAAGTATATCTTTAAGAAGAAGAAGTGGACAGCTACTAAGCTAGGATATTCGGCCCCAGCCAGGCTAGAAAGTCGAAAGTCCGTCAGATAATCGGAACGGATCGATTCGGCTCTCAAATCGAATAATCTCTCTTTACTTTGGGTTTGAAGTAGGCAGGCATACATGTATTTACTCGTACAGACATTTGATATTTACATTGTATACTTTCTACTTCCATTTACGTTTTATAATACCATTTTTTACAAGTTTTAATAGCCTTATAAAGAGTTCGCAAATAAACTTTTTAATTTTTGTTATTACTCAAGACGTGAACCTTGTACCTAAGCGTAAGGGGTTCTTATTTGAAATTACCTAATCAACCGTCGAATTGTACATACGTCGCATTTTGTCCTCTTTTTCGTACCTATTCCTGGTAAACGGAAAATTAAAACGAAATCGTCAAGTTAAAGGCAGTATAACATACCGTAAGTCGAGTATATACCTAGCGTTATAGATGGACTGCTGGTAGAATCTTGCAGTCACAAGTTTCTACAAGGTAAATGTACGCTTCGCCGAATCCGCCGTATCACCGTATCTTCTAATTTAGTACCAATTTCACCAAACGATGTTAACCACGTAACAGACGATTAGAGCGTTAACAGCTGTCAAAATGTATGAACTAACAGTCGATTAACATTGATTAAATTTAACATCGTATGGTGAAATTGGTACTTAAGCTATTATTCTAGTACTTACAGTTGATATTAAGTTGTGATATTTTTTCCGCTGGCTAGATTCCTATCCCTTCCACTACGCGGCAAAGCCGACTATTTGCTGTCTCAATCGGGATGCAACAATCGATCAAGTAGGATGATCGCCGTTTTGTATGCGAGTCTTTGTGAAAATCGGTAAGAAATCGCGTATAGTTAGGTACCTACTTCTTAAGGTCATAAAATCGTTTTAAGTTACCTTTGTGTTTGAAATTGTGGTTTTCCTGTGTTATTTTTTAATTAGTTTTTGTGTTCTGATAAATTAAGTGAATTTAGTGTTGTCATATTTGGGTAAGGCCGCCAAAATTATCACTTTTTGACCGGACCAAATTTTCCAGGTTGATTTCAAAAAAAGTATAAGCATTACAGCCCTTGTAGTTATTTGATTCTATAAAGCTACTATTGAGCTTGTTTGGCCATATCGCAAACGGAATAAAAGTGGTTTGTTTCTTTAAAATTTATGTAACTATGTTCATTAAACCCCCCTAATTTTGAAAATGGCGTGTCCTTTTTTATACCGCAACTTGAAAACTATGTAACTTTTTATTTTTTTAACATATACAAAAAAACGTTTATACGTTTGAAAGAACAGACTATACCCCTCTGTTAAGAGTAATTATGGTTTTTAAATACTTTTAACTGAGTATTTTATTGATCTTAGATTAGTTGATAGAGATTTTGTGTAACAATTTTTTGTGTTACAAATAATTTCCCCCTAACATTAACGAAAAACTAAGGGAAAAACGTGTTCCGATACAGCAACACTGTAAGGTGTAAAAGCAATTTTAAAAAAAACAGGCATCTGTAGTTTGTCTATGAGAAACGTTAGAACTGAGTAGGCCGTTTTCGTCATAAGGTTTAAAAATCTTGTGTTACGTGATTTCTCAAGGAAGTAATTGTTTCGAAAAGTTCACTTTACTATAATTGTATGCGTTTACGTTGAAAGAGTAAACGATAATATGAATTTGTGTCTAGTTTAGCTTATTTTCCGTTTTATAACCTAAAACTTTTGTAAAAATCTGGTTTTGTGTTACATATTTGGTGCTTTTGTGTCACTTTTGTGTTAACCATAACACAAATTTTGTGTTTAGTAACACAAAACATTTGTAAAGGTTCATGCAGATTGGGAATACTATGATATTGTTTTTTTTTAATATAATGGTGAAATTTATTAAAATTTTGAATGCAGTGGTGAATGGTACATTATGTACAACATACGGCCGCATTCAACCAAACCGAAATAAGGTCTTATACTTAATAATGATGTTTTATCTCAAGAACGCCGGTGGGCCATACTTGTGTAAGCTATAAGTATACGTCACCGTTGTATGTATTCGTGTCTATCTATACGCGTTACAATTAAGGGGGTGGGTAGGGCACAGATACACACATACTTAGATACACACATACATAGATACAAACATGCACAGATACACACGTACACAGATACACATTTTTTTCGCAAATGTATTAAATGTATACACGTGCGGAACAGTCATTTTCACTCATCCCTCGGGACTTGTGCAAATTGACATACTTTCCGCACTTGCATCAAAATGTACTAGGTATTATTTTCCTAGAGCTATACTTAGTTTGTTATATTTCTCTCATGACCAGAGATCGGACAAATGGGCGTCATTACTCGCAATAATGTGGACATGACTTCAAGATTTTAATTAAACAAATTAAATTACATTAATTGATTACTTACCCTAATAAAAAAACAAAAAACCGCCTTCAAAAAGCAAAAAATAACTTCTTTAAAATGGTAGGTAAATAGGTCAGTCCAACTGAAGTCGGCGTCCAACAATATTTTAACCAAAAGCAGACTTCAGTTCGACTGACCTATTTACCTACCATTTTAAAGAAGTTATTTTTTGCTTTTTGAAGGCGGTTTTTTGTTTTTTTAAACATTTATTTTATTTTATACTTTTTAGTGATCCTATTTATGCTGTTACGTAGCTCCACTTCTAAATTTTAATAAGAAACTATAGAACATTTCAAGCTCGCCGCAGACAACGCCGCGGGAATGTCATAGTCATATTTAAACCTAAATGTGCTTCGTCATAGTCGCTCAACTTCCTTTATCGAAATATCTTATCGCCACCCTTGAAATAGGTACCGTTAAGGAGTTCCGGTGGCCATCTGTGGTCTTCATCATCAGTTCAACTTCACCATATAGTACTTTTCAAAAGCAAATGCATGAGTTACAGTGAAAAATACCAAAATCGCTATAGGTGTGCCTATAATATTTGAGGAGTTCTCTTGATTTCTCCATGATCCCATCATCAGATCCTGACGTGGTGACAATGGGGCCAACTAGAAAGTATACCCATTCGAACAACGAAAAAAATTTTCAAATCGGTCCAGTGGTCTTCGAGTAATCGGGGAACATACATAAAAAAAAAAAAACCCGACGAATTGAGAACCTCCTCCTTTTTTTGAAGTCGGTTAAAAATAATTTTGATCCTTTGCAAGGTAGTAATAAATAAATAATACAAAGACTTGTTATTGTGTAGATTTATTACAGCAAGTAAACAGTATTTTTTATAATTTTTCCGTGATTAGTTTATTCCTTTTCACGGCTTAAATAAACTTATGAGGTGAAAAGCTGCTTTCGCAATCGACGGATGTTAATGGAGCAAACTTAAGTAGATTAATATTAATAGCCACTCCTCACGTTTTTTTATTATTTATTTATTACTGTCCTGCAAAGGATCAAGATTAAAGTTCAGGTAAGAATTCAATTAATGTGTTTAATTTGTTTAATTAAAATCTTTGGAGTCATGTCCACATTATTGCGAGTAATGACGCCCATTTGTCCGATCTCTGCTCATGACTAAATTTAAGTAAAGTTTTGTCATGCTAGGTTCTGAATGTTTTTAGCTCTGTTTAATTATATTAAAAAACGCAAAGTATGTTTTATAATATTTTTTCTTACCCACTATTTTAACACCAATATGAAACGAGCTTTATACAAAAAGCGTTACTTTTGTGTTACATTTGCGTTACGGTAACACAAAAGTTATTGTGTTACTTCTGTGTTATAAATGATAATTTTGGTGGCCTTACCCATTTATAGAAATGAGCAAAAATGTGAACTCGGTGATGAGTTAACCTTCATTTTGACGAGTGGAGAGTGTGTCTTCGAGGCAGTGAATCCGAAACTGGCTCAGCATAATGCCGAGGTGTTAAACACCTGCATGCCCTGCAGCGCTGATTTTCAGCCAGCTCCGTTTGTGACAGACGGACTGTACGCTAAACGAATAATAGTGTAAAAAAAATATATACTATTAAACAATGATATTTTATATAGAGATACGTCATCTGCGCGCAAAAACGTTCCTCGAAAAGGAAGGCAAAATGCCTTACTTTTTATCTATTTATCTCTTGCTAACAATAGCATTCGCTATGGATTGCCGTCTTTGTCTCTGTCAGTAATTGGTCACGGGTTTTGAATGCGTTTAGTATGAGCATAACGTATCTTAATATAAAATATCATTGCTATTAAAAAAATACTTACAGTTAATGACAAAATAAATACAAAAACTACATGCAATTACCTTGCAGAAACATATTTAAAAAAGAAATACTTAGCCAGTACAGCATCGAGAATTTGGCATATTTCATTAACAAAAACCAAAAAACTAAACTACAATTTAAGGACAAAGTGCTGGTTGGGAAATAATGATGTTCGGAGCGGCGACAAATAGCCTTTACGCTTACGCTTAAACGAGTACCTACTTGCTATAGTAGGCAGGGGATCCGAATAGGAGATGACCTTCACCTAGCTGTTTATTCGATAAAAAGTATTTTATATCAAAATTAAAAATGCTAAGTAATATATTTATATCAGCTTGAATGGAAAATTTCAGTCCAGTCCATACAAGACTAAAAAAAAACTGAAAACCATACAAGACTAAAAAAAAAAAAAATAGCAATTTTTAAAAAAAGTTCACTCTCAGTTTTTTTTTATAATATACCTATGGACTGGACTGAAATTTACCAGTCAACCTATTATAAATATATTACTTAGCATATTAAATTTGATATAAAATACTTTTTATCGAATACACAGCTAGGTGAAGGTCGTCTCCTATTCGGATCTTAGACCACTAGGCGCTCCTTGGATGGGAGGGCGGAGATCATTCCAGCACTTGGACGCCGCGAACCTGAAACTACCCCTTAACGCCGCGGTTCGGTGCAGCGGCCCCATCGCCCGAGCTTTAAATCTGCGTACATTACTGGACCACCGGATCTTTTTAAAGAGGTACGACGGGGTCATGTGTTGCACCACACCGAACGTAAGGGTCGCCAGGTGATTGCGCCTCCGCGCAGCCATGTTAGCAGGTTAGCGGCGCTCAAATACGGAAATCATGAGACATTTCATTCTTACTCAATATGACCGAAGTTTTAAGTTTGGATCATGCATGTTCTCTCGAAATACAACATGTTTAGGTAGGTAAATAATGCATAATAAAATACATCCAAGATATAAGAACAAATATACCTACTTTTGCGCATCACACTAATATTACGGATGGGTTTCAATTACTAGGTAACTCTAAAAAGCTCTTGCATTGCATTTATTTAACTACTAACATTTAGTTTAGTTTAGTATCTACAATAATAACAAAATTTACCTACATGTTTATTATTTTTGCATAGCAATCAAATAATATAAAATTGATTTATCATAAAAACCTTTGGTTAACATTTACATGGAATAAAGCCAGTTGAAATTAACACAGGTAAAGTATAATTTTTAAAATGATATTTGCAATATCAATATAATAACGGATTTCTTACATATTCTGTATTATAAATGTATATCTAATGTACAGCGACCGTGTACCTGTAAGTATATGAACATTTCGAAGTTTCAGCCTTACTTTCTTTCTTAATAAAATACTGTTGTCTTTAAACCGAACTCTTGCCGATAAGCTGCCTACGTACGCAGCGCAAGCGACCTTGAGGCTTATCTCCGCAGATAAGGCGTGCATTGATAATGCTATCACTGGTAATGTCAAGGCGAGACGCGGAAAAATCAGGCTTTGTTCAAGTAAATATAGGAGTTGTGTGAAGCGGCACAGAGTCCAAGTAGGTGTTTTTTTCCTTTTCTCCCTCTATCTCTCTCGTAAGATTTTTGTCATTTTTTCCTGCTAAACTACGCATGATATTTGATATCACTACATAGTATAAAACAAAGTCGCTTCCCGCCGTCTGTCTGTCTCTATGTAGGTATGCTTAGATCTTTAAAACTACGCAACGGATTTTGATGCGGTTTTTTTAATCGATAGAGTGATTCAAGAGGAAGGTTTTTATGTATAATAAGTTTTGGATTATGTAAGAGTGTTACAGAAAACTCACATAAACCGAAGCGAAGCGAGGGTGGGTCGCTAGTTATATTTAATTGAATATTTATAGCTTTATATAATATATATGAAATATGTTTAAAAAATGACTGACTGCCGAGTTTCTTGCGGCGTTTCTTCTCAGCAGTGGTCTCCTCTGGGGAAGCGCTGGTAGTTTCTTGACGTGTAAAAGTGCCCATGTGGCCTACTTACTGAATAAATGTCTTTTTTTTTAAGTACAAATTTTTGTTACATTCAAGTGTCCCCCCCTACACTCAAAACTACAAATGCTTGTAATCTAAAAAATATCTTAAATGAAAGCACATATATTACGAATTTTAAAGAAAAGTTATAACGACTTAGTAGACTTGATTGGTTTCTGAGATACAGGCGACTAAATTGACCTAAGATAGCACCAACTAACTTTAAACAGAGAATTAGTTCATACTAGTTGTTTTTGACGTGAAACGTCTTTAAAATCGGTACCATACACGGGGTACCATGTCAGAAAACCGGACCGTGACGAGATAGTAGGAGATCCGAATAGGAGACGATTTGCACCGGGATGTTTATTCGATAAAAAGTATTAGATGGTCTATATCGTCTGACATTAATAACTACAAAACTATTCATCGTACAAACATGAATTTATAGACATTATTTAGCGTTTATAGTCAGCTCGCTGCTAAGACCTCGAGTTTGCATCGGGGCCGGGCGGGGCGGCGGGGGAGGGGCACTGCGCAGAATAACGAAAACCGGCGCTCTCGCTGGGTATATTCAGTATAACTCACGACTCACATGTGATAGCGCGGTGATTCTTTCGTGTATTTATAGAGTTCATTTAGACCAATCGATTTAAATAATAATAAATGTGACTTGGACGATATTTGTAGTTAAAAATAAGTAAATAAGAGTCAAAAATTAAATAAAAATCAATATGTCGACCTTAGGTCGTGCAAGGGCCAGCAAGAAATATAAAACACGACTATCGTCGGAAAGAGGGGGTCATGGGCCACGCACAGGTACTTCAATGACCGGCGCCGAGCGTTCGAGGCGGTTAAGGCGGTATCGGAAATTCGGGAGCGTCTCAAAGCTGCGGAGGCACGCTCAGTAAACGACGCCGATTCCGCGAACGCTACTCGTACTACGTCTACCGACGACCCCGCAAGAACCTTTCCCGCTGCTGTAAGCGTACCTGTGGACGTAACGAGTGAAGATATCAACCATACATCTGTCGCATCTGGCACGGCATGCTTAGTAAACAACACCGACTCCGAGAGCACTGCTGCCGCTAGTGTACCTATACCATCTATTGCATCTGTTACTGTACTGAGGCCAATGAACAGTAGTCGAAGAGATGCAATGCAAAAACATTGGCGTTCAGCGGACAAACGCTTCAACATGATATTCGAAGCTAATCCTTTTGGGGTATCTTGCAACGTTTGTGATCGACTTTGGTTCGGAGATTTAAAGAAGGTGAAAGCTAGCAACATTTCTTTCCTTCAGACTAAATTCCACGGTGAAAAGTAAGGGTATTTCGCTTATGTAGTACTTGTAGCAAGTCGATAAATGCTAATAAAATCCCAACGCGCTTAAACGGATTTTATTATCCCCCAAAGCCGAACGAACTGCCGCCGCCGCTTGACCCGATCAGCATTCATTTCGCTGCGCTTACCATTTCTGCAAATTCGTCGACTACGCTACGAAGGTAATTATACTATAGTCGGTCAGGTGATGAACGTACCTGTCGATGTTGACAACATGGTGAAGCAACTACCGAGGCAGATAGACAACGACTTCGCCTTTAATGTCAACATAAAAAAGGAACTTATTCACAAATCCAATTACCTCAGCGGTTTCGTACGTAAATCGGTTATCAAGGCTTGGCTGCGTTACTTGGTAAACCAACCGCTGTACAAATGCTATGACATAAAGATTGATTGGAGTGTGTTTGACAAAGATATGGATGAAAATATCATGCTCGAGCTTCAGATTGAGTCTGTCGACCCCGACTCTGCTCCCGAATCGGAAATCCTGCTCGCTAGACAACATACTTTGCTATGGAATGAGGAATAATGTTTGGATATTGCTCCGGGACAGAACTCGTCTCCGATCAATATAATCTATGATATTCACGGCGAGGAACTATCTTTCCCTCAAATATACTACGATGTGCCCCGTCACTTCGATCTCAACATGCGGGTGACTCCATACATGATAGCAACCAGCGGGAGTCGACGTACTGATCGGCGTGGAACAACTCCAGAACATATTATCTACATAGCCATGAAGATGCTTCGCATCCGCGTTGTTGAAGGAATCTACAACAAGTTTCGTTGTGTAAAGCAGACTGAGTCAATCACACGCAAGATGCTTGAGGACCGAAACTTTATGGAAGATTGCATTGATAAGAACCTCGCTTTCATGAGTTCCATACCGAACTCCGTTCAATATTGGATGGGTCGCAAAAAGGATCTATTTGCAATGATGCGCCAACTTGGCAAACCCACGGTATTTCTTACTATCAGCGCTAACGAGATCAAGTGGTCAAAGCTGCTGAAAGTACTACATGACCTTAGTGACTCATTCAAAGACATTCACGTCGAAGATCCTATAATCGATTTGAATCGATTTCAGCGTAGCCATCTTGTTAATGAAGATCCGGTTACGTGTTGCGTGTACTTCAAGAAATTGGTCGATACCATTATGGCGATGCTACAAGCGAAATGACATACAACCCACTTGGCCCTTACCGTGTTCTCGATTTCTTTCTTCGCATTGAGTTCCAGCATCGCGGAAGTCCACATGCCCACATTCTGCTGTGGCGCGAGTATGATCCCCGCGAAAAAATATCTGAAAATATGCCGAAAACCGTCCAACTCTTGAATGATCTCTGCTCGTTCAGTCGGAATTATCTACCAGGTGATTTATATGCAAATCAAATCCATATGCACACGTTTATTTGTACGAAGCGTGGAGAGACTACTTGTCGCTTCAACATACCATACTAGCCGATGAATGAGACTAGAGTGCTGCTACCGTTGCCCAAGGACGATGGACGCAAAAAAGGGTTACAGATGAGAGCCACTAAATTACGCAAGGTGTTCAAACGTGATTTTAGTGAAATTTATACTAATACGTTCAACCCGTGGATCGCGCGCACTCTTTGCTCTAATTGTGATTTACAATTCATACTTGAAGAGTACAGCTGTGCAGCTTGTATAGTATTATATTATATTGTATTGTATAGCTTAAAGTGGACGCCTATTGTAACCAGAGCTGCCAATATCCCGCTCGGTGGGACTGTAAAGTGTAGACGTAACCAGTTCCCGGTTGTGTCAGCAAGCGCGATTACCATTCACAAATGGCAATCGCGAAGACCAAAAACTGCCCTCAGGGGAAAAAACTCGTGTATAAGCGAATTTTGGCACAGTTGTAGAGAATGGTGTTTTAAAACACATACTGAAAGTACTGATGGGTGGGGGTGGAGCTAACGGGTGGAGGGGGGTGTAAAGGTCCCTTTCTTTAGTTTTTAGTAAATAACTCGTAAATGGTGGCCCCTAGCAAAAAATGTTCCGTTACATAATTAATTTACATAAAAGATTCAATACACTTTTTTGCTGGGATCAATATTTAATGAGATATGAGGGAAAAATGATTCGCGAAGGGTCATAGTCGGGTTTGCATAGTAAGTCGGCCCTTACATCAAATGGGCTCGGGTTTTTTTTGTGACTACCTCTTATAGTGAAGAATATTTATGCTGAGTATGAACATCTTAATTGTTTCAGTTCTCGACTTATTATTACTTTATGTTTTTTTTGATGTACTGTTTTTCGGGATGTATTCAAGCGATTTGCTTTAAATTTTGAAATAATGTTCTTTTCATAGATTTGCATCGCCTCCCTAAAGACAAAAACTAGATATCATATAAAAAAAAGAAAATATAGACCAAATAAAAAATATACATTATTTTTTATATGGTTGTGACACCTCTAGATTATTTTTTCAGAATAATCCTTAAAATGGCCTACTACTTGCCAAAATATCAAAATTGTCCAGGCGGTACTTCCTATCAAAAATCAGCAATATGTGTATTCAGTTCTGTATTCAATCGATTTTGTTTTCTTATGTTATAATGGATTTTTTTTTGCTATGGGCCACCGTTTACGAGTTATTTACGACAAACTAAAAAAAGCGACCTTTACACCCCCCTCCACCAGTTAGCTCCAGCCCAGGCCCCACCCATCAGTACTTTTTAACCGACTTCAAAAAAGGAGGAGGTTATACGTTCCACTGTATGTATTTTTTAGTATGTGGTTTAAAACACCATTCCCTACAACCATGCCAAAATTCGCTTATACACGAGTTCTTTCCACTGATTTGGCTTCGTTAAGCCTAGCCTAAGCTATAGGTACGTTTTTTAATAGGTACCTACTTGATACAAATGAGACGCAGGTCGGAAACCCTCTGTGCTCGTGTCCGATTCGCACTTGACCGGTATAATAGTTACATCAATGACAACAGTCTTCCCGATGTAATACCTACGCCTATTTATAACCGTACCGAGAATGCTGTGCCGCAATATATCGAGCCTTTACTGTTCGGTAGGTACCTACCGCATAAATTCCCATTCACTTTAGTGAGACGCCGCTTGAATGTATATAAGCGATACCAACGAGAACAAATATATTAAATGGGACACTTATGGCCTGTTGTTTGATCAGTAGTTAAAGTAACTAATGGTCAAAAAACGTTACTAATGGTTAAAATCTCAAGGAAATGTGTCAAATTTTCCATTCCTTTTTCGAATTTTAACAATTAGTTAGTTTAACTACTGATCAAACAACACGGCCTTAGGTAGGTTCAAATTCATTATATCGTAGTTTGAGTCGGTAGCAACTCTGTGATGATAAAATAACGTGGGCATATTTGTTTTCCCTTCATTGTAGAGCATTTCTCAAAGTTTTTGCCACTTTGAGTGACCTCTACAAATAAAATAAAAAAATTGTAGGTAGGTAGAGAACATCAAACTATGCAATAATTAAATAATATTCTAATGAGTCCCAAAATATTTGTATGGAAAGTTCCTTTTGTGTTACGAAAAACCTATGAATATCGGTATAACAAAATGTACTTTCCATACAAATATTTTGGGACACATTTGAATATTATTTAATTATTGCATAGTTTGATGTTCTTTACCTACCTACCAATTTTTTTTTTAAATTTGGAGATTTCACTCCGTGGCAAAAAATTTGAGAAATGCTCTGTAGTGAAACCGGCTTTAGCACTTAAGGCCTAGCCACACCGGTTGCGTGATGTGCACGTGCACGTGCGCGTTCGCTTTCCACTGCATTGTAGACTATGAATTCTCATTACGACATGTCACTATACAACGCAGTGGAAAGCGAACGCGCACGTGCACGTGCACGTCACGCAACCGGTGTGGCTCGGCCTTTATTCGGTATTATCGGCCCGCGAATTTATATTATTTTTAGACGAAGTACAGGAATTACGCTGGGAAATCCATAAAATGGATATTAAAACAAGTTTTTGTTCTAGAAGTATGTGGCATTCTGATTTCCTCGATGTTTCCACCTGACTTTGACCTTAGTGAGGATGCACTACAAATGAAAGAAAATCAACGATGTTTATAATATAACCAATCACCTAAAGCTTAAGAGGCCGTATACGAAATTTTGGTCGATTCGCTGATTTACGTGATTTTACAGACGTGATTTTTCAGTTGAAAAAGTTTTAATGCACAACACGAAAGATAGTTTCTAATTTTAACGAATGTAACTATGAGCTACTTTTTTGTTTTTATCATTTTATTTTGTTTAATCGACCTGACAGCGGCGACTGTTATGTGAATTTTGCTGGAAGAGGTTTAGAATGTCACATATTCATGAATCTTTTTGACGTCTTAACGGTATGAAAAATTTACAATGTACTGCTGTGAAAGTCGTCTAAAAAATGTATGAATTACTTTTTAACACTTTCATATAAATTTTTCGAGTAAAAAAAATAATAAACTTGGTAAATTTTTATAGAAAACGCGCAAAAATTATTTTTGATTTCGGCTACTCAGAACTCTCGTTCATAAAATTAAAACAACAGAAATAAACTTTAGTTCAAAATCAATCCATTACCTAAAAAAATATCCTAAATCTCGCATTATAAAACTCGACAAAAATAAAAAAGTGGCTCAATTATTCGATCTTAACTAAAATGTAATTTAATGTTGAGCATTAAAACTTATAGACAAGCAGTGTTTTAACTGTAAAAAAACAAAAATAAGCAAATCCGGCAAAATTTCGTGTACGGCCTCTTAAAACCATATAAAATTGCACACATTTTCAAGAAGTTTTAGTAAGACTATATAAAGAGAAGAAAACATTTGCCTAACTAAGAATATTGCGTTTCTGTTGAATGCCACAAAAGCTATTTACTTCTCAACAAGAGCAATTTGAATCTTTTCTAAACAGTGGGCAATACAAAAAAAGCTCTAAACGCTTTTTAGATTTCTTATAATCTTATCACCATATTAAAGGTCAAAATAAATGACGTCAATCGGTATGCTGATAATAATTTCCATTACTTGTAAATATTTTTACACGAAAATAAGCAGTAATAACTAAAGAGTCCCCGAACGAGTCGTAAATATTACGGTATAAAAATCCCTTTACATGTCTACCAGTCGCAGTTATTAAGGTTTTAGTGATACCTACTTAATAATTTGTATCACTATTAATTTAATAAATTATAAAATAAATGAGGTAATTCCAAAACTTGATATACAATTCTGCAAAGTATCAAAATATCGTAAAGATTGTTGATCCTTGGATATTTTAGATGTGGATTACGTAGTAGGTAGGACTAGTAGGTAACTATCAATACTCGGCGGTAAGATGAATTTTGATACGCTTTAGTATGAGCATAACGTATCTTAATATAAAATATCATATCACTGCGGAAAATTAAAACTTTAATCAATATTAATTAAGTCATATTTGGAAGTATTACATACATATATGTGTAGGTATATATTACCTACATAAGTTTTAGTAAAAACTATTTAAGAAGGATAGGAAAGTTGAAAACACTAGTTAACTGTTAATACATAATAAACGTTATGTTAAAACATACGGATGCCTTCTATTAGTACGGGCGGTAACGACCATAGGTCAAAATTTTGGTATCGGATGAATTCACTTGGCACAGATGTATCCTAGGGCAAACTGAGCTGATTTAGCTCGGTAGCCATCAGCCACCCCCTGGGGGTAGGGAGGGGGGATATTCAAAGTTACACGCCGCCGCGCTTCAGATAAAAAAATATATCGGCTTTAGTTTACCTATCACCTCAAGTGTGGTATCATTTTCTGATAAACCATAGATGTGGCTTTCATTTTTGATATAAATATTACACTCCTTCATATAAATTTATTAAGATACGTAAAGAAGTTTCACAACATCAGCTTATCTTTTTTGTTTCAACACACAATATTTTATAATATATGTACAACACCATATTTAAAAAAAATATGGGTGAATAGCCCAATTTATGCGGCAGCGCGAGTTAAGACAGCGGGCGGAACTAACTCAGACGAGGACTCGCCGCGCAGCCTGCTGCACTATACTATCGATGTCACAAATTACATATTGTTTTCGTAATTAACAAATTAAACTTAAGGTGAATTCATAATACGGAGTTATTTTACGACCGACAGCTAGAGAATATTCCGCCTACGGATGCCAGTTTCCAGCAGCATCTCCTAAGAGCTGTTTACCAGGGTGTGCACGTATGGGGCCAAGCGATGGTGCCGATTCATCTTCCCAGTCCGGCGGATTGGGGATGGGAAATACAATCGAATCCCAATTGAAAACCAATTTCGAATACTGCACCGCTACAGCTTGTCTGGAACTACTCAATGTGACAATAGTTTACATTTCTAAGATACATTGTTATGCCTAGGTCCTTACGGTTCATATTGTAATTTATGGCATTTTTTGTACTTTAGACTATATGGAAGGACGTATTTCCACCTGGTCGGCCTTATGTGATTTGATCGTTTTGCGATCAAGTCTGTCTGTTTTGACTTGAAGACCTTTTTTTTTATCAGATAGACGTTGATGTATCAAACTGTGTAAAGGGATTAAGAATTTTATAATTTAACTACAGCATAAACTTCATTTCTAATAACAATCACTTAAAAAAACCAATTTAATAAAAGTAAACGACAAAACGTTGCGGCATCGTGCCGAGGACACTCGCAGCGTTACTCCGCTGCACTACGATGCTCGGTCTTGGGGCAAAAAAGGAGCCTTGCCTGTGGTCGCCAGAGACGCTGATTAATTTATCTGAGACTTCTTGTATAAATTTCTCTGTGTCAGATGACCACGACCCAAAAGTTTATATAGCAAGTGCAGCAACTAAGTAATTTGGCTTTAAAAAAGCGTATTTGCGACAATTGATGGTTTGGGCGTGGTTTGCGGTGGTCCCTGGCTTGCGGGCAGAACCTTGGACATGAGATTGTGTTAGCGTATCAACGCAAGTCACGTCCAACGCCAAGGGAGAACCTAATGCCATGGTATTAAAGTTCATTCGTCGGGTCTCTTTTCATCTAAGGCAGACAGGCCAGTGGGCTCAAGCGAAGCCGGGAATGAAATTGTACTAAAGCCCGACGGATCAAATAGGTTATCGATGCATGTCTGTAAACTTAACCAGCACTGGATTTGTAACACAGGCCGTGGTGTCCTGGGTCGTCGACTGCATTTCCACAACGGCAACAAGGATGCGGCTCGTAGACTTTAAGACCGCGGCGGAGGCACACTGCTATCCTGAAAGTATTAGGATCTAAAAGAGACCCTCCTAGGGTTCGTGAAGGGAGCAACGGGCTTCTCTTCTCGGATGAATTTTGACTATTTTCCAAAAGTTTGCGATGGCAAAATTTGCCCTATGCTGCTTGGCTAGCTTTTTCGACTGGCAAATTCTCACCAGGGTTACAGACCCGCCAAGGATCCTCTGTATCGGACAAGAACAACTAGTAGCCCAAATGCCAAGCCCACCGTACTTTACGGGGAGGGTTGCTTGAGACCAACAGGTGAGTGTGAGATGTTAAAATTGTTGCTAGAAGTTGATTTTAAGATATTTACTTGGAAGTTCGATTTTTTAATCATATAGTCGTTGCATGATAACTATATATAAAATGTATATTTTTTTAAAGCTGAATAAATGTTCAATAATTATTATTTTTATCTTTGCAAAAACTTCAGTATTTTCAAAGACTGATATTTATTTAATAAAAAGGATATAAAGCAGTGTTGATATTTTCGACAATATTTTATTTATTTTCTAGAAAACTGTATATTAAATGTCTCAAAAATGAATTCCTCATGCCTAGTTTATCAAAACATGACACCACACTCGAGGTGGTAGAAAAATTTCAATGCTTCGTGGCGAGTTTGCGTCTCAGTTAGTTCCGTCCGCTGTCTTAATTCGCGGGTCCGCGCGGGTGTTTTTATTTATTCTACTCGTCTCAAATAAATGGTATAAATTAAACTATATGTTTTTTAAATCTGCATAAATTGGGCTTTTCAACCGTATTTTTTTTTAATATGATGTTGTGCATATACTATAAAATATCGTGTGTTGAAACGAAAAAGACAAGCTGATGTTGTGAAACTTCTTCATGTATCTTAATAAATTTATATGAAGGAGTGAAATTATTATATCAAAAATGAAAGCCACACATATAGGGTTATCAGAAAATGATACCACATTCGAGGTGATAGGTAAACTGAAGCCGATATAATTTTTTATCTGAAGCGCGGCGGCTTGTAACTTTTAATACCCCCCCTCCTTACCCGCCAGGGGGTGGCCGATGGCTACCGGGCTAAATCAGCTCAGTTTGTACTAAGATACATCTGTGCCAAGGGAATTCATCCGATACCAAATTTTTACCTCTCCATACATTGGGTGACACTACCGCCCGTACTATATGTAAATATAGCGCCATTAAGTTTTGCGGTTAGTGAAGTGATTTAAATCAAACATTTTTAAAATGCTTTTACCATAGCCAGGCATGCAGGTATCCGATCACTCGCTAAACAACGTTTCACTAACTGATTCATTTCACAAACATGTCATTTGCAAAACCTGTTAGGTTAGTTTTATGAAAATCCTGATATAAGTATTTACAGTTTCGGAAAAAAAGCGTTTTGCAAAATGATAAGATTTTGAAATGAATCAGTTTGTTAAACAGAATAAACACATTAGGCCTCATGTGTATTATTGATACAGCCCGTTAAGCAAAAATGTGGATTATATTAGTTAGTTATCAAGACGTGTTGGCAGGGCTCTCATGGTGCTTTATGGTTTCGGGAGCCCGCTGCGCTGGGCGAAAGCGGCCCGGGACCGACCGACCGTCGAGGCAAGTCCGGGAAAGGCTATATCTCCAGTGGAATAAGTTTGGCTGACATGATGATGAAGTCGGTTACTTTTCGGTTCTATATTAACATGCAGTGGCAGGGCCCTGCTCGCAAAATCGAGTTCTTAAGGAGGAATACACCTATTCGATTCGATGTTTGACAGTCGAACCTTTCGCTGCCCCGCTGGTTTACACGTGTACGTGCGTGTGCACCGACTTTCCGTGAATTCCCGCAACTAGAGCGAAACGCGGCTCGCAATTTAACTATAGAGAACTAGGGCTACACGAAATCGATGTAACATTAGTAGTCTCTTTCTCTTAGCTCTATCGCAAGTGAGGAGGGAGACAAAGACTATCCTAATTGTATGTTTAGGGACCTTTTTCGATTCCAAAAGGTTCTACAATATTTTTGTCACTAGTGCGAGGCTAGTGATTGAGGCTGGGGCATAGTTTAGTTACTAGGTATTTTATTTAGGAACTCAGTATTAATACTCGTAGTGGATTACGAACAGATTACGAATGTATTTCCACTTTCAAATCGAGTTTAGAGGAAGGTTTGGTTGTCTCGGGCATCAAGAGTTCCTCACGCAAGAGCAGCTGACGCGCGCCCATTTCCATCTTCTAGATTTGTCTCGATGACTTATTATACAGTCGATATAAATATGATTGTGCACATTCGTCACTTTCTGACAAAACGCAAGCGCGGCCATTTTGATTATACATTTTGACTGTCACACAAATCTTGTCTTAAAAACATAAGTTTTACAGAATCTTATAAAAATTACAAATTATTAGACTGGGTTTTGGGTTTTTATTTAAATCCACTCGTTTACATGTGTACATCTAGACACACGCAGTGCGTCCGGACATACATTTTACAATCCCACATGAAAGCGGCGAGCCAGAACAACATTTATATTCATTTAATTATCAAACCCATTCTTAACCAGCCGTCGTTCAACCAGAATGTCGCCAGACCTGTTCCGCTCCGTAGGCCTCTGCCTTCCTTCTACAAGGGTTTATCTACTGAGTAATTCTTAAGGTCTATGCGACCTTAGGTATCAAAAATAACGAAGGGTAAGATTCGATTCAGCTAATAACTTTCAAATGCTCTTTTGACTTAACTACAAGTTAGTTAGACTAATTGCGAGGAAATAATGCACTCCAAGAAAAAACAGATCTCAAGAAGAACTTTGTGCGACTAGCACCGCACGCAGGGGAACCTGAGAGATGTTGATATGCAGATGCACCCTTCCATATGAAGGGGAAGATATGCCGCTATTTGTATGTATATCTTTGCTGGCACGAATAAACCCCACAGACCCCACAGTCCAAGGGCAAGAATTTTTTTATTATTCGCAAGTCTTTTCTGGTAGTTAATGCTATATTTCATGATCTCCTGTTTGACAGTTGGTAGTTTCAGGTTGAGATATATGATTCTATTACAGATGTACTGTGGTACGTCGAAGATGGATCCAACTGTTTTGGTTTGGAATCGTTCCAGTATCTCAATATTGCTATTGCTGTCTGTGCCCCAGAGCTGGATACCATAAGTCCAAATTGGTTTTAAAATGGCTTTATAAACTGTCATCTTGCTGTGAGTGCTCATTTGCGAGTGGCGTCCTATTAACCAGTACATACTGCGCAATTTTATGTCAAGTGGTTTTCTCTTGGCCCAAATGTGTTTTTGCCATGTTAGTCTTCTGTCTAAGTGTATGCCCAGATATTTTGCATGATCGTCCTGCGGAATTTCGTCGTTGTTTATTGTCACCGGAGGACAGGTGTCTCTCCTGAGTGTAAATGTTATGTGAGTTGACTTGCTTTGATTCGCGTGCATTCTCCAAATTTTAAGCCATTCTTCAATTATGTCAATGTGATGTCGTTAGGTGTAATAATTACAGATTACGTGATCACACATGTAACTACAAATTAAATGATCATAAATCGTCGTTTTTAATTGGGAAAGTTCCTTTTATCTTGCTTTAGTACCCATCGATAAGATAATTGAGAAAGCAAGACGAATACGGGCAAATCCCACAAAAATATGATGTACGGCTTAAAATCACGTTTTTTTCACAATTGACCTATAAGTATAAAGTTTACTAATATTCTTATTTTACAGTGTACAACAGTGCGTTGCGAGTGATGCTGCGGCTGCCGTGGCGGTGTAGCGCGTCCGGCATGTTTGCCGTGGACGTTTGCAGACGGGACGGCTTCTTCGCCGTGACGACCGTGATGCGGAAAAGACTATGGCTATTTAGTAAGAGGCTGAGCAAGTCGAGCGAGTCGAACAGTACTTATTTTACTATAAATCAGTTAAGGCGTGCACGGAGTTTTATTATAATTTTGCGGGAGTTTACAATAAATTATAAATTATGAATATTAAATGTTTAAGTAATAATATTAGTAGGTAATTAAAACGCTACTTAAAACTAAACTTGCATGCTACTATTTAATAAATAATATGTTGTCGTAAAGGAAAAATTACCAAACACCACTAATTGTACCATATTTAAGTAAATAGTCCTGTCAAAGAAAGATTGTGGATGGAATGGCCGAAAGCAGAAAGTTTGACTTCGGAACTTTGTTTGGACTAGTTAGGAGATAAACATACTAAAAGTCCCCACCCCTGGGAGGTGAGCCCTAGGAGGGGAGGGCACAAGGAAGGTCCCGTTTTGTTGTTTTTTGTACTATTAAAGCAGATAAAATTCTCTACAACTTTGATTCTATACATTTTTCACCTATTTTCAATCGTTGTCTAGATATGAGCTCCGAAAAACGGTCGATTTTCAAAAAAGTGTGTTTAGCTACCTATGGTATTACTGCACGACACCTTGCACTTTGGACTATGCGCTGAAACTTGGCACAGTTGACTATCTTAGCTGGTCTTGAGTAGATTCGGACCGGGAGCCATCAAGAGCCAGTGCGCATTTAGTGGGGAGAAGGAGGACGCTTCCGTGCTTTAATTATAGCAACATTAGGTACCTTCTTTTTGCCAACCCCCCCCTTGCCCCCCCCCCCCCCCCCTTGGGACTTTTAGTATGTTTATCTCCTAACTAACTACTCTAAACAAAGTTCCGAAGTCAAACTTTCTGCTTTCGGCCATTCCATACACGCCCCCCTTCTGAGCATTCATTTACCAAGGTAATAAGGGGATTTGAATCTAAATTTATTTGACTTTTCTTGACCTGCACTTTGTATTTTATTTTTCCCTATTATTTTATTTTATCTCGTCATTTTTATTTTTATTTTGTAGGTATCTACTGTTGTTAAAAGTAGTTCTCCGTGTATTACCAATGCAAATATTTTAAGTAGAGATGCGACTCTTATACGCCATATATAGGTATATATATAGAGCCCTTCATAACCGCTTTTGAATTACTTTAATGGTAGTGTTGACACACGTTTGGTTCATAGCCATAGCGGGATATTTATATACAGTCGCCTAATTTCTTTTTGTATTAATTTTCCTCACGAACATGCTTTAGTTACCCGAATGGTTTCTAAAGCATGGCAGTGAAGTGCTAAAGGCAAACTTTATCAAGGCGAAATGCTTGATCTCGAGTCGAATTTCAAATGTCCCTATTTGGGATACCGCACCAAAAAAGTAACGTTTACATTGTAATTGCAATCCTGCTGTTCGTCCGGCGTCTCTCTGATACAGCTACATATTTCGGCAACTACGTACTAAATAGCTAATAGCTACCTTCAACTTCTGCAAAAAGGGCGAAAGTAGCAGGGCTAATATACCATAAACCATCCATGACGCGTTCAAGAACCGCACATTATGACCACCATAAAAATAGACTGTTTTGTTAGAACAAATTTCTTATCTGTAAAAATGTTATTATTGCTAAATAATAACATCGATTTCGATAGTATTATATCATTCAAATTTCGAATATCTCTGAAAAACAAATAAATTTGATTTGATCTCTATTCTAATATCAGTCAAGATGACTAGATTCGAAAATTCGTTGCATACAAATTTGACAAATGTCGCACGTAAGTAAGATATCGAACAATATGATAGTTGGAGCCGACTCTAGTTTGTCTCTGAATTAAAAAAAAACTATGACAGCTGCCAGAAAACTTTTCATTTTACTAATAAAATTACTGTTAGTGGCCCTGAACAACTACGCGATGCCGGTCATAATAATGCGGCTCCTGAATGCATCATGGAGGCTTATGATATGTTGGTAGATAAAGTAGTGTATGTAACTGTACATAATTAGGCATTAAAACACTTGTGTGATGTTATTATGAAACTCGCCTTCCGGCTCGTTTCTTAAACCCACACTCGTGTTTAATACCCTTCATTATGTACAGTCACATAAACTACTATAAGGTTAGCTGAAATAGTTCCTTTGGACATAATTTTTATCATCATCGTATTGTTATTTTTTTTTAGGTACATATTACGTAGGTACAGTCATCAGCAATAATATATTATTCAACGTTGGGCTCAAAAATATCTGTTACTGGTGACTGCACCTACAAAAGACAGAAGGCGCGGTTGTCAGTCAGTAGCGGGCTAGCTAGCGGCCCAAAGCCCATAACGTGTACCTGCCGGCAGGCGCGCGGCACCGCCCTCTGCCGTTAGGCGACGGCCCGTGACCGTACGTGCTGCGGTCGAACATTATACAATCTAGCCAATACAAATAGTAGTTACTACAGCTGGGGAATGAGCGACTAGGCGAACCAGGTTCTCATATTATTTACAGTTGCTTACACCAAATAGGTATTGAACTTGCGTGGCGAAGATAGTGCCTACGGTTAACAAAGAACACTCACTATACATTATGCCATTTGGGTCCTACGCCCAGGAAATCTGGCAGATCTACTGATTAATATTGGTTATTCAGATAAAAATATTCTCGGAGTATGTTTTATGCTTGTGACCTTTTAAGTTTTTTTTTATTGTACGTTTTTTTT
Source organism: Acleris literana (assembly GCA_946894065.1). NCBI lineage: Eukaryota > Metazoa > Arthropoda > Insecta > Lepidoptera > Tortricidae > Acleris > Acleris literana. The sequence continues at coordinate 26,666,228 of OX335668.1, read as the reverse complement.
TATTCTAAGTTTCTTATAACATTTATACCGACGGTCTCTCCTCGTTTGTATGACGACGTAAGGTTACTGTGACCAAGCCAGGGCTAAAACAGAAAGAGAGAAGTTTGCATCTTTTCTACTGAACTTCTCCGTACATCACATGTATCCTGTAATTCGTAATCACGTGAAATTGTTTCACTGGATCCATTGTACCTTGAGCCAACAAGAGCAATAGCAATGGTTGCTCAGGTTTAGGGTCCCGTTGCCGCGTGTTGATCTAATGTATTGACTTTATTTACTGACGTTCATGTCACACACAGGCGGCGTGTGAACTTGAATATATATCAATTAGAGACCAGAATAAGAAAAGACCTGGCAACACTGACAGGCAACACTGGTAAGCGACCATTGTGGCAATCGTGTCGGCGTCAAATTGCATCGCAAGTATCCCAACAAACGTGCGAGCGTTTACATCAACAAATGCAACAAGGAAGTTTATTCTTTGATATTGATACTGAAGACAATACCGGGTAGCAGCCGTACGAGCACCTTTACGAGTAGTTGAGTACACAATTAGAAGACACTTTTCCCGGATTCGAATCCCGATAAGGGCAAATATTTGTGTGATGAGCGCGAGCATTTGTTTCTGGGTCTTGGTTGTACATACGTATTCAAGTATGTATAAATCTAGAGCTTAGTTTGGGACCAGTTAAAGTGTGAGATTGTCCCCTTATATTATTTTCATCGATTCATATGAATAAAATTACGTAATGCTTGTCCCATCCACAAAGAGCTCGATGAGCACTAACCCAAGTTGACTAGTGAATGAGCAAGTAGCGGGTGGCGCGCTCACGCTGCAATGCTGGCCATTCAGCGTCACGCTCAACGATCAAGACTAGCAAGACACGTAGCTTAAGATAATATTGGTTCCGTGGACAGATCAGGAATGATATCGACTATATTAGTATAGACCGTTCCAAGTATCATTTCACGGACAGTATACGTATCTATATAAATCTATTCAGTATTAGATCCCTGATTTCCCATTTGCTGTACACTACTTCGAATAACTATTATAATATTACACCAGTTATCGCCGTGAAAGTTAATAGACTACAGAACAACTACTAAAAACACTAGTAAAGTACTCGTAAAACCCTAAACAACTCATCAGAAATTCAGACCTACCGGATCTAACGCAAGGTGCCAGTAAGTAAATATCGACGACAGTGTTATGGATTATATAAAAGCTTGCAAAGAAGAGTTTGGCTCGGTGGCAGGTGATCGATGACCCTACAACGTTTTCAAGTGTCAACCACCATATTAGTAGCAATTTTTGGGTAAAAGTTGATGATACCATCGATGAACTATTCATTCGACGATGATACTAAGTGCTAAAATAATGCCACTTTACAAAGTCTTGGTACAGGAATGACGATGCACGTGACTACATATCTATCAGAACCACAGTTGTGACCATACAGGCCTAAACAAACATAACACACTAGAGTTTGAACCTGTACCTATAAAAAAACATCTGATTTAAAAATCGATCGCGCTCATTGAAGGATGACGGTTGCAGCTGCGTTCAGGAATTCGTCGAGAAATCGTCGTTTGAATAATGTATAAAAGCAAGTATTGGTAACACTGCGGGTTCATACGAATACATATATACACTATTTGACGGTTGGAAAGTTGTGATTTATGCCAGCGTCATCTAACATCAGCGTGATTGTTGACAGCAGTAAAGATAAATCGTTATACATACAACAACCGTTGCGTAAAAAAACGTCGCGAAAACGCAAGAATCTTAAGACTGCACTGAAGGATTTGAAGAATCACTAGAACCATAAAGTGTTTTACAAACATGATGTATGACCATTTAATAGTTTAAGAAGACCCAGCCTCTCTCACGAAACACCCGTAGCTAAGATTTTTCTTCGAACTTGTAGACATACTGCCGTCTCTAGGTGAAGAATAGAATGATTATAAAGATTCGAATTTGTTATTTAGTAACAAATAGGTTAAAAAACCAGCCAAGTGCGAGTTCGTCTCGCGTGGACAGGGTTCCGTCTCCACACCATATGCCTGTCTGTTAGTCTGTCTGCCTATCTGTCCATCTGTCACAACAGATTTGTTCCAAAACTACTGGACCGATCGAGTTGAAATTTGTTACAAATATGTAAGTCGGTGACTCAAAGACGGATGCGTAACGTAAATAAATGAATTTTGAACGAAGGGGCTAGTTTTGGGGGATAAATTAAAAACTGTTCACATTAAAATTAAAAAAAAAAAATTGAGATGCTCACAACAGACCCTTTCATTTGAAATGACACACAATAAGGTTTGCAAAACTTTTTTTCTAATTTCCTAATTTACCCCCCAAAAGTGGCCCCCTTGTCCAAGATTCATTTATTTACGTTACGCGTCCGTCTTTGGGTCACTGACTTACATACGAGTATGTGTACCAAATTTCAACTCGATCGGTCCAGTAGTTTTGGAGCAAATCGGCTGTGACAGCCGGACAGACAGACGCACGAGAGATCCTATGAGGGTTCCTTTTATCCTTTTGAGGTACGAAACCCTAAAAACGAAAAAACCTTTTTGGCACTTAATTTTAATTGCCAGCATTTTGGGAACAATGCCCACTGGTAGCGGTTTGTTAGTTTAGTGTAGTTTAAGTCATTTTGTAAGTTCGTTCGTTTGTTCTTATTTTAATAGGTTAAGTATATTTTAAGAACTTTCTTCTGCAAAGAGATCACAATGGTAAAATAATACCTAGGTAAGTATGCGTAGATTTATGATAGTTCAAAATTATGTTCATGTGTTGATCAATATCATTAAAAAGACTTAATAGAGCAGTTAAGTTTTTATTTCCAATTCATATTAACTATATAATTCAATATTGCATAACTACAGTAATCCCGAGTGGTTGCAGGGTTAGAAAAGTGCCACTCCATGTCTTCCCGTGGATGTCGTAAGAGGCGCCTAAGGGAATTAAGGCTTGTAGTAGGTACCTACTGTTAGTTACTGGCTTGTAACATTGCAATATACGGTGCAAGTAAAAACCTTCTTCAAAATGCAAATGGAAGGAACGGGCCAGTAAAATCAATTTAGGCGCGAAATCGAAACACCCGTAGCGCGAGCCCTTGAAGCCGAGTAATAAATATTTTAACCAACGTGCTCTGTACTAGCTAAAACGTTGACACGGTAAAATCGTAACTATTTATGCAATTATACTGGCCGGTGATGCCGACAATTGGAAGCGATTTCGGTTAATAATGTATTCTTAAGTAGGCACAATGATTTCCTCTTTATGTAATAGTAGATCACTATTGATGAACTTCGATATACGTTGTGTATTTTTTATTTCTCAATGTATAAAAATACAGTTTTTAAAATGAAATAAACACTTAAATTTGGTTACGATATTACTCGAATCGACGGTCAAAAGGTAGAAGTAGTAGTAGATATAAAAAATGTATAATTGTTATAGTATTGAATGTAACATTATATTTTTCTTCATTAAATATGGGAGCAAACTTTTAAAAAAAACATATTTATTCATTAAATTGGCTTCTTGAGGACTCTTTTACACGTCGATAATATGCAGTGAATCTTCTAGCGCTTCGGACAAGACCACAATTTATTAGGGAGAAGAACGCAAGAAACTCCAGCAGAACATTTTTCAATCATAAAATACCTACAATAATAGGTAGATAAATAAAAGTGAGTTACTACATTACAAGGTAATAAATAATATTTATTAAATCTAAATATCAAAATTAAATCTGGCAAAAATATAATCATTCAGAACAATACGACGGGGTCTCTACGTCAAATCAAAAGGCATAACTAGAATAATTGTATGAAACACAAGTCCTTGTAAACGTGAACAGACCAAACCCCACAAACAGCACCCGTTCACAAGTATGACGCGTATCTTAGCCATTACCAACAACCATGTGTTCGGGCAAGTGGCGACCCGATAAACGACGCCGACGCCGCCGACAGCGGCGACAGCAAAGACTTTTTGTAATAGCCCAAATACTACTTAAATACATCTTTGTCAAAAAGCAGTGTAGGAATCCGGCGCCGTGTCACTACGAACACAAAACAAGTATCCCCAAAACCCAAAACTACGAGTATAAGCAAGTTTTTTTAGGGTTCCGAAGTAAACAATGAACCCTTATAGTTTCGCCATGTACGACTGTCCGCGGGTTAGCTCAGAGACTCTTAGTACATACTACAAAGCTATAATTTCGCAAGAGTTGCGTGACTCCCCCCCTCCCCTCCGCTACAAATCTGGAAAATATCTTAAATGAAAGCACATATCTAACTAACTATCACTACTAAGTAGAAGAAGATTCCTGAAAAACAGGCGACTAAAGAGTTTATACCTACTAAAAAACATCTAAGAAATAACTTTGAATTAAAAATTAGAGCATACATACTTGTTTTTTTTTTGGGTTTAATGTAAGGGCAGCGGAACACTAGACTGGGCATGGACATGCCCTTATCTGGTTTTTATTTCAGAAAAAACGGTTCAAGTTCAACATTTTCAAAACGATCCTCAATACCTAAAAATCCGACTTGATATTCATGGATCCCAAGTAAACACTCTCACTGTACACGTGTGGTGGAGGGAGGGAGGCATCAGACGAGGCCCAGATCCAAGATGAATAGTTACGCGCGAAAAATTAAGCGAATGAACGAATAAATCAATTATAGAATAGAATAGAATAGAAAACATTTATTTCGCTTAATTTTTACATATTTTAGCGATTTGTTCCACCAAGCAGACAACAAAAACAGTAATTTACCTAGAACATTAATATTTTTGGTGACACTCATAACAATGAAACATTGTGATATTTTTAAAATGCGTTGTTGCCATAAAGTGCAGACTAGCGAGTAAGGACATGCTCGGGGACCCCCTGCCCAGCCTGCCCGCCCAGTTTGCGAGCGCGCCGCGTGGAAGATGTCTCTGCAGACACTTTTCAGATATTGGTACAAAAAAGTAAGATTTTTCATAATATTCGGTGTTTTTTTGTTTAATTACTGCAATTAACTTCTTACTGTTCAATATTACGTTGTATTCTGTACATTTCGAAGAGTCTTGGAACGTGTGTGTTGGTAATCCTTTACTATTCGTTGCATTTTTTTGTATAATAATAACCCTGACGTTTCACAATTAAACAAAAGTATGTGATCTACTATACAACATTGTTTCACCTATTTATAGAAAAAGAAGTACAGCTTCTCTACACACAGAAAAATAATGGTATTTCTAGTAACTACTAAAGACGTTCGCAGCGTTGCGTGCCAGATGGTTCATTTAAATAAAATGAAATTTCCTAACAGCTGGAAATCTGAAAAATTACCAGGCATCGAGTGGCTCAGATCACTTTAAATATCTACTTAAAACATATTTCACTGAACATTTCTTCAATTTATCGTACCTAATTGATTAATAGCAAATAAATGTCAAGCCTACCTACTAATAACATTGGTTCATTGTTGATAATCCCTGAATCAATGTTAAAAATCAGGTGTTTCACTGAAAGATTACATATATGGTCACAGTAAAACCACGCTCTTTTTTTTACAATTTTTATGTTTACTTAAGCTTTGAATGTAAAGTGAGAAACTGAAATGTAATACGATTAAGGGCCACTTGCACAGAAAATTTAACACTGGGTTGCGACACTAACCCGAGTTAGTAAACGTTCATACGAAAACTGTCATTTTAACTCGAGTTTGTGTCTTAACCCAGGATTAAATTTTCTGTGCAAGTGGCCCTAATAGTTAAATAGTCTATATCGTTATTATTGGTGCAAAAAAATGAACTCTTTATTTAAGAAACCGCAATGTTAGGATGGTTGGAGCTTTTGGTTTTTCATTGATGGACAGGTGACCCTACGCCAAAGTACTCGTACCTATTTTAAACAAAATCCTTCTTAGGAAGTTTTTTTAAAGTTAAGAATCATGTACTAGATGAATCCTTAGTCAACATTGAGCATTTGGCTGTGAACACTAATTGTAAAACCTGGTGTCAATACGTAACTATCATGAGCCTTCAACTTCTGTTCCAATATTACTTATGTATACCCTGCAATGCCCTGCATATATGTTTTACTAAGTTTATCATTAGGTATTGTATCCATATGCGTACAAAATGTCGGTCCTTTGATAGTTTCTGGGAAAAAGTAACCGAAATACAGACAGACATACAAACAGACAGACATGGCGAAACTACAAGGGTTTGACGACGGAACTCTCAAAACTACCATAAGGGGTGAATTTAATTTATAAGCCAGCAAGAGTTTACCTGCGACCAGGGCCTTTATACTACAGTGACGTGTTATCGTATTTAGGCCAGTCTATAACATCATAGATCGCAAACGCTTTTTTATATGTTGTTAGGTCCCTTGAGAGTAGTTAACACCCAAGTTTGCAAACCTGAAAACCCTGACCCGGACGAGGATAAGGACGACCCAACACCATGAGCCGGCCCGCCTCCACTCCTAAAAACCTTATCCCTCTTCCCCCAATTCTCCCCACTGATCTAGACTGGATGAGACCTGGTCCTTCCAAAAGGAAGAAAGTCTGAACTGTTTTTGCTTGACCGTTTAAATAGTATTATTTTATAGTTTAAATATCTGTAACCTAAATCTAAAATGACAAATTTACACTTTTTGTTTTTTTTTAAGAGATACATTCATACATATTCAGAACAATGTTTTTATCATTAAAAAAAAATCAGAAATTTTTATATTTTTGAGAAAACTATGAAAGCTAGAGGCACTACTTTGGTATTAAATTGAAGCTAGTTAATTTGTACACTAATTCTTATCTCAACTTTTTTTCTAGGAGCATTAGTTTATCCAGTACATAACTTGGAAAATGATCATAACACGAAATTTTCATTCTGTTGAATAAAAATGTCGGTCTTTGACTAGCTTTATCTCCGCAACTAATGGTTTTACAATGCTCAAATTAGGCTTAAATTGTAGCCAATTTAGTAAGCTTTATTAAAGTATAGAACAAAGATACTTGAAAAACGCTTCCTTTATATAATAATTTCGAAAAAACTGAAACAAGTGCTTTACATTTTCACAGTTTTCGAAACAACGTGGAATATTTCTTTAGTGTATGTTTATTTGAAGCCATAATTTCTACATCTAAAATGTTAAATTCACATTTTTCCGCATTTTTTTTTACAGAAAATCGTCCCAAAATTATTCAGTACAATGTTTTTATTATTTAGCCAAAATCCGATATTTTACTTTTTTATTTTGCATGAAACTATGAGGCCTAGAGGCACCATTTTGGTATTAAATTGAGGTTAATTCAATTCTCTACAAATTCTTTTGGCATGACTTTTACCTAGGAGCATTATTTCAGCCGGTACGTATCTTCGAAATTATCCTACCAACACATTTTCACTTTTTGAAGAAAACTGCCCGTCTTTTTCTCCGCGACCAAAAAACATGTGCTCAAATTACGCTCAAATTGTAGCAAAGGGGTTTGGGTAAAAGTGTTATTATTTGTAAAATTCATACATTTTCAAGATGGGCGGCCATTCGTAAAAGCGGTAAATTATGATGGAATTATTAAAAATAAACATATTTTGTTATGTAATGTAATTCTCTTAAGTGCATCGGGGCAAGAAATTTAAATATTCATACTTGGGTGTACTTTTGTACTAAAAACTGAATACTTAAATCTTTAAAATCTCCGCTCCGAGATTATTTAACGCCATAAATGATATATATCCATGTGTATTTAGAGGTCCTCTAAATAACTATGTAAAAATCATCCGTGGCCGCTGAAAAAAAAATGACAATATGCTTCAAACAAATTTACCCAATGCCTTTTAGTTATCTTTATTAAAGTATAAACAAAGATACATGAAAAATACTCCTTAGAGAAGTTTTTCGAAAAAACTGAAACCAGTGCCTAAAATTCGCAGTTTTTCGACCACCATGGGGGTAGCACAGGGTTTTCGGGGTTGCAAACTTGGATGTTAGATACTCTCCACAGACCTAACAACATATACAAAAATCGTAATTACATGCGGGTTTGCGATGTTTGCCTTTTTTGTGTTGGTATAGACTGGCCTAATTCTTTTTAACTCGGCCGCCATATTACTGTCAGTCAAGTAAATAAGAGCTATGGTCATGCTGAAAATACGATAACACGCCTAGTACAATTATCGCTAGGAAATCGCTGTTTTCCTTCAGTAACAAGCTGCCTGGATCACTCTAGCTACCCGATAATTTCTACCCAAAAGAAATCGTCAGTCCGTTGCTTTCACTTTAACGTGAAAAGAGACAAACTACTTACACACTTCCGCAATGCCAACATTAAAGTTGCTATACTTCCTACCCTTCTCTTTAAATAAACTTAAGGAAGGTATTTGTTACAAAAAAAACCATAGATAAAGGTTGTACAAGCCACTACGGCCTCTAAGGATACCAACCGGTTCGGCCAATGCCAATTGATCCGTGATAAGGCATGCAAGGAATGCAGCGCGGACGCGCGCACTCAACAAGGGGCATTCTCGCTATCTTCTTTACCTAAGCCAGCTCTGCATGCTGTTTCCAACTGTATGATTCCAACAATGAAGTTAAGAATTTCTGTAGCATTTGTGGTCAACTTTAGATTTACCATGTTTGACGGATCTAAATGACTATATGCCATCCATCCGTTTATTCGATCTATTTTAATTTAAATAGCCATTTCTACATACCTAGAGGATTTAATCTTGGTATTTTGGCAACGATTAAAAATAGGTATTTTCTGACATTACTCACTCGATATGAACTTTTAGTCAAGTTTGGGTTCCAAGGTTTGTTAAATTTTGACTTGTCCTGTTTTATTAAGTCTTGTATTTACACGAAATGTATGGGAGAGTGTATTCTGAATTCAACATTTTACACGCATTTGCAAAGAAAAAGAGTACTTTATATTCAGTGTACGGGAATGAGATATTTTGCTACAAACTCTTAACATAAAAGTGCCTGTTTTTTTGCAAGTCTTAGTATTTGATCTGATCGTCTGTGCTACCTGCACAGACGATCATATTGCCAAGCACAACATAATTGTCGGCGTGTTTTTTGACAGTTGGCGGGCCCTATAACGTATTTTTTGTCGACAGTTCACTAGCAAATAGCGATATGCGAATACTAGGTGCACAGAGAGGCGGAGAGTGTCAGTTACATTAGAACGACGTTGTAATGTTCATTTCCGAATAACTTCGTCCCCCGTAACCCGTAACAAAGTGTAGCCAAGTGCAACGTTAACTTCTTAAACTAGCTGCTGTTGAAACAGTCTGAAATAGCAACCGTAAATAATCGACAGAACGTGCGTCTATTTCCGACCATTCACCACATTCGCAGAAATAGCTTAATACGGGCCCTAAACTCAAGTCTGATTGATTAGATTTTTACCTACTTAGAGCGGTCCCGCACTACGTCCGATCCGAATCCGATCCGAACCCGTGAAAATACGGATCTATAGAGAAATCAGATGACGGATGGCTTCCGTCATCAAAATTGCACATTACTGGCGTCGGTTTTTTTTACTTCAGTAAAAGCCATTTTAATTGCTTGTACTATGCCAACTCCGTGATAATTAGGTGATGTCAGGGTTCCATACCCAAAGGGTGCCAACTGGACTTTATTACCAAGCCTCCGCTGTCGGTCTATCTGTCTGTCCGTCTGTCAGCGGGCTGTAGTTATCTCGTGAACTGTAATACAATTAACATTAACACAGAATTACCATAACCGCTATAACAACAAATAAAAATGAATTAAAAAAATGGTAGGGAACCGTTCGTGTGGGACACTTGCTCGTAAATACTGTCATTAGGTATGTTCATATGCTTTAGCCGTTTATGGAAATATGTAAACCTTTCTATCTAACCTTTCTAGCACCCTAAGGCGTAATGGGTTTCTGTAATTTCAAATCAAAACGGCATTTTTATCTCGAGAACGAGACAATCGAACATTGTGTCCGTACCATTCTCGGCGGCGCAAACACCGTCACCGTCACTTATCTTACCTAAATAGTAATAGTTAGCTGATTCTGGCTTTCTAAGAAAGCTAAATCAAAATCGTTTTTCTTACGTGGATGCCATGCGTCACTTTTAAAGCACGCAAAGTGAAAATGTTTAGTCCGCCTTATCACTTAACAGATAAGGCCGACAAACCATTGCGCTACAAATTAATGAACAAGAGGCTTCAATAGACTTGCCTTTGTATTTCCTTCTATGCTACATTCATTCAGAATGCAACAGTTCAATTTTCTAGATAGTGTAAAAGGTTCTTAATGAATAAGAAGTACTTTTTCCTTATACTTTTCGCATAAAACAAAATGTAATAGTGAAGCCTTATTAGATGCGGTCTTAGTCGCCCTGTCTATCCTGCTCAACACGAAAAAACGTACGACTGGAGAATAAACCTTAACTTTTATCTATAAGTAAGTAGTTATTTGTGCAACAAGAGAGCAAAGTTGGTTTTTGCTGCGAGTGTTGTTTTTGAATCCCGAGTAAGCGAAGGATTCAGACACGAGATGTAAATAGCTTTGGTCTCGTGTGACACATACAACTTTTCACCTCAGCAGCGAGAACATAATTACATAGGTAAAGAAAACTATATGGTAAAAATTAAACAACATGTAAAACAAACAATATCAAAAATTAAAACTTAAAACATAAATTGTTGCAGTTTCGCATATTAAAAGTAACAGTTTTGTTTGGAACTAGGGCCTTACTAAGTAGGTAGGTACCTACTACGCCGAAAGCTTTACAAATGGGTAGTGTGCACATACATATATGTATTTTTATATTAATGACGGATAAATACTTACGTTTGTAGCGAGAAAATTGCAGTCCGGAGCTTTATAAAGAAACTTTTTAATGTTAGCGAGCAATTTGTGCCGTACTGACATTCTCTCCAACAATGCAATAAGATTGGGATAGGTTTCAATGTGCACGTCATCTTTTGTCTTTATTGTGGTTTCAACATTGAGTAAATATTCCACATTGTAGATGGTTGCCTCTTTTGTGATAATTTTATGAATACGCTAACAGTACAGTCTCCGAAAAAGTGTTTGCACCCTTTGCAAGTCTGCATTGCTTAAAAATATCACACGCTTTTAGATATTTTTCTGCATTTTTTACACGCTGCTTCAATGCTTCCGGTGTTAAATGGCAGACTTCGTCATTGGACTCACTCATATTTATTTATTATTAAATACTTTTATAATATCCAAGGTGTATCGAAAGTAGGATAGCGTAACAGAACAATAAACAAAAACAATAAAAATAATCTCGCAATTTTTGATAAGCGTTCTGATACTGCACCCGCGGTTTATGTCACAAAAGTAAAGATTGTTAAAACGTAAAGTGTTTGTATTTTTTTTATAAATACTCTCTTTATTTCATTATAAAAAAAAAAACCATTGTATTTAATATAATAATCACATTTAAAACTTTTAACAGATAATTTGCAATTTTACGGTTACACGTGTGTCCGAACGTTTCATTGTTTGTTTCGTTCTGGGCCAACTAGGTATGGAATTAGAAAATCGAACTTCGAATCAACTTGTTTCTATCTCTCGCTTTTTTCGTAGCGAAGTGAAAGTGACAGAACAAAGTAAAGTTCAATTTTTTCGAATGCTGTGAGACTTGTGAGTAGCCCAGCACTGATCTCGGAATTTAAAAATAATAATTAATAAGTTACTTTGTCTCACGCTCGCATCAAAACCGAATTTTGCTCACGGTTTTTAAACAGCAAAACCTGCTTGTTTGAGCTGCTGTAGTGAAAATATAATAATCACATTTATAACTTTTGACAGATAATTTGCAATTTTACGGTTACACGTGTATCCGAACGTTTTATTGTTTGTTTCGTTTTGGGCCTAAACTCGAAAATCTAATTCGACGACTCGAAAAGACCAAAATCTGACAGTTCCCATCTTGATTATTTCGTTATTTTAACATTATATTATAAAAATATGAATGAGAACTCGTGTACCCAGTAATATATGGGTAAGTGTTATTGATAAAAATACCTACAGTTAAACCAAAACGCAGTAATCACAGCGAATGTGCGCCCGTTGAGGTTAGGATTTTGGTCTTAAATTAGATTTTCGAGTAGGTATACTAGGTATGGAATTTGCAAATCGAACTTCGATTCAACTTGTTTGTCTTGTTTCTATCCCTAGCACCGCGCTACGCTCTGTCTCACGCTCGCAGCAAAACCGAATTTTGCTCTCTGTTTTTGAGCAGCAAAACATGCTTGTTTGAGCTGCTGAGGTGAAAATATTTATTTAAATCAATGACAGGTCTTGGACTTGGTCTTGGTCAGGACTTGGGAATTATGACATGGCTATGAAGTTCTGTTTACGCTGATAGAAAAGGACAGAGTTATATAACTGCTATAGCTTTGTCCTTTACGCTCACCGTATAATGAACTGCATAGCTATGTCATAATTACCCTCCTGAGGTGTGATTCTCTCAAAAACGCGGTCGGGCGTACGAACGAGTAAATGTCGCAGCGGCGAGTTTAAGTAGTCCCGTTAGAGCGAACAAAACAACATTTTAGCGCGTACATTTTCAATTTGACAGCATGGCTTCTGTTGATAAGATCGAACGTATAAGGCTGCCTAATTGAGAATGCAAGCGTTAAAATGTGTTTTGTTCGTTCTGACGGGACTACTTAAACTCCCCGCTGCGACATTCACTCGTTCGTTCGTCCGACCGCGTTTTTGAGAGAATGGCAATGGCAATGGCCCTGGCAACGCAGCACGCCCGTGTGGTAGCCGCCCCCGGAGGCCCAGTAGTTTTTCTCAAACATGCTCGGAAATAACGGTTTTCCGATTGAAACACAAGGACGGAAAGTGGCTCATTTTACTCCTAGCAGTAAAAAAACCATATGAAAATACTTTCCGTCCATGTCCATATTGTTTTTTAAAAGTGCTCTCTATTGCGTTTAAAATCGAAAGGACCATGAAAAAAATCCCGTACACCCAACTTGTGGGTGGGGGCGCAGTGAGGAGCGGCGGCGGGCGGCGGCTCGTTGTGCGTGAAACTATCTTAACTAATACTACTCGTAGTTTTCAAACAAACATTCTCTCCGAATTTTTCAAAGGTTTTTAAACATCCTTATAATCATGTATTTGTATCATTTTCTCACAATGTTTGAGAAAAGCATTATGTATGCCTCGGCGGAAACGAGGATTTCCTGACTCGTATTTTAGCAGGCCTCGCTATTGCTCGGCCTGCTAACTATCTCGTTAGGAAATCCCTTACTTTCAACGCCTAGGCAACAATGTACTATTTCGTTTTGGAACCAATTGGACGTGACATTATTAAGGACATACAGTCGAACAAGGAGATAACGTCTTCTCCAATCTTATCCAAGAAGATTAGAACAGTGACGAAGCCGCAGTTACGAGATAGTTTGACGAATAAACTTTAACTTAGTAAGTACTTGCCTAATCGCATCCTCCGCGACATTTACGTAGAACCATTTCACACTAAAAAGTTACTTTTGTATTACGCGGCTTATAAACAGATGGCGCCTGTTCTCATAATATTTGTAGGAGTTATGAGAAGCGTTCGCGCGCAAGCACAGCGCGCGGCTCACTAGCTGGACATGTGAATCACTTGAAGCTATTATTATGCGTGCCGAGTGACCGGGTGTCAAGAGCAAGGCGATAGGTTATTCTAAAACTCTGTAGATATCTATTGACGCACGACATTTTGAAGCTTAAGTATATGACAGTGTAAGGTTTATGGAAGGAAAACTACTAAAGTATTTCCCTTAAGAAGAGTCGACCTAAGCATTCATAAGGGTTTGTTTGTTTCTCTATTGCAACACATTAAAGTATTTTTTGAAGGACAATATTTTCATCAGTTTACTGTTTACTATGGCTACAACCCTATTTTATTCAGCTACCCAAGTTGCAAACGCTGCAAGTTTTTCTGTCTTCCATCAAATCGAAATGTATGGAGTTGACATAAGCATGTGCCTTATTATACCTACCGAATTCTGCTTCCTAATCAGGGTAACGTAATAGGACTAATAGGAAACTGGCACTTTATTTTTTCTCGGCAAATAACTTCCATTGTTAAAAAAAGTACTGAATGCGACTGCAGATGCGAGATTTTTGACGGAAACGAACAAAAAAGGTGAAAAAAATCTACGTTCTGAGAATCGCCTCCCCAACGGCGTCTATGGAACACTAATTATTTATTATGTAGATTCTGTACAAACGCACAAGGCGAGGAATGCTGGTTAGGTAACACTGAATGTTTGTCGTGGATAGTATTTGCGGGCATTTCTGGGTCAAACGGTTATTGGCTTAAATACGAGTTGTAAACAATGTTTAACACATTCAAAGTATTGAACTAGGATGGGGTCTCCTTGGTGTTGGAGTCCGGGAGCCGGCGCTGGTTGGTTCGCGACTGGTTCATTGATGCCCGGTTCCTATATTCAAGATACGAATCGTTTTCCTAACGGGCAGTAGTTTTATGACATTTGCTACTTACAAAATGTGACAAATTTTAACGAGACGTCACAAGTTCACAACTCTACGAACGGTTTTGAATATAGGAACGCACCATGAATGGGTGACGTGCGCATGCCAATTTGGAATTGCCAAAAAAACTTTAAAGAAGCGAAATGGTAGGTAAGCATTTAGCATTTCAATTAATCGGACATTATTTTGGGCTTAACTAGTACCTACCTACACACGGTAGCGTTGTTTGAAATCTAGTACGTATTTATTATAATTTTACTGTTTTCTACTCTAGGTAAATTAGAGTGCGCATTAAATTTTTAAAAGAACGCTTTTTACTGGCTAATAAAATAGTGCGTATGACTTCCCCATCCTTCTAAAATAGTCCCACTTTACTAAATTAAAGTAGTCTAAAGGGGCCCTGCATGAGCTTCGGCTTCATGTACGCCTTTCAAAGGTCCGGAATTTCCACCCATTATACCGTGATTGATAAACATACAAATAATAATAATTGGAAAATACATTTTTTAAGCATAATTGAAATGGTTATTTGAGTTGCTTGCTTTCGTCATAATTTTCGAAGAAGTCCCATAAGTCTAATAATGAACTTTGTTTTCCAAGTTTGAATAGCGACCCCTTGCGAGCACTTATATTAGGCAGTGTAGTAATAATCGTTGGGATCTGCTCGAACATGGTTCGAACGCTACTACATAGTTGTACGTTGTACGTACGCCCGGCTTTGCGCACGAAGAGAAAGTCCAAACCTAAAATATAAGTTACGACCGCTGTTCCGGTTTGGGAGGCGTCATTGAATCGACGGAGTTAAAACGGTATCTGTACAGTCGGCTTGAATATAAACAGAGGAGATAAGGTGCTTAAATAATAACTGTGCCTGTTGTAAACTAAGCAAAACTTTTTACACTGAAGTACATACGTATTGCATTTCTCCTTACAATTTGGCATGGTAGAAGAAAAGCTTATAAATTCGACCTTATGAATCTAGATTAAGCTCTAGAGGTTGCAGTCATGTCCACTGGTCAGGCCGCGGTAGTGGCGTTCGCTACTGATCTCATTGAGCTTAAATGCCTAATTAAATTTTACCAAATTACAGATTATTACAATTTGACATTACTGGGGCTCTACTTAAATTCATTTTCTCATACCTAACCATATTCTTGACGTTATAGGGTAGAAACACTCACCGTCTTATAAATAAGAGCTCCAATAATACCAACAATTATATGATTACAATATAGAAGCAAGATGAGCTACAACAATCGGAATAGAGGTCCAGTTGTAGTGTCTGGTTCGTACACCCACCCACAATAGACGAAGTCAGGTAGCAATACCAATACGAATTTAACTGCAATAAATTTGAGTGTTTATGAACGATGGCACGAGTCGCGGCGGAAATGCGGATACGTCAAGTTTAACTTATTCAATATTTTAACCCCATATTGCTGTATTTTGATCATCAATCATAAAATCTTGTCCTAAAAGGTTGTTAAGTCCTAAGCTTCCGGAATACCTAATATTCCGAGAACATTTTCCAATAACCCTTTTTGAGGATGTGGCCATACAATACTATATTCATATAATTTGTCAATTAACCAATTAGTTCCCTACTCCCCAAAGTTTTCCTAGAAATAGACGATTTTTTCTTGATCATTAAGAGTCCGTCATCTCTGCTCCCCGCGACATAAGAAATTATTTCCAAGCCCACCATAATGGATACCTAGTCACAATTCATAGCATATTCTCATGAAAGTAAGCGCATTAACTAACATACGAGAAGGCAGGTCTGTTTATATTTTCATCTCATGACAGAAATGAGTAAATATCAGAAATAAACAAAACAAACGGTATTTTTATAATTATCTATTCGTAATTTTAAGTATTCCTCATAGTAACAGTTTTAAAGATTCTCTATTACATTTAATGATGTCATGCCCCATAAAGAGAATGCGCCCACGCAGCCGAAATGGCATCAGAATTGGTCAGAGAATCGATACTCATAAAATAATATCGGATAGTGTTTAGAACGGTTTCTATATGTAACGACTTCAAGTTACTATATTTGTGTAAGCTGTAAAATTTTAATCACAACAACATGCCTGTCTATTTCTGGTAAATAGGTAGTACTTAAGATGAATTGTAATACTTATTTGTTTTAGTTTTTCACTACTGCATGTATGTATTACGAGTACCTACTAGTATAATTGGTTTGATGGTCTTCGTCGCGTTAGTAACGTAAACGATGCTTGCATTTTGAATAAATTCAACGGCTTCTCAGACGATCTATGTATATATATACATAGATCGTCTGAGAAGCCGTTGAATTTATTATATATATATAAAAGGCAAACCTAACAGACTAACATATCAACATCTGCCGAAACTACTGTACCTAGAAACTTGAAATTTGCTACAGGGGTTCCTTTCATGATGTAAGTGAGCACTAAGAAATGATTTTCTGAAAATCGAGCCCCAACGGGAAGAAAAAGGGGGAGTAGCGGGAAACTAATTCTACGCGTACGAAGTCGCGGGAGTCCTCTAGTATTTCATATGAGTCGTTCCTGCCGTGCTAACTCGACGGCAGGTGATCATGAGCTGTTTGTGTAGCATTATACGCCGGCAGGTGTTCATTATTGGTGCGCTAAAATGTGAAACACTCATTTGGTATATCACAATACGTAGTTTTCTTATTCAGCATAAATATCGAGATATTGTGAATCTTAGTACAAGTAAAACATATCGAGCTCATTTATTTTGGGTTCTTCCAGATGTTGTTACTTGTCAGTAACTTTAGGACATTCCTGGTAATGTTTTGTTTATTAAAAAAACTCAGCAATTTTTAACCTTCCGCAACGAGATTCTAATAAATATTTAAACGGTAATATTACCATTAATTACTTCGATTATCGGTCTTACTTTCTTCTTGTGAAAATGACGAAACCTTGAAATACAAAAGGGTTAGAAAGTGTTTTTCACAACGAATCGTTTTCAATTAGGACCTAACCTTTCATCCCACCCTTACTTTCATTAGATACTACTAGAAATCTATCGGAGTATCATTTAGCCGAAGGTACATAACATAACCACAACATAACTTCCGGGGTCGATGATTAATTGATTAAATATATCCTGTAAGATATAGGTAATATTCCTCTAAGGTATTCAGCATCCAAACATACGATTTCGTATGCGTAGGGTTACGTCTCAATTATTGTATGTAAGTGTCACACACGTTAAATGTCTGCTGCGTTCTTTGTTTTTGTTTGCGATCGCATTAAGCGCACATTCGGATATGACCTTTATTTATTAAAGCGCACATTCGGATATTAGTTCAAGAAAATAAGAAACAATTGTATGGAAAATTTGGCAAAATTAAAGGAGAACTTTTATCTATCCGGATATGTAGGTTATAGATCAAAGTTAAATTTTATCTACTCTCCATTATAAATGGTCCATTTTCGCCTATTTTCTTAAATAACTTTAAAACGAATTAATTTAAAAAGTACCCTTTCATGTATGAGAGGTTTATAGTAAATTTATCAAGGATTATTTCATTGCTAAACATTTTTTATGTATCGTGTACGGTTTTCTTTTAAAATGGAAAATACCGCGCTCCGGGACACATTAGATGGCGCGGGGGGGTGACGCTCGCCCCGGAAGGGGCGGGAGAGTAGATAAAATTTAACTTTGATCTATAACCTACATACCCTGATAGATAAAAGTTCTCCTTTAATTTTGCCAAATTTTCAGCTAATTGTATTGAGCTATATAATCACATAAACCTTCCGTTCCAAAGTCAAACTTGGAACCCTTATAGTATCGCCATGTCCGTCTGGTCCGTCTGTTCTGGTCTAAGACCCGAATAGGAGAAGATTTGGACCGGGCTGTTTATTCGATGAAAAGTATTTTATATCAAATTTAATACGCTAAATAATATGTGGCGAATAGGTAGGCTGAAAATTTTCAGTCCAGTACTTATATCATTAAAAAAAATGAACTTTTTTTTTAAAATTGCAAATGTTTGTTTAATAGACAAATTACATACTAATCGAAAGTATGAAGTCTATAGAATATGCAAACGTTAGGTTTAGTGCAAATTACTAGTACCGACTTACCTGTTTATACCTGCCTACCCAATAGCTTGACGAGAAAAAAATAGTCAAACTAACGTTTGCATATTCTATAGGCTTCATACTTTCGATTGGTATGTAATTTGTCCATTAAACAAGTTAGTGTAATTTTTTAAAACGAAGTTAATTTTTAATTTTTTTATTAATTATATACTGGACTGAAATTTTGCAGCCTACCTATTCGCCATATATTACTTAGCATATTAAATTTGGTATAAAATACTTTTTATCGAATAAACAGCCCGGTACAAATCGTCTCCTATTCGGATCTCCTACTATTCGCGGTCTAGCTCAGACACTCTTAGTACTACTAAGCTGTAATTTGGCATAGGTAGGTAGTTATACATTTCAATTACATTGTAAAATAATACCTTGGAATTTTTATTTTTTTACCTACCTCCAACAAATGTAAAGGTGAAGCAAAGGATATTTAAGTGAGGTATCATTAAATAGCTCTTAAAAACATTTTGTACAAATGTGGTTATCAATATTTAGTTTCGGGGGACCGTTTGGGAAACATTTAACTCTATACAGTGCAGATATTCAGTACATTGCAATTTTCTAGGTGAAAGAAATTACGAAGTATTTTAAATAAGTAACAAAACCAATAAGTGGCTCAGCGCAGAGAAACTCGCAATAAAACTGACAGATTGTCTTTAGTGTCACGCTGCGTGAACAATATGTCAAAGCGAAATGTGGGGAAAAGTTGATGTGACGGGCCATGCTATCGGGATGTCCAAACAATGATGGCCGTTTTATATGTCGCTTTATCTTGTCCAAATCATTCTCGTTCCACTGTTGGGCAACAGTCATCTCTCGTGATTAGGTAGAGCATCTTGGAAAAGCAAGGTTAACCTAAGCTTTTAGACAGTTTTTAATTAATGGTTTAATAAATAAAAAGCATACACACACAAATTGTATAATTTTACGTACTTAGTGATTATAGAAATATCGACATGAGTCTTTTCTACTGACTGACAAAAAAAAAGAAACTTGAAATTAAGTAAGTTTAATACCCAATTTGGATTCGGTCACTTACGGCAACTTTCCTCGCACGACCACGTGCCTGGAATGCCCACATCCCTGAACGTCCATGTCGCTCGAACGACTATAATAGTAAAAAGGCCACATGCCCTGAATGACCACATCCCTGAACGTTCATGTCGCTCGAACGACCATAATACTAAAAAGGCCACGTGCCTTGAATGACCACATCCCTGAACGTTCATGTCGCTCGAACGACCATAATACTAAAAAGGCCACGACACGTGCCTTGAATGACCACATCCCTGAACGTTCATTTCGCTTGAACGACCACATTTACAAGTGTCGATGCCTTATAAAAATTAAAATGTTAGTGTCCCATATTCTGCTACGACACTTTGCTTTACGAACAAGGAAATGTACGAAAAGAGAAGTGGACGAACAAGGAAATGTACGAAAAGAGAAGTGGACGAACAAGGAAATGTACGAAAAGAGAAGTGGATGAACAAGGAAATGTACGAAAAGAGAAGTGGACAAACTGGGAAATGTACGAAAAGAGAAGTGGTCGTTCAAGGATGTGGGCGAACTAGGAATTTGGACGGTGGTCAATAAAGGAAGTGGCCGTAAGTGACCGAATCCCCCAATTTCGGAAATGCGCCTTTTTAATTCAGATACCTAAAAACAAAAACCGCCTTCAAAAACGCTAAAGTTATTTTTTGCGTTTTTGAAGGCGGTTTTTTGTTTTTTAAAACATTTATTTTATTTTATACTTTTTAATGATCATAATACGCTGTTACGTAGTCCCACTTCTTAGTTGAAATGAAACTTTAACTTATATCAAGCGCGCCGCAAGCAACGCCGCGGGAAAGTCATAGTCATATTTGAACAAGTAAATATTCTTCGTTGTAGTCGCTCAACTATCTTAATCGAGATATCTTATCGCCACCCTTGAAATCGGTACCGTTAAGGAGTTCCGGTGGCCATCTGTGGTCTTCATCATCAGTTCCACTTCACCAAATGATACTTTCTGAATGCAAATGCTGGACTTGTTACTAAAAATACTAAAATCGCTATATGTTTGCCTACAATATTTGAGGAGTTCCCTCAATTCCTCACGGATCCTCTTATCAGATTCAGATTTGGTGACAATGGGACCACCTCGAAAGTATACCATATCAAACCAAAAAAAAAAATTTGAAGTCGGTCGACAATTGACGGAGTAGTTAATCGGTGAACATACATAAAAAAAAACATACAGTGAAATGTACACCACAATAACCTCTTCCTTTTTTGAAGTCGGTTAAAAAATGTTTACTAATGTCCTTTTTGATTTAAACTTTGATTCTAACTTACTTAACAAAAACTAAAAAAATACCTACCTAAAGCTTGATTGTCTGCTCATCGTGGCGGCAATACATAACTTGTTTTTGACAAAAGTCATCAACTCATTAACCATCTAATATACAATAAAATACACGGGCCCGAATTTGTCCTCATCGCATAAAATAAAATAAATACCTATATAAACTGGAGATGCGGGGATCGAACCAGGACAGCTGGCCTTGTAGAAACGATCACCGACTACACTTACATTTTACAGGATTTATTATATTGATAAATTGGTTTAACTTCTGTTGGATGCGCTGGCTCCACTCGCCCGCGAGCGACGGGGCATCTTGTGGGGCTTTTAGGACGTTGTGAGGTCGGTTCGACTCTCATTACAAAAAACACTTTTTATTTTTATTTGCGTCAACTTCTAGATGTTGTTTAGTAATTGGTTGATTATTTTTACAGTACATATTTCTTTGTTTTTTTATTATTATTAACAATTAAATAATTAGTTCAGTAAGTTTTCACCGTTGTATACTTATGTACAATACGTTACAAATGAAAGATCGACGTTCGTGACGGTAACTCTTAATGATTTGATAGCAACGTCAACAATTTTAATTTGATTATGATAAAGACGCAATATGTGCTAAAACAAATTGGAATAGATCCCGTGAATGTAAACTTGTAAAGGCTCAAAAATATCTCACACGCCTTTATTACTAGAGATATAGCGTAGTGTTTGCTATTACTGGTAACAGTGTACAACAAAAGTAAGTTTCACAGTGTTGAAGATAAAACAAATAAAGAAACTCCATGTGTAAGGAACCGGGAGAGGATTTGCAACCCTCAGGACCCTGTGGGTTCTCGCGTACTCTCACTCTGTCTACTTTTCATAATAATACCTACGGTCATTTGGTTCGAAAAATAGTGGTTACCTGGAATGTTTTCCGGGAGTTTTGAAAATTAGTGATTTTATAGATTTTGATGTGCTCTTTCCGAATTTTGACTTTGCCACCTCGTATTTTTGCCACTCGCGCTGCCATATTGGCAAGATGGCGCCTAAAATAAATTTTTGACAATATCTCCTTTCCGACTCATTTTACGCTAAAAACAGTTAGTACAAAATGAAACAAGAGACGATTGCCTGCAATTTATGTACTAATTTTTTTTTCATAAAGTCAATAGTTTTGCGTACGAGCGCCGATAAATGTGCTCCAACAAGCGTTTTGGTCATTACCTATTCTGTTAGGTGAAACATAGTTCACTTTGTGATATCAGCACCAAATTTTAGTATGTTGTTAAACATATTATTTTATCTTGGAATCCTACCTGTAAAGTACCTGGATCCGGAGGTATGACATCATCAAAATGGCGGCCGTTGTATTTTGAAAATTGCGAATAATTCTGATTCTATGAACCCTATATACATGTGTGGGGTATCAAATGAACGAAAATTAAATGTTCTATAATGCTATAATAAATTACATTAGCTGAGTAGTACAGTTACGGAAATATTTTAAATTATATAAAACCATTATATCAGATAAATTCAAACATTTTTTATCTGATCGAGGTCCGTTTTTTTTTATTAGATAGTCGATAAATTTATCGTTATGTCTGCCATACCTCATTTTGGTATACTGATACCAAATAGTATATGTATAGGGTACCCTTCCGAGGCTGTAAACGAAAATAGTGAATTGATTGAAATTATTATTTTTATATAATTTGAAATATTTCCGGTACTGTACTACTCACCTAATGTTATGTATTATACCATTATAGAACATTTAATTTCCGTTCATTTGATACCCCACACATGTATAAAGGGTTCATAGAATCAGAATTATTCGCAATTTTCAAAATACAGCGGCCGCCATTTTGATGACGTCATATTTCCGGATCCAGGTACTTTACAGGTGGGGTTCCGACGGTTTTTAAGATAAAATAATATGTTTAACAACATACTAAAATTCGTTGCTGATATCACAAAGTGAACTGTGTTTCACCTAACAGAATGAGTAATGACCAAAACGCGTGTTGGAGCACACTTCGCGGCGCTCGTACGCCAAAACTATTGATTTTATGAAAAAAAAGTTAACACATAAATTGTAGGCAATAGTCTCTTGTTTCATTTTGTTCCAACTGTTTTTTATCGTAAAATGAGTCGGAAAGGAGATATTGTCATAAAATTGATTTTAGGCGCCATCTTGCCAATATTGCGGCGCGAGCGGCAAAAAACTATAATATCACTAATTTTCAAAACTCCCGGAAAACATTCCAGGTAAAACTGCCCAATGACTGTAGTATAAGACAAAAACAAATTATAAGTAATACTTGCCGCGTGGCCTTCGCCGGGGCGCTCTGAAGGATGCACAAATGAATGTCAAAAACATTTGGAACTTGCAGCTCAGGACCTTCTTGATACTGTAGGCACCAGTTAATTAACAATCTTACCCCGATATACAAATAACATATATATAACATGTATAATATATAATTTGTGAAGTAGGCTGCGTATAGATCGACCCCAGCTTCTAGTAAAAATGACTAGGATAAGTAATCCTACTGTGCGTTTTATATAATTTGATATTATCGAGCAATAAGAAGATCTGATACATACGGTCATACGGTAGAGGCCACTTATCCTTGATTCATTATTTCTTAAGCTTATAGTGGCACAATTCAACAGTGAAGATGACGAGATGTCATTGACAATCCCTATTTTAGTTGTGATCACCCTCCGTGACAATGACAGGTGACAGGCGAAATTTCAGTTAGGTACATGGCGTAGCTTAAGCTTATATTAATGTCAGTTTTGTATCAGCGTGTGAACATAGCAATTAATATCGAATTGTCCCCTGTCACGTGTGACTGTCAAGATGGTGAAATAGGGGGCTGGTGTCATTAGAAGTCTGCCAATGGACACAAGTCGAACTGCGTCTTAATTATGTTAAATGCTTGTTCATGTAATTTTCAGCTTACTTCACAACACGCGCCCAAAATAGGCACATAAAACCACCCAATATAAACACAGTTTAGCGCCGTAATTATAATGACCGTCAATGGAAAGATTTAACCCATCATCACTCAAAAAAACGGTTAGAAACTTGCTTGGCTTGAGTTTTGTCGCAACATAAAAGGCTGCAATGAGATCCTAAAGTAGGTATGCTCTCTTGCAAAAGCGACCATAGTCATGATAGCTACGCTATTTCGAAGACAAATGTAAGTTTTAATGAAGATTTTTTCAGTGTAGCCTAAGTAGCTCTTACCTCGCCTTAGCATTGTGAACTCATTGCAACCTAAAACGAATTATAATACGAAATCCCTGTCATAGAAATTAGAGAAGAAAAAGGAACTTTGCCTCATATTTGTAGTTATTGTTTTATCATTTTACGAGGCGGAACCGTCCTTCTCTATTAGCTATGTCCCACGCGGTCCCTGTGCACGCGCACACACAACATGCGACTTGACACATTCAGCCAGCGCTCATACACGAGTAACTAAATGTCGAGTTATGTACTGAATGTGTTAAGTGAATACAAATGGCCCAATAAAAGCAAATGTGAACACTGGAAACCAATGCAGCGCCAGTCAATAATCCCCTTTAAAAGGATTTTAGCTGGTAGAAAATAAAAATAAAACAAAAATAAGTCATAAAAACAAAACGTAACAATAATAGATATATGTAAGTACAAACTTTATTCTGCAAAGTCCCTGTGGCACAGAATATTTATGTAATAAGCACACAGTAGAAATACACATGTAGTGAATAATGAAACGAAGTAGGTAAGTATGTTGTCGTCCCAAAAACAATGTCGTTAAGGTGCTGATAAACTCGTCCATTTACTCTAACATTCTGATAGCAAAAATGTGCTAAATTATGTCAGCACCATTAGATGCCTATAACAGATAGTAATAATTTAGTATCTTTTATAGGCCCTGTGGACACTTATACCATGTCAGAGCCTCCCAGAACTTCCACGCAGGATACCACTTTTGCGGAGAAGCTTCGCAACAAACCCAACATTATTTTTTAGGTACATTACTAAATACTAAAAACGAAACCCTTATAATGATGACTTTGTCTGGCCTGTCCGTCTGTTAAATCATTTTTTTCTGAAATCACTTAAGCTACGAGTATGAGGCTGAAATTTGGAATATGTGTAGTATTTAATGATCCGTGCAAGCCTGATTAGAAATTAAAAAAAGAACATTTCGTTGTTTAGGCATCGAACAAAACGGGCTATCGAACGTAATATTTATCTACCATGAAAGTTATTATTTGAAATGTAGAGCTATATTTTTTGAGAGATCCCTGCCCATTTTTTTTAGAATTTACCTACTATTGATAAAAATCTCAATGAAAACGTGCTGCCGTGCTCTAGCTAAAACTCCACTAAGCCACAAATCAAAGTTTTGAGTAGAAAGCAAAAACAGAATTGAAAATCTATGAAAATTATGCATTTAGACATGTTTAGGGACTCTGTATCTTCGAAAATAGAAAAGATAGAAAAACAAAACTTAGACTGGTCAACGCTGCATTTCTCCCTCTCTCACGCACGCTATATAAATGATTACACGCTATTTATTTAAAAAGTGAAAACCTGTCTAAAGTCACTTAGAGGAGTTTTAGTCAGAACACGGCAGCGTAGGATCTCCTCGGTGCTCAACTCCAAAACGCACTTGACCGGTTTTGTTTTTCTTTGAATTCCTCGTGATGTCAACCTACCTGCTTGACATCATATTATTTTATTTGATGAATGGGTTGTTATGTTTTGTAAATACTATGTGATTGCAGTACAGTCGACTACAAAGAAATGTATCCACTTTGTCACCTTATTGCATTATAATAAGGTTCAAAAGTGGATAAGTATATGTCTTTGTAGTCGACTGTACCTGTCTGTTCATAAACTAGACAACCTAGTTTTTCGCGTTATTTCCAATTCAGATAATTTTTTTATCGATTGTGTAATCTTCATGGTTTAGTTCGACGAAGTTAAACATTTGTAAACAATGTAGGGGTAAACAGGGGCTAATTATAAAACAAGCTGCGGTCCCTCCAGCCGCGCCTGCCGAGGCTACTCGCTCGGGGAGGAGTTATGACATCACTGGACCCTTGGGTGCATTTACACAGGTAAATGAATATTGTTATTATTTACTTTGGAAATTGGGAAATTGCAAATATGATATATTAATTAGTAAAATATGTTTACCCATAATATTAAAAAGTGCCTACCAATATTGTGCATAATTCAGTTTGGTGAGTTAATTTTTACTAATTGTATACATTTTAATAATAGAACTGATTCCAAAGGGCTTTAGGTAAGTAAGTATGTACGAACGTAAAACAAAACGTAACGTCTGACTTAATTGAGTGCAGTAGAATGACGATCACTTCTGTCCAACCGTATGTTAAGGAAAGTTACAGCATTTGAACTAATAGTGATGTAGCCCGTTCATGTGGTGAATGGACTGATCAAAGAACGAACGAAGCTTCTAATTGGAAACATGATCCAATTTTTACCCATAAACTGTTCCCTCATGTGGTTGCTGCCATTGAGAATATTGTGACTTTACCATTTTATTTACATTTAATAAAAAGTTATCAATTGAAAATAAAATCGCGCGTGGCGCTAACCCTAAGTGCTTCTGTTTAGTCCACAAGAGAAAGTCCATTCTCAGAATAGAGAATTTTTGCGTGTCCGGCCCGATATTTATCCCTAAACATGGTCAGAAATAACTGCATATATTTTTCTTATATAGCTTACGGTTTTATCTATACGGTATTCGAAATATATTAGCCCAGTTATTTAGTTATCATACTTATTTTATTTTTCAAAACCTTATTCTCCAATTACCGTAGCCTGTCCGCACGCTACCTTGGTCTTCAAATTTGCTTCTAATTTCAAGTAGGAACGGTTTCTATGTGTGCCATTTTAAATCCTGGTAGGCTAAATACTGCCTGAATAATCAGATTTATTTATAATTCACTAGGACCATTCCTTAAAAATATAGGTATTATTAAAAAACTGTCTGTCCGGCCCGCACATATAATTACCATAGTCATTGCTTTTTGAAGGGCTCATCGCCAAATAACAAAATATTTTTTCATTGAAATTGCATGAGTTGCGAGCTGAGGCTTGTGGCTCGGTATTCAAACTATGTGAATGTATCAGGTTTGTCGTATTTTGCCACAGTGCAAGTAAGTGTCTAAGTACCGTAACTTTGGTTTACAAATTTTCTAATTCCCGTACCCCGTTTTTTAAATTTGGTTTTAAAGGGAAATTCGATGTCGCTTAGTACAACAAAAGAACTCTAAAGCCTCTGTGTACAACATTTTTGCAGTATTTTTACAACTTATAGTTTTTGTTATTTTTAGGAAAATGTGAATTATTCTAAGTACCGTAGTGCTAATTACCGTAGATTTACTAATCGCCGTAGTATGAAAATGTATTAAAAGACTTTCAATAATACAATCAATGTTGCAAAATATTGTGCCAAAATAACACGATATGGTATATAAACCAGATTTTCATGACCAGACATTCGTTTTGTTTTATATTATATTTAATCAATTTGTTTAACAATTAAAACAGGAAGAAAACAGGCCCTTAAATTAAGACACTTTGGGCTAGTCTGAAAACAAAACACATTTAAATGTGTAAATATTATGTTTGGCCATCAGCTTATTAAAGTTATGTGTTAATGGCGAGGTACCGAATGCCTTTTCAACCAAAGTTAATAGCATCGGCATGCATTGCAATGCATTTATCCTAATGGCATAATAAAATCCATATAATTTCAGCCTGCCTACGAAGCTAGCGATCCCGGGTTCGATGAACGCGAATATTTGTTTGTCCCTTGATATTTATAATTTATTTATTTATTTATTTTATTTGTTATTGAGTCTTGGATATTTTTATATATAAGCATGTTTCTCGTTGTACCCATTTTTGCCATTAAAAGTTAATTTTAACCATATGTTAATAAGAATTAATAAAAAAAATCGATAGAAATCATTTAGATAGGTAGGTATATTAAAAAAAATATCACGTTTTTAGTTGTTGATTTATAAATTATTACATATACTTTCTTTAGTCAAATGTATTTTCTAATTACCATATCTATCTCAAACAAAAAAAAACGAATTACCGTTCATATGAAATATTTGAATCTATAACTCGAATACTTCTTTGTATATTTTGATGCCATTTCGACATATTGATTATTTAGCTTCCTGTTGTTCATATTCTTATGTTATTAAGTCAACTAAACGACAAAAAAAAATTGGCTCCGGTAATTAGGCAGAGAACACCCAATCATGAGAATGGCCGTTTACTGAACAGTTGTCCTCACGTTTGATATCCATGGACTTATTTCTCTAATAAGTGTATGGGAGTGAGAATCGTTGATTACTTCTGGTTGCCGCATCACTATTTATGTTTCTTGATTAACTTACGGATATACTTTAGAATAAAAATATTAGTTAAGACTTGTCCCGTCCCTGCTCCAATGTGTATCAAACACGTATCAAATAAGTCAAGTCATAGAAAACAGTGTTTTCTTACTTGGCTTTGGCGTACGGCACTCCCAGCTTCTTAATACCTACCGTTCGGCTGGCTATTGCTATCAGGCTATCACACTTTCACCCGTATCTGACAGTATATTTGTCACTCGTGTTTAATACAAAAACGAATACTGCCGAACTACAGTAAGAAAATAGAAGCACTGTAATTGAGTTTCCTGTACGAAGACCGACGAGTCTCTGAAGATATCAGCGTCATACAACGTTATTTTCTGAATATGGCTAAAAAATAATAATTCCGTAATTTAGAAACTTTATTTCGAATATTATTATTTCGTTAAAATGTTGAGATTTAAAAAATAAAAGTAGTTACTAGTTTAAAGATTTGAATACCCCGTGGAGGTTCTTTACGTTAGGATTATTATTACGTAATTGTTTTCAGGACACACACTAATATGCTCAATTATAAAATTGCGGGTTCACATATCATTGTAAATACAATTGAATTACTTAGCTTAAAACGTGAACGACAATACATTTTTATTACAGTGACTCAGCGAGGATTAACTAACCCTTTAACATAATGTTATGGCAACGACATTGCCTCAGGAACCAACACGCTGCTGTGGAGTAAGAGTGTCAACAGCAGGTGTAAGTTCATGGTAGGTACCTAGTGGTACGTGGTCAACAACAGCTCGTCACTATACAGTAGGTATTTGACCGCCATGCTGTGACGGCATGACTGTAGGTACTAGATTTGAAAAATTGGAACTTATATAAGGTCCGCGAGCTTGATTATAAGAACATTTCACCCGTAACAATTAATTCGAATTGTAAGATATAAGCTGATTAGATTTGTATTGTTTGCTGCAATCTAAGTTGCCTGCAATGACTCGGGGAGGGATCTCGATCTCTCACAAGGTTCACCTACCTACATGTAGGGTTGCCATCCGTCCGAGTTTCCCCGGATTTGTCCTAGTTTAGAGGGCGTCCGGGCGGGGTTTCATTTGTAGTCCGGGTTTTAAAAAAATACAGTCTTGAGCCGCCGCGCCGCTCAGCGACGCGACTCGCGCGCCGCGGTGGGGACAACCGACGAACCGTCCCGGTTCTGGGCTCCAATTCTCCAAAATCCGGGGTTTTCACGCGTCTTGCCCTGATTGCCAAATTTTAGAGATGGCAACCCTAACTACACGAGTAATTAATGGAAAGTAGGCCGCCATGGTTAAGCAACCAGGGTGGTGATTCTCTCAACAAGCAAAGGTAATCGTTCGCTCGAGTGAAAGTCCAAGCGGCGAGTTTAAGTAGTCCCGACAGAGCGAACAAAACACATTTTAGCGCGTGTATTCAATTTGGCAGCATGACTTCACCAACGTATAAGGCTCCCTAATTGACAATGCACGCGCTAAAATGTGTTTTGTTCGGTCGGACGGGACTACTTAAACTCGCCGCTTTTATTCGCTCGTCCGTTCGACCGGCCGCCGTTTTTTGAGAGAATAACACACCAGCTAACTGTAGCCCGTTAAACTCTAGTACATTTAGCTGTTAGAAACTATGCATTCTGGGGCCTGATTTTTGAACACACTTTTGGACTTCGTACTCACAAAATATATGAAAACGATCGCAGATGTTTATCCATAGTACTAATATATTAAACGGGTTCTTACCGCCGGGTTCTAAGTACCGGGCACTCAACCGCGGTTTACAAACAGTTTTGAATTCAAAGTGAAGAAATATCAAACTCAAAGTGCAAATTGCAGAAATGTTTCATATTTTATTAGTATTTGTTTTTTAAAGCACCTTTGCCTTTGTAACAACCTAACAACCTAACCCTTAAAGCTTTTGTTCCAGTAATATTCCTCATTTTTGACTAGTCGTGTATTTTCACGAGGACCGGCACAGCAGGCTTGCGTCCCACTCCTCCTAACGAAAGAGTATCTAGGTCATATAAAACTACCAATACTACTAGTTCGTTATTCAGCCAGTCTGGACAGGTCACGCGGCTTGGCCTTTTTGGCGGTGCGTGCACGCACTCCGAGGAACAATACAACAATAAACTGAAATTGTATATTTAACTTATTATATTTTTCAGTTTGAACATTGTCCATGAACGCTAGGCTTCCATTTTGAAGTATTTTGTTCTTCGACCTCTTCCTTTTTAGTTTTAAACGTGCATACATTACACACTTGGCATTGTCAACTCATTCAGTGCCAAGAAATCAATATCAGTCCCATTTTGTATGGATACGAGTAAGCCGGGCTCTAAGTCAGTGTCATTAGCGGACAGGCCTTGTCCGTCAAAAGATGAAATATGGGCCCACAGTCCAGTCAAGGAAATGGAAGCAAGGTCGAAACTCGCTCGTCAAAGCTATCCAGTGTTACATATTTTAGAATTATCCGGTGTCCCTACTTTTTACGTTATGCATGGACGTAGATAAACAAATAAACTTGTTGCTTGTGAGATAGGTATCACCGCGACGGGCTCGTGTTGTGCCGGTCAGTACGAAGCGGCCGTCGCCTAGGAATTTCTGTGCGCCGGAAAGAACAAGTTGTATCGTAGATAGTAGCACTGTAACCTGATGACCTTGAGCCGGTGCCCAGCCCGTGGCCCGAGCGGTCTGCACACGATCCAACATCTTATCACTTGCCAGCAGATGTCGTCTTTGGACACGTTATCAATGCTAATCTTATCGAGTTATCATTATCACTATTCAAATCCGAGCTACTGTAATCCCAACCAAATTTAGAGGAAAAGCAATTTAAGGAATATTAATTCCCATAGTAACTACTTAATTAACTTTTAATCACATCATTAATTGTAAGTTAGTTATGTTATTGCAGTTAATTGTATTATAACGATAAGCGGCACAATCGGGCGGGAAGTGGGTCAGTCAGTCAACATCGCGACAGTCTCTGTGCAAGGACGTTAACACCTCTAGCGTTGAGCTCGCTGAATTCCGTATTGGACATGATGCAGAAAATGAAGGTCTAAACGTGTATTGATCGATGTCGGCTCTGAAACCACTGTTCTGTCAGGAACTCAAATAGGTAACGATTTACATCTTGGAACAGAACTACAGCTCCATGAGCTATGCCTTTTAAATTAAGTGACAGAACTTACACCTGTATTTATAGTCAACAAGAAAATTAATTACTTGAGTATTAGTAATGTCAAAAGTCATATAACAATCGTTACTTTAGTCATTACTTTTACTCAAGTAATTACTTTTCTTGACTATAAATACGCGTGTTAGTCACTACAAACTGTTAATTAAATATATAACTAGGTACTCCAGTACTTATAAATTATCTGCAACTTTCCAAATGGTTTCTATCTAGAGCGTTTCAAGCCTACGACCTCTTTGGCTTAAAGGGCAAGTCCGTCAGTCCGCTGACACCACTCGACTCAGCTTTGGGCCACTGGGTAGCAGTCTGTTACGGGAACCTGAATAGGTATTTGATCTCAACCGAGCTGAGTGAGAGGGCTATAATAACAACGCGGAATATTTGCAAGCGCAACAGACCCCGAAAACAAACAGAACCGGCACTGTAATTGAACAAAAATAAACAAAAAACCCGACTGCAATGAAAAAAAACAAACAACAACAACAACAAATATTCAAATTAAATTTAAATTGTTATAAATATCAATAAGTACATGCTCTTACAATTTTCTATAGATTATATAGTTTGTTTTTCGCTTTTGAGTTGTTTTTTTCATTGCAGTCGGGTTTTTTGTTTATTTTTAATAATTTAATTTATTTAACTCTTTAACCGACTAGAAAAAAAGGAGGAGGTTCTCAATTCGTCGGGGTTTTTTTTTTTATGTATGTTCCCCGATTACTCGAAGACCACTGGACCGATTTGAAAAATTTTTTCGTTGTTCGAATGGTTATACTTTCTAGTTGGTCCCATTGTCACCACGTCAGGATCTGATGATGAGATCTTGGAGAAATCAAGAGAACTCCTCAAATATTATAGGCACACCTATAGCGATTTTGGTATTTTTCACTGTAACTCATGCATTTGCTTTTGAAAAGTACTATATGGTGAAGTGGAACTGATGATGAAGACCACAGATGGCCACCGGAACTCCTTAACGGTACCTATTTCAAGGGTGGCGATAAGATATTTCGATAAAGGTAGTTGAGCGACTATGACGAAGCACATTTAGGTTTAAATATGACTATGACATTCCCGCGGCGTTGTCTGCGGCGAGCTTGAAATGTTCTATAGTTTCTCATTAATATTTAGAAGTGGAGCTACGTAACAGCATAAATAGGATCACTAAAAAGTATAAAATAAAATAAATGTTTAAAAAAACAAAAACCCGCCTTCAAAAAGCAAAAAATAACTTCTTTAAAATGGTAGGTAAATAGGTCAGTCCAACTGAAGTCGGCGTCCAACAATATTTTAACCAAAAGCAGACTTCAGTTGGACTGACCTATTTACCTACCATTTTAAAGAAGTTATTTTTTGCTTTTTGAAGGCGGGTTTTTGTTTTTTTAACTTTTTTTTTTAGTTTTTATTAATAAAATAGTGGTTTAATTAATTATTACTAAGTTATATATGAGCTCTGGAGCTTAATTTTTTTAATGTCGCGAAGCGAAAGCAGTTTATTACTTAACATTTACGTATACTTTCCTGTCAAAATATTAGCATCAAAGTGTTATAATTGATATATATCTGGAATGGGCTATTTAATAGCTTTCATTTGATACCCATATTGTTATAATAAAAAATATATATTTTTTCAATTCTCATGCTCTTCAAATATTACTTTAGTCTCTGCACATCGGGACTAAAGCTCCTTATTAATCTCTAGGGATTAAAGTTATTTTGTTTTAATTTACTTTGGAAACCCCTAAACAGCCAATCACAGTGTTTGTGAGTGGAGGATTATTGCCTTTATTGCCATTTTCAGTGATTGACGTGATTGTGTATGGACCATTTTTAGGCTATGGAAATAACCTCAAAATGACAACTGTGCAACAATATTTAAAAAAAACTATTTAATTTCGTGAAACACGATTAATAATTACGAATATGAATATATTTAATTATATTAAGGATGAATTCATTTTATTATGCATAGTGCAATTAGTATTAAAATAGGTATTTTTCAAGTTTGAACCTGTTAGCTAAATATGCAAGCATTTAAAGCGGCACTGTACAAAAAAATAAAAAAAGATGAAAAAACCGCGGAACGAATTAGTAAGAAACTTTCTTGTAATCAATATTGTAGTTTTGTATAGAATTTCGTCAGTGCCGGATTGAGCAAGCACGGGGTCCGTAGCAAATTCTATAAAGATACCCAGGTTCGCTTTAGGTTACAGGTTGTGGCGGCGGGCTCTTTTCTGCAACTGGGCGACTTAGATATGCGCCTATTTTGTGTGTGGGTTTGTTTTCGGTTATTCATCCTATCGTCAACCGTGATGGATATGAGTACTCGTACACGCATACTGATGTAAGTACCAAAACAGGAGAATAGCGGTCTTTACACGTAAAGATCAGACCGCGCCATTCCAATCTTCGCTCCGAACCGTACATTTTTACTATTTTCTATTACAGTTGCATTTACACGTACGGTTCGGCAAGAAGATTGGAATGGCGCGTGGCGTTTCCCGCGGTCAGAACTCTACGTGTACAGGCCGCTTTTTTAGAGGTTAGATGTGGGTTCGCGTGGCCACCCAATGCGCGGGGCCCGTAGCATGCTACTCTTTCTACGTGGCTAATCCGGCACTGAACGTCGTTTTTTTTCCTCGCATTCAAAGTGAAAATTAGAGTGTTTAACGCGAGACTAAACAACCATAATGACACTCGAACTATAGCCACTCTCGCTCGCTTGCTCGCTCGCGTGGCTAAATATCTCTTGTCATTATGTCTTGTTTTAGTCCCTTGTTGAACAATTTACTATTATTCCCCCTCCGTATTTTTTTTCGCAGACGCCATATTGAAATATTATATACCCTATATCACTTCGGCAATTAAGACGAATCGAATGACACCTCGTATGTTAAAATCCGTCCAGCCGTTTAGGCTGCAGAGCGTGCCCAGAAATAGACATACATACATAAATACATACATACATACATACGCTCGAAAAACATAACCCTCATTCTGACGCAGTCGGGTAAAAACCGACACTTAAGCCGCGACTACGAACCGTAGATAGACACCTGCGTGCATTTGCTATTGTGTTTTGAACATCGGTCGGTACTGTACATGTTTCGTGTCTTGAACCAAAACATGAATGTAACAAAACATGAACATGGCGTTTATGAATCGGTTTAATCACACATGATTACTTTCTTTATCTTCAGCAATAAACAAAGGGATGAAACTTATTTCCAATTTATTATGTGCAATTTTGTTATAGCTTAGGTATTTAAGATATTTATACGACTTGTAACCGCGTCTAAGATTTGAGCGACAACGTCAGTTAAAATAACTTTGCCAAACGAGTATCAGTGTTGATTGCTACAATAAGAAGTAGGTGAGTACCTAAGTTACGTAAATATTTCCTACCGATACAATTTCGTCAGTATTGTGGTCTTACTTTAAAACAAAAACACAAACCAACCATATTTTACCTACTTATAAGTCCTACGGTAAGTGCTACCTACAATCAATGAAAAGATAAATTACGATTTGGAATCGTTGACGATTAAAGATGACTCTTGTATGATACCTACACACGTCAATAACTTTAAAGGATCAAAAATATAATTACATTACTATGATTCTTGGTCATTTATAAACTCCTCGTTTACGCTAACTAGGTACTTAGGTTATAATTAGGTCGTTATTTTAATAATACATTTGCTAGAAATTGACCTTTAAGTTAATTAATGGTTCAAGCGTTTATATATTTCTTATTTTATTTATTAAAGTAAATCAAACAAACAATTACAAATTATTAAAAACTGCACCGTTAAATCAGTTTGGTTTGTCTCGATGCACCATTCCACGTCAGCTACAAACAAATAAAATTTACCTAAGAGTGGTTAAACTAAGTTACTTATATCTATAAATCTAACGTATTTCTATACCTACTTACTAATATTATGAATGTAACTCTGTCTGTTTGTTACGCTTTCACGGCAAAAACGCTGAATCGATTTCGATTAAACTTGGTTTGGAGATAGCTTGAACCCCGAGGAAGAAAATACAGTAGGTACTTTTTTCCGCGAGTAGCGATACATGGCTTCTACGCGGACAGTCGCGGCCAACCGCTAGTTACTCCATAAGCGTCAAACATACAACCTCATATTTTAGGAAGTCGTATAAAACTATTCTACCAACATATCAACAAAACATTAAATGTAACACAGTGTTTCAGTAACCCGCTAGAAAGTTATACAACTAAGTGTAAAAGTCGTAACAACGTTGTGCATTACTTGCAATCAAGGCATTTCTTAAACTGCCGGTTAATCTGTCAGTATCTGCAACGGTTTATCTTACGTGTCAAATAGACGCGTCAAGGACGTGGCTCTTGGCAAGAGAATAAAGATATTGGATAGCATTGTAAAGCTCCGTACAAACCGCTGCTCTCTGACACTGGTGGAAGGCGAATCGATTAGATCAACGAGTATAGATATCCCCCTTGCCTTTATTTAGCTTATCTGATAAAAATACCTAAGCACAAAATTTAGTTTTTCATTTTAATTAACATGAGTAGGTACAGTCAAGTGTAAAAATATGGTGGAACGCATCATATCAAAAACATGTCCCAATGCATGAATTCCAGTGAAATAAGAACTTCGTAACCTATATTTATGAGAGGATTCTTTCGATATAGGTATATTTTTGCACTTGACTGTACAAAGTAGATACCTACTCTAGGAGAGTTGTATGATGTATCGCAGTTTGGCGAAGAGTGTACCTATAACTAGTAAAAAATAAGTGTATTATTTATGTTAGAGAAAATAAAATAATATTATATATGCCAAGAGCCATAATTTCACGCCACTCGGCTGCTAGATTTTGTCTTTGCAATTCGGTATAACAAACAGGATTGGCCACCACGCGTCCGGTGGACCTTTAAATTGAAGTAAAATACCTTAAGAAGCCTTTTGCCAAACAAAGTCCAATAAAGGTTTATTAAATTGTAACTGGATCACAAAAGGGGAAGGAAGTGCAGATTGTGAGTGAGTACCCACCATTGGCGGCCCAGTAAGGCGGGCACGCCGGAAGGTACCGAGGGCATTTTTACATCGGGTCAATTATACCCACAGGGCATAGACCTTGTTTTTACACTATATGGTCCAGATGGTCCTTTGGATAAATGCGTTAGGTACATCCGTACATCCATAACCTGTGACTTTTAAAACCATCTTTTTGACTTAAAAAATTAAATGAATTTCATGGGTAAACAAACTAAGTACAAAATCTAAAAAGTCGGTTTTAAATTATATTTCTAAGTAACGATTGTATGCAATTTCGATCTTATTATTTCGACCTAAATTAAGCCTCGTTTGGCTTGTCTTTTGATACCTAATGAACTCGTTATGAGCAATAGAAGTCAGTAGGCCACAAAACGTGGGATAAAGATGTGTTTATTAGAAAAAACACTTTTTATGCAAAATAGACGTTTCGCGATACTTTTGTGTAGGTTCCACGTTGATACGCTGCTCGCTCGCACTCGCAGCGGTGCTAGGTACCTATGTGCTTGGTATCTCGCCGCGCGTCGCCCATAAGGTGTCGGCGCGCCTAACCTTTGGTTCGCGACTGGTTCGACCGCATGCTTCCTAGATACCGTCGAACCTCCTCTTGTATCTATGTACCTACCAACCAATGTGAATGTTTGTGATTTTATTTAAATGCTTGTCATTACAGCATATATACCTAGTAGTCTAGGAAAGCTCCGTCCTACATAAATAACAACCTGTTCTATTTAGGTTTCGGTACCCGCTGGGGGCGCAGCGTGTCAAACAGTAATAAGGTCCCACTACTGAGTATGAGGTAGCGGATTTATTTCAGAATGAAGATATATATATGCTCAAGATTTTATAATAAATTAATAAATAAAAATAAAGGGGGTCTCCATACAAGTCTTGTTTTTTACGTATTTATATTTTTATTTAGTCCTAAAAACAGTAACAAGCGTCAAAGGGGTTTGGGTAAAAGTGTTGTCATTTGTAAAATTCATATATTTCGTAAAAGTGGTAAATTATGATAGAATTATAAAAAATAAACATATTTTGTTATGTAATGTAATACTCTTAAATGCATCGGAGCCGAGATATTTAAATATGCATACTTGGGCGTACTTTTGTACTAAAAACTGAATACTTAAATCTTTAAAATCTCCGCTCCGATATTATTTAACGCCATAAGTTATATATATCTATGTGCATTTAAAGGTCCTCTAGATAACTATGTAAAATTCATCCGTGGCAGCTGAAAAAAAAAATGACAATATTCTTCAAACAAATTTACCCAATGCCCTTTGGTATGATTATAATATGATTATAATACCTACAAACACAAGAAAAATAATTATTACTAAAAACCTGTCAAGTGTGAGTTGGGCTCGCGCAAATTTCGTTTGGTAAAGAAATAACATTGTACGAGTAATTGAAACAATATGATTTATTTGGTAAAGACACAACATTCGAGACATTAACAGTTATTGTGCGGCGGTACGGAACCATCAGAGCATGAGTCCGACTCGCAATTGACCGGTTTATTTTATTATTATCTTTTATTCAGGAATATTTAATAGTTACCTAGCTCAAGGAATAACATCAAACAGGGGCGAACGCTAGTACCTAATACGCGCAAAATTGCTAACAAAAAAATACGAACTTGTTGGGAAGTGTGAAATCAAAACCTTCAATTAAGACAGTAATTTAAAGTAATGTCACTTACTCTCTCACTCACTAAACTCCAATACTTTTATTTCGTTTTTAATGTAGGTTTCACTTGGAATAATCGTTAATTTCCTAATAGAACAATTTTTGCATAATGGCAGTTAATTGCAATTTAATTTGTACAGATAATTTATCGCTAATCACTAATCAAATCAGTGTAGTTTTTGGAATAGTTTGTATAAAAAAGGGTTGTGAATTGAATAAATGGCTCCGAAACGTGGAGCTTAAGTTGGATTTACGAAAGATTTTCATGATATATTTATTTTTTACTAGAAACTGGTCTTTTTGACCGCAGCCGCGCGCGTTTTTGGCGCGTAATAAAATACTCAAGCCTAACAATTGTGCTAACTACAAACAAACATCACAGATTCCACTGTTTAAATTTTTAGATGGTAATTGTCATTGTTGTTAAAATTTAACAAAAACTTAAATAACTGTCGCTCGTTAGAAAATCGCTGTACATAAGAAGGTACATGGGGGTGAAAGAGCTAGGTCCGGAATCCTCTAAGGACCAGATTTGTCTGATCCTCGATCGAAGTTAAACAATCTACTTATTTGTGTGCCGCAGTCCACGATGTGCTGTGATGGCTTTTATGTATGTAACTTTTTTCTGACCATCACACAGCACGATAGGTACGTCAGAAAAATATAAAAAATATGCACCATAAAACCTTTTATTGGCATCTTATTTAGTCTGCCAAGTTTTTATATTGTAGCTACCTTGCTACGATGCATGTGAATCGGGAATATGAATACTTAAGTACCTATAGGCAGTGATCGGAATAGGTAGAGTATATTTACCTTAAGTTCGCAAAAGGACATAATATAGAGTGGTTACAACTGGATCAAATATTAATATATCTTTATTGAATTCCGGATTTCCGGTATTTTTAATGCTAAATATACGTAATATTTACTTACGGTATGGGATACTTTATGTTAGTTTGTGATAAAAGGGGCCTGTAACTCATTTCTTTTAAGTATCTTAATAATAGGTGGAGTATATTTACCTAAACTGGAGACTTTCTTGCTACTAAATTTACTAGTACCAGTAAAATACCGGAAATCCGGAATAAAATAAAAATAAAATAATATTTCGGCCGGTTGTAACCACTCTATATTATGTCCTTTTGCAAACTTTAGGTAAATATACTCTACCTATTCCGATCAATGATTATAGGGTCCTCAAAAAGTAGAATGGCCAACCTGCGAAGACTCATAATCACGGAGTCCGAGGAGAGCTCGAACGCTATCACTAATAACATACTTTCACTGTTTTAATTTACCTCGGCGGTTTTGCATGAAATGGCGTAGGTAGTATTATTAAAACCGGAGATGGCCGTTATCTCCTAAAACGATAGCTGGGTGCGAGTCTCGTTTATTCTTGTCGAGTCCCATCAATCATTGGGTAGATTGAAAAAATGTGATTAAAAGTTATATTATCGGTCAAGTGAGTCGGACTCGCGCACTGATAGTTCCGTTACACTCAACTCAAACCTGGTCCGGTTTTTGAAATCGCTGAACATACATAGGGGTTAAATCGATAGCTTTTTAGCTGCTCTATCAGCCCTCTCAGTATTGGCGTTGGTTTTTGGTATACCAGTATTATAGCAGTGTGTGGATTCCGTCTCAGGCTGAACCAAATATAGTGCAACTAAATAATAATTGTTCGAAATGATATGCGGTAAGCTAAGGCAGTAAGTCAATAAGTCTTAACTGCCAATAAGCGGCCTTTACACGGCACAGTTCGGACCGCGGCGCGGGAAACGCCACGCGCCATTCCGCGCGCCAGTCCGAACCGTAGGTTTTTTACTATTTTACTATTACAGTTGCATTTACACGTGAGGTTCGGTACGAAGATTGGAATGACGCGTGGCGTATCCCGCGGTCCGAACTCTACTTGTTCAGGCCGTTTTAAGTGTTTTATTTAAGTATCTGCCTATATACTCGTACATATAGGTAATGAAAAGATTTGAAAACCATAATGTAGCGCATTCAGTTTTGTTTATTCCTCTAAAATACAACTTTGCTCTATAACTTTAATTAACGATTTATTTGATTAAAACTGAGAAACGTAAATAAAACGTTTTCTCAGTTCAACCTGCCGGCAGCCGCGAGCTCGAAATCTTGGATTTCAATAGGTACATAGGCAGATTGCCTCTAGAAAATATCCGCTATAGGTGTTCCTAAAATAGGTAGGTATTAGGGGATTTCCCTCAATTTACCAAGATCCCAGTATCAGATCCTGACGTGTTGACAATGGGACCAACTAGAGAGTAGGTAGGTATACCCTTTCAAGAAAACAATATTTTATTTAAAATAGGTTCAGCGGTTTTTAAGTAGGTAAACGGGAAACATACATTTAAAAAATGTCTCGACGGATTGAGAACCTCCTCCTTTTTTTGAAGTCGCTTAAACATTACGGATAAGTACCTCGATAGATAATCTAACGTAGTTTCTCTTAACTTAATTGATACAAAATACCGAAATGAGTACCCAACTAGCACATTAGCGTTAAAATAACCTGTATATGATCCGTATATCCGTCCACTCGAGTATAAAAGTGTTAACACATACCTGTACAACAGAGTTATAGCATGCTCTAACTCACTTATACCCACGAAAGAGGCCCACTATTTTACAGGTAAGAGTTATAGAAAGCCTATAGTATGGTGATATACAGGTATTAAAGCACCTGCAAGAGAGCGTCTATTCTGTATCAGCTACTACTTTAACCGGTATTACTGTTGTATAGTTGGGTTAGTGAACACTACGGGTGGTAGAAAAGCTTCGGATAAGAATGATTTACCACTTGAAAAATTATAAGATCTATTAAGAATAGTTGGTTGACTCGTATTAGTTATTTAAAATGGACTCAGGTAAGTTTGTTACCGTTTTGTGAGTGCATTAAGTAGTATTCAGCTGTTTTATTGTTACGTCCGACTAGTTTGAGAAAGCCTATAAGTAAATAAAATTAGATCCTTGACTTATCCGTCACAAAATATGGCGACAAATAATTGTCAGAAAAAGAGATAAAGGAACATCTGAAAATATTCAAGTTATTTTTGTTTATGAAGTGAAAAAATTACTGCTCTTGTGATTTTACGGCAATATATACCATGTTTCTCATCTCAATTTTAACGCGCCTAGGATTTATTAAAGATTAAAAAGAAAAGTTATGACAAAAATAACAGACGCCTCTAACTAATAATATTATTTATTCCTGCTTCCTGAGCAGTGGCATGTAAAATTAAGTGGTATTCATGGAACGCTTGAAATAGTATAAAAAAATTAGTATTTGGTGGTCAAATGTTTAATTACTCAAAGTAATATTTTTAGTTAGTTTACCAAAACAATGGCTAACTTACTTTAAATATTAAATCTTCAGTTAACTCAAATATAACTATACCATGTAAGTGTTAATAACGATCCATAAATGCGTTGTTTAACACCAATACCTTTAGAACGTCTATAAAGGAAACTGCCTAACACAATAAGCTTTAGTTAAATTCCTTTATTATAGGTTAAAACTAGATAAAGGAGTTGTTCGACACTTTTAGCATCCCGTGTTACTAAACTCTCGACGAACTCTATTTTATAACCCATACCTGCACTTATAGTCAATATAACACCTAAAGATTTATAAGACACTTCATGGCGACAATTAAACAACAATATGCGTTAACAGGAGTCAGCGAACACTCTTGTTAAGACATAGGTGTCACAGACAGGTTAAAGCTATAACATCTTAAGTATACTTGCTGAAATTATCACTATTTTAACTCTCAAAGTTGTACTACATCGTCCATAAAAGTTCTAGTGCCACTGTTGGAGTTTAATTTGTTTGCTAACTCCTCTATATCGACTTTAGTTAGAACTGAGATTATTGTAACTCTGTAATAATGCTTAAATTTCAAAAAAAACCTGTAACTGACACCAAAATGTTAGTTGGGTAGGTACTAATATGTATGTGTATTGCAATAAGTATCATTTTTTGTCCTGCTCGACCTCTTGAGAGCTATACAGTCATGACTATCGCAATATGATAATAATAGGGGTAAAACCATGTTTCCTTACTTTGCTTGGTGGATAGGTAGGTAATACTTTTGATAGTTGTTTTGTGTATTTTTAAAAGCGCAAATTTCACAAAGCCTATAGGTACCTATCTCCAACAAAATTTATTTGAAACTCAACAGTCACAAAATAAATGGGGTTGGGGCCAGTAGAAAGAAAATTAAAATGATAGCCACAGTTAAGTAGGTAAATAATCTTCCCAGAATTTGAAATGCATACCTATCTACCTAATGTAAGATCACCTAGTCGATCAAAAAACCTTCTTTACCACTTGTCGAGTCTATTTGTATGACGTTAAGGTCCAAAAATGATAAACGACTTTCTTGGTGGACTATACCTACGTAGGTAGATATTTAAAAAAATATTTGAATTTAATTACCTACCTAGTTAAGGCAAACTTAATTGTGCATCATTAGGAAAAAAATAGAGCATATTACATAAGGAACTTATTTTTTCTGCTACTCAACGGTCAGCTGAAACTCTGGATGAGATCCCGAAATGAAATAGGTCCTAAGCCTGATCTGGTAAGTTTTACAATAGGTAGGTTGGTAGGTGTAAGGTGGATAGGTAGTATGATTTTTATTTGATGTAGAGTTTACAAACCTACATACCTACCGCACAAAAATGTGTATCTTGCAGTAACTTTTTTTTACATTAATTGGTAGCTTTACATACTTTCCAACTAACCGTGTACCTACCTACCTACACATAAATTTTGTAATACATATAACATTCGCTGTGTTCCGTTGACACCATTAAATCAATTAACAATTATCTACGTCAAGACGTCTACGTAGGTAGGTTATATAAAAAAATAAAATATACCTATCTTAACTACGCCATTCGCAAGTTCCACTCTTTTGAGACTGAGTCGGTGTAAAGAGCTACGTCAACATGAACTTAGATTTTATCCGTCACGTTTTAATGGAACATGCGATTAGCGAATTTCAGAACAGATAGTTACGGGTAGTTAGATAGGTATATTAAATAGTTCGCATATCGCAAAAGCGCTGAGCTCACTTACAAGTCATAGGATACAACACACATCGCGGCAAGGTACGCACTCAGGTGAGTCCGGCGGGGTCGACAACCTTTTTAAAATATTCCACAACCGTAAACAGTAACATTTCGTTTTTTGTCCACAAAAACCGTCCACAACTG
Organism: Acleris literana; assembly: GCA_946894065.1. Taxonomy (NCBI): domain Eukaryota; kingdom Metazoa; phylum Arthropoda; class Insecta; order Lepidoptera; family Tortricidae; genus Acleris; species Acleris literana. The sequence goes on along the minus strand of OX335668.1, from coordinate 26,622,621 downwards.
AACGCTCTACCTCTTAGTTTAGGACATTCACTTGCATCACCACAGGCAACTCGATTATGAAAAGCAACCGTGGTGTTGTTACCTACATGTTTCCGTTATGTTTTTACGGTCATTAAAAATGAGATTACATTTAAGATATCAACCATATAGGTATTCGCTTGTATTCGACCTGAGTGTGTACCTAAAGAAAACAATGCCTAAGTCTGTATTATCAAATCCTGATCATTGCAACACCATGCAAAACAAAGGCGTTATTGTGTTAGCACACTGTTAATGTCAGTTTAAAGGTTAGATAGGTACATAAACATGTAAAATTAGAGCACTATACAAGCGACAGTAAACATAAACACTCGATGACAAAGGTTCCAACTCTAATGGAGTAGAGCTCTGCGGGAACTCACCATTGGAGCCGAAAAAGTCGTCTTTATCCAAAATTTCATGCTGGTAGCCGTAAGCGGGCAGCCATGCGTTCGAGCCGGGGGGCTCAGGCCAGTCCGAAATGCGCACCTCCTCCATTCCGTCATGAAAACACTGCACACTAAGTTAGCACAAGCATGCACGGACTACCTCTCTGTACGTCCATTAGGTCTTAGCGATAACGGATCGATGCGACCACGACGTGCGCGCGCGGCGGGGAGCGGCGGCAGACTGCTGACTGCCGGCGCCCGCGCCGATCTCTCCAAGTTTCCATCTATCGCTGTATAAAAAGCCAGACGCACCGTACAGCTGGGACGGAAATCGACGACGAGTATTGCTGCGGAACCAGTTACTCGATTAGTGTTTCGGATGCATGTAGAGCGGGAAAAAATGTTGGATTGTTTATTTATAGTTAAATATGTATGTATTTATGTATGTAAACTCTTTATTGCACAAAAAGTCGCATTGCACACACACAATGCGACTGCGGAGCACCTGACCAGACCCTCTCCCAACTGGAAAATGAATGCCCACTTCGCTGTTTTCCCAATGGCATGGAGGAGCTGCATAAATTTTCGCCTGCCGCAGCAGACTGGCTGAAACACCTGGACATCGACATTTGATCCATGCAGGATGAGTGAATAAAGTGTCCATACGCAATGATGATTGCACAATAATATAAATATTACAATTTTAATATTAAACTAATGAAGGTACAAAGGCGAACATGTGTTTATGCTACCAAAAAGGTCGTCTCTTCTAAAGGTAGTCGGCTTATACCTACCTAGTTAGCATTGCGCCTAGTAGCCCAGTCTATAACAACACAAAAAAACCGGCCAAGTGCGAGTCGGACTCGCGCACGTAGGGTTCCGTACAACTATACATCTAAATAAATGTTTTTCTTTATTCTTTATTATATTGGAGTTTATTGAATGAAAGGTAAAATGCGGTTTACGATTTATAACGTATTAAAAAAAAACTAATTATTAGATCTCGTTCAAACCAATTTTCGGTGGAAGTTTGCATGGTAATGTACATCATATATTATTTTTACATTTATCATTCCCTTATTTTAGAAGTTACGGGGGGGGGGACACACATTTTTCCACTTTGGAAGCGTCTCTCGCGCAAACTATTCAGTTTAGAAAAAAATTATAATAGAAACCTCAATATCATTTTTGAATACCTATCCATAGATACCCCACACGTATGAGTTTGATGAAAAAAAAATTTTTGAGTTTCAGTTCTAAGTATGGGGAACCCCAAAAATTTATTGTTTTTTTTCTATTTTTGTATGAAAATCTTAATGCGGTTCACCGAATACATCTACTTACCAAGTTTCCACAGTATAGCTCTTATAGTTACGGAATAAAGTGGCTGTGACATACGGACGGACAGACGGACAGACATGACGAATCTATAAGGGTTCCGTTTTTTGCCATTTGGCTACGGAACCCTAAAAAGGCAAACATCGCAAACCCGCATGTAACTACGATTTGCTTATATGTTTTTAGATCCGTTGTGAGTATTTAACATCCAAGTTTGCAACCCCCATGGTGCTCGAACAAATTAGAATTTTTGGTACTTGTTTCTCTAAGGACGTATTTTTCAAGTCTCTTTGCACATACTTTAACTTTTACTACAATTTGAGTGTAATTTGAGCACATTATGTTTATGCGTTGCGGAGAAACAGCAAGTCAAAGAAGGGCAATTTTCTTCAAAAAGTGAAAATGTGTTGGTAGGGTTATTTCGAAGATACATACCGGCTGAAATAATGCTCCTAGGTAAAAGTCATGCCAAAAGAATTTGTAGAGAATTGAATTAGCCTCAATTTAATACCAAAATGGTGCCTCTAGGCCTCATAGTTTCATCCAAAATAAAAAAATAGTTAAATATCGGATTTTGGCTAAGTAATAAAAACATTGTACTGAATAATTTTGGGACGATTTTCTAAAAAAAAATGAGCAAAAATGTGAATTTACCATTTTAGATCTATAATTATCGCTTCAAATAAACATACACTAAAGAAATTAACATAATTCCACGTTGTTTCGTTAACTGCGAAAATTTAAGCCACTTGTTTCAGTTTTTTCGAAATAATTATATAAATGAAGCGTTTTTCGACTATCTTTGTTCTACACTTTAATAAAGCGTACTAAATTGGCTACAATTTAAGACTAATTTGAGTACTGTAAGACTATAAGTTGCGGAGATACAGCTAGTTAAAGACTAATTTTTTTCAACACAATGATAATTTCGTAATTTTCCAAGTTACGTACTGGCTAAACTAATAGTCCTAGAATAAAAGTTGAGAAAAGAATTAGTGTATAATTTAACTAGCTTCAATTGAATACCAGAGTAGTGCCTCTAGCTTTCATAGTTTTCTCAAAAATATAAAAACTATTAAAATATCTGATTTTGGTTAAATGATAAAAACATTTTTCTGAATAATGTATGAATGTATTTCTTAAAGAAAACCAAAAAGTGTAAATTTGACATTTTAGATGTAACATGGTTTCAAAACAAATAAACGTAAACATAAAAAACACAGGAAACATAATATTTAAACTATATAATAATACTATTTACACGGTCACGCAAATACAGTTTAGACTTTCGTCCTTTTGGAAGGACCAGGTCTCATCCATTCTAGATCAGTGGGGAGGAGTGGGGGAAGAGGGATAATGTTTTCTGGAGTGGAGGCGGGCCGGTTCATGGTGTTGGGTCGTCCACATCCTCGTCCTCCTCGTCCAGGAAGATAGGGATGGCGTTGTTGCAATTTCACCCGTGGCAAATGGAACATAGGATAGAGCACCTGAGCCCAGCCTGCCTGCAAGTGCACGACCCTAAGCAACCTCATTTTTAATTTGCAACTCACCATTTTAAGCAGGGTCTGAGGAGTGGGCTCTGCGCACATTGCCCATCTTCGACTTGCTGTATCTCCGCAACCAATGGACATATTGAGCTCAGGTTACGCTCAAATTGTAGTAAATTTAGTCATCTTTATTAAAGTATACCAAAGATTCTGGAAAAGTGCTTCCTAAGGGTAATTTTTTCGAAAAAACTGAAACAAGTGCCAAAATTTCGCAGCTTTCCGAGCACCATGGGGGGGCACAGGGTTTTCAGGGTTGCAAACTTGGGTGTTAACTACTCTCAAGGGACCTAGCACCATATAAAAAAATCGTAGTTACATGCGCGTTTGCGATCTACGATGTCGTTATAGACTGGGCTATAGGGTTACCATTTAGGAATTTGAAAAGTCCTGACAAAAAGCCTGACATTTCGATAAAAGTCCGGACTTTTTAGTCACAAAATGGAAACATTACTCACTTAGTTACATTGGTATGGTAGGCGTGGTGGCAGACGCTCGCATTGCGAGGGAAGATTTATTTGATTCCATGTAATAAAAAAAAACCACGCAAATTAAAAAACCGTGCAAATTCCGGACTAGAGTCTAAAAGAGGAAATGTAAGAGAAGGACGTGGCGAAGTATAAGGTTCCTTGTCGACTACGGCTACGGGTCGATGTGCCGATTGATTGTGGCACTCTCTTTCAACCGGCAGTCGAACAAAACTGCTCGTTTATCAACTGCACAACGCCAATGAATACAAGCTATTTGACCAAACAGTCCTGAGTTTTAATTCTGGCCTTTGCTCTTTTTGAACGTTTCCAAAGTAGGTGACATCAGCAGTATCACTTACAGATTAAGAGGCCACCTATGCTAAAGTCAGTAGTGTTCCGCGATCTGGATCTCAATAACCATAACGCCTTTGTATCTGTTCTTTGGATATATTAAACTTGATCATATTTCCTTGAGACTGTCAAACGTGAAAACACGATTATAAACCAAATCCTCGATACTTTTATTTTTCAAACATGACACCTTTTTTGCATTTTTTTGGTTGAATCTTCGAAACCCTATATAATCTTTAACGATGATTTTCAATTCAATAGTTGAGGATATATAACTTCTTAATCCTGGTAAACCATTTTTTCGATAAATGTCGTGGTTTTAAAGTAAACAGCAATTAATTAAATTTAACGCTGCCGTCAAGGCGCGAGCGAACTATCTCCATCTCACATTCTTCGCGCGGAAGCACATAAAGCCATCCCTTTTTATTCTTGTGGGGGCGTGGCAATATAGGTGGCCTCTTAATAAAGGGCTCAACGTAAAAGAGTTCAGCGGTTCAGCACTAGCACAGATAACGTTTCAAAGATAGGAAATAAGGAAAACAAAAGACTGGTGATAAACGGTTTTAGGACATGTTGCAATCTATTTTAGTCTAGGACCATTTTTGAAGAATTGGAATGCAAGCGGCAAATCATGTAACAGTTGGGGTGACAACGTTATCAGAGGTTTTTAACCCTGCAGAATACGGATCTGCCTGTCGCCATTCCGAAATTTGAACCGGTAGTATGCTATGGCGGAAAAGGTGCAGCCCATACAAAAATTTTCGTCGTACATTTTGTAAATCGTTGTTTCGGTCCCCTAAAGAAGGTCCGCTTGTTATGATTTTTTAAATTGTTCTAAAGGACAATATAGCCATTGTAACCCAAAATTTTTGTCCCTCCAACTCTATGTCTTTCTCCGCCATCGTGCAAAAACTGTCACTTTTCCAGTTTTTTGCCGATACTGTCGTTGAAATTCATTTTAGTGCTAATCATGGTTAAGCAATATTGTAAAGTACAAAATTTGCTAAAACTTTTGGCATCAAGTTTTTTTTCCACGAACACTAGGAACGAAGATATGGAATCGTCTATGGGGAGCTAGCGTTAAAAATTGCTACGTTTTTCTAGTTTTCCTTCCATATGGGCAATATTTTAGATCACAAAATTTGCTGTAACTTTTGGCTTGAAACATTTTTTCCACGACCTCTAGGAAAAAAGATATGGAATCATCTATGGAGTGCTAGTGTAAAATCAATTGCTTTTGCGGTACTGAATATTTATTTAGTTTTTCAGGTGAACATATGGGAAAATGCTCATCATACTCGACCTGTGGTGATGAAAATAAGTGATGTGGGTGAAGACTTTATTAAAACCAATATATTCCCATTCTAATGACCCTCAAGCCCGTCCACAAAGCCTGCACAGATATTAGATAAGATAAGATTCATTTATTGTCAGAAACTGTGTACAATTAGGTCACATCATATAAAAGGTCCAACAGTTTGCCCATTTCAGGCGTACAATAGCAAGTAATATATTATATTAAAACAGTCTTAACCAGGTATACATCTGAAATATTCATTTAAATTGTAGAAACTTTCCATTGATAGCCATTTTTTGAGCTTTGTTTTAAATCTAATCCCATCTACCGATTTAATATGTTCACGCAAATGGTTAAATATTTTAATTCCAGATACATATGCTCTCTTACTAAGTATAAAGCTGGAAGTTCTAACTGTACATACATCGTATTTATATTGGGACCGGATATTATTTTTAGAGTCGCTTTTTTTAATAAAAATGTCATTTCGATCTTTAACAAATAAACAAATTTGTAGTATATACACATGTCAGAGTTAATATTTCGTTAACTTTAAAAATATCTCTTAGGGATTGCATATTCCTGAGCTTAAATATAATTCGCATAGGTACATATTTTTTGAAGAAGAAATGTGGATTCAATGTTTACGGAATTTCCCCAATCAAAATATTATACCGTACGTAAGTACGGGGTAAACATTTCCATAGTACGCCTTCATCGCAACATCGACCGAAACTATGTTAGTCAATATGGATAGTGCATAGCAGGATTTGGCTAGCTTTTTATTTATGTTATCTATGTGGGACTTCCAATTAAGGTTGTTATCAATTGTTACTCCTAAGAAGTTTGTATTCTTCACTTGTTCAATTATTTTACTATTTACAACAACATTTAAACTTGTTTGTATCTGCTTATAGTTAAAAGTGCTGCTTAAAATATTATCTAGTTTTATTGATTCCACTGTATCTTTTATAGTGTTTACCTTGGTTGTGTTTTGTTTAATTACTTGCCATGTGGCTTTACTCTTGTTACTACTCTGGTTAATGAAGTTTACATTTGTTTTGCGTTTAGATTGCTTCGTCACTAATTTCATTACCCGACAATATTATTTGTACTCATTTTTGACCATTGCATTACTTGATTTTAGAGTTTGTAAGTTATTGTATCTTTTAATTTTGTTCATTTCAGTACCTGAATACCATGTGCTCGTGCATGAAGAACGGATTGGCATGCACCAAGTTGTGCCACCATTTTCATCAATGTTTGAATTTTAACTCCATTTTTTATGATGTGAGGGTTTGAAAGTCACAATTTTTACAAGGTTTACGAGCTAAGCCTGACCTGAGCACTCCATATTACTATTACTAGATATCTTAGAAACTTTCAATTTGAAGATAATTTTGTCTTCTTTTCTCTTATCTTTTGATTGCAGATTTTCGATTTGCGCTAAAATGCACTAAAACGTAAATATGGGAAGCAAACTGGAAAAGGAAACAATTTTTGACGGTAACACTCCATAGATGATTCCATAATCTTCTTTCGAAGAGCTCGTGGAAAAAATGTTTCAGCCATAAGTTGCAGCAAATTTTGTGATCTACAATATTGCCGAAGTCAGGGTTCGAAAGGATAATTATCAATTATCGTGATAATTATCATGATAATAATCGTGATAATAACAGATGGATAATTATCAATTGATAATAACAAGAAATTGCGCTCGTAAAGTAAACTGTATCCGAAGTATTCGAACGTGTATTTCCGCAATTGCTCTGATTTTTACTCAATCTAACTTAATTACAGTTTGCGCTTAAATGCACAAAAACGTAAATATGGAAGGAAAACTAGAAATAAGTAGCAATTTTTAACGCTAGCTCCCCATAGACGATTCCATATCTTCGTTCAAGAGGTCGTGGAAAAAAATTTGAACCCAAACGTTTTAGCAAATGTTGTACTCTACAATATTGTTTAACCATGATTAGCATTAAAATGAACTTCAACGACAGTATCGGCAAAAAACAGAAAAAAGTGATAGTTTTTGCAAGATGGCGGAGAAAGACATAGAACTGGAACTGGCTATATTGTCCTTTAGTTATAACCAAATTAAAAAACCATAACAATCGGACCTTTTTTAGGGTACCGGAACAACAATCTACAAAATGCACGGCGAAAAATTTTATATGGGCTGCACCTTTTTCGGTATAGCATACTCCCGGTTCAAATTTTGTGATGGCGACAGGCAGATCCGTATTCTGCAGGGTCAAACCCTCGGATAACGTTGTCACCCCAACTGTTACATGATTTGCCGCTTGCAATGGTTTAGAGACGCGTTTTTAAATGTTGGGCCTAGTCTATTTAGTGAAGACGTTGTGAAGTTTTGAAGTAAGTATCTTACAACTAAATCGAGTTCATCAACGAGGTGTGTGATTCACATGGCTAGTTTGAGCTATTGAGCGCCAAATTCACTTCAACCGTTCTTAATTACTTACTATAGATCTTCACGGAGAATGCGATGAACACTATCTACCAACCAACGATGAAAACAACCCGAAAGTTCAAGGTGACAGACTTTCTATGCAAAAACCGTGAATATTTGGCCTTCATTGTAAGAAGTAAAAGGGAGAACAGCGCCTTAAAGGTCAGAGTTTGTTCACACGGCGGCGCGCGAAGTAGGTACCCACTTGTTATGACATTAACTTTTACGACAAACAAACATTATCATCTGTTAGGCTGATAAGAATAGAAAATAATTTGGAGAAAATAACGAAAAACATAACATAACATGACTTACAAACAATATACTCCAAACTTAAAAAAACAAAAAACGGTCAAGTGCGAGTCGGGCTCGCGCACCGAGGGTTTCGTATTTAACGAACTTCGGAACTGGACTGTAGACCCGAGGCCGAAGAGGAGGTGCGTGCCCAGCGATACCTCTTTGAGAGATGCCGAGGAGAAAATTACAGAAAAATTACGCGCCTGCCGCTGTCTTTGACCGAGCGGAACGCATATCATTAGCTTTCATTGTTGCTGGGATGAGTTGTATGACGCAGTGCCTTACTTGACCAGCAGATTGCATGCACACCTTCTATTCTGGTCAAGCAGGGAAAATAAGTGTTTTAAATCATATTTAGATTAATTCCACCTCGTCAATCCTCCACGTTTATTTTCATCTATACATGTTTACAATTCCGCGCATCAGTCTAAACTAAAGTATGAACCGTTATTTACTAGAACAATGTTCACCAAAGATCAAGCGTTTATCGGTTGGCATCAGGCCAACACCGTATTGGGCATCAAAAGGGCTTATGTTTATAGAATACTATCGGCCCGCCCCGGCTTCGCTCGGGTGCGGTTTGGTATGTTCATTCTAGGTTAAAGTTAAATTAATCTGGCTTTTATGTAAAAAATGAATAAAATTTGACATTCAAATAAAAAGGGAACATCGTCATCACTATCACTACATCACTATCACTGCATACCTAGTATAAAACAAAGTCGCTTCCCGCTGTCTGTCCCTATGTATGCTTACATCTCTAAAACTACGCAACGGGTTTTGATACCGTTTTCACTGTAATTTAGAGAATTTATTCTGGATGGTTTATATGAATATTTCATTTTAATTAAGTTTTAATATAATTGAGAAAACTCAATGTTTCCTTACCAAGTCGTCAAAAAAACGATTTTCGGGCGCTTACATAGCTTACGCTGGCTAAACCTTAAGAGATATATCAAAATAACGTACTGCAGAATTGTAGTTCTTCATTAAACCTAAAGAAAAGTCCACGGTGGCATATGTCTGTCTTCTAAGGTTGACTCACAGTAACCATTTTTATCTTTATAATTTTATTTATAAATATTAGGATTTGCGAAACTATTTTCTCCAATTCAGTATTTATTCTTATCCAGATAAATACGTTAGTTACCTTAGTCATTTAATGTAGACTAAAATTGTCCTTTATATATCATTTAAATAAATACTTCAGAGGGCCCTGCCAAGATGCATTGCGCTAACTAGCGTTTCTATTCGATTTGTTTTTAAATCAATCGCGTCACTGGTAGACCACGTGACTTTTCGTATCACGTCATCTCCCAGTGACGCGATTGGTTTAAAAACGAATCGAATAGAAACGTTAGTTAGCGCAATGCATCTTGGCAGGGCCCTCAGAAGATATGGCAGTTTCAAAATAACGCGCAACCTAAATCTCTATTATCGAAACGCTTGGCCGGGCCTCCGCGTTTCGCCCTTTAGTACCTACAGCCTACAGCCTCCTATAGTAACAAATAAAACCGAGCAAGAGCATATCTGACCATGCTCGGGGTAGGGTTCCAAAGCCGTTAATACACAAAAACTAAGTCAAAAAACCACAAGTATGAAGTAATTCTCTATTTAAAGTTATTTGGTCATTTTCAGGAACCAATCAAGTCTACTTAGTCGTCATACTTAGTTTTCCTTTAAAATTCGTTATATGTGCTTTCTTTAAGATATTTTTCTGATTTTTAGTATTTCTAGTTTTGGCTGGGGGGGGGGGACTCTTGACTCTGACAAAACCTAGCGCTTTGAAGCTTAATATTTCATAAACGGATTCCTTAATCGAAAAACATTTTGACGAAGGTACGGGTATACGCCTAACAAAATAAAAAATAAGTTCTAAATATTCGGGCTATGGATTATGAGAACCTGAATATTGATGAGCGCTTTTTTATTAGGCCCTTCCTCTCATTTGGGTACAACAGGACATAAAATACTACTCACCATATTTAACCGTGGTTTTAGGCCCGCAATATCGGTACCACTTCTCGGCAAGCTATTCTTTTGGTGGAAAAGTATAGAAACCGACTGTGCCCTACCCTTTTTGCTCTTACGAGCTGTAATAGAGCATTTAACCATTTTACATTTTACAAAAAAATTACATCGACAAATTTTACCGCGTCAGTTTGAAAATAATTGGCGTGTCATTAGCGTAATGATACCGAGCGAGAGCGGAATATGATATTCCCATAGGTTTGAATAGTATGACGAGAAACATCAAGTTGACAAATTTGTAACCGGTCAGTTTGATCTGGTGAACCCGGTGATGCCTGTAGTATCAGGTTATAATTCCACATTGTAATGTATTTATGTAAAAAAAAAACCCTGTTAGTTATTTTCATGCATGAATGTATATACGATATTAAAATAAATCCTTCAATGAAAGTAAATATGTAAATTATGCTCGTGACTTATATTATTCGTTATAATATATATTTTTGAAATAATATCGTACACTAACGTAAAATCATATTTTTTTCCTTATTCTTGGGTAGTTGTTAATCAAGTGGCAACTTTGTGATGACGTAGAAAGTGTCCCTTTTCGGAAGAGAAGACCTTGTTTTATTAGACCATGGAGTTTAGGTTTTGATTAAAAATTATTTTTATGTTGTTTTTCATATTTTTGAATACAAAGTATATATAGGTAAATAAATTAATAAAGTTAATAGGTAAATAAATTAATAAGTATTGGTAAATAAAATAAGGTTTTTGAGCTGATCCTTTACACAAAGCCCATTGTTTGTTTACAATACTATTATCTTCCTTTGTTTCCGTAACCGCAAGCCGATTACATACAAAAAAGTTAGAACTACATTGAATGTACATTGAATTATCAACCCTATCTTTATAATCAGTAGGTTTAAAATGTAAAGTGTCAGAACACAGGTATATGTCTTTATTAATTGAACTGAGCTTACGCTCTACACAATACCACAGATTAAATAAGAGTTACTACGTAACAAATATTTCTCTGCGCGAGGTACGTGCGATAATCACCGCCTCACGGAACATAGTTGCCGATGCTAATACATGAAGGATGCCCGCGCGCGGCGATGCCGGCTCGCTCGACCGGTTTTTGAGTGTCGAGAGTTCGAGACACGTCAAGCGAGATGCAAGTAGGCAAGTAGGTAGTGCATTCTATTCATTACGTCAAGTTGGGTTAGGTTTGTTGTTGTTTCTTGTGTTGAGTTGGTGAATTTATATTATAAAAAATGCTGTGTGAGTGGATGACAAGAGAACTAAAGATAGGTAATAAAAAAGAAACTTTTTTATCTTTGCCTGTAAAAGAGGAAAGGTCAGTAGTTGTAATTTATTTATATTTATATTTATAAGTATATTAAAGTGATCAACACGAAACAGTATTCATCAAGTTAGAACGATTTGATTACCTACCTAGTTTACTTAGTATAAACATGTTAGAGTGATTAGGTAGGTACATATTCGTAAGGCTCTTAAGTAAAACAAATATGATACCAAGAAATAAATAACGGAAACCAGTATAAAATTGTTACTTATTTTATTACAAAAATGTTATACCTATACCTTAGTGATAGCGAATTCATTAATACGTACGTTCTTAGATGTAAGTAGGTAGGTAAGGTAGGTAACTAACGTAAAAAGGATGTTAATTTTTTGACCCATATTTATGTAATATGTAACCACTAACAACTAGGTACTGCGCCGATTCACAAAATTCTTTCGGAAATATAATTCTTGTACTTCAGGAATGGCTCTTAGGTATAATAACTATTGAGCGACCCTCATTAAAGTAAAAAAATAAGTATGTAAATAAGTAGTAGTAAGTAGTTTTTTGTGTAATAAATAAATAAATAACTGTTTTTCTTATAATAATGTATTAATATTCATATTTTCATTGTATTGCCAACCCTATCGTTCGAGCGTGCAAACGTAGGTATCACAATACGTTCGCAGGAAACTTCGAAAAATGAATTTTCAACACGAGTAAATAAGGTTTATTTAGGCGTGTTCGGGCAGCATTATACATATGTTTTATATGCCTACAATACGTTGTAGTTATCGATCGGACGTACTTTGTCGTTTTGTATAGAGGAAAAATATGCCTGACAATACTATCTTCTTCTGTCGCCAGGGTCGAACTCGCGTTCTTTAAAGTTTCCCTTCAAATAAAACTATTAATTACCCGATATTTTGGAGCAAAACGTGTTAATGCCACCTTTTAGGATTTTTGAGTAAACCTGCACTTTAACCACCATTATAGTGTGATTACCAATTCCGCATCCTAATGACAAATTTGAAGAAACATAATAATTACAATGCAACTAGTATCCCGCAGGTTCAGGTAAAATTCTTCGAGCGAGCGAGATAGCAATACAAATAGAAGGATTATTTTTGTCTACCTGCTCTGTTATCTATTTGTGGGGACACTAAGGCAGGGTTTAGATGTTCTTTTTTTGTTATATTAGTGTAACTGGCTTTTGCTCTTTTAGTACATGCGTTATTTTTCAACCGAGTTATTCATAGTTTTTTTTTGAAGTTAAACAACGCGAATACGACCCTGGCGATACGAAGAAGATAGTATTGTTTAGATCGTAAGCTCAGTTCAAATAATAAAGACATATACCTATGTTCTGACACTTTACATTTTAAGCCTATTGACTATAAAGATAAGGTTCATAATTCAATGTACATTCAATGTAGTTCTAATTTTTTTTATGTAATCGGCTTGTGGTTACGGAAACAACAGAAGATAATAATTGTACACAAACAATGGACTTTGTGTAGAGGATCAGCTCAGTTCAAAAAATAAAGACTAAGTATACCTAGTGTTTATTATTTAATTTTGTGGATTTAAGGGATAAAACTCAATTTTTATTTTTTTAACATTGTGTTGAAGTTACCTAACTTTACGATCTATATATAAGACTAGGGATAATAATAGAAACAATTTACGTCTTAACGATGAAATCAAAGAAGAAAGGGAAATCAGGCTGTGTAATAGAAGAGAAAGTTATTCCTCGCGAAGAAATAGGGAATCGTCTATTGAACGTGACGTTCGTCTGAGAGTTGATAGGGATAGACATAGATCTCAGCGAGCCAGGGAATCTTCTACTGTTCGTGACGTTCGGTTTATAGGCGACCGGGATAGATATAGATCTCAGAGAGCTAGAGAATCTTCTACTGAACATGAACGTAGGACCAAAGTACTTCTGATTTACATACATACATACATTAGATCACGCCTGTTTCCCAGAGGGGTAGGCAGAGACCACTTCTGATTTATGGCCAAATAAAGTGAATTCTGCATTCCTCTGCAAACCTCTATGAAAATGCACCTATCTAAAAATTATTTCACCATTTGAAAAGTATATTAGGTATTCCAGATGAACTTGGGTTATTTCTACTTATATTAACCGAAGCGAAGCGAGGGCGGGTCGCTAGTTACTTATATAAAGCAATAGAACTTTCGGAAGAGTCTGCCTGCCGTTACTTCTCGCCTTTTTACAATCTTTTATTCAACTTGTTTTGCTAGTATGAGCACGTAAGTACGTTATAAGTAATGTGGGAGTCTAATTTTGGAGAAGTTTATTTTTAACCAGTTCCCGTTATAGGATTTGGCTGAAATTTGGTACGCAATGTAAACCCACAACCCACTGACAATGCAATAATAAATTACAGTTAGAAAAAAAAGGTTGTCATAAAAGTGAAATGTTTAACTAAAACTTAATGTTTAAGTTTTTTTTTTATACCACGACGGTGGCAAGCAAGCGTACGGCCTGCCTGATGGTAAGCGGTTACCGTAGCCTATGGACGCCTGCAACACTAGAAGTGTCACATGCGCGTTGCCCTTTAAAAACCTATTTACTCCTCTCTTGAAGAACTCCATACCATAGTTCCCAGGGAAAATCTCAGCAGGGAGCTCATTCCACAATCTAGGGGACACCGTTGATGTAGGAAAACATATCGAAACTTTTATGTGGTCGTCTCGCACCATCTTATATACACATAAGTATGTGTTTTTTTTTCTCTCTATCTCTCCCGTAAGATTCTTAATTGGCATGTTTCCCTGCTGAACTACGCATGTTATTTGATACTATATTTAATTTAATATTTATAGCTTTATATAATGCTAGACTAAGTAGTACCATTGTAATAAGAAATATGTTTAAAAAATGAGTGACTGCTGAGTTTCTTGCGGCGTTTCTTCTCAGCAGTGGTCTTCTCTTGGGAAGCGCTGGTAGATTCTTGACGTGTAAAAGTGCCCGTGCGGCCTACTTACTGAATAAATTTCTTTTATCTTTTTTTATCTTTATCAATCGCAGCGTTCGCAGGAGGAAGTTCCTTTGGAATCGCACAGTGCGCGACCATTTGGGTTCCAACATATGAGGATGAACTCCCCGCCGATCATGTCGAACAATTTCTCGGAACACAACTCATTATACAAGCGGTAGAACTCACATAAGGAGGCCAAGTCTCTCCTTAGACTTAGAGGCTCGATACCGCTTGTGAGTTTGGGATCGTCAACGATTCTTACAGCGCGTCTTTGCACCGAGTCAAAACGCCCAAGCCGATAATGCTGATATCCAGGTGCTCCTGCCCAGAGATACAGCAGCACTCCATATTGGGATGGACTTGCGACTTATACAACAGCAGTCTTTGCCCCGACGTGAAGTACCACTTCGCTCTATTCAGCACACCGAGCTTTTTAGACACTAGCTTGACCTTGTCTTCTAAGTGACTTCGGAACTGAACGTCGCTGGAGATGTCGACACCGAGGATCCCAATACTCTTCGAGATGGTAAGGGGTGTATTCTGGAACTGTGGGGCCATAGTAAATAAACAAACTTGTGTCTTGGAGGGGTTGAACCGGACTAAATTATCCCGACCGTAATCGGAGATATGGATAGAGTGCTCTCGATTTCAAACACAAGACGTTCGCGACTTTCTACGAAGACGGAACGAGGGATTGCCCGGTCCGTGTAACATGCATCTCCAGTACTGTCGTCCGCATAGCAATGAATGCCGTCGTTAGACAGCATGTCATTGATATGCAGCAAGAACAGTGTCGGAGATAGCACGGAGCTCTGTGGGACGCCAGCGTTTATGTCCATGCTTTAGCAGCAGCTGTCGTCTACTACGGTTTTAATGCGTCTGCCGGACAGAAAGCTGGCAACCCATTTACACAAACCCTCGGGCAGTCCGTAAGATGGCAACTTCGACAGAAGACCCCGGTGCCAGATCTGATCAAACGCCTTCGCTGTATCTAGGCTGACTGCCAATGCCTCCCCTTGACTCTCAATGCCTGAAGCCCATAGGTGCGTAAGATGCACTAGAAGATCACCAGTCGAGCGACCGTGACGAAAGCCGTATTGACGGTCGCTGATCAGATCGTGTTCTTCTAGGTATTTTAGAAGCTGTGTGTTAATCACGCGCTCCAAAACCTTAGAGAGAAGGGAGGTAATAGCGATAGGCCTGTAATTGGTTGGATCGGATCTATCGCCCTTTTTGGGCACTGGGTGCACGTGAGCAGAGCAGTCTTCCACGACGACGTAACTTGCCTACTGTGGTATGAAAGCGCGAAAAGACGCGTTAGCACAGGACTCAACTGCGCTCCTGAGCGCACTGTTTGAGCACCACTGCTGGTAGGCCGTCTGGCCCACTCGACTTGTGAACATCCAGACGGAGCAACTCCCGCCAGACTTCCGGAATTTTGATTTCCGGCATGGGTAGTCCGCACCACGGAATGGTAGGTAGTACCTACAGTGAAGACTGAAAACGATCTAATACGAAGTGTAGATTTTAGTTTTTCCTTTCTGAGTCACGTAATCGGATTTGAATAGAAATTTTAATGCTTTATTATGGAATAAATGTTTGAACATAACACTCGCTTCTCTTTAGCTGCAGTCGGGGTTCATTTAAATCTGATTTTTGAAAACATAATTTATAGTGTCAGCAGCTTTGAAACAACGGGAATCCCGTACAAATTTCAACCCCTTTTTTATTCCCTTAAGGGTTGAATTTCTACAAACGGTTAAATTATATTTTTTTAATTCGTACCAGGAGCCTACATTTTAAATTTGATGTAATTTACTTCAAAAATGACGTATCATTACATGATACAAACTTTAATCAACTACTTAGACGGCATAGATGAAATTAAAAAAAATGAATATCTTATATTTACAACCTCATACTTACAAGCATTAATGCCCAATTTCACGTTCGTAGCTTTAAAAATGACAGACTTCCATACAATAGTTTATACCCTATTTGACCCCTTTAGTGGTTAAATTTCGAAAATCCCTTCTTATTACTTGCTTACCTACGTCAAAAAACATACGTACTGTGCCCTTACCATGAGTGACAATCACGGTATTCGCTAGCGACTCGAATGCTCTGTCCCTCAAAGTACCTATTCTTATTAAGTGCGTGGGACAGAGCATTCAACTCGCTAGCGACTACGGTAATTGTAACTCATGGTAAGGTTACGGTTAAAGTTTCATGTTTCTAGCTTCAGTAGTTTCGGCTGTGCGTTGATGAGTGACGCGCATACCGGTTCTCTCTTTATATAATAAGTATAGATAAATTACTTGCATTCCTTATTAAATTGAATTCATTTGGTTATTTAAGTATAAGTAAGTACGTAAATTTAATTTTTGGAGTAATTACTTGTAGATAATTTACTATTACAACCAACGCATTTTTTTATCAAGTGTGTATATATTGCTTTGTGTCCTTGCATAATGTATGGTCGGCCAAGAAAGTGGCCTACCAGTTTTAACAATAGTTTCTGTGAGATCGAATTATCGCTAAGGTTGACACTTGTCACTGTCATAATATTATTGCAAGGGAACATTGAACTTGTTGTATCATGATGACGTCAAATGAACTTCAACCGTATGGTTGTAGACCACATTTTTTGGCCGACTGTACCTATCTAAAGTTCCGAACACCCAAAGTACTGACCATAACAACATAATTTAAACATAATTTTTTAAAAGACAAAATTAAATAAGGTTTTATAATATAACTAGCTTTTGCCCGCGACTTCGTCCGCGTAGAACTCGTTTATCGCAGTTAAGTAAATTAATAGGTTTAAGTAATTCTATAGTTTGACGTCCTCCCTGGCAAGAATGATCTTTCAAACACATGTAATATTGAGCTCGAAATTTACCGGGACATCAACTTAAACCATTAACTCTTACGGGAGGGCACTCC
The DNA here is from genome assembly GCA_946894065.1 of Acleris literana. Lineage (NCBI taxonomy): Eukaryota > Metazoa > Arthropoda > Insecta > Lepidoptera > Tortricidae > Acleris > Acleris literana. The sequence continues at coordinate 26,605,210 of OX335668.1, read as the reverse complement.
CGATACCTCGAAAGAGTTCAGGAACTCTAAGGGTAGGACGTGACTTGCTCTGTGTCTATGACATTGTCTACCAAGAGATACTCCACAACATCGCCTTCTACATGAGACATATTTTTATATTTATCCGCCCGACAATTTCGTTTGTGTGGATGCTAATATCGCCCTCTCGCACAAACATTCTCTATTCTTTATATTGTTTTTTAGATCGGGGTACACGTTATTTTTTAGATCATCTGTGTTTTATACAATATTACAGAATTCTCGGTTTAATGTATTCAAATCGTTAGTATCTCTCGCCATATGATCTTTGCCGATTTTTAGTAGACCTGCCGCATATATTGCCCCGACTGTGTATCATGGTGTACTCGTAGTTCCTGGCATATTTTTAGTGAGGTTTATTTTTTATATTTATATACTCATATCGTAGATGCCGAAATGCATTTATTTTATCAGCTGGTGTGCCCCTAGTTATCACCGGTAGATGAGAATCTGTCTAAATTCGCCGTCTCAAAGCACCATCCCTCCCATGATAGTTTGGTTACTCTTAAAATATCCATCATAGTTCAATATTACATATATTATATTATGAGTCTTAATACTAATTATAATGTAGGTATCTATCATTATAAATGGTGGAACTCCCAAACATCATCCGTGGCCGCTGAAAAAAAAGACAATATTCTTCAAACAAATTTACCCAATGCCCATTAATCTAATTCGGTTCCGCGGTTAATCCGTGAAAGCGTAACAAACAGACACACGACAGATATAATTTAATTGCCATTTTGAATTTCTACCTATACTTTCACATCATTTTCGAAATCTGCGTCCTCAAAATCTAAGAAAATGACAATTATGTCCACTTTTTAAAAAAGATCATGGCCTCCATCTTGAATTCTAACTTTGACATAATTTTCATAATCTGCGTCCACAAAATGTAAGAAAATGATACCAATGACGACTTTTTCAATAAACATCATGACGGCCATTTTGAATTCCAAATTTGATATCATTTTCGAAATCTGCGTCAACGCAACCTAAGAAAATGACACCATGATGACTTTTTCAAAAAACACCAAACATTGTCGTTATTCCCTCGGAAACTTTTAAATTTTCCGGGATGAGATTTTTCTATGTGTTAATCCAGGGTGCTACCTCCATTTTAAATTTCATTCTAATCCATCTAGCCGTTGCAGCGTTAAGGAGTAACTAACTAAAAACCCCTTTTACCCCCTTAGGGGTAGTTTTTTCTAAATCGCTGAAAGCAGTATATTTTATTTAGCCATAGCCATAGCCATTTCGATATCTCCCATACAATTTTCTACTCCCCATTTATCGCTTTAGGGGGAGTTTTACCGAAATCACTGAAAGATTTTTTAATGTTAAACAGTATTAAACAGTAGCTTAAACACCAATTACCACGTTTCCAACAAAAAAAATTAACATAAATGACCAAATTGTCATACAAACTACCATCCCAAATCTCACCCCCTTAGGGGTGATTTTCGAGATACAAATTTAATCTAATTCAGTTCCGCGGTTTATCCTTGAATGCATAACAAACAGACAGACGACAGACATAATTACTTTCACGTTTATAATATTAGTATGGATTTTCTTTCTACATCAATATTATGTATACCTATCGATGTATAGTTTTTTTACCCCTTGAGTATTGTTTGAAATGACATTTTAGAATTAAATAACCGACCAATTCGCCGCCGAAAAATTAAATGCCTGTCCGTAATTATTTTCAAGTGATCATAATAACCACCCTAATATTAAACAACAGCCGTAGAATTAATACGCCGTGAATAGTGAATAGTATTGAAAATAGCGGAATAAATGTTAAAATCTGGATAATGTCAACTCTAACAACTTCAATCTGACACCGCTCCTTTTGATATAGACTAACAAAACTGAATGTAGGTACAAAGCCTGTCTCATGTTGTCACACTGGATGGCAAAAGCTATAGCAGAAATAAATTATTCAATCGCGCAATTTTGTCAAATAATTACTAATCTTATTCTATATTAGTAATTATTTGCGTCCCCAAAAACTAAGAAAATGTTACCCGCGACCACTCGGAGAGCGGGGAAGAGTGCGCACAGGGACTAGGCAAGCTGGCCATCGGTGAGGGTGAAGATGGGGAGGGTGCGTCGGGGCTACCCTACCTACCTACCTACCCCCTTCGACCAGCTGTAGTGTGCTACAGGCCAACCTCCACCACAGCGAGACCGCAACGGCTCAGGTCCGGAAGTGGTTGGAGGCCAACGACACAGCCGTAGTACTGATCCAGGAGCCGTGGGTCAGGAAGGGCGCTATATGCGGGCTCCGGAACATCGGAGGTAAGCTCATTGTCTGCACGGGTCCGGACAATCCCCGGACCTGCATTTACACGACTCGTAATTTACATGCGCAACCCTTAACCAGCTTCTGCTCTAGAGACCTGTGTGCCGTCAAGGTGCGCGGGGCGCAAGATTCCAGCCTGCCGGAAGTAGTACTAGCTTCGGTATACATGCCAGAGGCAGAAGACCCGCCGCCGCATGACATGTCCAGGCTCATTACCTACTGCGAAGAGTCCAAGCTGGAACTGATCATAGCCACGGACTCGAACGCACATCACCCCATCTGGGGCATGAAGACAGGCAACGAGAGAGGTAAGCTTCTTGTCGAATACCTAATAACAACCAACCTCAATATCCTTAACAGGGGGTCAGAACCCACATTTGTGAACAAACGCAGTAAAACAATCATTGACTTGACCTTAGCAACTGAAGAAGCCTCGAACCATATCTCGAACTGGCACGTATCTAGTGAGATGTCGTGCTCGGATCACAGATGGCTACGATTCGACATTCAGGTAAACACAATCACCGCAACCCCTAGACGAAACCCACGCAAGACCAATCGCACGCAGTACGCGGAGCTACTGGACCTGACTCTGCCGCCAGTAGAGTCTCTGCACCGGCTAGTGGGCTGCGACGAGATTGAAAAACAGGTAAACCTCCTAACGGACTCAATAGTGGAGTGTTACCACCAAGCATGTCCCTTATCTAGCCCGCCTAGCATGCGCAACGAGCGCGTGAACTGGTGGGGCCCGGAGCTGGAGAGACTCAGGAGGAAGATGAGGCGGCAATTAAACAGAGCAATGAACACAGGCGCAGACCAAGACTGGGACAATTACAAAGCGTCCAAGTCCAACTACAAGAAACGCATAAGGTACAGAAGTACGAACTCATGGCGCAACTTCTGCAGCAGCATTGAAACTTGCACACAGGCTAACAGGGTAAGGAAAGTTCTCTCCAACCAGACAACGCATACCATGGGCTCCCTACGAAAGCCAGACAACACCCTAACCGGCTCGCCAGAGGAAGCAGAGAATGTTCTCATACAAACTCACTTCCCTGGTTGCGTAATATCTGAACCGGTAAGCTGGACGCGAGAGGAGATCGTCCCCACAGAAGCTGACTGGGAATATGCAAACCAGGTAACCAGCCCCACGAAAATAAAATGGGCCATCAACAGCTTCGACTCCTTCAAATCACCAGGCCTGGATGGAATATTCCCCGCCCTACTAAAGTGGGGCGGCGAAAATCTGACACAGCTGCTCACGGTGATCCTAGCAGCCTGCCTTGCGCACAGATATGTGCCTCAGCGCTGGAGGGAGGTCAAAGTAACATTCATACCAAAACCAGGTAAAGGTGACTACTCGGACCCCAAAGCATACAGGCCTATCAGCCTCACCTCGTTTTTACTCAAAACTCTGGAGAGGATATGCGACAGGTACCTGCGTGAAGGGGACCTGGTCAACACACCAATACATCAAAACCAACACGCCTATAGTCAAGGTAAATCCACAGACTCTGCCCTGCACGCAGTGGTCTCCAGGCTTGAGGAAGCCATCAAGAACAAATCGCTATGTCTGGGCGTCTTCATCGACATAGAAGGAGCATTCGACAAGACCAACTTCAGCAGCATAACAGTGGCACTGGAAAGGCACGGTGTAAACGCAGTTATGACGCAGTGGATAGGTAACATGCTCAGCAAAAGGATTATCAAACTAGAAACGGATAAGGCCCAACAAGCACTAGTGGCGAAAGGATGCCCCCAAGGGGGCGTTCTCTCGCCACTGCTATGGAACCTGGTCGTGAACGAGCTGATCACCAAACTGAACGACTGTCACTACTACACGGTGGGTTACGCTGACGACATAGTAATCCTCACGAGCGGTAAGGTCACCGGTACGGTGTGTGACATCACCCGTTCAGCCCTGCAAATCGTGGAACGCTGGTGCATGCACAACGAACTATCCGTCAACCCAAAAAAGACGGAGATGGTAATGTTCACAAACAAACGAAACCTAGGCAATTACAAACTCCCCAAGATATTTGGCACAGAACTGCAACTCTCGACTGAGGTAAAGTATCTCGGAGTAATATTGGACAACAAACTGAACTGGAGCAACCACCTGAACAGCAAAATTGACAAAGCCACGATAGCATTCTGGCAATGCCGCAGAATGGTAGGTAAAACCTGGGGACTTACCCCCCAGATCACCCTATGGCTGTACACGTCAATTATAAGACCCATCATTAGCTACGGCGCGGTGGTCTGGTGGCCACGCACCAAACTATCGACCGTCGAGGCCAAACTACAAAGACTACAGAGGTTGGCTGGCATGGCAGTTACAGGATGCATGCGGACAACACCGACAGCATCGCTGGAAGTCATACTCGACCTGCCACCCCTACACCTCTTTATAAAGCAGGAGGCAGCCTCGACCGCTGTACGTCTCAAAAAACTAAACCTATGGAAAACTACAAAGGTGCCACACACCGAAATCCTATGTGAGTTGGTAAGTAACGACCCACTAATAGAAGCGGTGACCGACAGAGTGCCGAAGACATTTGTCTTCGACAAGAAGTACAAAATACAGCTCCACGAAGATCCCTGGGAGGGCCTGAACCCAAGGGAGGTAAGAATCTTCACAGATGGATCCAAAACAAGGTCAGGCTCCGGCTCCGGTACATTCTCGGAGGACCTGAACATACACATCTCAACACCATTAGGGGCCCACGGCACAGTCTTCCAGGCAGAATGCATGGGCATCATAGTGGCTACGACAGCAATAGAGGCACGGAAGGTAATAGATCTCCCGATCCGAATACTCTCCGACAGCCGATCAGTGCTCCAGGCCCTACAGAGCCACACCGTTACCTCAGGGCTGGTACTTGAGTGCCACAATGCCCTGACGAAGGTAAGTAAAAACAATCCCATCACACTACAATGGATAAAGGGGCACAGCAACTCACGTGGTAACGACGCAGCCGACGAGCTGGCGAGGAAGGGCTCAGAGATAGTAGCAGTGGGTCCTGAGCCCATATTGCCTCTCCCGTTCGGATGGCTGCGTAACAAACTGCGACGCTTAACCAAGGTAGAACACCAACGATACTGGAGCAACCTAAGCACCTGCAGGCAGGCCAAAGAAGCCCTCCCGACAATAAATCCCGGATTGTCACGGAAACTACGGAAGTTGAAAAGGACTCAACTTAGACTCGTAACTGGGGCAATAACCGGTCATGCCCTATTCAACAGACACTTACACACTTTAGGTGTTACAGACAGCCCCCTGTGCAGAGCCTGCATGACAGCGGAAGAAACCGCTGCCCACGTCATCATGGAGTGCCCAGAGGTGGCAACATACCGGGCGCGACACCTCGGACTGGTACCGAGGTCGCTACCAGAAGTCGTCGGCAACGTCAAGGGTCTGCTAGGCTTCCTGGTGGAACTGGGTTGGCAGGAGTAGTGTCACCAACCCTCTCACGCAAAATAGGCGCATATTTAAGTCGTCGAGTTGCGGAAAACAGCCCGCCACAACCTATAACCTATACCCGTGACAACTTTTTCAAAAAACATCATTGCCGCCAGCTTCAATTCTAAATTTGACATCATTTTCATAATCTGCGTCCCCAAAATGTAAGAAAATTATACCAATGACGACTTTTTCAATAAACATCATGGCGGCCATTTTGAATCACAAATTTGATATCATTTTCGAAATCTGCGTCAACGCAACCTAAGAAAACGACACACATGATGACTTTTTCAAAAAAAAAACCAAGATATTGTCGTTATTCCCTCGGGAACCTTTAAATTTTCCGGGATGGGATTTTCCTATGTGTTAATCCAGGGTATAAGATATCTCCATTCTAAATTTCATCCAAATCCATCCAGCGCCATTGCAGCGTGAAAGAGGAACAAACTAAAACTCCCTTTTACCCCCCTTAGGGGTAGTTTTTTCTAAATCGCTGAAAGAAGTATTTTTTATTAATAAACAGTAGCCTAAATACCAATTTCCAAATTGCTTAGTTTAAAAATAACTAATCTCCTATACAAATTTCTACCCCCTATTTTAACCCTTTAGGGGATGAATTTCCAAAAATCCTTTTAGTGTACCCTTAGGGTACCCAAGGAATATTCCCTTCAAATTTCAAGTCCCTAGGTCCAGCAGTTTAGGCTGTGCGTTGATCAATCAGTCAGTCAGTTTTACCCCTTTCCATCCCTTCGGGGATGAAATTATCAAAAACGCTGAAACACGTATAAATTAATTTTCAATTTTCAACCTAAACACAAAATTTGAACAGTCTAACTTAACCTAAAACTGACGGACTTTCATTCAAATTTTCATCCCCTTAGGGGTGGAATTTCCAAAAATCCTTCCTTAGTGGATCTTTACACTATATAAGGTATCTATGTACAAAATGTCAAGTCTCTAGGTCCTAAGGTTTGGGCTGTGCGTTCATATATCAACAATCCGTTTTACCCCTTTTCATCCCTTCGGGGTTGAAATTATCATAAACGCTGAGACACTTATAAGTTAAAATTCAATCGCCAACCTAAACGCAAAATTTGAAGCGTCCAACTTCAAAACTGACGGACTTTCATACAAACGTTTTTCCCCTATTTTACCCCCTTAGGGGTGGAATTTCCAAAAATCCTTCCTTAGTGGATCTCTACACTATATAAGGTATCTATGTGCAAAATTTCAAGTCTCTAGATCCAGCGGTCTGGGCTGTGCGTTGATATATCAACAATCAGCTTAGCATTTTATATAATAGAAGATAATGTTCGAAGTGTGAAAAATATGTAGTTAGGTATGGGTTTACACTTCGCACGCAAACTTTCGTTCGCTATCAATAAACGGCCGTCGACCCGTTGGTTGTATAGCTAGATCCGAAGATGATTTCTGGATCTAAAAGAGCATAATTATGTTTGGTTTAGTACCAAATGCACATACGACGTTTTTAATAAACCTTGCGCATTAGTCAGTGATCCGTGGATGTGGCGATGCGGTCCGATGATGACGATTATGAAATGGTAAGTAGTTAGTGAGTTTAAATAAGAAAGTGGGAAAAGCACAAGCGACTTAGACACAGGGGCCATTATAGATGTAGAGTATCGTTCGCCGCTTAGAGTTATACCTCCTGTAAACATTTTTGGTCAAAATGATAGGGGTACATTTTGACCAAAAATGAACTTCCCAACATTTAATTTCCGTTCATTTGATACCCCAAACATGTAGTATAGGGTTCATAAAATCAGAATTATTCACAATTTTCAAAATGCAGCGGCCGCCATTTTGATGAAGTCATATCTCCGAATCCAGGTACTTTACAGGTGGGGTCCCGGCGATTTTTAAGATAAAATAACATGATTAACAACATACTAAATTTTGATGCTGGTATCCCAAAGTGAACTATGTTATAGGATATGTTGTTGTACTGCATTATTAAAGCTGATAAAATTGATTTCGATTATGTGTACATATATCCGGGGTATAAGCCATCTCCATTTCAAACTTCATCCAAATCCGTCCATTCGTTGCTGGGTGAAGAAGTAACAAACTAAGACACAAACTTTCGCATTTATAATATTAGTAGGATTAGTAGGATACTCGTATTAGTAGGATTAGTGAATAATAGCTTCTGAACGCGTCTTCGTCCGCTTAGATTTTAATTACTTATAGTTATTCCATCGAGAACTTTTAAATTTTCCGGGATGTAAAGTAGCCTATGGGTTAATCCAGGGTATAAGTTAGCTATGTCCGTTCCAAATATCGTCCAAATCCGTCCAGAATGCCCTGCCAAGATGCATTACGCTAACTAGCGTTTCTATTCGGTTCGTTTTTAAACCAATCGCGTCACTGGTAGATGACGTGATATGAAAAGTCACGTGATCTACCATTGACGCGATTGGTTTAAAAACGAAACGAATAGAAACGTTAGTTAGTGCAATGCATCTTGGCAGGGCCCTCAGGCGTTGCAGCGTGAAGAAGTAACAACACACAGACACACACACAAAATTTCGCTTTATAATATTATATTACACTACGAGTATTTAAGGTGCATTATATTATATTATATTATATAGTAGGACTAGCGACCTGCCCTCGCTTCGCTTCGGTTAATATAAGTGAAATAACCCAAATTCATCTGGAATAATATACTTTTCAAATGGTGAAATATTTTTTAGATAGGTGCATTTGCATAGAGGTTTGCAAAGGAATGCAGAATTCACTCTATTTGGCCATAAATCAGAAGTGGTCTCTGCCTACCCCTCTGGGAAGCAGGGGTGATCTAATGTATACATGTAAATCAGAAGTACTTTGGTCCTACGTTCATGTTCAGTAGAAGATTCTCTGGCTCTCTGAGATCTATATATATCCCGGTCGCCTATAAGCCGAACGTCACGTTCAGTAGAAGATTCCCAGGCTCGCTGAGATCTATGTCTATCTCTATCAACTCTATGACGAACGTCACGTTCAATAGACGATTCCTTATTTCTTCGCAAGGAATTACTTTCTCTTCTATTACACAGCCGGATTTTCCTTTCTTCTTTGATTTCATCGTTAAGACGTAAATTGTTTCTATTATTATCCCTAATTCTACGATATTTATTAGAACGACTTCTTCGCGTCATATGTAATTCATTTTAAGTTTTCTCCTTAAAAAAAACAAACAATACTTACACCTATTAACCCAAATCCACAAAATGAACTACCTGTTTCATTGAGGGGACAAAAAATACTAAAATAACACCAGCCAGGCTAAGGTAATATGGTAAAAGCATAAAAAATAACATTTATTTTTAAATTTACAACAAGAAATACGTAAGTACATATACTCGAAATATTTACAACACAAACAAACTTAAAATAAGAAAAATTTAATACCTATTATAACTAAACAACACACTTTCTCATTGAAATATGTAGGTACTTACATATTCTGAATATTTACAACACAATCTTTAAAAAAAAAAGAGTTTTATCCCTTAAATCCACAAAATTAAATAATAAACAATACCTCTCGTTGATACTCCATACTGCCAATATCCGACCACGAGGTGAATTATTGTGCCTTAAAAAGTATGCTTTACCAGAAAAGTCCTGGTGAGGATGGTGTTACGACGGAGGCTCTAAGGTTGGGGAGACGTGTTCTTGTACCGCATCTAGCCAATTTCTTCAATAGCGTATTGCTGACGGGAATATTGCCGAATGGTTTTTGCCATTCCAATATCATACTTTTGCACAAGAAGGGCGATAAAGCCGACGTGAATAACTACCGACCGATAAGTCTTGTGTCCGACATTTACAAACTATTTATAGTGGTCATCCAGAATCGGATTGCCCCTCAACTGGACCAACACCAACCGCCCGAGCAAGCTGGTTTCCGCCCGTCTTTTTCCACTGTTAACCACCTACACTCCCTCAACCAGGTCATAGAGAAGTCCATCGAATACAATAAACCATGAATAAACCACTTTATTTGGCATTTGTTGACTATGGACTATAATAATAATAAGGCATTTGACAGCGTCACACATCGTGCAATATTATCTGCACTGCGTAGTCAGCAAATAGACCAGACGTATGTTGAACTCGTTGGAATTATCTACGATATAAGTACGGCCAGGATAAAGCTTCAATCTCCGGGCCCCAGGTTCAAAATAGAAAAAAGTATAAAATAAAATAAATGTTTAAAAAAACAAAAAACCGCCTTCAAAAAGCAAAAAATAACTTCTTTAAAATGGTAGGTAAATAGGTCAGTCCAACTGAAGTCTGCTTTTGGTTAAAATATTGTTGGACGCCGACTTCAGTTGGACTGACCTATTTACCTACCATTTTAAAGAAGTTATTTTTTGCTTTTTGAAGGCGGTTTTTTGTTTTTTTAAATATTTATTTTATTTTATACTTTTTAGTGATCCTATTTATACTGTTACGTAGCTCCACTTCTAAATATTAACAAGAAACTATAGAACATTTCAAGCTCGCCGCAGACAACGCCGCGGGAATGTCATAGTCATATTTAAACCTAAATGTGCTTCGTCATAGTCGCTCAACTTCCTTTATCGAAATATCTTATCGCCACCCTTGAAATAGGTACCGTTAAGGAGTTCCGGTGGCCATCTGTGGTCTTCATCATCAGTTCCACTTCACCATATAGTACTTTTCAAAAGCAAATGCATGAGTTACAGTGAAAAATACCAAAATCGCTATAGGTGTGCCTATAATATTTGAGGAGTTCTCTTGATTTCTCCATGATCCCATCATCAGATCCTGACGTGGTGACAATGGGACCAACTAGAAAGTATACCCATTCGAACAACGAAAAATTTTTTCAAATCGGTCCAGTGGTCTTCGAGTAATCGGGGAACATACATAAAAAAAAAAAAAAAAAACCCGACGAATTGAGAACCTCCTCCTTTTTTTGAAGTCGGTTAAAAAGGGCGTAAAGCAGGGTGACCCGCTATCCCCTAAATTGTTCACAAGCTGCCTTGAGGACATTTTTAAACTACTGGCGAACTTCTGGAATTCTAAGGGCATCGATGTGGGCGACAAGAAGCTGACAAACCTTCGTTTCGCGGACGACATCGTGCTCTTCTCATCATCGGCAAGTGAACTTGAGGGTATGCTGCAAGAACTCAGCACTGCAAGCTTTGATGTTGGACTGACGATGAACAGATCAAAAACTCAGTTAGGTACTTAAGTATACTTAAATGAGTTTGTTTATTACAAGCTTTTTAATAACTTGCAATGTTTGTTAAGTCAAATCTTGCAAATCGACGTTTACCAACTTCCGGTGGTCGAATTGACTCAAAATGGGTATGGGTAAAAGTGTTGTCATTTGTAAAAGTCATACATTTCAAGGTGAGTGGCCATTCGTAAAAGTGGTAAATTATTATAGAATTATTCAAAATAAACATTTTTTGTTATGCAATGTAATACTCTTAAGTGCATCGGAGCCGAGATATTTAAATATTCATACCTGGGCGTACTTGTAGTACCAAAAATTGAATACCTACTTATATCTTTAATATCTCCGCTCCGATATTATTTAACGCCATAATTTATATGTACCTATGTGTATTTAGAGCTTTCAGTTGTGTTCCTACGTTGTGATGAGTATTTTTTAACTATTTTTTTTTTCAATAACAATCTTTTTTTGGCACAACCCTACAGTTGCCGATATTTTTGTATGGAAAGTTCGTGGAACCTGGTACAACATTGCCTATTGCCTGTGAAAAAAAAAAAAAAAAGCTTATAGCAATAATTTGACTGCCAGGGACAAGCACAATGTCTCATGTACACAACTAAGTATTATTACAAATAGCAAAACGTTATTTATCGAGATAACCGTCTAGGCAAAGTTACGTCTTAGGCCTACAACTTTGCCAGCCACTTTGATTGCTTGTAATTCGGAAATACTGCATGATTACAATGAGATTTGAGTCCAATCTGGCGAGGCATAGGGTCTGTTTTCCGACTAATACTCATTAAACCCCATAAGAGAAATAGTTTCACAGGTATAAGGAAAAAACCTCAAAATCCGTGCAAAGTTGAAGCATTTTACGGTACTATAGGATGCTGTAGGCTGCAGGTACTAAAGGCCCGGCCAAGCGTTTCGATAATACAGATTTAGGTTGCGCGTACTTTTGAAACTGCCATATCTTCTGAAGTATTTATTATGATTAAATGCCCAAGGTAACTAACGTATTTATCTGGATAGGAATAAATATTGAATCGGAGAAAATATCTTCGCAAATAACCTAATATTTATTAATAAAAATTTAAAGATAAAAATGGTTACTGTGAGTCAACCTTAGGAGATGAACATATGCCTTCGCAGATTTTTGTACAGGTTTTTTGAAGAACTACAATTCTTCAGTACTTTATTTTGATATATCTCTTAAGGTTTAGCCAGCGTAAGCTATGTAAGCGCCCGAAAATCGATTTTATGATGACTTGGTAAGAAAACATTGAGTTTTCTCAATTATATTAATACTTAATTTTTTGTATGGAAAGTTCGTGGAACCTGGTACAACATTGCCTATTGCCTGTGAAAAAAAAAAAAAAAAGCTTATAGCAATAATTTGACTGCCAGGGACAAGCACAATGTCTCATGTACACAACTAAGTATTATTACAAATAGCAAAACGTTATTTATCGAGATAACCGTCTAGGCAAAGTTACGTCTTAGGCCTACAACTTTGCCAGCCACTTTGATTGCTTGTAATTCGGAAATACTGCATGATTACAATGAGATTTGAGTCCAATCTGGCGAGGCATAGGGTCTGTTTTCCGACTAATACTCATTAAACCCCATAAGAGAAATAGTTTCACAGGTATAAGGAAAAAACCTCAAAATCCGTGCAAAGTTGAAGCATTTTACGGTACTATAGGATGCTGTAGGCTGCAGGTACTAAAGGCCCGGCCAAGCGTTTCGATAATACAGATTTAGGTTGCGCGTACTTTTGAAACTGCCATATCTTCTGAAGTATTTATTATGATTAAATGCCCAAGGTAACTAACGTATTTATCTGGATAGGAATAAATATTGAATCGGAGAAAATATCTTCGCAAATAACCTAATATTTATTAATAAAAATTTAAAGATAAAAATGGTTACTGTGAGTCAACCTTAGGAGATGAACATATGCCTTCGCAGATTTTTGTACAGGTTTTTTGAAGAACTACAATTCTTCAGTACTTTATTTTGATATATCTCTTAAGGTTTAGCCAGCGTAAGCTATGTAAGCGCCCGAAAATCGATTTTATGATGACTTGGTAAGAAAACATTGAGTTTTCTCAATTATATTAATACTTAATTAAAATGAAATATACTTTTAAATCATCCGGAATAAATTCTCTAAATTACAGTGAAAACGGTATCAAAATCCGTTGTGTGGTTTTAAAGATCTAAGCATATATAGGGACAGACAGCGGGAAGCGACTACAAAAACTAAAAATACTATGTAGTGATAGTGATGATAGTGATAGTGATGATAGTGATAGTGATAGTGATGATGATAGTGATAGTGATAGTGATGTGCAGTTGACAGAAAACGGAAATGTTAACAGCGTTTGCATCGGCCGGTGTGCCGACACTTCATAAAATACTTGTAACTATAAGCAAGAGGTGCACATTTTGTTAAGGTCAAAACAGAGATAAGGGAAATGCTCAAAAATAATAATAAAAGGGGTCTCTAAAACTACAAAGGACTTTTGTAATAGTAAATAACTATGGTAAAAATACCCTCTCTGCCATCCCTGACTTTACTCCCGTTTGACTAAGGAAAACCCTGTATATTTCTATCTAAATTAGCAAATATATTTAAGGTTTGAACGAAGTAACTTTCATTTGATCTGTGGTATTAGGCCGGCTTTACACTGAAACTTACGACTTACGTAAGTAGGGACGCTAGGACGCTATCTGTCAGAATGTCAAAAAAAGAATTCTATCTACTTCTAACCAATAGCTGCGTCCCTACTTACGTAAGTCGTAAGTTTTAATGTAAAGGCCGCCTTACTCCATAAAGTACAAGAAAAATTATGCAATTTGTAAGGGCGTTCTTTATTTTTAGAATTCATCGTAATCAGCACTAATATGCTGGTAAATATGTTAGCCTAATTGTGCAAAATGAGGTTACAGAATTATCATCAAGTTTTTAGAGTTGCACATTGGAGGATGCTTTTAAGGTTCTGGACTGGAAAGGACGAGGCATCAACATAAATGGCGAGTACATCACTCACCTTCGATTCGCTGACGATATCGTAGTCATGGCTGAGACCATGGAGGACCTCAGTGCAATGCTCGCTGACCTCAGTGGAGTTTCCGACCGAGTTGGCTTGAGGATGAACATGGACAAGACGAAAGTCATGTCCAACGTCCATGTCGCGCCAACTCCCGTGATAGTCGGAGGCTCTGCGCTCGAAGTTGTTGACGACTATATTTACCTGGGACAAACGGTCCAGTTAGGTAGGTCCAACTTTGAGAAAGAGGTCACTCGTCGAATCCGACTCGGATGGGCAGCGTTCTGTGTTCTGTTAGTGTCTGAAGTCAAAAGTCTTTGACCAGTGTGTGTTGCCAGTGATGACTTACGGATCTGAGACGTGGGCGCTAACAATGGGCCTTATAAGGAAGCTCAAAGTCACTCAGAGGGCTATGGAGAGGGCTATGCTCGGGGTTTCTCTGCGTGATAGAATCAGAAATGATGATATCCGCAGTAGAACTAAGGTTACCGACATAGCCCGAAGAATAGCCAAACTTAAGTGGCAGTGGGCGGGGCACATTGCTCGCAGGACTGATGGCCGATGGGGTCAGAAGGTTCTTGAGTGGCGTCCGCGGACCGGGAGACGAGCTGTAGGTAGGCCTCCAACAAGATGGAGTGACGACCTTGTAAAGATCGCGGGAAAGCGGTGGATGCGAAAAGCACAAGATCGGTCTGAGTGGAGAGCCTTGGGGGAGGCCTATGTCCAGCAGTGGACGTCTTTCGGCTGACATGATGATGATGATTTTAGAGTTGTAGGTAATTCTGTAGCTCTGCCTACCCCTCTCTGGGATCGAAGGCGTGAGTGTATGTATGTTTGTATGTATAATAATAATAAATAAATCATGCATAATATCAAGGGACGATCTCACACAAATTGACCTAGCCCCGATAACGATATAACGATATAAATACTTATATAGAGAAATACGTACATACATACATACATTAAATCACGCCTATTTCCCAGAAATAGATAAATGTTTTTTTATAGAGAAATAAATACTTAAATGCATAGAAAACATCCAAGACTCAGAAACAAATACTTGTGCTCATCACACAAACATCTGCCCATACCGGGAATCGAACCCGGTACCGCTAGCTTCGTAGGCAGGGTCACTACCAACTAGGCTATCGCGTCGTCAAAATAATAACACTGACCGATAAGGTTGAAAAATTAAATCCTAAGAATAGATCCCTAGCTCCTATAGATATACCATATCATCGCATTGCTCTCGGGTTCGATCATTAAGATATACTTATAAGAAGATAGCGGGAAGTAGTTCCCGCGCCGACTCAATGGAATATTAATACTACCTAGTCATTTGTAGTAGTTAGGGCATATATTTTCTAATATCTCTTTTTTATTTTATATTTTATATTCTAATTTGTAATGCGAACTATGCTCAGTTCCGATAACAAGTGTTCATTTTCTTTCTTAGTGAAATTTAATGTGTGATAGGAATAATGTACAATATGTACCGCTGCCTGGTTCGGTAGCCTTGTAGGTTTCCTCTAAGATGATATTCTAGAACAACTCTCCGTCTCTTTTATCTGAATAAAGGAATAGTCATGTTATTCGTACGTAGTGGCGGTAGATCATTCCAAATCTTGGATGCGGCAAATCTAAAACTACCCCTAAACCCGGCGGACTGTGTTTCGGTTCAACGACTTTAAAGCTTATCACTCGGCGACCCGGCCAGGTTCCGGCCAAAAAAATGTGTAGTATGAATATTCTGGCTTTTTAGTGCTTATTATTTTATAGACAACCGTCATTTAAACCGGCCGCCGTGGAGATCGTCGGGGAAGGCCTATGTCCAGCAGTGGACGTCTTTCGGCTGACATGATGATGATGATGATGATTTTATAGACTAGAACAGCAGGATGAGCTTCTCTTCGTGCTGCCTTTTTTAACAAGCCCTTGTTGTTCAGGTAGGGAGTGATGTTCGCTTAGGTATCGTGTAACAGAACCTGTCGCATGCATTTTGCAATGCATGCGCGGGTTTTACAAAGAGTTCAAGGTCCGTACGTAGTATCGCAATAATTAAACTGAGAAAAATCTAGAGCCACTACTAGTCAATATTTCCAGACAAATATTCTCTCAGCTGTAAATCTACAAAATGCATTTCTCTGCAGATTTTTCCAGTATCATGTATTTATTAGTCTTAAAAGGGTTCAATACTAGAGGATTTTACTTCGACCAGTCATATAATGAGTTCAAATCCCTGGTATTACCAGTTGTTCGGCAAGATTACGACGACGTGCTAGCCTAGTTGGTAGTGACCCTGCCTACGAAGCTAGCGGTCCTGGGTTCAAATCCCGGTAAGGGCAGATATTTGTGTGATGAGCACGAGTATTTGTTCCCGAGTCGTGGAGGTTTTCTATGTATTTAAGTATATATTTCTCTATATAAGTATTTATATCGTTGTCTAGTACCCATAGTACAAGCCTAGAGCTTAGTTTGGGACTAGGTCAATTGGTGTGAGATCGTCCCTTGATATTTATTATTTATTATTATTTATTATTTGTATCCTCGCCAATCAAGGAGTGTATGGTAAACTTGAGTATTCATCCGCGTACAAGTGTACCTAATTTGAACTTGTGTGCAATCTTTGACAAAGCTGAAAAGGTCTGTTGTAAATAAAATAAACAGGATGACCACAAGCACCCTCGTGGACCTTGTGGTTGGTAAGCTTTGGTGGTTGCACATATTTTCTAGAGTTAGGTACCCAACTAACAAAGTGGTCATAACATCCTAACCTTTTATGACTGATTCATCGTAGAACGTCGTAAATCAGCAAGTTTTAAAAGTTTCTTACGGCAGTTTGTTCATAGAAAAGCTTTTAGAGTGACTACGACTAATCATAATTTAAGCTTTTAACGACTGTCATACTGCTAAAATGCCATACAACAGTCATAAACACAACCATCCTATAGTTAAAAGAGGCTTACGACTTTATTGCTATAATATAACATCTTGAGTTCTGACAGTTGTTCTGTGTGATAAACAAAACTGTTTAAATTAATAGGGAAAACTGGTAGCAATACAAAAGAAGTGGTACTATAGTATCATGAAGTTATAGATAAGAGTGGGGCAAGACGCTTCACCGGGGTCTAGAGAGTGTTGCCTCCATCTTTATTTATAACTGCATGTAGAGTATCGTCGCAAAATTCTTCAGAATTATTCTTCGATACTTGCTAGTACAGGCATAATTGACATAAAAACAGTCTCAGATTTGCCTGTTATATGTACCCACCAGCCAAGAGAAAACGTGCCAGAGAGGCATGGCTACGTAGTTTTTTTAAATTGAAAATTGTTTTCACGACGGTTCCCATGAAAGAGAAAGTATTGGCAACGACAATAATGATACATAAAGTAATGTTCACTGTTTTATTTTATTTTTGCTGTTTTTTATGCTGATTCAAACTCGAAGGGGCCGCGCATGTTTCTTAATGAACCCTGGAATAGTGGTGGTGGCATCGGCTTAGGTGTTTTAAGTCATAAGCAGTGATCGGAATAGGTAGAGTATATCGCACGGCTAGATCAAAACAGCATCAACTCAAAATCCTTGCTAGTTTTGTTTCAAGTTCATAGAAGTTGTATTAAAGTTGATTTTAAAATACACTTGTATTTTGAGTTACTTCTGTTTTGATCTAGCAGTGCGATATTAACCTGAAGTTCGCAAAAGGACATAATATAGAGTGGTTATCACCGGGTGAAATATTAATATATTTTTATTGAATTCGGGATATCCGGTATTTTTCTGGTACTAGGTAATGTAGTCGCAAGGAAATCTGCAGTTTATGTCTCTTTTCTACGAAGTTTAAGTAAATATGCTCCACCTATTAATTAGATACTTAAAAGAAATAAGTTACACGCCCCTTTCATCACCAACTAACATAAAATATCCCATTACGAGAGTAAATATTTTAAAAATACCGGAAATTCGGAATTCAATAAAGATTAATTAATATTTTATCCAGTTGTAACCACTCTGTATTATGTGCTTTTGCAAACTTTACGTATATATACTCTACCTATTCCGATCACTGGTCATAAGGCAGCGCTTTTTGCTATATATAAGTTTTAAACAAGTCATAACTAAAAATATATAAATATCTATTTATTTAATTTATTAACGACGCGTTAACCTAGTTGGTAGTAACCCTGCCTACGAAGCTAGCGGTCCTGGGTTCAAATCCCGGTGAAGGCAGATATTTGTGTGATGAGCACAAGTATTTGTTTCTGAGTCAAGGATGTTTTCTATGTATTTAAGTATTTATTTCTCTATATAAGTATTTATATCGTTCTCTAGTGGCCATACTTAGTACAAGCCTAGAGCTTAGTTTGGGACTAGGTCAATTTGGGTGAGATCGTCCCTTGATATTTATTATTTATTATTATTAAAATATAATGAAATTAACAATATTAAAAGGGGGCATTAAAAATTATTCAAAAACCTATTAACATTGGTCGAAAAAGTAATGTTCGCATTTAATAACAGTATCTGATTTCTTATACAATTGCTCTTACAAAGCAACAACTTACGATACTTTTCTGACGAAATACCGCCGTACCGTCGTTACCGTAAAACGGGGTGAGTAGGGATTAAGGGGTGAGTAGGGACACAACCTGAAATGAAGCATATGTTACTAATTATAAGACTGAAATTATTTCCAATAGACGTAGCGTTATTGTCCATTTAATAATTGTTCGTAGTAGTAACAAGCTGTGACCCTACCCACCCCGTTTGACGGTAGTCGTTTAATGTTAATTTTATGACAGCCGTGTGACGAAATCTGTTTGCTTAAATATGACGATTGAGTGACAACAGGGTATTTGCCTAATTTTTTATTAGTATTTAAATTAAAGCTTTCTTACCTTCCGAATAGCCTAGTATAAATAGTTTTTTAATATCTCTAAAAATAAGAAAGAAATAAAAAAAGATATAAATGTTTAAAACTTGCTTTTAGACAGAGAGGAAAATACAGTATTATGACGTCATATTACTCAACGGCCATAAGAATTACACGCAAAACATCGTTTCGTGAGAAAGAGATAGACAAAAAGCTTTTAAAGGCTATAACTTGTTTATTAGGTATATTACCAATTTCAAATTTGATTTTGAATTATTTTATCATACTACGTATATTGATATATTATCCAAATTAATATATGAAATTTAATATCAGGCAAATACCCTACTGTACGCCTATTTAGTCTTGAAAACTGCGCCAAGATGGCGTATTATATGCCTTAAATTGCATACCATTCAGTTGTATCAAAAACGTTTGTTCCTACAACATTTATGCAACTTATTTGGTAGTTGGGTAGGTACTGTTATGGATTAGTACGAGTATATGTAGGTATTGTGTCAATTTGTGTCTTAGTTCGTCGCATGTCTAGCTTTTAAAGAAGCTTTTAAGCAGGAGCTACAGGCGGTGCACATCTAATGGGAAGTGTTCACCGCCATCTTTGATCACTATTTAGTGTCGGCACTGCCAATGCGTTTGCGACATCGGAGTAATTTAAATATACTGAATTAGCTCTGCCCGGCAATACGGTTGCGATTACGTATTTAGCAGACGAAGCATGTCTAGTGATATGAAGAGTAAATCCACCGAGTAAACAACCTGTCCCAGTTCGCAGAAGAATGAGCTCAGGACGTATGATATAAATCAGCTTTAGCTACGATCTAGGTAAACTAGATCGTTTCAGAAATAAACGTTCGGAATGCGTAGTAACAAGGATTTACAATAAGAATAAACAATAACTACACGTAGAAGCGAATCTCCTTTACCAAGGCCCCAAATGCCGCGCTTTAAATACCTACTTCCCCCTTCAACCCCTAAGCCCCTCTGTCTTCCGCGCCCAAAGTTAGGGCTGTCATTTGCAAATTATTTTAATCGGTTTATGGATGTGTTATACAAGCCTAGGCCCTGTTGTTTGATCAGTAGTTAAACTAACTACTTAATTGTTATAATTCGAAAAATGACTGGAAAATTTGACACATTTCCTTGAGATTTTAACTATCAGCAACGTATTTTGACCATTAGTTAGTTTAACTACCGATCAAACAACAGGCCATTAGTCACGAAATGTTATTTATGTTTTTCTTCAACGTAGGTTTCTACGTTTGTTGTATTTGTCTCAAAATGAGTTTTTTACATTTACGTTAAATTAGGTAATAAAAGTTTTTGATGATATTAAGATTATCTCCAGAAAATTACATGGCTTATGTGGCTATTAATCACGTATAAAACACGGAAACGAGTCTATAAACAACCTTTTAAGCTCGATAAGTTTTATAGTCTGGGATCCAGAGTTATTTGTTACGTTCCTTTCCGGACCATTACTATATTATTTAATAGGTACGTTTAAAAAATCATTTCGCGACATGCGCGGTGAAACACATACAAATACAACGACCGCGCCGCGCCGCGCTGCACGGCCTAAAGCCTATCATAAACGGAGCTATAATATATATTAACATACCGGAATATATATAACATTATAGCAAAGGACCACACATTACTAAGATATGAAAATATATATCCATCCCATTCATTATAGTGGCGAGGGAAAGAGATAAATATATCTTATAGCAAGGTCTATTAAGGTATGTTAAGTTACCTTGCTATAATATACATTTATTATACTCGTAGCTGCGTGTGTGGACTCTGTCTACTAGTACGGAAATACATTGTGAGATGCATTGCTATAATGTATATTTTGGCATATTAATATATATTCCGTGTTTGACGCCCCTCACTGACTAGACACCTCAGGTGTCGCCAGGCGGTAGGTATCTAACGCGCCGAGCGCGCGTCGGGAGCCGGGAGTTTCGCTTCTACGTGATTTACCTACAATTGTTCGTTGACGTAGGATTCAATCAACTGAGTCACGGGTAGGTATTACATTTGACATAAATAAAACGGTAATTAAGGCCCAAATTCAGTCAAAATGTATGGAGAGCTCATGTTATTTGCAAATGTGCTTATTATGTGCATGATAAAAATTCATGAAGAACATCCATACATCAGAGAGTTCTCTATTAAAATGGACTCTAGCTTAAAACTATTAGAGATGCGATGCTCGAGCACGGAGGGTTCTGCAATTTCTGCACCTACGTCGTGTTGGTATGAAATATTAGAAATCTAATAAAGTCCTGCTGTTCCTTGGTTTCATTTTTTTTAGAACTTAATCCGGAACCGTAAATGCCATTCATTTTTTTTGTTATTTTGTTGGCAGGATATTATACCAACCGCTATACAAGGTTTGCCCTTACAACGTTTATCTTTTCCCTAAAACCTTAGGTGTTAGAGCAACTCTTTTATTTCCCTGTAATATAATAATGATGGCTAGTACTTTTATGTATTTAATTTGATTTGTAACTCTATTTGTTTCTGATACAAAAGTTCCCGAAGCACGAACTTTTACTTTCTATCGAGCGTGTAACGTTGACTAGTCGTCGTCAACGAGAACATGTGCGCCTATGGCGACTGGCATCGGCGCCCGTGTCCGTATTTAGTATTGAAATATGATACCAACTTGACATTGACGCTAACATTCGTATCGTCATGGAATGGTAAAGGTAATATGAAAACGCGAGTCTGTTTTACGGGTTCGTACACGGATGATTAAAATGTTCGTGTTTGAGCTTAAGGGTGTTTTCCTTTGCGTTTCAATATTTAAGTATATTTACATTAGTTGATAGCTTTCAACCTTGTAATGTGGCTCTTTAAAAGTAAAAAATCCAATAAAATAAATAGCAACTAATAAGAATCTGACCTATTTTAGTTATATTTAGACGGACCATAATTATAATTAATAATAATATACTTTCCAATGGTTTACAAGACGCAGGAGCAAACTTAAAATAACCATTAACATTATTATAAAATTAAGAACTCATTAGTTTAGATTTTCGGTGAAAAAACTTTTCTTTTAACAGGACTGGTATTTATTGTACCAATATATTTGCTAAGTTTCTTGACCAAGAAGCATTTCCTCTTCAACCGTATAAATAAACGGATTTGGTTATTCAATCAACATAGCGACACGTTATTACTTTAAGTTGATCCCGGTACACAACATTCGTGCAAAATTCGCTCGCATGTCCATATTCTAAGAGCTCGATCGAGTTCGCATGAGAGAGAACATTACATAGTACTTACTTCTTAATCATAACAAACCTGAGAACGTGGTTAAGACGTCTTGTCAGCCTCGTGTTCACAAATCAATCGTAATGATCTTGGTTCCGCAGAACTTGTTTGTGCATCGGAAGGCGGTCTAAAGACCATCCTCTTGTTTTAAAGAGGATTTAGCCTAGTTGAAACTCCTAGTTTGATTTAGCTTGCACCGTAACAGTATCACTACGGCGATACCGCGATACCGACCCAGAATAAGTCACCGACTAATAAAACGAGGTTTGACAAGTTTTCCTACCAGTATAAAAATGCGAGAAACCGAGGAAACCACTTTCCCGGCGTTCGGTATTGATATGGTTCGGATTCCTGCGCAGGCGCAGGGTGAATGCTTGCGCCGCGCCGAGATGCCGGGCGGTCTCACACTGCCGATGTACAAATCGAATTTATAACAGAAACTTTATAAGGAAGTTTAATTTATTAAGAACCATGAATAAATATTACCTACTTATTTATATTTGTATGCGGCGAAACCCTTTTTCTTATTCTTTTTTTATTATTGGCAGTCCACCGCGCTAGTGATTGCTGTGAAACTTAAACGGCGCGTTAATAATCACCAATATAAGTAGCAATCCGGTTTAAGGTTTTATATCGGTTATTTATGTACCCGCGTCCGAATTAAGCTATTTCAGGCAATTACCTGACATGCTTTAGTTCATATTTAAATCGAGACGAAGTACTAATTAGTATATGTTTATTGCGAATTGACTTTTACTTGGTGATTCACAGTACTTGTAGATTTTAAGATATAACGCCTCTTACGTAAAGATAAAGCTGGCGAAAGGATTTTTTGAAGTTTGATAAATTGTTCAATTCGTTCAGTGCCAATGGATACCTATGTATCGCGTCCGTTTGCTGCGGGGCGCCGGGAGGTCGGCGGCCCGATGCTCGGATGATAGATGGTGCAGACTGCTCAGCTGTCGCAATCTCACTTAGCAGAGACATACAAGTTTGTTTCTTTGAGTAATTACAAAATCGACCATTGTAGTCATTACTGATTAACCAAAAACCACTTCAGGTTACAAAAGTCACTTTCGCTTGGCTGGCTGCGATAGCACTACTCTGTTTATTTAGCTCCTATTTATTCTTACGAGGAACCGAAAGTGCGAGAGAGACAAGATAAGGAACTGCCGCAGTCGTGGATATTATTCGATTAATATTGTCGTGCTGTTTTACAATACCTTATGGAACATTTTATCTTGCAACAGGTCGCGCATCCGTCAGTTTCGTATATGTTCTACCGGTGGTGATGGAATGATGCCGTGGGCTCTGCCATCTCCAAAACACAACGAATTTTTTGTCGTTCTTTCAGTTTTCATTAAATACCTCAAACTTTGGGTTCTACGAGTACAGCAAAGTAAAGGAATTAACAAAACTAAATGAGCTACAATTGGTTCCTTTCTGTGTACCTAATAATTACTGAGATACTTGCCTACTACGACACGTACTTTAAGCTATGGGCAGTTTGGACAGATTGAAGGGTAAATGTCTAGCCATCTTTCTAACTTTTGAGATACCTATCGGGTTTTGTAAGTTAGGAACATTGTGTAGACGTTTTTGTTAAAGTGAAAAATAAAAGTCATTTCCACGTTTTGGTCTTAGAAAATATAGAATATTGGACCGTTGAATGCATATTATTTGTTACGCATATCGAAATTATTTAGATAAGAGAATGCAGTGTCATCTTATAATCGTTTTATATTGGTTCCTTATTTTAAATCGGACCGAGCCAAAGATTTTTCTTTAACATGCTCAGAAAAAACGGTTTTCCGCTTGAAACACAAGGACGGAAAATGACTCTTTTTACTCGTACTAGGAGTAAAAAAACTATATGAAAACATGATCCATCCATGTCCATATTGTTTTTTAAATTTGCTCTCTATTGCGTATAAAATCGAAAGGACCATGAAAAAAATCCCGTACCTACACCCAACTTGTGGGTGGTGCAGTGTGGTGCGGCGGCGGGGCTCTGCGGAGCGGCGGCGGCGGCGGACCGCGGCTCGTTGTGCGTGAAACTATCTTAACTAATACTCGTATTTTGCAAACAAACATTCTCTCCGAATTTGTCAAAGGTTTTTAATAGCCTACATTACTGCACAGACCGGGAAATAAGCCGTTGCGGGACGAGTAGAGTTAGCGTGGCCGAGACGCAGTCTAGGCCGCGGTATATACGAGTCCAGCAACCGCCCTTCCCGGTCGAGACTTGTATAGTGCTTTTCTCCTACAATGTGAGGACATTTAACACAATTGTTAATAATATTAAACACAGTCCCAATATTTCCTTGAAAAAAAAAACGTAAGATTTAGTATGACACTGAAATAAAGCATTAAATAAAATGACAAATTGAAACGTAATAAATGCAATTTGAATAAAATATAGTTTAACCTAAGTATAACATTTATTACGTGTTTATGTTACTTCGGCAATTTATTTCGTTTATGAATGCAATTTCTTTTAAAAAAAGCCAAACTATTTGATACACTTTTAATTACGCTGTAAACGCTGTTTGAAAAGAATTAACTTTTTAGTCTATGACATTTAAAAAGTAAAATATACAAGGAAGAATTTTGATTGCACGAGTTTGGCTGTTTGGAGTTTATTTGTCCTAGTCCAAACATGGTTTTAAAAAATAAAACACCAGTGGCCCGTTTCACGAAGCTACAAGTTACAAATTACAAACGGAAGTCTCTTTATAACTCCTTTTACTAGAAAAAGAGTTCCGCTTGTAATTTGTAACTTGTTGCTTCGTGAAACAGGCCTCAGGATGTAGTGAAATATCCTTTCACATCATATTTTTCGGAAATGTTCGTATTTGTCATGCTACTTCAATCTGACTCAGTACCCATCAAGACAACGTGGGGGATGGTCGCATCGCGAGAGTGATAATCGATATAGAGTGGTTAATACCAGAATGTTTTTTGTTAATTAAGATTAAGTTTGTTTTCAGTTCTTTTTAATAGTATGGACTGACGAAAGATCGACAAGCCTGTGAAATTATTTTCAATATTTATTTATATTAAGTACTTCTTGTTTACCTACACCTAATTTATATATATTTGATCGTGGTGGTTTTAAAATCTCGGTGTGATATACTTCAAACTCGTGGTTTGACATTTGACACTGATAACTAAAGTACTCTATTTATTTAATACAAACATGTCACTTAATAATACAATAATTCATAACCACGTCGGCATCATTCGGAAGTAGACGTAAGTTCCGAGTTTTCACGATGTGAAAGGATTATTCACTAGATCTGTACTGAAATTTCATACATTTTCGCGGCCGCGGCCGTTGGTAAATAATACTTAACTTTTTTTTTTATTTAACCTGGGCCTCGAACTCGGAACTTCGCGGGCTGATTTAACAACAGTAAGGTTAACATTTCCAAGCATGTGGGAGAAAAAATACTTATAATCATGTATTTGTATAATTTTCTCACATTGTTAGAGAAAAGCATTATGTATACCTCGGAGGAAACGAGGATTTCCTGATTCGTATTTTAGCAGGCCTCGCTATTGCTCGGCCTGCTAACCACCTCGTCGGCAAGTCCAATACTTTCCGCGCCTGGGCAACAATGTACTGGCCCTGCTGGATAAGCATTCATCAAACAAATGTATGCGTCCGTAATGTTCCCGCCGAACGTAACAGTAACACATCAATTTATCGAATTTCACTTCCTAGATTGTATCATTTCATCGAACGCTATTTTTTAACCGACTTCATAAAAGGAGGAGGTTATACGATCCACTGCATGTATTTTTTTTATTTATGTTCACCGATTACTCCGCCAATTGTCGACCGATTTCAAAATTTTTTTTTGGTTTGATAGAGTATACTTTCGAGGTGGTCCCATTGTCACCAAATCTGAATCTGATGAGAGGATCTGTGAGGAATTGAGGGAACTCCTCAAATATTGTAGGCAAACATATAGCGATTTTAGTATTTTCAGGAACAAGTCCAGCATTTGCATTCAGAAAGTATCATTTGGTGAAGTGGAACTGATGATGAAGACCACAGATGGCCACCGGAACTCCTCAACGGTACCGATTTCAAGGGTGGCGAGAAGATATCTCGAATAAGATAGTTGAGCGACTACAACGAAGAATATTTACTTGTTGAAATTGTTGGCGTTGCTTGCGGCGCGCTTGAAATAACTTAAAGTTTCATATCAACTAAGAAGTGGGACTACGTAATAGCGTATTATGATCACTAAATAAAAAGTATAAAATAAAGTAAATGTTTTAAAAAACAAAAAACCGCCTTCAAAAACGCAAAAAAATAACTTCTTTAAAATTGTAGGCACCTAATATAGGTTAGTCCAACTGAAGTCGGCGACCACAATATTTTCAACAAAAAGCCGACATCAGTTGGACTAACCTATTAGGTGCCTACAATTTTAAAGAAGTTATTTTTTTGCGTTTTTGAAGGCGGTTTTTTGTTTTTTAATTGCTGAAACCATGATGATTTCAGGATATCTGAAACATTAATTACGTAGGTTAGGTTAGGTTACACATTTGACTACTAAAAATGGCCGACATTTACTGATTTTTAGAAGGTTGGATTTTTAAATCTCACGGTGATTGAAATTCTCACACCTAGGATATCAAATTCACGTTAGCACCGCCCACTCGTAAGTAAACTAGATCACCGCGAGGCTGATTTTTCATTAATAATCACAATCATCAGTGAGATTACAAAATCGACTTCTAGATCCATCATTGCAGTACACTTTCTCGAACATACTCGTATTATTTTATTGGATTCAGATCATGCGGTGCGTTACCGCTTTGTTCTTTTGGTTCGGTAAAGATATTTAAGTAAAAAAGAAGTATAGATTTGTGAAGCCCGTCAGCACTTTGGCCGACGAAAAGAGAAAGGATTTGTCCAAACTGATAGTAAGAATGGCTATCTCAATCCCGCCGGCGCGGCGGCGAGTGGCGCCTGTCCGATACAGAGCTCGATACTCATTTATCACTGATACCAGCTAATAATGCACCTTGCTGTTTGTTTATGTGATCGATCGATCAGTTTTCTTACAATTTGGCGCACTCGCTTCTATTACGGACTTTAATTGTTGAGACAACACATACCACACAAGGAATAGGTAGTATCCAAATTCAAAGACTGCGTACGGTTTTTAATATTTGCAACGCTGTTCATAAAAGTTGCAATTCATTCTTTGTGCTTTTGATAAGTACTCGTCGTTGAGCCCCCTCAGCTATTTTCGTCGTGGACTAGTGTCGCCTGACAGTCATTATACAGGGTTTGTTTGGATTGGCTGTTTCGCTCTCGTAGTTTGTATGGAACAGCTGTTTTTTTTCGCGATTTGGATGTTGGTCCCATAATAAAAGTTGATCAGTATGACCAACAGAGTTAGTCTCTAAAATTTGGCCGGTGACTAAAATATCACCCTGTATATTGAACCCCGCGCTCGTATGCATGAAGTGCAGCGTTAAGTAGGTACCCAAGAACTTGGTTTAACTCCGTCGAAGTACGAGCAGGTGGAGATGGCACGAAAATAGACTTTATTCTTATTAACTGTTCATGTCGTCCACCGACGAGACACTTTCAAGAGAGCTTATGGATATTGCAAGTTTTTCGCGTCTCTTGATCGTCAAAATTAAGCGGCATTTTTGGTCCTATTTATAACTGTTAAGTACGTATCTTTGGTGAGCGGAAACAAAATTATTATTAAATCAGCCGTAGGTTAGTATATTACAAGTCATAGTCGTGATCACTTTGTACACAAGAAATGCGATATTGAGCAACGTTCGCGAAAAGTGTCGTCTTCTGCTGCGGGCATGTAATAGGATAACGCGCTATTTCCACGAACTGCATCGATGCCGAGCCGGCGATCGTCGGAGGCGTGTGCAAACGAGAGTTTGAATTCTATAGGTACAGCGCACATAACGTTACTTGAACAAGTCGTTGATGTCTAAAGCTTACTCTAGGGCCGAGGACTATTTAACAGACAGAAATGCTTGGCCTAAATCAGAAACCTGGATGACTAAATAATAACTTACTCATAAAATCATGCAAACGTTTCCGCTAGACTAGATACAATGTTCTTGTCTAGGTGACACGGTTTATGTAGGAAAACTTATCGAAGTTTTTTATGTGGTTTATGTATGTATTGCACCATCGTATTATTGCTCTTGTAATAATTTTGAGTTTTGACACGTTTTCCTGCAAAACTATGATACACATGATAATGTTATTTTTCTCAAACATGCAATGAAATATTGATGTTATGTTCCTTATAATAGGCCGCCAAGTATGACGTTTCAGGTGCGGCTAGGACAAGAGGTCGTTAATGGAATTTCATACAAATCGTGCAGGCCTAGGCCGGCAAAGTCCTCTTTTTTAATTTCCATTCCACATAAATTTGTGGCACAGGCATCATGACATTCTGCCCCTTTGTGTATTAAAAAACAAAAAACGTTTTTTTTTTAAATTTTATTGTAAACATGGCGGCTGTGTTTATGAACAGGCTAGATAGCTGTTTTTTTTTAAATATACTAAGCCGTGCACCCAACCAAAGCGTTTGCATGTTTACTAGAGGTAGATCGCAGGCGGTGCGCTGCGGGGCACCAGCGGGCGGGCGGGTACACACTACACAGAGCGGATGACTGAGCACTGTAGGTTACTTTTAATGTTTATGCACTCCTAGTAATTTGACTTTGTAATTTTTTTAATGAATTATTATTATGTTTGAGTAAAGCACTATACATACCTCGGCGGGAAATATGGGGTTGCCCGCCTCAGACCTGTCTATATGTCTTCGGCCGGTAACCCCTTTTGTCCCGGCCTCTGTAGTAATGTACTATTATTATATTCGTAATTGTATATAATGTTCGATTTAGTACTATTATTGTTTTTTTAGTAATATTAGTATCTAATTTTAATATTACTTATCGCTCGATCTTGCTTGAGTTTCTTACGGGGCTTCTCCTCATCAGCAGTGCCATGCAAAGTGTTCTCTTGGGAAGCGCTACTGGTAGATTTTTGACGTGTAGGTAAGTAAAAGTGCCCGTGTGGTTTACATACTAGAAATATGTATTTTATATTTTATTATTGTTTGATATGCACATCAAACACATTTATTTTTGTGTGTTTTAATGTGAGGTACTTAGATTAGAGCTTTCAAAATTGTACAAGTTCAGTTTATCAGGGGCCTTATTCTACTTTGTCTCTACACGTATTGTTTTTCATTCGGCCACCATTTAGCTACTGTCAAGTAAATAAGGGCTATTATAACGTTGACAATACAATAACAATAGGTGTAAAGCTAAGTTAATGTAGAATAAGGCCCCAGGTTACTTTGTAATAACCTAGTAACTGTTGTTGAGCGTGCAGGACTGGCAGGTGTTTGCGTCGAGCGCCGATGCTTACCGCCAACAATCCTGACTCAGAAATGACGACGTACCGTTTAGTACGGGCTCTAAGGTTACAAAGTCTGCGCAATACTGTCTGAGTTGCATTTGAACTGAAATGCATGAGCGTGCATTATGGTTTGAACAACAGTAGGTACCGGCCCGTTTTTGCTTCAATAACACTAAAGTACGTAGTTTTACATTGCGCAAAGGACTCCTGGGTCAAATAAAAATGAAACTGAATGTTGTAGGCTTTATAGACGTCTATTGACGTAATTCTAAAAGGTAAAACCTTTTGCCTTTGGCGTGTTATAGTATTGTCCAAGTAACGATAGCTCTTATACATATATTTGACAGCGATGACGACCAATTAAAAACAATATCATAACACGTCAAAAGCAATATTTTTTTACCTAGTAGAATAGAGCCCTATATACCGTCTTTTGCCATTTTAATATAGTAAAGGCGAACGATTTAAAAACAATATTTATGTGTTAAAGTAAAGGTCTTTAACATCATTTTTATTACGGCAAACATAGGGCATATTGACATTAGCAAAGTTTAGTCACATGTTAACATAAAAAAAACCGGGCAAGAGCATTTCTGACCATGCTCACTGTAGGGTTCCGAAGCCGTTACTACACAAAAACTATCCCAAAAAACAACAAGTATGAACTAATTCGCTATTCAAGCTTATTTGGTGCTGTCTTACATGATTTTAGTAGGTATAAACACTTTAGTCACCTATATCTCAGGGACCAATCAAGTCTACTTAGTCTTCATAGTTTTCCTTTAAAATTCGTTATAATATGTGCTTTCATTTAAGATACTTTACAGATTTTTAGTATTTGTAGTTTTGGCTGTAGGGGGGGAGGACACTTGACTCTAACAAAAATTAGCGCTTTAAAGCTTAATATTTCATAAATGGACCCCTTAATCGAAAAACTATGGGGTAGACGGAAAAAAAAATACATCCCCACGGTACGTGTAGGAGAGGTAGGTACCCTAAACATTTTTTTTTATTAAGATTTCATTTTATCACTTTGTTGGCTTGACTAGTATGTATATTCATGCCAAATTACAGCTTTCTAGTACTAAGAATCTCTGAGCTAGGCTGTGGACGGGCAGACGGACGGACGGACATGGCGAAATTATAAGGGTTCCTAGTTTGACTACGGAACCCTAAAAACAGTTCAGAAGTAAGTATTTCTTCATTTCGGTATTGTCGTTTAAAGGTAAGGGAACGTTCATTACCTACATATAAAATAGGTAGGTAACTACAACACCAAAATGACGTTGTACGAAGGAGGCAAACCAGTAGTGGGACTAGTGGGCCACAAGGGATAAAATGCTATGAGCATATTTTTTTTGCGCCTCTTTTTATGGTGATTCCTTTGGTCATTGGTGTATTATGGCCAACATTTGGCCTGAGTTTTCTCCTGTTACTGCCGTTACACGCATTCTCTTTACTCCCAACGTAAAGCTACCAACGAGCAGTTTACTTACGAGTAAGTATGATATACTTACAGTATGTAAATAGGTATATGTGTATATCTGTCCCGAGATAAAGCAGTAAACTGCCTAGGCGCCTGCTTGGGCGAAACAAAATTACGAGTAAGTACACATGGTTTCTTTGGTAGGAATTTCTTTTATGGTATTATTTAGGTGTATGTGTTAGCACTGCGACTAACTACAAGTTCCACGTGTTTCATTGTACACTTTTACCGTAGTTGCGATATAACTGGGCCTGCGACACCGCGCACTTTCCTCGGTGCCCCGGCGGCTGCCATTATACGACGCCGGTGACCCGTGGCGTGGATCGAACGCTGACCGACTTCGCTTCCCATCGTGACGTAATCAACGGGTACACTACGGTGCCCTCAGAATAAAGATAAAGAAAAATTTTAACAATAGGGAAAACGTTAAAAAGGAATGTAGCGGCTCAGCGGTACTCAAAATACAATAACAAAACCATCAGAGCGTCTCTAATATTACCTAGTAGGTATTAAAGAACTCTGAGAGAAAAGACGAGGATGTAACAGTTATCGAGGGAGAAACCACCTGCAAGAATCCCAACATGAAGACGGAGCCCTCAACGCTCGAATCAGACTCGTCGGTACTTGACAGGCTTTTTTAATCTTCCGGCATTTCCTAACAAAAAGCGTGTTCCTAACATCTTTTATTTTCACATATCAACCATGCGGTCTCAGCGATGCACCAGGCGCGCAGACAATAGCAGCGGTTGCCTTCCTGTGCGAACGGGAACAATGCCCATTGTACCGCCCGCGGCCATTTCACTGGCAATTACGTTTTCTACTTCTACTCTCTTGGTACATGGCTTCCTAAAATTGTAACAATCTAGTACCTATAGCCTGCTTTACCTACGTAGAGCGCGACCGCTCTTAGACAGACCTTCAGGTTTATACTTGTCTCTCACTTGCTCTCATACGCTATTGTGCACTGTTAGTTATTTTATCATTTCAGGTATCAGTGACAATTTATCAAAATCCAATGTGTGGTCACACACAAATTAAATTAGTAAATAAAATAAAATAAAATTAAAGTAGGTAGTAAATTAAAATACCGTTTGTAGATTTTACACTGCTGATTACGGTAAAAATATGTTTGGATTTTTTTATGCAGTAGTTTTTTTATATTAAGGAAAAACAGTAAAAAAAGTTGGATTGTGAATGTTAGGAATACACTTATAGTGCCCTTAGTCCGTTTATTACCATAGGAATTGAAAAAAATATACAACTGTCATGTCAATTTTTATCTGTCTGACGGATTACTTGATTCTAACGACACGCTTTCGATTCTCATAATACTATTGTTTTGATATACGTTATTTAAAATGAAAGTGACTAACGGATTTGTAAAAGCGGATAGCCGCAATCTGCCCAAAGTCGACGAATTTATGTTGTTACAGTTGTTATTGTTGACAAGTGACATGACATGACAGTCAGTTCTGTTTCTGATTAAAGTTACTTTTTTCCATTTTATATCATACTAAGATCACGACATCATTATTCCTAACTTTGTAATGACTATTTCTTTAATAAATTATTAACGATGAATTTAACTTAAATAAAGAAAACCGAGAAACACGGGTATTATAATTTTTTTTTTTTTTTTTCTTTTTTTTTTGTTTATATGAAAGCGAAAAAACAAAAATGCTATTTTTTTTGAAATGTTGTCAATTATTTTTTAAAGGTCCCATCGAGCAGCAATGTATAATGTAAACGAAGATTTAAGTCTCAGTTAATTGCAGGTTAATTGGGCTATTTCTGATACATTGCGTGGCGAATTAATTTGTATGAAAAAAAGAAATACACCTTATGCTAACGACACATATGTTTTTATGTTAATTAAGATGCATATTAACCGTCGTTAAAATGTCCGCCCGTATTCCGTTTACACACTGTAAATATATTGGTTTTGATAAAGTCTACACCCATATGACTTATTTTCTATCACCACCGGTCGCGTATAATGAGCATTTTACCATACGTTCACCTGAAAGACTTAAAATAAATATTCATTACCGCAAAAGTAATTGATTTGACACTTATTTCACACATCTTTTTTTCCTAGACGTCGTGGAAAAATTGTTTCAAGGCACAAATTACAGCAAAGGACAGTATGAAAAAAAAACTTCGGTGAATTCTGATACAAAAAATACATGTTTTAGGAACCATTTAATTAATCAACTTCATCAAAAAAACTGATACGAAAAAGTGTTTAGTTTTTAAGTTGTAGCGTTTCATTAAAATAAGAAAAATTGGTGTTTGGTTTTTTTTTATAATCCTGATATTTCGCGGAGTATGGCACTGGAGTACTCCCTCGGTATGTGACCAGTACGTTCGTCAGTGATGACGACGGCCAGGTCGGACTTAGCTGCTTGGGAGTACGACACACCAGGTTGGCAAGAACCCTCGAGTCGCTGCTTCTTGTGTTCCCCTCTGGGCGAGAAGGACTCGTCCAGAGCACGTTTAGCAGCGGCTCTAGCTTTCTTGCTAGGTCGCTTTTGTTTGGAGGATCCCTCGCCCTCCATATCAGCTGTCCCGGCTGACGCTCCAGCAGAAGCCGTACGGGTTTCCCCAGTACTCATCGCCGGATGTTCGCCAGGGACATCCTGACCGGTTGGCATCTGGTCCGGTACTGACTCAGGTGGAGTCTGAGATGAACCGGACGCAGGGACCATGTTCGCCTCCAGCTGCTCCCATTACGTGATCCTTCACTCGCCAATCCGCGATTGGTTGTGTTCCAGCTACCATGCCAGAAGAACTGGACTGCGGCAAATCCCGGGAGGTCCCGGGTTGTCCAGCTGGAACAAAATGAGACTGGGCCTTGGGATTAACAAGGTCGGCTACAGATCTCTGTTGAGGGATGGCCACTCGGTTTTGCTTTGGGGGGTGCCCCGCAGCTCCACCTCTGGCCTTCGCCTTGAGCCCGTGTTTAGCCTTGGCTTTGGTTTTGCTGTCGACCGAGATCAGCAGGTCACCAGTCACCTTGGCACTGGGGTTGTTCGCCTGACTGGCCGCCTTTTTAGGGGCAGCCTGCCCGGCCTGTCTGGCTTTGCCATCAGCGGTGGACGCTTCTGGCGCAGCGATAGGGTATTTTAAGGAACTGTTATCCATGTCTTTAACATGCTTTAATTCATTCTTCCGGCTTCCCACCCTCTTTCGAGCCCGCAACTATGGGAACGCCTACCGGCTATAAAAACTAGCTTTCGGTCGTTAGGACTACCGGGAAGGATATAGAGTTGCAGGGTTGGTTATTTGCGCGACATCAGGTGCTCGCTAGACGGGACAGGAGTCGGCCAGGTCCGACCGCCCCTGCCAGGATCGTCTTTGCTTGCTCCCTCAGCATGGCCTTTCACCTCCCGCTTCGGCAGTCAGACTGCCTCCACGGGACCCCACAACTCTCACCTGTGTCCCAAAGACGGTATGACACATGACCGTTTCCCTTACTATGGCTGGTAGTAAGGGCCACCGTTTCGCCTGAAATCCGGGCCAAAGTAGACGTGTTGCCTCGCTGGTCGGGCTCGGCTCAATCCCCAGGATCCCTTCATCCCAGCTTACGGCGTTCAACTGCGCAGGTCCTAGCGCAGGTGGGGGTTAATAGGTCGTCAGGTTCATCCAATGTTCCTGACGACTCCGGGCAGGTGTTACCCACCACTAGCAAGAGGTACATGTACCAGTCACTAATGGTGTTGCCGAGGGTAGACCGGAGAAGCGGACGGACCTTTGGACAGATCGTAACCTAACTTAACTTCCCCCCGCCTCCCACGCATGGAGGTCACCGCCATCTACCCCGACCGTGAATGTATCTACACACTCTCGTATTTTTACCCGACTGTCGAAGGAGGAGGGTAACGTGTTTCACAGCCTATATATGTATGTTTGTTGCTTTGTGTCACTATAAAAACTAAACCCGTCGTCCGATTTTGATGGTTCTTATGTCAATCGATTTGTCTAACCGGCGAATTTTCAATTATCATATCGCCAACAAATTAATCAATTCATTACTGAAATATGAAATCGCAATCGTATGAAATTTTTGAAGGCGGGTTTTTGTTTTTTTAATTATTTATTTTGTTTTATAATTTTCAGTGATCCTATTTATGCTGTTTTGTAGACCCACTTATCAAAGAATGATATAGATCGTCCCATACTCACATATTTAAACCTAAATGTGCTTCGTCATGGTCACTCATCAACTACATTAATCGAGATATCCTATCGGCAACCTTGAATAGGTGCCATTAAAGAGTTCCGGTACCATCTGTGGTCTTCTTCATCAGTTCCACTTCACCATATAGTGCTTTTCAAGAGCAAATGCACGAGTTACAGTGA
Organism: Acleris literana; assembly: GCA_946894065.1. Lineage (NCBI taxonomy): Eukaryota > Metazoa > Arthropoda > Insecta > Lepidoptera > Tortricidae > Acleris > Acleris literana. The sequence continues at coordinate 26,569,654 of OX335668.1, read as the reverse complement.
AAAATATCGAAATAGCTATAGGTGTGCCTATAATATTTGAGGAGTTTCCTTGATTTCTCCAAGATCCCATCATCAGAGGGCCCTGCCAAGATGCATGACGCTAAGTAGCATTTCTATTCGATTCGTTTTTAAACCAATCGCGTCACTGGTAGATGACGTGATACGAAAACGTGGTAATCGGGGAACATACATTAAAAAAACACCGAAGAATTGAGAACCTCCTCCTTTTTTTGAAGTCGGTTAAAAAGGAAAAACCGGGCAAGAGCATGTGTTACCATGTTCAGTAGGGTTCCGAAGCCGTTACTACACAAAAACTCAAAAAACAACAAGAATGAACAAATTCTCTATTTAAAGTTATTTGCCGTGTGCCGTGTGGTTGCCGGCTTAGTAGTACAACTCCATGTCTTCCCGTGGAAGTCGTAAGAGGCGACTAAGGGAATAAAGGTTTGTAGTATTGTTAGGCGATGGGCTTGCAACCTGTCACTAATGTAAGAACACTGGTAAACAATGGTAAAGCCTGTTTGTGCGAAATTTGGTTATAGAATTAATAACAAGTTCAAATCAAATCAAATCAAATCAAATCAAATCATTTATTTGTGAACAATAGGTACACACATAAAGTAAATTATGCTGGATGGTGAGTAACATTATAAATTGGTTCAGCTATGTTCTGCCTCAGGGCATACAAATTTGGATCTTATAACTAACATGCTCATTGTTATGTATTACAGCTATGATTTAAGTATTCGTTGATTGAATAATATTCTTTTTCAACTAGGAATTTGCGTAAAGCCTGCTTAAATTCTAGAACAGTTTCTTTTTCCCTAATAACAACAGGTAGATGATTAAAAAAATTCGGGGCCATTCCTATAATATTTTTTGCCATAAGTCTTGTTTTAGATGCGGGTGGACACAACTTGTTTTGTAGCCTATTACTTGAAAAATACTGAAACTCATTAGGATTCGATTTCACGAACAAAGCTACTTCAAAAATATATAAACTAGGAAAAGTGAAAATGTTCAATTTTACAAAGTGAGTTTTACATGAATCCATAGGCCGTAGCCCACACAATGCTCTGGTGCATTTTTTCTGTGCCCTAAAGACTAGTTCCCGATCCGTAGAGCTACCCCAGGATATTACCCATATCTTAGTGTTGAAGAGACGTATGCGCGGTATGCAGTCAGCACTGCTGCTTCGCCAACTATTTTCCTTAGCAAGTACAAGGCATACGAAAAACTACTAAGTTTTTTGCATACATTTTCAATTTGAATTTTCCATGACAGACTAAGTTTATAGAGTTGTTGGTAATTCTGTAGCTCTTCCTACACCACACTGGGAATGATGGCGTGAAGGTATGATGATAGTACCTACGTGTAGTTTTGGCTGTAACTTAACTCTAACAAAAAATTGCATCGTAAATGTTAATATTTCATAAACGGATCCCTTAACCGGTAAATTGTGTTTCACGAACCCGCAATATTTTTGAAAGACCAACCAACGACACCCTACACCATGGGGTAGAAGAGGAAAAAAAATGGGTCAAGTGCGAGTCGGACTCGCGCACCGAGGGATCCGTATTTAAGATAACATTCTTGGTAATCACAAAAGAAAATACTCATTTTTTTATGAACTTTATTTTATATGTAATAAGGCCCATTTTGACTAGCCTAAATTTTTATACCGATTTTCAAAGATTTTTTATTATTTCTCAAAAACTGTAAATAATAAAAACTTCATTTTATTTTTCCTTCATTTTATACGTCAGGATTCTTTCAGATTTTTCGATTAATAAACTTCGGAGATAAGGGTCGTTTTTTGTACATTTTTGGCTATAAATCAAAAAGTACATAAAATTAAAAAAAAAATTTTGAAATGTGCAGAGCCCTTTCATTTGACACCCCAGTTGCTATAATCAAACCACTTTAATTTTTCAACCCCTTTTCAATTATTAATAAAGTTAATTTCATATTTTTTTACTAAAATCAGATGCGGGCACGCAAGTTGTATAACTATACCAAATTTCAAGTTGATAGCATTTGTAGTTGCTGAGATAACCTGTTGTGACATACATACAGACAGACAACGAAGTCTCACCATGAGGGTTCCTTTTTTACCATTTTAGTACGGAACCCTAAAAAGGTATCCTAATTATCATTTTTGCCACTTTGCCGGCGTGACTCCTTAATATGTCGGTATACTCACGCCAGATTACAGCTTGCTAGAACTAAGGCTCTCTGAGCTAAAATGCGGACAGACGGACACGGCAAAACTATAAAGGTTCCTAGTATGACTACGGAACCCTAAAAAGTTAAGGCAAAAGTATCAAACATTTAACATTTTTATTTTAACTCTTTTTTATGCAACGGGGCGTGAAATGGTCGCGTTCGATCGCCATAGTTATTGTATCGCCCATTTAAAACAGATAAGCATCACTAACATTGTTTTTTTTGTTTTCACGTAACACGAATCAGGCTCACTTATGAAAACCAATCCTATTCAAAACAACATGCAAAAGAATAAAAAATGGAATCTATAAGCAATAAGTACCTAACTATACCTAGTTATCATTAAATCATGTGTGCAACAAAGTTTGAATTATCACAGGGTCATTTGAATCTCAGCAAAAAAATCAAAGCATTAAGTATTGACAAATATGCAAAATATTCGCTCGTGGCGTTGTCGTCGCGCACACGCCGGTACCATAAGAATAAACAATAACTACACGTAGAAGCGAATCTCCTTTACCAATGCCCCAAATGCCGCGTTTTAAATACCTACTTCCCCCTCACCCCGCTACGCCCCTCTGTCTTCCGCGCCCAAAGTTAGGGCTGTCACTTGCGAAATATTTTAATCGGTTTATGGATTGTTATACAAATTTTGTCACGAAATGTTATTTATATTTTTCTTTAACGTGGAAACATTGTTGCAAAATGAGTTTTTTACATTTTCGTTCAATTAGGTAATAATACTTTTTGATGATATTAAGATTATCTCCAGAAAATTACAGGGCTATTAATCATCTATATAAAACAAGGAAACGAGTCTATAAACAACATTTAAAATAATAATTAAGCTCAATAAGTTTTATAGTCTGGTATCCAGAGTTACTTTTTACGTTCCTTTCGGGTCCATTACTTTGAATTTTTATTAAGTTGAAAACAATTTATTGCGATACTATTCTTATCTATAAATAATTTAATGTAATGTAATGTTTTTCCGTGGCTAATTTAATACATATAATAGCTGCGTGTATGGACTCTGTCAACTAGTACGGAAAATATATCGTAAGATGTATTGCTATGATATATATTTTTGCATATTAATATATATTCCGTGTGTGACACCCCCGACTGACTAGACACCTCAGGTGTCGCCAGGCGGTAAGCCGGGAGTTTCGCTTCTACGTGTAATTATTGTTTATTTTATTCCTATGCCGGTACCTACATTTGTATCCCGTTTTACCTATTCCAATTGGTTTAAGCGCATTCTATAAACAATACCGTGATAACCTTGTTGACGTTAGAAAGGGTTTTCCTGACAAGTCCACATAACGTTAACAATATAATTAAGATATACAATGGGATGGACTAAAAACAAGTGGAATTCTCCTGCACTATTGTCGAATTGCGGTGCAACGGTTTGACGTAGTTTCCCAACGCCGGAATTGAGATACGACTTTATTTGTAGGTATTCTTGAACTTAATTTTAAACACAAGCATTAAATACAGCAGTTTTAAACATTATCTTTATTATCTTACAATGAAGCAGTTTTATAACAATTACGTCAGCGCATTCTAGTCGCAGACTCTCACCGCGATACCATGGCCGTAATTAATGTCTGAGACTGGGCGCTGTAGAAATAACATTTTTTACTATAGGGTGACGGCACCGATGATGGACACTTTTTGCTGACAGGCACAAATTTCATACGGTCCTATATTGATGGTTGCAAAACAAATGAATTACCCTTATCTTCTTTAAAATAAGAATCAAGTGTCCATAACCCTAGATGGGCCGTAGCCTGGGATGTGAACGATTTTTTGGAAAATATACAATTTTTAAATACTACAGGGTGACTGGGAATTCGCCGTATTCCTTGAAAGGGGTTATTCTACAGCTCATTTGTAATGATTTAAGTCCAGTCAACCAGGGGTCAAAAACATAAAGTGCGTTCCATATTTTACTACAACGCTTCCCGCGTGTTTGGTTGAAACGATGGAGCTTAACCGCGAACATTTCCGCTATTATTATTAATTGTAAAATTTTAAATTAAAATTAATTTCAAAATGTCATAAATTGTACCTTTTTAGAAAGCTTATGAATTGAGCAAACTATTCCTGTAATTTGTACGCGAAGTGTTCTACTTTTTTTTTAGTTATGCTTTAAAATGTTACAAAATTTGGAAAATAATTACTAGAACTTCTAACTTCAAATCCTTTTATTTCCAAAATTTTGCATTTTCATGTCGTTTTTTTATTTTATCGTAATAAGTAATTCATTGGCTATCTGAAAAATGCTTTTTTTTATTTCTAAATGACGCAGTTTTTACATAATTACTAGTATTAGGTCGAAAGGCGGGTATTTAAAAAAAACTAATAACGTGAATAACAAGAAAACCAATGAGTTTGGTTCACTGGACTTAAATCATTACAAATGAGCTGTAGAACAACCACTTTCAAGGAATACGGTGAATTTCCAGTCAGTCTGTATATTTTTAAATGCATCGAAATATCATCAGTTGCCAGAAAAAAATTGTAAACAAAAATGCTAGGTATAACCTTATTATTGTAAAAATATATTGATGTAGTTTCCTACAGCAGACTCAAGGACCAAAACTAAAATGTTAAAATTGGTTTTACAGGAAACATAAAATGGTTGAACTTATGTGTTTTTTTTTAAAATGCAATTCACGATAAATCAAGGGAAAAATTCACACAAATTGAGCTAGTCTCAAACTTGTTGTGGGGTTGGACTCGGGTGGTGGAGCCAGTGATGGACGAGGCACCAATAATGGACACTAGATTATTATTTTACAGAAGATGAGGTTATTCGTTTGTTTTGCGGGTGTTTATGGGTCGCGATGATCACTACCATCAGTGGCCCGTTTCACTAAGCTAAAAGATTCAAATTACAAGCGGAACCCTCTTTCTAGCAAAAGGAGTTAGAAAGAGACTTGCCCTTGTAATTTGTAACTTGTAGCCTCGTGAAACGGGCCTCAGGTGACTCGCTTGCTCGTCTGACTTTGTCACAAAAAATAGAATTAAAATGATTGACGTAAGTAAGTCGCCGTCCGGGCGCGGCGGCCGGAGTCGGTTTCCTACAGTTGGCAGTTTTCTAAGGATTGAGCGTAGTGTTAGCTTTCGTGGAGTGCAATTTGTCGAGGCCCGCTGATCGACAGTGGTGTCGGGGATTTGTTTAAGAGTTATGTTTACCGGTTCCTAGTTACAAAGTCAAGAGCGACAGGGGGCTTGGGGTTTGCAGTGATCGCTAGGTACCAAGTTCGATTCCTGGTTGCCACCATTATACAAATTATGCCTATGCTATAGTGACCTATGCTTTCTCATTATAATCGTGAGGAAACTTGCACCTCCCGCTGAACGAACGTGTGTGAAGGGTATTACGGATAGAAGATCCTACAGATAATATTAGGATCATTACAGAGTTGATAGGGGCGTAAAGCCAAATTTAATAGAATGGCTTTCTAAGCATGTCTTCCACACGCAGGTACCTACTGGCCCGCAGCGCGGGAGTCGCGGCGTTACAGCTGCAGGGAACAATGAGCCGTGGGCGCTATTGGTGGCTCTACTGGGGGTAATGCGTACGACCAAATTGACAACAATTCATATGTGCTAAGGTAGTAAAATAAAAATAACGTTTGTAGATTTTATACTGCTGATTACAGTAAAAATATTTTTAGATTTTTTTATACAGTATTTTTTTTATATTTAGGAAAAGCAGTAAAAAAAGTTGGATTGAGAATGTTAGGAATACACTTATAGTGCCCTTAGTCCATAGTCATGAAAAAAATATACAACTGTCATGTCCATTTTTCATCTGTCTGACGGATTACTTGATTCTAACGACACGCTTTCAATTCTCGTAATAGTATTGTTTTGATATACGCTATTTAAAATGAAAGTGACTAACGGATTTGTAAAAGCGGATAGCCGCAATCTGCCCAAAGTCGACGAATTCATGTTGTTACAGTTGTTATGGTTGACCAGTGACATGACATGACAGTCAGTTCTGTTTCTGTTTAAAGTTACTTTTTTATTTTATATCATGCTAAGATCACGCCATCAGTATTCCTAACTTTGTATATACGGTCTTTTTAATGACTATATCTATAATAAATTATTAACGACGAATTTAAGTTAAATAAAGAAAAACCGAGAAACACGGGTAGTCTAATTTTTAACGAGCTATTATAAACGCGAAAAAACAGAAATACTTTCTTTTTTGAAATGTTGTCAATTAGTAGTAGATACAATTAAACAAAAACACATAATCGTTTAAGTATTTGTTGTTAATATGGATTTTTTAGTTTCAGACCAAGGATTGAGAGGCGATTGTGCAGTAGGAAATATATCCTATAGTTTCCTATCAACGTTGATCATTCTCTAAGGCCGGTCGTCACGTCCCGACGTTAATATTAATTATTGTTATGTATTGTTCTTTCCGAAGATCTTCATGTGTACTTTGACATTAAAATATTAATCAATAGTGAGCAAACAATAAATGAAGCGTGCAAACCCCCGGTAGAGGACGGTTTCTTCATTGTTCCGATAATAGTTACGAAGATCGCCGGTTATGCTCTCTTTCTGTTATGAGTTTATGAGCGGAAACCTGAGAAACGCTCACCAGCAGCGCAGAACTACAATGGCTGAAGTCAACGTAAATATAACCTGGATTGAAGCCTTGTTTCTTTATGAATTAAAAAGCTTTTTTATTACAAGTGTGTGCTATGTGGATATTTCCTTAATAGGTTTAAATTATTTCGTAGATATACTTATAAATTTACTATTCGTCTTGGCAAAAAGTAAATCAAGATTTTTTTGAAACTAGGCCCTCTCTTTTATTACTTTGCCTAACCACGAGTATACCAAACTTGGGTTTACTTATACATTTCATCCATGCGCGTACTCCACGACCGCGCCATTTTCACTAGGTATAATATAAGAATTTAATTAACTAGTATTTTTTAACCGACTTCAAAAAAAGAAGGAGGTTCTCAATTCGTTGGGGTTTTTTTTTATGTATGTTCTCCGATTACTCGAAGACCGCTGGACCGATTTGAAAATTTTTTTCGTTGTTTGAATGGGTACTTATACTTTTTAGTTGGTCCCATTGTCAACAGGTCAGGATCTGATGATGGGATCTTGGAGAAATCAAGAGAACTCCTCAAATATTATAGGCACACCTATAGCGATTTTGGTATTTTTCAATGTAACTCGTGCATTTGCTTGTGAAAAATACTATATGGTGAGGTGGAACTGATGATGAAGACCACAGATGGACACCGGAACTCCTTAACGGTACCGATTTCAAGGCTAGCGATAAGATATCGATTAAGGTAGTTGAGCGACTATGACGTAGCACATTTAGGTTTAAATATGACTATGACATTCCCGCGGCGTTGTCTGCGGCGAGCTTGAATTGTTCTATAGTTTCTCATTAATATTTAGAAGTGGAGCTACGTAACAGCATTAATAGGATCACTAAAATGTATAAAATAAAATAAATTTAAAAAAAAACAAAAACCCGCCTTCAAAAATGCAAATGATAACTTCTTTTAAAATGGTAGGTCAGTCCAACTGAAGTCGGCGTTCGACAATATTTAAAAACCAAAAGCCGAATGCAGTTGGACTGACCTACCATTTTAAAAGAAGTTATTTTTTGCATTTTTGAAGGCGGGTTTTTATGAATGGGTACAGGGATGTTGCGATGCTTATTAATTGACATCCGCGAATGCGGATGCGAATCCAGATGTTTTGAGATTCACATTCACATACATCAAAATTGTAATTCAAAAATATACCTATTAATCGATGAGAGTAGTACCTACACGTCTAAGGGTCCTAGCCGATGCATTACGCTAAGTAGCGCTTCTATTGGTTTCGTTTTTAAACCAAAATCGCGTCACTGGTAGATGACGTGATATGAAGAATCAAACGCTAGTTGGCGTAATGCATCTTGGCTAGGGCCTCAGGCCCGCGCACACGCGCCACGCGCTTCCGCAGCCCCGTTCTGGCGGCGACTTGCACAGATCCGCACCCGCATAAGCTCCACATCGATTTTTGCGGATGCGGATTATATAATGAATGCGGAAGTTCCGCGGTTGCGGATGCGGATGCGAATATCCGTAACCAACATCCCTGGGTAAAACTCATTTATCTACAATCTTAACTAGAATAAATCAATTAAGTACAAAATGTAGCAAAAGCATATTCATCTACAAGGGGATGGTCAGGGGCGGATCTATTTTAGGGCTTTTTCGGCTGCAGCCCAGGGACGCGGGATAGGTACAAAGGGCAATAAATAAAACAATAGACGATAGTGTGTAGTAAAACTAAAAATCTTAAAATTAAAAGTGGTAATTAATTAGTTGAGTAATTAGGTAGCCCCTAAGTAGCAGGTATTACCCCAGGGCTCCACAAGAACACGTTCCGCTCCTGTGGATCGACGACTTGGGACAAAGTACCTATTTCACCATACGATGTTAACCACTTAACAGACGATTAAAGCCGTAACAGCTGTCAATATGTATGAACTAACAATCGATTAACATTAATTAAATTTAACATCCTTTGGTGAAATTGGTACCTCCTAAAGATTGCAAAGGACCGTGCGACGTCGTTTTTTACGAGATGTTAAAATAGGCCAACATCGAATCGTAAACCTCATCACGGACTAACGAAATCTAGGGCCTCTATTGTAGTCGGTAAAACCATGTCGTCTTTGATCTGTTATGATATTGTTTTTAACTCAGCCACCGTTACTGTCAAGTGAGGAACTATCAAAACGTTGACCAGACGATAACAGGTCAAAGGCGATAGGGTTTAATTACCGCCTAGCTAGAATCTCGGCCCAGCGTAAACCCGGCGTTAGTAGGTAGGTATACTCGTACACTGAAGCTGTACCTAAACATCTAAAGTAGGTTATACCCACAGACCTAACATTGTTACCTTGCATTACATGTCCAAGTAAAGGAAATATAATCTGAAACTTTGATGCTGACATGACATTGGAACCTTATGTTTACCTATGCTGCTAGCATGGTACCTACACGTACTACATAACGAATGGAAAGCTTTTAACAATTTATACCTACCAACCAATAATGATGAAATTGGATGGTCTCATCTTACCTATATTCTGTCTCTCATATTATGCTCGTCTCCTAGTCATTGTTTTTAATTTAATTATATTTACCTATTGATAACCCATACCGACGACTGTTACTACTTCAGCAGACCTTATACCTAGTTAAAATGACTTTTGTGCTAGTTTCAATTGTTATTATTTATTAGGTAAACAAGTACTTGATTATCTTGTGATGTACCGAACTTATTTATAAGTACGTAAGTACGTGTACGAGTATTATTGTATTTTATGATTGAAAAAGTTACCTTCGTTATTGTAGCTGTAACAGTTTCTTGCGGCGCTTCTTATCTGTAATGTTAGCCTTTACCTATCTACGAAGCGCGAGTAGATTTACTTCATATTACAAGACGTCACGGAATAAGCAATATAGTATAAGTAGGGTAGACCGGGGACAATTGAAACACTTCATGACTGAAACAAATCCAATTTCTCGAAAACTATAATACCTACGAGTATGACGCAACACTCAGCCTTCGGTCGGCCATATTTTAATCTATGGCATAAGAATAAACAATAACTACACGTAGAAGCGAATCTCCTTTACCAATGCCCCAAATGCCGCGTTTTAAATACCTACTTCCCCCTTCACTCCGCTACGCCCCTCTGTATTCCGCGCCCAAAGTTAGGGCTGTCACTTGCGAAATATTTTAATCGGTTTATGGATTGTTTTACAAATTTAGTCACGAAATGTTATTTATGTTTTTCTTTAACGTGGAAACATTGTTGCAAAATGAGTTTTTTATATTTACGTTCAATTAGGTAATAATACTTTTTGATGATATTAAGATTATCCCCAGAAAATTACAGGGCTATTAATCATCTATATAAAACAAGGAAACGAGTCTATAAACAACATTTAAAATAATAATTAAGCTCAATAAGTTTTATAGTTTGGTATCCAGAGTTACTTTTTACGTTCCTTTCGGGTCCATTACTTTGAATTTTTATTAAGTTGAAAACAATTTATTGCAAAATACTATTCTTATCTATAAATAATTTTTTGACACTTTTACAGCCAAATAGACTGCAGTAATATTTTCCCGTGGCTAATTTAATACATATAATAGCTGCGTGTATGGACTCTGTCAACTAGTACGGAAAATATATCGTAAGATGTATTGCTATGATATATATTTTTGCATATTAATATATATTCCGTGTGTGACACACCCGACTGACTAGACACCTCAGGTGTCGCCAGGCGTTAGGTATCTAACGCGCAGAGCGCGCGTCGGAAGCCGGGAGTTTCGCTTCTACGTGTAGTTATTGTTTATTCCTATGTCTATGGTCAATAGTACACGAGCGACCGAGCAACGCAGCGGTGTCACGGAGCAATTATAATTTTTCGCGGTCAAAAGTAACTATTCCTCATCTTGTATATTTCTTTTTCTACTCGCGTACTATAAACCGCTGATATTGATATCATGAATGGTATCAGAATACCACCTATAGCGTAACCGATGCATGAAAACAATTCTATAATAAGCGTTGCCGTGGTAATAACAGTTCTATAATAATTATTATAGCATTGTTATTACCATGGTTACGGTCATTCCGGATATCATTCTTGGAGTTTAGGTAACACTTGACATCTTAATTTGTATAATAAACCGTTTAAAATATTTTAATACAAACTGAAATTACGTGTTTTAAAAACAAAATTAGGTTTTGGACTAAGTATGTGTTTAAAATTACATTTTTATTAAATTAGTAAAAGTAGATGATTAATATCCATCGATTTGTTATTTGGTTACCATGGTTACGTTCAATATGGATGTCAACAAAATGGCGTTTCGTTTGGCATTCCAACTTGTATGATAAATTGTCAGAACTGTTTTAGTAACTATTAAAATTTGTATGATATTTGTAAATATTTAACCATAACATTCACACACTATTAACGCCAATCGGAATAATGAAATTACTTTGCCGACAAGTAATTTGTAAGCAAAAAAACCGAGGAAAGTAAATAAGAAAGTCAGCGATTGTTTATTTTTGTCATTATCATTTTAAGCTTGTAGAAAAAGTTATGTATGCAACGGTACATAATTAGCTCTTACCTAACCTAACCTAACCTAACCTAACCTCGGTGCTCGTACCTTAAGAACCTTCATTATGTACCAGTTACATAAATAACCATTATATGTTTGGTTGTTCTTGTATTTTAACTGATTAAACTATTTTAGCGTGATTTTGATAAATTAACGAATGTCTATTATTGCGAATCATCAGCGTTCGAGTGGTTTTTATGTCTAATATTTGACCTTGAAGTAAAAACTGTAATTTGGGGACGGTAGAAACAACTTGTATGTGGACAATTGAAACGTTTCAATCGTCCTTGCGTTTTAATCGTCCCCAAATGTAGCCGACTTTAAATATGAGGAGAAAATACAGAATATTTGATGTATTTGTTTTTTTTTGATAAATGTGAAAACGAAAATGCGCAAATGGCTTCTTCTTTATGATGATTTACGTCATGGTGAATAATTATTATACCTACACTACCTTTTGCCCGCGACTTGGATAAATAGACAAATAGACAGAGTTGTATCCTTACTAATATTATAAATGCGAAAGTCATCATCATCATCATCATCATTATCATGTCAGCCGAAAGACGTCCACTGCTGGACATAGGCCTACCCCAAGGCTCTCCACTCAGACCGGTATTGTGCTTTTCGCATCCACCGCGTTCCCGCGATCTTTACTAGGTCTTCACTCCATTTTGTTGATGCGAAAGTGAGTTCATTAAATATTTATTTTTTGTTACACTTTCACGTCTACACCGCTTTGATTTGATTTCGATGAAATTTTGATACCTGTGGCCTTCTCCAGGACAACTCTCTCTGGTCGTTCTCTCATGACTGAGGATCGAGGTCATCAGTAGGTGATCTACACTTGCGGCGTATGATCTGCCTCCAGCGATTCCTGTCCATTGCGTCCCTTACAACCGAGCAAAACTTGAAGGAAGATGAGTCCTTTAGTTGATCGGTCCATCTGGTAGGAGATCGGCCTCGTGCTCGTTTGCCCTCTGTGTTCCCAACTACGATCAACTTTTCCAGGCTCTCATCTCCCCTTCTCACTATATGGCCGAAGTAAGATAAAATTCGCTGGTGGCACACTGTGGACAAACGGGTCTTAATTTTGAGTTGAGAGAGGATGGACTCGTTGGTGCGCTTGGCAGTCCAGGGTATTCTCAGCATGCGCCTCCAGCACCACATCTCCAACGCATCAATTCTTTGCCTTTCGCGGGCACGTATCGTCCATATCTCAACTCCGTACAGGAAGAAGGGGAAAACAAGCGCTCGTATCAACCGGATCTTGGTGTTGTTTGTTATTCCCCTCTTCTTCCATATATTGTTCAGCTGGGTCATAGCGTCCTTCGTCATGCCAATGCGTCTTTTGATCTCAGGCACACAGCTGCCTTCTGTGTTGACTTGCGCGCCCAGATATATGTAGTGGTCGACTGTGTCCACACCCGGTATGATGTTTATGGTATTGGCCAGGTGCCCAGCGCGATCCACCACCATGATCTTCGTCTTGCTCCTGTTTACTGCGAGACCTATTTTGTTACTTTCAGTCTCGAGTCTCTGAAACAGTTCCTGCATGTCTTCTACAGAGGCAGTCAGAAGCACGATGTCGTCGGCATATCTGAGATTTGATATCCTCTTCCCACCTATCGGGAACCCTTTGTCCCCTTTGTCAAGGGTTTTGCGGATGATATACTCCCCGTATATGTTAAATAGTGCCGGCGATAGAATGCAGCCCTGCCTCACTCCTTTCTTAGTTTCGAATACATTAGAACAGTCGGTGCCGATTCTAACAATTTTTTTTAATTCAATTTGGCATATAGCCGCGGTAATTTTTTATTTAATTTTGTAGCTTGTTACACAATGCAAGCGAACCGTTTTTATTTTGTAATAAAACGATCTAAACCGTTTATATTATATTGTCTATATTATTTACTACGTTGGAGAACACTTGTCCCCTGCCAACAAAGCGCTCCACGCCGCTACTAGGAAGAGGGCAAGGGAGTTATCGTATAAGTTTGTTCTCGTCCGCTACGCGCGTATATATGTACGTAAGTCTGAAACTAGTCAGTCTATCTTAATACGCTCTTTTGATCAACTACACAACCTGGTTCAAAGTTTAAATTATTTTTATACTGTGTAATTTAATAGTGTTTCCAGTCAGGTGAATGACATAATAGTGCTTCGAGACTTTAACCTTGGGTTTATAAATTGGTCAGTCGAATATAATAATGGTATAGCTTGCATACCAACCCGTCCCCCCCTGGTAACCCCCTGGGCTATTCTTTGGTCGACAATATGGCAATTAATGGCCTAAATCAATATAAACATATAACAAATTGTGATGGGAGGTTGTTGAACCTTATATTAAGTAACAATCCAAACATTATTGTATCATCCCCATTAGACGTATCTACTAAGTAAATTGGATACTAAACATCCCGCTTTATTGCTCACAGCTTTATCGCTTGGATGTAACATGTCATCATGACCAAAAAGTTAATCGTACTGATTTTAACTATTTTAAAGCAGACTATTCGAGTATTACAAAACAACTATTTTATACAAATCGGCAGGATATCCTAAATAATCTAGATGTAAACGAAATGATTTCAGCATTTTATGATATTCTTAATGATCTTATAGGCAAATTTGCACCAAAACGCTCTGTTAAAAAGTCGAAATATCCTCCTTGGTTTAACCCTCATAGTGCCATAACTAACATTAATTATACAAGTCTGTAGGTATATGTAGGTACTCGAATAGTCTATATATGTATGTTTATAAAAATTAATTGCCGCATCTATGACGGAGCATCACTTGAGAACGGCTCGACCGAGTTTGCTGAAGGCTCAGACAAGATGCACTACGCTAACTAACGTTTCTATTCGATTCGTTTTTAGACCAATCGCGTCACTGGAAGATGACGTGATACGAAAAGTCACGTGGTCTACCAGTGACGCGATTGGTTTAAAAACGAATCGAATAGAAACGTTAGTTAGCGCAATGCATCTTGGCAGGGCCCTCTGTTGTTTGTTGTTTTCGTTATTGTTAGGATAATGTTTGTATGAAACGAAAAATCACCCGAGTGATACCTAGCACGAACAGCTAGTAAATAATAAATATTACTTACCTTAATTTTATTTACACGGGTAATTCGTCATTATTGTGCGGCTGGAGGTGTAATTCGAATTCGGCACATAACTGCTGTGCTATCTCCTTGCACCTCTGTATATTAAGTCGAAACTCTTCCTCCTGAAGCTGAAAGGGGTTGGGAGCATCAATGATCGCCCTGCACAGCAGTTTCTTCTTTCTTTTTCGTCTTGCAGCGGGAGGCGACCAAGACACACTTGACATTCTACAAATAATGATTACCCATTATATTATAATGTTAAACACCTTTCTTGTAAGTAACGAAGTCTTTTTTGATAAGTGAAACATTATAAAACCAATACTCACGCTTAAATTCAAGTTTTTTTCAAGATTAATGTCTTATCGTCACCAACACGGCACTCGTATAAGGGTGAATTTCAACAAGCGTCAAATTATCCTAATTTTGGTGGTATTTTTTATTTTCTTAGTAGGGTTTACAATTAAACGTTTAAGTGACGTCATTAGTCATTATAAAAACAGTGTTAAAATGGCCCTTTATTATACAAAGTGTTTTTTAAGATATAACGATTTTACTAATTATGTACCACCAAAATTGTTATTATCCACCAAAATTACTTTTCTTAGCAAAACTCACGATCAATAATAACATATAGGGCTAATTAAAATGTAATCGTTAGGGAATCTTCCTTGTTATTTTTGAAAATCCAAAACGTAAGTTTCTAATATAATAAATAATGATTATTTGTTGTCTATCGGTATGTCGAAGTACTGAAGTGTTTGTATAGAAACGCCACCATGTCAGTCCGAGTACAGGATCAGACTACGGAGGCAATTCCGTTGCAGAGAGGTGTGAGACAAGGGGACGCAATCTCTCCGAAGCTCTTCACCAATGCAATGGAAGATGCCTTCAAACTCCTGGAATGGAAAGGATTTGGCATCAATATAAACGGCGAATACATCACTCATCTCCGGTTTGCCGATGATATCGTGGTCATGGCGGAATTGCTGGACGACTTCGGCAAAATGCTCGAAGACCTCAATCGAGTTTCTCAACAGATAGGCCTCAAAATGAACATGAACAAGACGAAAATTATGTCAAACGTCCATGCACCGCCTACCCCAATATCAGTGGGAAACTCGGTTCTCGAAGTGGTGGACGATTATGTCTATCTGGGGCAATCGGTCCAGTTAGGAAGATCCAACTTCGAGAAGGAGGTTACTCGACGAATCCAACTCGGCTGGGCAGCGTTCGGGAAGTTACGCAGCGTCTTCTCATCCAAAATACCTCAGTGTCTGAAGACTAAAGTCTTCGAACAGTGTGTGTTACCAGTGATGACCTACGGTGCCGAGACGTGGTCTCTAACTGTTGGCCTCCTAAATAGGCTCAGAGTCACTCAGCGTGCCATGGAAAGAGCTATGCTTGGTGTCTCGCTACGAGATCGAATCAGGAACGAGGAGATCCGTAGACGAACTAAAGCAACCGACATAGCCAATCGGGTTAGCAGGCTGAAGTGGCAATGGGCAGGCCACATTGCTCGAAGGACTGATGGCCGTTGGGGCAGTAGAGTTCTCGAGTGGAGACCACGTACCGGTAAGCGCAGCGTAGGGCGACCCCCCGCGAGATGGACGGACGATTTGGTCAAGTCCGCGGGGACCCGCTGGATGCAGGCCACTTCCAACCGGGTGAGGTGGAAATCTTTGGGAGAGGCCTATGTTCAGCAGTGGACGACCTATGGATGAAATGATGATTAACATTTAACACCAAAATTATAAAATTTAACATTTTTTTAAAATTAAAAACAATTTTTTTAGTTTAACAAAAACTTAACTCGTTACAGTTAAAAAGACACCATAAACATACTTGAAAAAACTATCACACAACAAAACTTTTTGCGAAATAATGACTTATCTAAGTTATCACGATTAATAAAGTGTATTTCATACCACCAAAGTTAGATACTTATGTGCTTAGCGGGAAGACGCAGAAAGATGGTACAAATCTTTCACCGTCTATTGCTGGAGTGAAACTGAACGAACATCTGACGCTATATTTGTTTGTTTAATCACGTTTCGTTCGATCATAAAATCAATTTCAACATTCACCACCAAAATTAACTATTTCGCTTGGACAGTTTTATTTACACTGCTCCCAGTTTCCTTTTACTTGCAAGTGCAATAATTGATACATTTTAAAATACCTCAACTAATAAGGAATACAGATAACTAAAATATAAGTCTAGTTGAGGCTTAATAAGTTTGTACCACGACATATCAGTATATGCGGGAAGTACAGGACACGACACCAAAATTGATTTTGGATTGAAAATATTTTTTTACGATAAATATAATAAGTTAATAATAATTTTAACTTTGGCTCAATATGGTACTTTGAGTAAGATTATTTATAAAATAAATAGTTTTGCAATACATGTACTTTACACCCCAATTATCACGTCCGCCGCTCAAAAAATGTGGTTGAGATAATTACCCATAAACTTATTGAATTAAGATGTCAAAAGTCGATCCAAAGTGGCGACCCATATTAAACACAATCGATAAAATATGACTTTTGCCGTATATCGTTGTGAAAAATGGATAATGCAATGTAACCAATGCCACCATGTTAGCATACGTCGACAATGATAAAATGTCGATGATCTTGAGATAAAAACGTTTTATTGCGTGGATAAGTGTCTGCATAATCGGCCCGCAGAAAAGGACAAATTAAGAAAAACGTATCGTAAATATCAGAACCCTCGAGACAAAGTTGATTATGAAGTACTGCGTGACAGATGTCATAAATTATTGGCTAAATCATACTCTGAATATAAATCAAACATTGAAACACAAATAACTTCTAACCCAAAAGCTTTTTGGAGGTTCATCAAAGACAAAAAGAAAGGTCAATGTACCTATCCACCGTATATGCATCTGGACGGAGTCAAGGCGGAGTCCGGGCCAGCTATAGCTAACTCATTCGCTTAACAGTTTTCTTCTGTTATCAGTAAAGATCTCCCTTCAGTGGTAAACCCTCAAGCTCTGGACAACCATGGTTTCGTTTCACAAATCACCTTTACCGAGAAGGAGATTTTAGAGAATATACAAAAACTTGATATTTTCAAAGGGGCCCAGACAGAATTCCCCCTCTCTTAATAAAACGCTGCGGGAAATTTATCTGCTTGCCTATGGTTATAATTATGAATACTTTTTAACGAGAAGGAATATTTCTTGACGAGTGGAAAAACGCTAGAATCACCCCAATAAGAAAGGAGACCAAAATTACATCATAAAATATAGACCATTGTCAATACTACCACGTTTTTCAAAAAAAAAATGAATCTTTGGTTTATACACACTTCGTACATTACACAAGTAAACTCATTTCGTTTGCACAACATGGTTTTAAGTCTGGGCGTTCTATTGATACCAACCTTATTTCATTTGCCACTGACTTATCGCGGGATCTTGACAAGGGGCTAGAAGTTGATGCTATTTATACTGATTTTAGTAGTGCATTCGACAAAGTTAATAATAAATTACTAATAGTGAAGCTTCAATCATGCGGTATATCTGGCTCCTTGCTGAGTTGGTTAACTCGTACTTAGCAAAAAGACTTCAAGTAGTAGTAATAGATGGTCAAACTTCGCAGGAATATGTAGCAGAGTTTGGAGTTCCTCAAGGATCTCATCTCGGCCCCGTGATTTTCACTGTTCATAAACGATATTACCACCAATATAAAAGAATGCAGGTATTCACTGTATGCGGATGACCTTAAAATTTACAGAACAATTACATCTACAGATGATACCAACATTTTCTATTCTATACAAGAAAATTTAAATAAGATTGAATAGTGGTGTTCTGACAATGCCATGTCTCTTAATATTATGAAATGCGTCCACATCCAATTTTCACGGAAGAAGCATACATTTCCATCTGCTTATAAATTTAATGGTACAAACCTACACAGGGTCAATGAAATCAGAGATCTGGGAGTGGTTATGGATAATAAACTTATTTTTATTCCTCATATTTATTCCATAGTAACGAAGTCTGCTTAAACGCTCGGCTTCTTGAAACGAAACTTCAAAGACTTCAGTCATGCTAAAACTAAGATTCTTCTTTATAATGCACTTGTCCGTAGCCAACTTGAATTTGCAGCCACGGTCTGGAATCCGCTCTATTCTGTACATTCTCAGCGTATTGAAAGTATTCAGAGGTCATTTACAAGAAGTCTGGCTTAAACGTGGTCAAATATATCACACCGCTGCCCTTACGAGCAGAGATTGCGTTTTTATAAAATGGATACTTTGCGTGATCGTCGTAAAATTCAAGACCAACTATTTCTATACAAAATATTGAATAACAGGATTGACTGCAGTGCCCTTCTGGAAAAATTGTTTATTTCAGTACCGTGCCATTTGCCCAGAAAACCTATAAGTAAAATATTTCATACAAACCAATTTAGGCCGCAATTCACCTTTGTCGCGATTTGTCTCCACATACAACGATTTCAATTCAAAAATGCCTAATATAGAAATCTTTATTGATAACTTAAACACATTCAAACATAAATTGCTGAAGCCAATTAGAAATTAATTTATTCTTAACATAAAAATTAGCTTTTAGTAACATTCTATTTTTGGATAAAATTAGCATCTGGACGCGCCTTAGTAGCGTTAGGTGTGGTGCCGCCTTTATCAGGGAGGCGATGACAGACAGCTGTCGATTTGGACAGTAGTCTTGTCTCGCGGGCGGCCTCGTTTTGTTTTATATCCCAAGTCCCTCTCCAGTTCTTGTCTAGCTGTCATTTTGAAAACATCTCTCTATTTATTTCATTTTTTGTAAATAACTTTATCGTTGATTTTGTTTCACAAATCCAGGGCAACTTTGTGAAGTAACCTCCAACACCGACGAAGAATATGCATCAAATAAAATATCAGTGAAAAGTTGATTCTGAATGAGCAAGCGGTCAAGAACACTCCAAGCCATTGAAGTGGATGCCCGCCATCTTCAATGGTGTGCCGACTGGGACTGGAAGACGCCGACGACAATGACGATTCACCGTACAATTGCTTATTAATACTTAACATTGGCAAAATTACATAACTTGTAGACGCCATTAAAATAAATAAATAATCATAAGTCCCTCTCCCGATTTCTGTTCTTTTTAGTTGATAATGTGATATTTTGATTAAAGTTTCCTTTCTTCTAAAAATATAATTTTCCATTTTTAATAACTATGGGCTGATGTTCTTCGCATGACTGGACTTAGTTTGGTCTATTCCGCGGCGCGGGGGAGTACTGTGCACCTGTGTGGCTGAATAGTGCACATACGCACAAAATTGATGTTCAACTCCGAAAAACAATGCGGTGCATCTCTGGTACATTAGGCTCTACTCCGGTACAATGGTTGCCTACCTTGAGCTACATTCCAACACCACATTTGCGCAGCAACAGGCCTTGCTAAATGAAGCCACAAAAATCCACAACAACCTCGACCTCCCCGCGGCAGAGGACTTTCTGAACCCACCACCACTATCGCTTGAAGTCTCGCAACCCGCCCTACAGAACAGCTCGCGAGTTGAAACAACAGCGGTTTAAAATTAGGAGCCAGTGGCTGGAAGAATGGACGAGGAATCCTCCTAGTACCTACGCCTTAGAACTTGACCCTACTAAGAAGCCCGCTGGTTTCTCCGAAGCAAGGAAGGTGTGGTCTCAGCTGAACAGACAGAGTTGGACATGGGCGATGTGCAGAGTACATGCATCGATGCGGATGGAGAGACTCACCGGCGTGTGACTGCGGAGCACCGTGTCAGTCGGTTGAGCACTTAATCCTGCACTGCCCAAATCGGAAATATGGGGGAGACCCTCGCGATCTGCTCATCTTTTCACTCAACGCAGCCCAATGGGTGAAGACTCTAGGTATTCAATTATAATTTATAAGCGACTTGATGATTACACTATGGCCATACGATTAAATAAATAAATGGTTATGTCATGGTTACGTTCAATATGGATATCAACAAAATGGCATTTCGTTTGGCATTCCAACTTTTCTGATTAATTGTCAGAACTCTTTTTAGTAACTACTAAAAGTTGACAAAATTCAACAATAAAATTCACAAACTATTAAGGCCAATCGGAATAAGGAAAATTACTTTGCTGACAAGTAATTTGTTCTTGCAGAAAAATCGAGTAAAGTACCTATACGAAAAAAGTTAGCGATTGTTTATTTTAGTCATTATCATTTTAAGCTTGTAGAAAAAGTTGTATGCAACGGTTCATAATTAGCTCTTAAGGTACTCGTGCCTGTAATCAGAGCGCTCGCAAGCTCGCGCTCAAATCTCGGCACTCGTACCTTAAGACGCTTCATTATGTACCAGTTACATAATTATACCATTATATTTTTTTGTAATATATGAAGCGACCAAAAAATCGAATATTTTTTTCATTAACTTTACGCTAATTAGGAAAGTAATTAGCGTCCTAAGTAAATTAAAAAATAATATGCGAGCGAGCGAAGCGAGCCTGCCTCGGCAGCGGCCGAAGTACTTCATATAATTAGGATAGAACTTCACTTCAGTTAAGTTCGTTTAATCCTACAATTATACCTATTATGATATTAACGTTTCTTGCTTACTTCACCAGAAACGATTCCGAATCCGGTTCACATTTCACGCTACAAGTAGGTAGGTACTCTAACGGATTAAGTTTCGATGACAATTCAATAGTTTGTAAATTGCATTCGCTAATCGATAGTGTCGCATGTTTTGAAACTTATTTTACTTGCGGTAAATTACGGTCGCAGCATTGCATTGCATTCCAGGCACCAAAACATGCACGCTGCGCAACGCACGTTACCGTGGAATGTCAAGAATACGCATTACACGATCTACATATGCATAGTCCCTTTCGCACCCACCGGCATTGTTTGAGAGCAGGTGAAAGGTAAAGCGGTTCGGAAGTTGGTCAAAGCTTACGGTCACCTTGCCCGAACGGGGCTAATTTTGCTCGTATACTACTATCCGCGTCCAATACCGATCATCACGCGATAATCAAATGTATGTCATAGCATCATGTTAATACTAGAGGACGCCCGCGACTTCGTACGCGTGGAATTAGTTTCCCGCTACTCCCCCTATTTCTTCCCGTTGGGGGTCGAAAAATCATTTCTTAGTGCTCACTTACGGATCTGAGATGTGGGCGCTAACAGTGGGCCTTATAAGGAAGCTCAAAGTCACTCAGAGGGCTATGGAGAGGGCTATGCTCGGGGTTTCTCTGCGTGATAGAATCAGAAATGATGATATCCGCAGTAGAACTAAGGTTACCGACATAGCCCGAAGAATAGCTAAACTTAAGTGGCAGTGGGCGGGGCACATTGCTCGCAGGACTGACCGCCGATGGGGCCAGAAGGTTCTTGAGTGGCGTCCGCGGACCGTGAGACGAGCTGTAGGTAGTCCTCCAACAAGATGGAGTGACGACCTTTTAAGGATCGCGGGAACGCGGTGGATGCGAAAAGCACACAGACCGGTCTGAGTGGAGAGCCTTGGGGGAGGCCTATGTCCAGTGGTGGACGTCTGTCGGCTGACATGATGATGATGATGATGATGACTTACATCATGAAAGGAACCCCTGAACCAAATTTCAAGTTTATATTCTAGGTACAGTAGTTTCGGCTGTGCGATGATATAATAAGTCAGTCAGGTTTGCCCACAGATCACAGAAACAAAGGAGATATCGACCCTTAAAGTATCAAATGTCGTAAAAGCCAAAATGCACTTTTTCAGGGCGAGCAAAAAACGAAAACGGTTTCTTTATTTTTGCATATATTTTTTGAAATACTCAAGCTATTATAAACCACTTGAGCTCATTATGCTTAGGTTTTCGAGATGTTTCATAATTATAAATTTAAAATCCCGTAGCTTTAATAGATCCAGAGATAGCGTGGCTTTTACTACAAAAATAATAATTGTAAATGGCTTTTAAGACGGACAACAAGAATTGAAAATGGCTTTTAAGACAATTTTTTTATAGTGTACAACTGTAACCTTTGTTGTAAAATGAATATACGTGGTTTTATTGGGGGTAATATTGTATTAAAATACATTATGTAATCATAACAATATGTAATTAATAGTAGTAAAAGCAGTACCCATTTTAAGAAATATGCTTGTTTTATAACATTTTTTTAATAGAATGATAAATTAAAATAAGACTTCAATTCTTAACGATGCACAGATAATTAATTATTATAAAGTCAAATTAAAATAAGATTTACCGTCTAAACGATGCGCAGATAATTATTTTTTGTTATGCAATAAAATTGAACTCAACTAAAAACTTAAACACGCTTCGTCTCTCATAATATATATCTATAAGGTCTTTATAGAGAGAACTAAGTATCTAGGTACATTTTTGTGAATAATCTAGGTTTCGGTTTAGGTACATCAGCATTAATATAAACTTTTGTTAAACTACAGTAGAATTAGTCATTAAAATTTAAAAGTCATTAAAATCACTTTAATTACATAATTTAAATTTAAATAACGTATCGAAGAGCTTTGTCAGAAGCTTGCAATCTGCTTTTTATTGTTTTGTTTTTAACACGGCCACCATGACTGTCTAGAAATAAAGGGTTGTCATAACGTTGATAATACGAAAACATGTCAAAGGCAATATTGTTTCACTGAGTAGAATTTGGAGCCAGGGTCTCTATTCTACGCGGTACAACAATAAGTATTGCATTCGGTATGCTATCGTATTGTTGTTAACTCTGACGCCATTGACTCAATATATATATATCAACGATTGTTGAGAGCCTTTCATATTGTAATTAGATTCCCTGTGGTAGCTTCGGAAAAAGCTCTTCAATGAGATTTCGAACCAAAAATAAGTGCGTACAAAAAAGCTAGGTATCATAATACAAAAAAGAGAAGCTGTTGCATGTAGGTACAGTACCTACATGCAACGACTTAATAATAATCTTAACCAACATTGGGCGCAACAATAAGGGCTTGGACACATCACCATGGCACGACGTCGTTAACGTGAAACGGCGCGGCGCCGTAGAAAGGCACGTTGCCACAACGTGCAGATACACGGTGCCGTCATTCATTATAAAGTGCAATACTAAGCCCAATATCCTGCGCGTAGAGTTTAAAATAGTTGAAGCCGTTGTCACACGGCACCGAGTATTTGCACGACGCGGCAACGTGCCTTTCTACGGCGCCGCGACATTTCACGTTAACGACGCCGTGCCGTGGTGTTGTGGCCAGGCCCTAGTAATATCTGACACGGCTCTATTAAAAGGCATAACAGCGATCAAGTATTGAAACGTTAAGATTTATTTAAATAATGCTCAAGGATTTCCATTGAAGGATATTGAATTAACCCAACTTGCTTCGACATCGTAATTAAACAACTATTCGTGAATGAAAGCTGTCATAATCTCAACATTAGGAATACAATATCAAAGCAAGACGGTGAAAACTTTGATTTAACTGCCGTCCACACGACAATAACTTCTTGTCGTGTAAACTCCAACGACTTATCGAAGAGCTTTGTCAGAAGGTTGCTTAGTGTCCTGAACAGTACGGCTATTTTATTGGTAGCTGGCGACAATATTCGCTTTTCATATAAATGGGCATTTGCAATGCAAGTCAGAACCGAGCATCAAGTTTATAGCACCTATCTCGGTATTATTTGTATAATTAATTAAAACAAACAAGAAGTGGGCTGCGTATCATTATTAGTATTTTACGCTCATTATCTACATATAATTTGTAAAAGTCATCGATGTCAGAAATTAAAAAATGTGACTACCCTTTAAAACTGGACAGCATTCAAATGAATAAAGCAAATATGTACGTATATGCATGAATATACACTCTTTATTGTACAAGAAAAAAGAAATAAAAAACACAAGCAATATAATAAAAACAAACAAGTACCTACAAAGGCAAATAATTTAAAAAGTCGAAATATTACACCTATTCTAAATTTCAAAGAAAAATGGTTCTTGGCATACCGACGAACAGACGGAGAGACGAACAACAAAGTCATCTTATAATGTTTAACAGTATTTGGTACAGAGCTCTAAAAACTAATATTACGGAGATTAAAATTTGGTATTTAAAGTTACGGACAAATGCCAAGTCTAGTAGCCTTCTCAGAAGTTTTCGTTTTAAACCTTCAAAACTTAAAATGGCACCTACGAGTTATCTACATAAATTTTGAGTTTATTATTACAAATACAAGATGCTATGCTTTAAATTATGACTTTGATTCTCGTTCCTTCTACGAAGAAAACAAGGCCCGTGTGGTTGCCGGGTTAGAATAGTGCTACTCCATGTCTTCCCGTGGATGTCGTAAGACGCGACTAAGGGAAAAAAGCCCTGTAGTACTGTTAGGCGATAGGCTTGCAACCTGTCACCAATACGCTGGTAAACATCTTAGCCTAATTGTGCAAAATGCTGTCACAGAACTATCAACAAGCTTTTAGAGTTGTAGCTGTAGATCTGCTTGGCCCCACTCTGGGAACGAAGGCGTAAGTTTATGTATGTACGTACAATATAATGTATGTATGGTAATTAATGTTTGTTTTCTAATGCATTGATCAACTGCAAGAGATCACTTAAAAATATAGGTTCATCCCTAATATTTCTTATATTTTTTATAATAATTTGTAACAGTTTTAGTAATAAAAATAATAAATGCGAGTTTTTCAGATCACTTTAAGGGATATTTTTCAGTTAACTAATTGCATTAGAAAACAAACATTATTTTACAATACCATATTTTTTTCAGCCAAAATGCATATTTTTTTATGAATAGTAGTAAAAAGCAATGTATGCCAAATAAAAATATAAACGTTCGTAATTAAAGCCGATTGAATCCCTAGGAGTGAAGGACCGTTTGTAGTAAAAGCTGATTGAATCCCTAGCAGTAAAGGATAATTTCTAGTAAACGCCGATTGAATCACTAGCAGTGAAGGACAGTTTGTAGTAAAAACCGATTGAATCCCTGCTAGTGAAGGACCGCTTGTAGTAAAAGCCGATTTAATGCCCAGCAATGAAGGAGCGTTTGTAGCAAAAGCCGATTAAATCCCTAGCAGTAAAGGACCATTTCAAGTAAATGCCGATTGAATCACTAGCAGTGAAGGATAGTTTGTAGTAAAAACCAATTGAATCCCTAGTAGTGAAGGACCGTCTGTAGTAAAAGCCGATTGAATCCCCAGCAGTAAAGGAGCGTTTGTTGTAAAAGCCAATTGATGCCCTTGCTGTAAAGTGTATGGTGGCACTTAACCTCCTAACCTGAGATCCTTCGTACTAAAAATAGTATATAATACGGCTATTGTAATAAAGATCTGGTGCAAGGGAAAAAAAAGTAGAATATATTTTTTTGAAGACTAACAATCAAATATTTACTTTTGACAAATTTCGTTGATTGATGGGTCTTAAGAGATTAAAACAAAACGGGCATTATTTTTTTACAGGTCTTATAATGAGAAATTGTCGTAGAAACCGTGTATTAAAAAGTCGTTTCTTATACAGCATAAATTAACATTAGTGTTTGGTAAATCTTCCATGAATAATTTGTCGTAAATACCAATTTAAAAAATAACCGGTTTTTACGCCAAAAATTATCATGATTTTTTTTTTTCTAATACAATATCAAAATGCAGTATTAGTCAAATCAACAAAAAAGATGTCTTTTACAACATTAATTTTAAAACTTTGCGCTCCAACTTGATCATTACGACATTTAAAAACAAGAAATCTAGGTTTTAAGCGTGAATTAAGTGCGTCGTAAAAGACATTTTTTTGCGAATTTGAACATTTCAAATATACAGTTCGATAGAGCGCAAAAAACTGAATAAAACTGCATTAAAAAGTCATTTTGGCCAAAATGGCTTTTACGACATTTGATACTTTAAGGGTCGATATGTCATGGGCGCGAATTCGTACAATACCCGGTGTCGCCACTTTTAAACATGTGCGTCTTACGTTTAACTACCATAAAAACAACTTCCTCATAATTCGTTACAGCTTAACTAAAACCGCCGTAACATAGTTTTGATAGTAGCACAAAATTAAGTTTTCAAGGTTGAAAAATGCTGAAATCGAAAAACTAGAAAAGTGATGGACCAAGTGTATTGAGTTAAATGGGGACTAAGTTGAAATATAAATATTAAGTTTTACCAAAAAAAAAAATGTTTATTTTTTCCAGACTTTTCACTGTGCCCTCGTATATCGCCAACAGTATAAAAATGCAGTCGGGTTTTTAAACCTTGCTTTTCATATAGTTATTACCGTATTGAATAGAGGCGCAGATAGGCTGTCGAGTAACGCACGTTACGTAACGAAATGGTTTACCCTCCGTTAAACGTCGGGGCGCGACTTCGTAGTTTAACCTACTTAACTATGATCGTATAGACGTATTAATTAATCTTCGTTTAAAGAAACTACCTGCCTCGTGTGGTTGCCGAGTTAGAATAGTGCCACTCCATGTCTTCCCGTGGATGTCGTAAGAGACGACTAAGGGAATAAAGGCTTATAGTACTGTTAGGCAATGGGATTGCAACCTGTCACTATACGCTGGTAAACATCTTAGCCTAATTGTGCAAATTGTGGTTATAGAATTATCAACAAGTTTTTAAAGATGTTTATAATTCTGTAGCTTTGCCTACCCCACTCTGGGAACGAAGGCGTGAGATTATGTATGTATGTATGTAAAGAAACTAACCAGACTAATAAATAAGAGTATAATCAAACATTAATAAGAAAAACATTACTTTATAAGGTAAGGGCACCTATTACCGCGTCCCCCAAAATCGGCACCCATTACCGCGGTATTTTTAAAACTGCGTTTTATGAACAAGTCGATTTACTCACTAAGAAACTTATTTTACACGAGCAAAGCTCAGTTTTTAGATTACCGGTTTTTTTGGCTCTAGTGTTTATGCATCAAATAAACAACTCGCAAACCGCCAAAATCCGCGACGGCGGCGCAGGAGCAGGTTGTGCCATAGAAACGCGAGACGCCACACGTAAGAAAACTCACATTTTATTTAGTGATTTGCCGCGGTAATCGGTTCCGTTTTTTGCTATGGCTCCTAAATCCGAGGTATACCACGGTAATAGCTAAAATGGTACTTTAGGTTCAATGGCCTTTATTTTTTATATCTGCTGTGGGTTATTTACTTTTTTAGTGTTATAAAAAAACTTAACCTATCTAAGCAGTTAAAGAGCAATTTCCGTGGTATGAAAAATACTCATAAAGGCCTTATTTTTTATTAAAAACTAGTGCACTATACTACTTGTTTCCATAGAAAGCCTTAAATGTTTGAGTCGTTTAAATATAAAGATATATTTAAAGATATTCTTATTAGTTTTATGAGTTTAGTTTTATTAGATGGGTAAAATGTTAAGTATTTATTTGTTTAACCAACGTCACGATAACTTTATTTTTTTATGGGTCGTAATTAGGTTTTATAGTATCGTGAATTTATCCTATTACCGAGGGTAAGAAAAGATAACCCTCGGTAATAGGATGTATGAGAACCTAGTTCCGAGGTATTTAGGTTTTTTATGGGGCGGAGTTAGGATCCCATACTATCTCCTATTACCGTAAGACATCAATGTTAGGGTACCGTAATCCGGATTCCTTAAAAAAAATAAGATTTTTTTTGATAGTAAAGCTAACCTGTTGGAAACTGTTGTACTAACTGATGGTACAACGCTAAATCTGGTAGCCTGGGTTTTATGTTAGTCGGTCGAAAACTGGGATAATAATACTAGGCGTATGATTATTTTGTATTTCAAAAATTTCGGTAAAACTTGCTCTTTTTATAGTTTTAATTTATGTTTTGAAGTCAGCAGCATCCATAATGTACTTACATTATGAACACAAGTACTAATTATTTTAAACTCACTATCAAACGTGGATATTCATAGCTACGCACAAGAGATTATATCGTTACTACTTAAGAAAAAACTCGTATCTGATATTTCGAGGTGTATAAGTTTGAACTTAATTCTTTACTAATATGGTTTTTCTTCTTAAAAATCAAACAATAAAATAGTTATTTTTTACATGACAAGCCTGTTAGTTAGCCAGTTTAGGGTAAAACAATGTTGAATAATCCGCTTCCAGGTATCGCATTGATTTGACATTTTTATATACATAATTATGTAAATCTGATAACAATACAGTCATCTTGTACTTATCGAAATTGATATATTGTATTTAGCAGAGATTGGCTTTATATTGTATTAAACAAATGTGTTAAATATTAAATGTACGGAACCAAAAATACTTTAAACCTCTACCCTCGGTAATAGGAACCTCATCCGCGGTAATAGGGTCAAAGCCCGTCCAATACCTCGGTAACAGGAGAACCCGACTTTTTGAATTTAATATTTATTTTATCCCATATAATCACCCAAAACTAGCCCAAAAAGGAGCAAATTACAAAGTTCAATCACCACACTCTTATAAAAAAAATCCTTTTGATCGTTAGGGTGTCTTGATACCCTTAATTTCTGACTCTTATTTGAAAACTACCTTCACTCCCACGGTAATAGGTGCCGTTACCTTATACCTTCCAATTCAGAAATATTGGACACTACCGTGTCTACCGTAAACCTAATACAAAGTTATATAGTGCAGATGTTAACGCGGTATTGTTAATATAACCAGCCAAGCTAGAAGTGCGTTGAAGTGCTCTAGACTCGGGTCACCATACTACGTAACGCGGTCGGATAACCAAGCAACAGCGGTATTTACAATAATATTAAACTGCTTGAAAAAATGGTTTACTCGAGTAATACTACTACTTCATTCGGTGGTTAAAATGGCAATTGGCGTAAAGGACAGCTAATTTTTACTGTACAATTGTCCTATACGCCAATTGCCATTTTAACCACCGAATGCTTATCGGAAAAAATAAACTCCATCCTTGTTTTTCGATACTTTTGTGGTATAATTCTTGTACTTATTTAAGACACAACATGGCATTTATGATATTTAATAATATGTCCGACTTGGTGCGAGGTGGAAACGTCACTGTCACGATTTGGTGTTAGAGACTTAAGCGGCTGCTACACGGTGAGCAATCAAGCTCTCCACTAAGGTGATCTTGCTGGTTTGCAAAAATAAATCGTTTGACCTTTCATTGCCCTTGGTTGACGGGCGTGCGCTGGCAACCGCGGTTGAATACCGCCGTTGTACACCGTGTAGACACTTGTTGCCAACCACGCGAACGCAGTTGTGTCTCCGCAGACAGAGAGTGCGCACGGCCTCACGCAGCAACGCACGAGAACAAGATGGCGAACGAGCGCGCTGAAAGTACGAATATCGTCAAATGACTTAGTAATAGTCGTTCCTTCAGCCATCGCTTTATCCATATTCTTTTCTGTCCTCACTTGCGCACAAAAGTGCTAAAGCTACGCTAGCCTTCTGAAATTTTGAAAAGCAAGGAACCATATCGTGTGCACTGTGCAGTCGTACGATACGTGTTTTCTCTCCGCGAACAGAAGACACACTGCTGTTGGCAACCGTGTAGTCGGAAACGCGACGGCGGTAGTAACCGAGCCCCCAACCAAGGTCACCTTGGTGGAGAGCTTGGTTGCTCACCGTGTAGCAGCCGCATAGATTTAGCACTAATTTACTCGCCGGATGTTTTGTATTAGAGGCCAGTCCATAGCGGCTGCTACACGGTGAGCAACCAAGCTCTACACCAAGGTGACCTTGCTGGTTTGCGACCGTGGAGAAGGTGGTTTGCAACCAAATTTCGTTTGACCTTTCATTGCCCTTGGTTGATGGGCGTGCCCTGGCAACCGCGGTTGGATGCCGCCGTTGTACACCGTGTAGACGCTTGTTGCCAACCACGCGAACGCAGTTGTGTCTCTGTAGGCAGAGAGTGCGCACGGCCTCACGCGACAAGGCACGAGAACAAGATGGCGAACGAGCAGCAGAACGAGCGCGCTGAAAGTACGAATATCGTCAAAGTCCAGTAAATTCAATAAACTTAAATGACTTAGTAATAGTCGTTCCTTCAGCCATCGCTTCATCCATATTCTTTTCTGTCCTCACATGCACACAAAAATGCTAAAGCTACGCCAACCTTCTGAAGTTTTGAAAAGTAAGGAGCCACATCGTGTGCACTGTGCAGTCATACGATACGTGTTTTCTCTCCGCGAGCATTAGACACACTGCTGTTTAGGGTTGTGTAGTACATGTACTAAGAGCCAAAAAGAATTAATTCCCGTCACGGTACTAGAACGAACTATTCCGTAAAGTTTCTGCTCTTAGTTCATTTAGTACCTACACGCGGAGCAAGAACCGAACAGAGCAGGCAGTGACACTGACAGCAAAGCCGGCCATTCATTCGGTCAAATGAGCATAAACAGACCAGTTTATTTCAGTGTACTAGTGTACTAAAAGAACTAAAAGACCGAATTAGTACATTACAGAGATTGTACTAGTTTGGAGCGATCCGCTCAGTGAACGAGCGCGCACAACCCTACTGCTGTTGGCAACCGTGTAGACGGAAACGCGACGGCGTTAGCAACCGCACCCCTAACCAAGGTCACCTTGGTGGAGAGCTTGGTTGCTCACCGTGTAGCAGCCCAATGATTAAAGAAACTAAAGGATCGGGCATAAAAATACATACAAATATACATATCGTTATCTCTTTCTAACTAACCTGTATTCTCGTAAGTAAAAAAGCGTCACTATACTTTTCTCGAAACCGAAAAAATACCTATGGCTGCCGGGTTTTGACAGGGCAGCCATTTTATGCGCCACCGTTCGAATTAAGTTGTCGATGCGTGGTGTTTGTGTTTTAAATTATTAAATAAGTGGAGTTTCGTTACGATATTACAACATTATAGTACACCTAAGTGTAAGGAACATTTTTGTTATACTGACGAAATACAGTGTTATAGGATGTGGAGCAAGAAAAAGTGGAAATCAAAAAAGTTTAACATTGCACCGGTAAGTTTCAAGTTTTTATTGAAATAACGGTCAGTATTAACAATATTGCGTGTTTTCAGTAGGTATGTAACTTATTATTATTAAGCAATAGACCAGGATTAATCATGCTTTATTAAAATCTTAATAGATTGTGTTTTATTTTAGATATTTTCGTACTTAATTTAAAAAGTACTTTCGACTGATAGGGTTGTTCGTGAATCGTGATTGAAATATCGATAAATAAGTTACGGTGGATACTTTCGGCCTATTCGTCAGTTTTTATTAAATTACTAGCTAGTACCCGGCGCCTTGCTGCCAATACTTCTTTTTGTTATCGGCTTGGTGACCAGTGATTTAGACATATCAGTGTCAACTGCCTGTCTAAAATAATAATAATAATATCCGATCGCTACCAAACTTCAGAGGATCACTTCGGATACCCCAGCAAGGGGTACCATCTACCAACTAGGCTAACGTGTAACGTGTCGTCAATGTGCGATAGCGATACATCAGCCGAGAGACGTCACCTGTCACCTCTTCTCGGATGTTGCGGATATTTGCTTCCTGCAACACAACAACATGCAACATCATGCATGCATGCCTGCGTGTAACTTTGGTTCTATGCTAATGCGTTCACCGCTGTTGTCTGCCTACATTCCAAATTAAGTTGTTATTCTTTTACAGGTGTTTACAATGAAATGGGTGGACGAAGAAGGGGACCCGTGCACCATGTCGACGCAGCTGGAGTTGGACGAGGCGCTGGGACTGTACGAGCTGAATCGGGACTCGGAGCTGACTGTACATGGTAAGTGCCCTTGTATTCGAATACAAAATGTGTCACTCACACGCCAAACATGTTTGCTATGCTATGCAAATTGCAATTTAATTGGTACGAAACAAAGTCTCTTTTAATCTAGAACTTATGACGGCTGTACCAGTCTTTTTTTTTTCAACATTCATAATTGTTTATTAGTTATGGCATTTTTCCTTGTGAAATAGAGAATTACAAAAACAAGTTTTCTTTTATTTTATATAGGTATTTTTACTTCGGAACGGTGTCAATATGATACCATAAACAAATTCGTCATCCTCAATTTATACGAAAACGATACCAAACTTGGCCTAGTAGCTTAACCGATGTTAGATATTAAGATAAAGTTGACACTCCCCCCCTCAAAAATTTACATCAAAAATCTTGGTGGCTCCACTTCTAAAATCCATCCTTGGGTCCTAAGGACCAATCCTGCCAAAGAAATATTTGGTTCACGAAACGCCGTATTTCATCAGCTACAACTGCGACTATGCGGTATACTTACCTTCATCTTCCTTGGCTAAAAATAGCTAAAAGTTGTGATTCTTAATCTTGATAAGTATCTACTCAATCCTCAATAACGTAGCAATGTATTGAATTACCTACGCCATAATTGCTGTGCCCTTACAGGGGTGTGATTCTCTCAACAACGACGGACAGACGGACGAACGAGTGATTGTCCAAGCGGCGAGTTTAAGTAGTCCCGTCAGAGTGAACAAAACACATTTTAGCGCGTGTATTCAATTTGGCAGCAATGATATTTTATATTTAGATACGTTATGCTCATACTAAACGCATTCGAAAACCGTCGCCAATTACTGACGGTTGCTACTTTGCCATATTTCTACAGACAAAAACGGCAATTCGTAGCGAACGCTATTGTTAGAAAGAGATAAATAATTGTTTCAAATTGCGTACCCGAATGACGCGGCGTGCCCGCTCATGGCTGCCATATAGCTACCCGTCTTTATCGCACTCATGCGATATCTAATTGTGTAACTCATGTTTCACAGGTGACAGTGACCCACCGGTGCAAATTAAACAAAGTATGGCGATGTAAAACAAAATGTAAAAAATATTTACGGTACCTACGTACGAATGAAATGAGACTTCCTTTTATTGTTACAGTATAATTTCGGCAGCCTCGAAAAACATAAGACGGCATTTTTTATGACTTATATTTGTTGCATTTCGGTAATAAAACTTTACTGTTTTTCACATTCTTCACATTCTGTCAACGGATTCCTTGTTGGAGATTACACAGATCCCCAGATATCGATTTTGGAAGCAATCCGTCGAATAACCTAAAAGTTCAAGATGACAGCAACTTTTTCTAATTCTGTCAACGGATTCATTGTTGGAGACCACACAGATCCCCAAATATCGATTTTGGAAGCAATCAGTCGAATAACTAAAAAGTTCAAGATGGCGGGTACTTTTCCATTCTGTCAATGGATTCTCTGTCGGAGACCACACAGATCCCCAGAGGCCCGTTTCACGAAGCTACAAGTTACAAATTACAAGCGGAAGTCTCTTTCTAACTCCTTTTGCTAGAAAGAGAGTTCCGCTTGTAATTTGTAACTTGTAGCTTCGTGAAACGGGCCACTGATATCGATTTTGGAAACAAACAGTCGAATAACTAAAGAAAGAAGAAAAAATATAAAATGTAAAGGAAACCATTTGCAAACCAAGGATCGAACCCGGGACCGCTAGCTTCATAGGCTGGGTCACTACCGATAGGCTACGACGTCGTCAAATAAAATAATTGTAAATTTATTACTAAGACCACTCTTGTAAGCGAGAAATGCAACAAAATGAAATATTAAAACAATGTATTAATTGTAACGATTCATATTATCAAAGAATTTACACGATTTTTTGGGGGAAAATTTCATGTTCTAGGCAACATTGAACTTTTCATATCAGGTGAGCTCGCCATCTTTGTCTATTCCATATGACTGCTTTCTACCAGTGTATTATTGTAAAAGAGATAGTTTTTTTTTTTGTTCAAATATTATTGGTTTCAAAGTTACGTCGCGATTATTACTAGTTGGCACGTTTTATGCGTCGCTTTTGATTGACATTAAATTTGCTTCTCTAGTTAATATAGCTCAATGCAACCTCAATGAATATAAAATATCATTGATTGGCAGCATTACTTCTCGAACTTATAAGGCTGCCTAATTGAAAATGCACTCGCTAAAATGTGTTTTGTTCGCTCCGACGGGACTACTTAAATCGCCGCTTCGATTCGCTCGTCCGTCCGACCGACCGCCGTTTTTTGAGAAAATAACACTCCAGGGTTCATGTTGAACCGTAGTTATTAGTTTAAGAGCTTTATAAGTACTTACATATGTGCAATAAATGATATGAATATGAATATGCATAAAATAGTTCCCAAATAACAACACATTTAGAATACTTCCATACTTTCTCACCCACTAAAGAATTTCTTGTCTTTAATTCACAATTTTGATTGCTTGTACCTAGGTACTAAAAAAAGGTTTTGAACTAGGTGGCATTTTGTCTCAAAAGTTGGCGCAGTTAATAACATATTTAGCAATTTGTTTTTGTTATGATCACAGTTGTAACATAACCTTGAATTTGTAAAGTATGGGATAAATTAGTACGTAGCAGTGTTAATTTCAGAAAATATAATAGGTAGGCAATTTTATTTATATGGTAAAATATTTTCTCCACAAATATTTGCCAAAAAGAAACTTGGTATGAAATAAAAAATTGTAAGATATTAATGTGCTAAAAATTGGTTTGCCAAATAAAAGTACCTACTGCGATAAGTTATTTGGGATATTATACGAAATGTATTTCGTAGCCTCGTGTGGTTGCCGAGTTAGAATAGTGCCACTCCATGTCTTCCCGTGGATGTCGTAAGAGACGACTAAGGGAATAAAGGCTTGTAGTACTGTTAGGCGATGGGCTTGCAACCTGTCACTAATACGCTGGTAAACATCTTAGCCTAATTGTGCAAATTGTGGTTATAGAATTATCAACAAGTTTTTAGAGATGTTTGTAATTCTGTAGCTCTGCCTACCCCACTCTGGGAACGAAGGCGTGAGATTATGTATGTATGTATGTATTTCGTCGAAACGGCAGTACACCAGAGTTATGACAACTTCGGTACTTATTGGATAAGCATATTGACACGCGCTCCCGGCTTCTGCTCTCGCTGTTCCCACGCCGGGTGAAAACGTTTGTCACTGATCTTGAATCGTTGTGGGTACTTTCTCACGGACCCCAGTGCTGTCGTCGTAAATTGAAAATACGCAACTGCAATTTAATGTTTGAAATAGTTTCCACTCGTGCTTGTTAACGACGTCAATTAATATTTTGCTATAGGGATAGAAGTTTTACAAAGATACACAGTTCTTAGTACGGCGCAGAACGAATTACTGTGCATTTTACCACAAGGCCCCAAAGTGACACAATAAACATTATACTGTGGTGTCACAGAAGTAACGAGACAAAATTAGGTTAGCAATATAATAAAGAATGCAATAAAATCAAAGTTTATGGTTCATAATAAATCTTATATTATTGAAATGAAATAAACTATATCGAATTGGCGCATACTTCATGGAGGGAAAGTCTCCTTTACACAGAATGTGCTAAGTATTTCCAATATTTAAAGTACCTAGTTGCCTTCCATGTGGCATTCGAACTTTCCACCCTGTATATCTTTCTCCGCCATCTTGGCCACATGACTGGATTCGTTCATATTTATCTGGTAGAGAGCAGTGTGTAGAGGTGTCAAAATACTGTCCAGATAAGAGAAGTACCCTTAAATACAGATCTTCATTTATAGCAAACAAATATGGCGTGCCTCAGGGAAGCATTTTGGGACCTCTATTGTTTCTGCTCTATATCAATGACCTTCCCAATGCAGTCTCCCAAAAATGCTTTTTATTTGCAGATGATACCACAATTGTAATAAGGTGTAATAATCGGCCATCTTATGAATCTGATATCGATAGATCATTAACTGAAGCAATAAAATGGTTGGAGATAAATAATCTCAATGTAAATTTATCAAAAACTAAATTAATGCAATTCCACACTCGTAGAAGTAAACCATTTCCCCTAAATGTTCACTTTGATGGAGTTCAAATTGATCAGGTTAGCAATTTAAACTTCCTAGGTGTTACACTTGATAGTTTCTGTGAATGGAACGATCATGTAGCGAGATTGTCCTCCAGAATTAACAGATTTGTATTTGCTTTAAGAAAAATAAGTCAGGCGGTATCCAGGGAAGCCGCTATTACAGCGTATTATGGATACACACATTCTATCTTGCGGTACGGTATAACTCTATGGGGTAGGTGTTCAAATATAGATACTGTTTTATTGATGCAAAAAAAATGTATAAGAGCAATTTTTGAATTAAAGCAAATAGAATCATGCAGACCATTTTTTAAGAAATATAACATTCTAACAGTACCGAGTCTGTATATTTTAGATGCATGTTTATTTGTGTATAAGAATGAGCATATGTTCAACCGCGCTAAATCAATGTATAAAAACCCCTTACGCTCGCAGTATCGCAATAAATTATTTATCCCAATGTCAAAATTATCACTTGTTGCTAAGAATAGTTATATTATGTGCATAAAAATATTTAACCTGCTACCCGACACAATAAAAGACCTAACCTTCGTAAAATTTAAACGAGCTCTGAAAAGATGGCTAGCAGAAAAGTGTTTTTATAGCATACAGGAGTTTTTAGATTATAAGTAGTTGCAGACTTTCTAATTTCACATGCCATGTTTGGTAGATTTTAGTGATACGAATATTATTTTTAAGATCTCATTGTACCTAAAATTAAGTGAAATAAATTATTTGTATTTGTATTTGTATTTGGAAAAACTGACAGTTTTTTCTGTTTTCTGCCTATATAGCCGTTAAAGTTTATTCAAGTGCTAATCATGGTTCTACAATATTGCAGAATGCAAAATTTGCCAAAACTTTTGAGTTCAAAGATTTTTTCCAGGACCCCTAGGGACGAAGATATGGAATTGTCTATGGGGAGCTAGCGTTAAAAATTGCTACTTTTTTCTAGATTTTCTTCCATATTTACGTTACGCTCAAATTGTAGCAAATTAAGTCATCTTTATTAAATATAACCAAAGATTCTTGAAAAACGCGTCATTAGGGTAATTTTTTCAAAAAAACTTAAACATGTGCCAAAATTTCGCAGCTTTTCAAGCACCATGGGGGTAGCACAGGGTTTTCAGGTTTGCGAACTTGGGTGTTAACTACTCTCAAGGGACCTAACAACATATAAAAAGATCGTAGTTACATGCGCGTTTCCGATCTATGATGTCGTTAAAGACTGGGCTACTACCTAGTCTATTAACGGAGGGTAAACCATTTCGTTACGTAA
Organism: Acleris literana; assembly: GCA_946894065.1. Lineage (NCBI taxonomy): Eukaryota > Metazoa > Arthropoda > Insecta > Lepidoptera > Tortricidae > Acleris > Acleris literana. The sequence continues at coordinate 26,531,936 of OX335668.1, read as the reverse complement.
CGCGCGTTACTAGACAGCCTGTCTGGCTTTCCCTTTCTCTCCCGCATACGGCAGCGGTAGAACTAATTTATAAACAATTTTTAAAATACAGAAGATATCGGAATCGGATGGGATTTGAACCGCGGCACCATGGCGTCATAGACCTACCTCTCAGCCGCTAGGCCCATCGTAAGTTACAGGTATGGACGAAAATGGTAAACGGTATTAGGTCTTACCACAGAATAGGAACATAGCATAGAAACCGGACTTTATGACGTACTTTGCGTCAGCTATCTTTCTCTAATTTTTAGATTACGTATTACATGACAAAAAATGCAACAAAAAGTAGGCTGTTTTTTCTTCTTTAACTGTCATTGTCACAAGGTTTTACCAAAGAATAAAGACTAAAGGCATAGAAACCGTACTAAATAAGCAGAAAATACATTATGGTTCACTTCTTTTTACTTATGGTTTTCATAGTGAGTTGGAAAGAGATGAATCTATAGCTGTTCTTTCGTTATTTGGTACATCGTCACAAGTAAGGCGTGATTTGGACCTATAAGCACCTATAGTATTTGGCCCTATAGACAAGGAAAGACAAATCCTTCCAAAAAAGGAAGGACAAAGAAGTCCCTGTGTAACACCTTGTGACAATGACAGTTAAAGAAGAAAAAACAGCCTACTTTTTGTTTAATTTTTCTCATGTAATACGTAATCTAAAAAGTAGAGAAAGATACCTGATGCAAAGTACGTCTAATAGTCCGGTTTCTATGCTATATGTTTTTATTCTGTGGGTTTTACATAGGGACTTCCACAGAATAAAGACTAAAGGCATAGAAACCGTACTAAATAAGCAAAAAATACATTATGGTTCACTTCTTTTTACTTATGGTTTCCATAGTGTGTTGGAAAGAGATGAATCTATACCTGTTCTTTCGTTATTTGGTACATCGTCACAAGTAAGGTGTGATTTGGACCTATAAGCACTAATCGTAGAGGGAGAATAGAATGGAGGGCATTGGACTAGTACCAGGTGGGAAGTCTAAGATGCGTTTATACATAATTACGTATGTATAAACGAGATGCACTTACTTTTACTGTCCCTCTCGCGCGTATACCTTTTCGACGTGTTTGCCATAAAAAATTGTGGCAAACAAACCCTGACAGCTGATGCGAGTCGTATGAGTTTTTAGTGGTTTTTAGCTGTTTTCGGAGTATTTTTGCAAAATACAAGGGTGAAGTTTACGTGTAATATGTTAAAGAACCATTTCGTGATAGTGAATCGCAGTATTTTAGGCTGTAAAAGCTGGAGTGAGCGGAAATATGAGCACATAACCTTTCATAGTACGTAAGTGGGTACATTATACTATTATTGTGGTCTTATAAATCCTGATTGACTTGTAAACAACTAATTATTTGAAATAACGTCTCCTAGTTACATTTTAACATAAAAAAGGATCGGTTTTGTGTTCAAATAAATCGTATTTTTCTTCCGCTAACCGTCCGATTTATGTTGATAACGATAATACATAGTAACCCTTGTGATTGCTGACATTGAAATTTAGTCGTATATAACCAATTTCGTGTTGTCATCCATATAAAATGCATTTTACCCAACAAACGGGGTAATATATAATTATGATATTATTGGGTATTTTGTTATACTAATAAAACAAGTTTTGTTGATTTGACAGTTTTTTTTTTAAATTAACTCTTATAATCCCTGAAATTTACCTCTTTACGTTCGGAAAATTTTAGAACATTTTTTAATATTTTTCAGATACTGAAGCAAGGAAGCTTTGGATTATAGCTACATGTAGAATAAATTGGCAACCAACAAAGTTTTCTTGTATCTACTCAGAACACTTCGAAGCACATTGTTAATATAATATATGAGTGTACCTTCTGTAACAAATATTTATATAAATAAACATTTGCAAAAACATGCAAGTAGCATTTTTATCATAGGCATTTCAGACCTAAAAACATATATAGAATTCTATAATTACTGTAGATGTTTTGACCGTTCGATATTGTAACTTTCGATATTCAAATATAGGTACGTACATACATTTGGAGGTTAGGTGGTTGCGAATGTGATTTAAAACAGTAAGCAACGCCGTATGAAAATTATAGTGTATTATGTTCTAGAACCAATGTCACAAGCACGAGGATTATATTTCCGACTCTCAATTGACCGGTTGTTGTAGTCAGGTAATAAATAGCTATTGGGGAAATTTAGCAAATTGTTGGCAACTCAGAATTGATTGCATATATACCACACTTATATGTATAGTTACTATCTCCATCTCAAAGGTATACGCGCGGGCCAGGTCTATTCTATACTCTGTTTACGGCACTTATAGTATTTGGACCTATAGACAAGGAAAGACAAATCCTTCCTATAGGAAGGACAAAGAAGTCCCTGTGTAAAACCTTGTGACAATGACAGTTAAAGAAGAAAAAACAGCCTACTTTTTGTTTCATTTTTTCTCATGTAATACGTAATCTAAAAAGTAGAGAAAGATAACTGACGCGAAGTACGTCTTATAGTCCGGTTTCTATGCTATATGTTCTTATTCTGTGGGGACTTCTTTGTCCTTCCTATAGGAAGGATTTGTCTTTCCTTGTCTATAGGTCCAAATACTATAGGTGCTTATAGGTCCAAATCACGCCTTACTTGTGACGACGTACCAAATAACGAAAGAAAAGCTATAGATTCATCTCTTTCCAACTCACTATGAAAACCATAAGTAAAAAGAAGTGAACCATAATGTATTTTCTGCTTATTTAGTACGGTTTCTATACCTTTAGTCTTACTTCTGTGGGTATCTTACCTGCTGACGTCACCCGGTATTGCGTTTCTAAGCATGAATACTGTTGACAGTGAGCATTATAACCTAAAACTATCACCGTTTTTTAAAGTGATGTGATTAGTTTAAGTTATTTGTTACTGATTCGATTGTCTTGAAAATCGATATCTGAGGGCCCCTGGGACTACAAATGCGAAACCGTAAACAGATTTTAAAAATGTGGCCGCCATTTTGAACTTTTTTGTTACTGGTTCGAGTGTCTTGAAAATCGATATCTGAGGATCCGTGAGGACTACAGATGCGAACCCGTACTCAGATTTTAAAAAAATCTGGCCGCCATTTTGAACGTTTTTGTTACTGCTTCGATTGTCTTGAAAATTGATATCTGAGGATCCGTCGGGACTACAAATGCGAACCAGTACTCAAATTTTAAAAAAAGTAGCGGCCTTTTTGACCTTTTTGAGCTTTGATACGAATTGTATTTCTCTACACTTGCGGCCATGTGCCGTACTAATATCTCCAAGATAAAGAGAGAAAAAAATAATGAAATATATACCATCATGTAGCTCTTGAAGTGTAGATTAATTTGAGCCCTATAAAGGCAAATAGCCGCAACTTATTTGCCTTTACACATTAGAACTTTATTGTATGTATAGATAGACAAGCGAAAAAGTACGCGACTGTACGGCTATCACATGTTGTCCGCGACTTGTTTGTCGCTCGGATCTCCCTTTCTATCTAGTCTATAACGATAGAGACGCACTGAGCGACAAGCGAGAAAATACAACTTGTGCTACCCGTGCAGGGCTTATTTGAAAGATTTAACATCGACTCTCGACATGAGAGTTGGTTTAACCTTTTTAAGATGTTTTCTCCTTGACCAATTTTGACTATGAAGAACCTTATCGAAGTGAGATTTAAAAAAAAAATGCACTTTTATTCGGTTTTGCGGCATATATAATGTACAGTCACCAGCAATAACAGTATTATCGAACATTGCGCTCAAAAATATCTGACACGCTATCTTACCTCTAGCAATAAAGACGTGTCAGATATTTTTGAGCCCTATGTTGGATAATATATTATTGCTGGTGACTGTACAAGTAAAAGCAGAAACGCGTGGATGTTTGATCACAGAAATGGTAAAGATTTTAAAACACCTTTGAATGGTTCACTTGGGTAATGTTAACGCATTATTATTGAATCAATCTTTATACGTAAAAGCAAACTACACATTTTGCAATTTTCTGTTGTGCTGCAAAATTTTAATAATTTTCCAGTTATTCGGTCATACTACCGTAAACATTCCTAATAAAAAACCTTACATTTACTTCTTGAAAGACAAGGCAGACAAGGTAAGTATATAACATGTCAAAAGGAATTACGTTTTACCGAGTAGGAATATAGCCCCGGAACTATGTTTGCCGCGTAATGTACGGTAGCTACATCTAGCGGCGAGTAGCAGAACAACGACATAAATGCATCGCCTTTTTATGAACGGGGGGCCGATTTTTGACTTTCGAGCGCTCGAAAGTTTGGTTCGAAAGTGAGCAAAATCTGTGAAACCGTATTTTTGAAATTGCGAGCGATAGAAAATTTCAAGACGAGTGGTCCGCACCATTTGTTTTCAATTCTACCGCTCGTACTTCAAAAAACGGTTTCACTGATTTTACTCACTTTGGAGCGCTCGAAAGTCAAAAGCCTCCATTGTTAGCCAACCATACTATTGAGGTAAGCCGATAACAGGGCGTTGACAAGGACACGTGTAGGTGATTATTATAAGGAAATGTAGTGCTGGTGATCATTCTAAGGAAGCGAATTATGACAGGAACAATGGAGTCGTTGGACTATTTCACTTATTTTAAATTTTGCACATAAAACAGCAAAAAGGTTTGATCCATCGTAGTTTGATGCATTGGTAAAAGTCGCTCGTCGCAACACTAATTCATAAACTTTCCCTAAAATAAATAAGTCATCATTATTTGTAAAAAATTTATTTCCATAAATGACAGGCTAAAACTTTTTCTCGTGAATACAGCTCACTCTAATCTTCGTTACCTAATGATGCTCTCGCATTCGTACTTATAATTATAAATATATCTATATCGGTTTAAACCAAATCCACATTTAATGAATGTGTATTATACAAAGCAACCAGGCAAGTGCACGTTACAAATATTTTACGTAAAACCGCTACCGCGCACTTACCTACATTCATAATAATATAGACAGGCAGCGAAAAAATGTTAGTACGATTATTATTACTTTATGACTGCAAACTTATAACGCGAACTAAGGCGCCACCTATGGAGTCACCAGCGATAATATATGATAAATGATAACACAATGCGCTCAAAAAAATATCTAAAGTAAATATTATACCTCTAGTAATTAAGATGTGTTAGATATTTTTGAACCCTATGTTGGATAATATTATTGCTGGCGACTGTACCTACTAGCGCTGCGTCTTTTGCCAGACAACAGCGCCATGGCTATCTGCACGTTTCAGTTTGATTTGTAGCTCGCATTACCTACACACACTGCTGCATAAGTCGAATATTTTCAGTGCCGTAACTATTTATTCTTAAAACCAAACAGAGATCACACGGCCCGCGACAAAGTCGTGGTTTGATATAGCCAAAATCACATAAATAATTTGCATGAGTTTAACAGTAAATTATGTTTTTTTCATAAGAATAGCGAAATAATTCAAGAAATTAAACTTGTGGACGAGAATATAGTGGTCTCTTTGGCGATGCTTGCCAGCGGCGTGATCAGATATTGGTTCCGCTCGAAGCGAAACGTTGTTATGATAATTTTCCAATTAAACTTATAACCAGGACGAAATGGTACCGGCTCGTTGCAAGCCCCTATGGTATTGAAAATATCTGTGCCGTAATCAACCACCCAGAAATTATTATTTTTACAAAAAACAGACACTAAATCTAAAGAAATAGTAATAGTTCATAAGTATCGTTATGTTACAAAGTACAGGGTTAGGAGCTCATGTAACCACACGTAATTACATGTCATGTCGACATGTTGCATGCATTTACGGACCTGTGAGGCTAGACAAGTTGCTAACGCTAACGTAAAAAATTATCGAAACCTGACAAAATGTATGGAATTGACGTAGGCGCTCGACGCGACCGTCCGTCAGCTCACGTCAATCCTATACTATTTGGATAAAGATAACGAACGCCGAATGCATCTTGTCGAAGGCCTCTGGAATGTGTACTGAGCCCAGCACACTCAGGGAAAATGTACCCAAGCTGACTCTGGTACATTTTGTATGATAACAGGTCTGCCCCTGAATTTATTAAATGCGGTTCTGAGATTAAAGTTTTAGTACCTACTAGTTGTCGGTACAAATAATTAGTTATCAACATAGGTCATACAAGTTGAAACATGATGTTGCGGCAACGATGTAGGTTCTAATTTGACAGGGAAACAATTTTGTTTGAGGCACACTCTGTGAAGCTCTGCAGAGGTTCAAATTGTTTATACTGGCGGATATAACAAAACGGCGTACAAGCGTCATAAATAAGAGACTAACAAAAAACATTATTTAATAAAAATCTGGCCTATATTTCGTTGGTATTACATAAATAAAATCGTAAAAGCTTACTTCTTTACATAATATAGTGTCATTCAGTTGTGTTGAATACAATCCAATACTCGTACTTACTCGACCAAATGTTACTTGACTTCTACACCTGAGTGCGAAACGCTAACTCTATTTTATATTCCGCTATTCGGCAGTGAGTTATCAATTACATAAGCTCATGTGGATTTGTACACTCCTTTTAGGCTACGACAAGAGCATTTAACGGCGATTGAATGGCCGAAGCTACTAAATAAAGTTGAGCACGGGCGCTCCATAACGCTTCAACGTGACCGGAATTTCCCTCGAACTTAACTACCTTCTGTTAAAATCCATAACATACATAAAACATATTACTTAAAAACCCCTTTCCGCTATATATGACTATAAATTTACTGCATCAGTGTTTTGTATTGGATGGAATTTATGACTATCTCTCAAATTCGAAACAAATCATTTCAGTACACAGGATGTCCTTGGAAGTGTGGATCAAATTGAACAGGTACATAGAGGATGGTCATTTCCAATTATTTTAAACTATAAGTGCTGATTTGATTCTTGACGGTTAAACAGTTATGGTTTTTTATAAGAATCGAATCAGTACTTATCGGTTAAAATGATTGGAAATGACCGCCTCTATGTCCTTGTTTGATTTGATCCACATTTCCAAGGACACCCTGTATAATACACTAAAGGAGGTAACCCACGAAGTACAACGTTATGGCAATGAATTTAATACCAAACTATTGTTACTAAACCTCACCGTGCCCAAAGACCTAAAGTCAAGATCTCACATAATTTTGTTTCAACACATAGATATATCTAAAACCTACTTCTAATATAGGAATGCTTGCTATCTACACGTTAGACGTCGCTCCCAGTTTACCAATCACAAGCGGCCTTGCAGCGGCATTACCAATCATGTCGCAGCCGCGCGAAATAGCGACATCTAATTGTTGAGCGGTAACATCCCGCTGAGAGTCAATGATTCAAAATAATTTAATTTTAAGCAAACTAAGGTGCATGCAAATTAATGTTTTTTTTTATAAATACTTTTTTGTTTTTATTGTTAATGCATGCATTACTTTAAAGAAACAATTTGAATAATAGAGCATATGAAGTCGTAATTATTTAAATAATAAATTAAATATAATAATGTAAATTTTCGTAAATAAATTAGTATTTTAGGTCCATATCATTTAAGATTTGGTATTATACCAGAGTTTGTAGTATCTAATAATCAGCTATTCCTTAATCGGAATCTTAATAACTAGACAAGTAACGATGAAGGCGGCGGAAATTTATGGGGCTATAGATACATTTAGGATTTAAGAACCAGCGCGCCCCATCAGCAATCAATCAGGAACGTTCACGCTAACATCGACGGTATACCTTGTTGGAACATACTATACTTTGGAATTCTGAGTTACAATACATTTAACCCGTAGTTAAGTAACGTGGTCCATCAAGCCACACTGGTCCATACTCCACGCCTCTATCATTTCTTTTGCAAAGAAACACGTAATTTCTTACACATTGGTAGGATATTTTTTCCAAAAGACACCTTTTGTGTCGCCTTACCTATTACGATCCTAAAGGCACTCTTTTCTATGGCAACACAAATCAATGGCCACGCGTATCATAAGATCACAACTGTTAAATTTCCCTCCTCTTTTAAATAGTAAGAACAATCCAAATTAAAAATAAAATGCTTAGTTACGAAATCACAATGTTAGGAGTGTGCGACGTTATTAGTAGATGAAAGGTTACACCCAGAAATTCCCTGCGTATCAAAACGACCTAAAAGCAAATTGCCCTATAAGAAAATGACCTGAAAGCAAATCGTCCTCTTAGCAATACGACCTACAAGCAGACGGTCCTGTAATCAGTAGCGCTAAAAGCGAAACGTCATTAAATCAAAATGGCCTAAGAGCAAAATGCCGCATGCCCCATTAGCAAAATGTCCCACGGTGTACAGTTAAGAAATAATACTTAACGTTACCAATAAAATCTAATATATATACTCGTTACATGAATAAGAGTTATTTGGTTATTAGTGGGGGACTTTAAGATTTGAGCCTTGCAAACAATCTAAATAGCGTTTTTTTTCTTGAATCATGTATTTAAAGTTAGCTCTTCAAATAATAACGAAAAATTAAACAAGGTAACAGGTTAACAGGATAACTTTAGTTACTTTATGTAAACAATTGATAGAACCAATATATTTTACAGGATTAAACAAACTCATCATGGAAACTAAAATAAAGAAATGGTTTTATTTTTTTGGTTCATTGTACTTCAAGCAAAAAGCGTTTTTTACATAAAATAATTAACATTAATATGTTAATACGCTTACAAACAAAATTAAACAAATTGGAATAAAGCAAATTGTTATAAAAAGTTTTTTTTTAATACCGGTTAAGGCAAAAATGTAACAAAGGTGATTTTAGTTTAAATTTCATTTATAGGCTATATCTTACTTATTAAACACATTACGCAAATCGTTTGTTTTACTATATTAAACTATTAAACAACACCTAATCTGTTTAATTTTGAGAAATTACGATATGGGTTCAACAATTATCAGTTCTGTTACATTTTTGCCTGAACCGATATTTGATATTTCAAGATATCTTTGAAGTGAATTGAAATGATTTTAAGCATTTTTTTTGTCTTGTTAGTATTTTTGCTTTAAGTACAATGTCATATTATAAGATACAAAAAAAAACATTGTTGCGCGGACGACAAATGTTTCATTTCCTAACCTACTGGTAAATCTTTATCTCTTCCACAAAAGCTCCTGACAAACATTACCTGTTCATATATATTTTTAAGAGACTTATGGGTTGAACTTTTCGCGGGATACAATTTAATACACTCTCCGGTCTATACTCAACACATTTAATGAAAAAAATGCCGTTTATAATTCGTGCAAGGTCGGCCAATTATTGGTCCTATTTCCCCGGACTGGCCTTTTAATTTCATAATTTCTTTTGACGTGCTATAAACTCATTAAAATTGAAAATTTAATAATATGGATCGGTTTTTATTACTGCACACCGTGGGATGTTTTGCTTATGGGGCATTTTGCTCCTAGGTCATTCGGATTTAATTTTGTTTTGTTTTAATGTATTTACTATAAGCAACAATTATAATTCCTTACAATAAGACGCGCTTCGGAAACCTGTAAGAGGTTTATGTGTAGCACGAATGAAATCGTCCCACTCACAACACAAGTATAAACTATTATATGTAAGTATACTAACTAATAATTAGGTGTTTTATTTATTACAACCAATACCAGCAATTACCCATTCTCGTAGAATGCCGTGCTTTTGACTGCGTTCTTGCATGAGTTCTTGTTGTTACTATTTATGATTCTTGTTTGTACGTCATCAGGTAATTTGTTTAAAAAGTTAGGTAACATATTTATATTCCTACGTCCTTCTACCATATCCATTAATATATTAAGGTAAGACATATCTAGGTTGACTTTTTAAAATTCGAAAGTTTGTTGGCCTATTCTTAGTTGTTAACAATTTTATTTTATCACATTCTTCGAGTACTATTGACATATTTATTTTAAAAACAGACAAGACTTGTACAGTGTTTGGGTAGGTCGAATTCGTTTTTTATTTTATTTTTCATGTGTTTAGGTACAATTTGTTTGAGTATACTCAGTTGTAGTTTTGTAAATGTTATCTATATTAGTTTTAAAACTTCGTCCGTAGCTACTCAGGCCATGACTTATTACCGAGTCGGCCTAAGATAGGTACAACATTCTTAATGTGCTATAGGGTCATTTAAATTTAAGTACGGCTAACTTGGCACGTAGGGACCTCAACTTGTTACACACGTGTTCTGTATGGGATTTCCAATTTAGATTCTTATCAATAATGAGGCCCAAGTAAGTATGCTTAGCTACTAGTTCGAGACTCTCACATTTGCACGAAGGAGGCCGGTCGTGTAGACATAAATGATCGTGCGCTTTGATTTGAGCGTAACTAGATATTTTCATGTATGGAGACCGTATGTGTAAGAGTTTCGTATTACTCGCGTTTATGACCAAGCCTACATCGTGTGCCCACTTACAAAGTAGGTCGAAGTTGCCTTGCATCATAGCTTGGGCCTCCCTGATATCCTTACCGAATGTGACTAAACATGTGTCATCTGCAAATTGCGTTTGTTAGTCCTTTACCTCAAAAGCATAATTTCCTTGTAGCGATTCACCGAATCGCATTTCACCTCGAATGAATAAAATTTCAATAGAATCTTTTACTTGAAGCAATTTTTCGCGTGGCTACATTAGTATAATTAATTTGTAGCATTTAATTTTTCGTGTAGTATTTTACCCTAGACGCATTTCGTCGCGATCGATGTTTGTTTGGGACTCTATTTAATGTGACGCATTAATTGATGTTCGCACTAAAATTCTGTAACACTTTTTTTTAAACGTGTTTTGAACCCGTAGTTTCATGGCTTAAGTGCTATCAAACTCATTGAAATATTATTTTTATAACGAATAAATAATAGATAATACTTTGTCATTGCGACATTGAAGTACAGTGACATTGATTTCAGATAAAATAATTATACAGTAATGGTCGCTAACCTAAAAGTGACCCGGTTGCCGTAAACAAAAAAGTTGAGTTGAGTTGATACAATAATTATATATTGCAATATTTGTGAGAAAATATGGAGCTTGAACCTGGCTAAAAAAGATAAAAAAAAACGAAAAAGGTACATCGCGACTAAAGATATTTTCTAATACCTAATTAGACGTTTAGGATACAAAGCTAAAATTTATCGCACGATCGAGGTGAAATGCGACCAAAACTAATATCGACTAAAAAAGATGACGATTGAGACACAACGCGATAGTTAAATGCACGATCGAGGTGAAATGCGACTAACACTTATAGCGACTACAAAAGTAAACGATCGAGACACAACGCGATAATTAAATATACGTTCCAGGTGAAATGCGATTCGGTGAATCGCTACAAGGAATTTATGCTTTTGAGGTAAAGGACTAACAAACGGTAAATTGGTATACAGAGCCGTCTGTGAATAGATTGCACATGTCGTTGACGTAAATCGGGTAATCGGTGGGAGCTAAAATAGACCCTTGGGCCGTGCCTTTATCAGCAGCGTTGGGGTCACTGTCACAACCGTCCACACGCACCACGGTGTTCCGGTTTGTGTGGTAGTTGCGGAACCTCTCCAGGAAGGGGCCCTGTATATCAATTTGATTTAATTTTGAAAGTGTGGGGTAGTTTAGGGTGTAGGGTGGCCTTGCTGAAATCTATGAAGACAACCAGCACCTGATCACGGTTGTTCAGATGCTGGTTGACTTCATTAACAAAGGTCGACAATAACTGTGAGGTATTTCGGCCTTTTTGAAATCTGTACTGTTTTTGATTAATAAGGTTATTTTTTGTTAAGAAGCTTGTAATTTATTTGTGATTAAAGGACCGTTTGCTTTTAGGTTGTTCTGCCGACAGGACGTTTTGGTTGAAGGCCATTATGGCAATAGGACAATTTCCTTTTAGGTAGTTTCGATACGAAGGGCAGAAATTTACCCCTAAGTCTAGAGCAGTAGCTCTTACACCACCTTTCTTGATAGATTTGAAAGATTTATTTCATTATCCTAGCAATACCGAAAAATTACATAAAATATGACGTAACTCTTGCTTCAAGTTGTTTAGTAATAAAAGGACCCAAGTCGCACAAAATACACATTTATTTTAAACCTTAAACGTTTATCCTTATGTGAAAATATGGAACAGATATATTTGACACTAACTCGCGTTTGACGTATTCTCATGTTCTTGCATGCTAAGCCACTGTCCCTTCCTTTCGATCACGTCATAACTGTGGAATAATTGGTATTTGGAGTATAGGTGTTTCGGAGTAACCCACCCGGGTCACCTGTGTGACGCTTACCAAAGCGCGACGCCTACTCAGTGTCCGTGAGGCGCGGAATTTTGCCTTTAGTTTAGAACTATTCGGCAGCAAAAATAATGTGACGTCTAATTCACCATAGGCATAGTAGACCAACTCAACGAATTGTCTGGCTGATCTGACATTGCAAAACGACGCCTTGGCAACGCGATTTAAGGACTGTATTTTCTGGTAAAAAAATAATTAAAATACTTATATTATTCAAACTTATTTGTTATTCGATCTCGCAACATAACTCTAACCCAGAAAATTACCACCACGGATTCGTAAAAAAATCATTGCATTTCAATTTACTCAAATCCCATTCTCTGTTCGTGTGTCCGGTGGAGAAGCACCTTCAAAATTATCATTCGGACATATAATACGATGATAATGATGAATATATATTCAACCTTTTTAATTAACTAATTAGAGGTAAAATTATTCCCATCACTATTTCATCCTCTATCAAAAGACAATTACAGTCAGGTATACTTATTATTTTCATTGGCAGTCTGAATAGGAACAGACTTTATGAATATTTGACAATTAATATTACTAAGTGTTTGTTTTTAAGACCAATCGCATCCAGATCGGTCCATCCGTTTAGGAGCTGCGATGCCACAAACAGTTACACAGATACACACGTCAAACTTATAACACCCCTCTTTACGTCGGGGGTTAAAAAATAACAGGGACGCCGCTTTTACGATTGTTCAAAACGTTAATCACATAAAGTACAAGGTAATAACTAATAATGATTCATATACAATTTATTGTATTATTATGTGACAAGTTTTATAGGTACAGTCGAGTTCATAAACATATGAGCATTTCCAAGGCTTCAAAAATAAACGTACATAGAGAGGTACATATACATCTGAACAGACTTGTCGATCAAATCTATGTACACATATCACCTGTCATATTAATCTGAACATGCATCTCAATAATATCTAAGTAACGGAAAACTAATAAATATCTGTATTAATTATTTTTCCAAATTATTTAACCAAGTGAAAGTACATAAATATTTAAGCAAGTTTTTTTTTTTAATATTTAGTGGCACAAAAAAATGTTTTATACAGTCGAGTTCATAAATATGTGTACACTCTGGTACCTTGTCTATTTAATGTCATGTTTAAACTGCCATTTATGAATTGTCACAGTTCAGCGATTAAAGTGACAAGGTACTGAAATGTACACATTTATGATTTTTTTATCAGTAAACCATTAAAATAATGAGACGAAGAAGTACAATAAGAATGCATGGAAGAAGTTACGCCGCGTTCATAAATATGTGTACAGTCGAGTTCATAAATATGTGTACACTTTAGTACCTTGTCACTTTAATCGCTGTGACAATTCATATATGGCTGTTTAAACATGACATTAAATAGACAAGGTACCAGAGTGTACACATCATATCAATTTAATGCAACGCATACGAACACGATTTGTGTAGGTATGTGATTGACAATTTGAACATTCTCTAAACTTCTAGAAAAGCTTATGATTTAAAAATTTGTAAGTGGCCAGTTAATAAATGTTGATAACAACCTCTTAAGTCGATTGTAAATCGAAAGTAGCAACAATAGGTAAGAAGCTGCAAGCAAACACTAATGGCACTTCTATGACGTCACACTCAAAGTGAAAGAGACAAATGTATCATTTGACAGTACGGTACTCTTTTCGGTGATTGTCATTTTTCAAAACTCGTAGTGTTATGTTTGTTTAGCTATTTATGAACTTCTACTTGTTCACATAAAATTGGAATACGTTAGTACAGATATTTTTGAGCCACTAAATGCTTATAAATATTTGAAAAAACAGTTGTTTAGATATTTATACACTTTCACTTGGTTAAATAATTTTGAAAAATATTAGTACAGATATTTATTAGTTTTCCGGTACTTAGATATTATTGAGAGGCTTGTTCAGATTAATATGATAGGTGATATGTGTACATATATTCGATCGACAAGTCTGTTGAGATGTTTATGTACATTTCTATGTACATTTATTTTTGAAGCCTTGTAAATGCTCATATATTTATGAACTCGACTGTACCATGAAAAGTTACAAGTATTAAGAGCCCGTTAAATTGCAACATATAGCTTTGGTATGGATGCGACCGCTCCGCCCAGTTCCGCGCCACGCGTGCTCGACGCGCGTGTACGCACAGTTGCAAACGCCTAACGCTACGCTACTGGCATGATCCTATTTCAATCGTATCACGGGTTCATTAAGGTGCCTTTGCTATTTAAACCAATAGCTAATTCGACCCTGTTTGATCATAATCAGATTGTATTTACAATAGCTTTTGTGTAACAGCTACGCACTTCAAGGAGGCCACTTAGAAATAGCTCGCTGATGTAAGGAAACCAATAGTTTAATTTAACCTACCAGATTATAAGTACAGTAGGTACAGATATAATTTTTAATTATGATTATATAATTAATATTAACAACGTATTATTGTAATACAATGACTAGGACTAGGGTTATGTGCACATTAAGATATCTGATACATTGTCTAAGCACACCTAATATTAAAGTTAACAAACATAAGAATCATTCCTTGTCGGACTTTGTTTCCGCTGAGCAATACGCGGGCATATACGTACACTTACCGATATTTAATAATAATATTGTATTTAAACTAAACTAAAACACTTCGGCTCCGTGGACGCTCTAGAAAGGAACGGGGTTCCAATACTTCCGCGACTGGCATATTCACATACATTCATATTCCTTTACCTATCTGATTGTAACATGTTGTATTATTGTTTTAAATAATTCCTAGTTTCACATCAATCAGTTTTTTTTTATGGAAGTTGTATAAATAGAATAATAAGAGAATACCAAAATGGAACATATTTGCGCTGCGCACATCTACCCGCGATCCGCGCGGACGGAACAAAGTCCGTTCATATTATAGTCTCAAGTGAGAAACACTATCGTATATTTCCAAGTGTGACCTGCACAGGTTGTTAAATAAAATACATCGCCGTTACGATAAGTACTAAGCCCAATTTCTACGGCACAAAGTAACGAGTACAATAATACTAGAGTGTAGTATTTTATTGCGTTGCATGTATTTCGAATGACAACCTGTATTTTCATGATTTAATATCATAAAAAAGACAATGCGGTAAGCACGTGGAATTATTTTAAAACATTTCAAACGTAGCGTTGAAAGAATAGCATTTGTAATGATAATAATATAATGAATAACAAAATTACAGGATTTCAACTATATATTTACAATACATACAATGACAGAGACCAAAGCAACAAGGTTTGCGTGAACGACTTCAGTCGTGATACTTCTCCTCGTTTAAACTAAGTCGACAGTTTTGTAGAAAGTAGTGTACGTACATTAGGCTACTGATTGAAGCGTTTGTACAATACTTCCAAGTTTCTAATCCCACCGACGTATTAAATCAACCCACACTAGCCACAGTCGTATTAACGATCTCGCCACTTTTTTGACTTCAGTAAGCTTGAAAACCGTTTACTATTTTTTATTTTATTTTAAATATAGGTACTTAATCAATACGGCCGATAGTAAAGCTGTTGTTAAACACACTATCAGTGAAATAATCAAAACAAATAAACCACTACCGCCACTGATTTATAAACAAAATTGTTTTACTCCGGACGATAACGTTTCCCACCCCCTAAACCAAGTCCAATTTCCACCATTTATATGTTGTAGTTAATATAAAGAAATAGGTCGGTACGTTTCTGGTTTTTGTTTTTATAAGGGGTTTGGGTAAAAGTGTTGTCATTTGAAAAATTCATACATTTTCAAGGTGAGCGGCCATTCGTAAAAGTGGTAAATTATGATAGAATTATTAAAAATAAACATATTTTGTTATGTAATGTAATACTCATAAGTGTATCAGAGCGGAGATATTTAAATATTCATACTTGGGCGTACTTTTGTACTAAAAACTGAATACTTAAATCTTTAAAATCTCCGCTCCGATATTATTTAACGCCATAAATTATATATATCTATGTGTATTTAGAGGTCCTCTAAATAACTATGTAAAAATCATCCGTGGCCGCTGAAAAAAAAAGTGACAATATTCTTCAAACAAATTTACCCAATGCCCTTTGTTTAATTCTAAGAAATATTTTCTATTAAAGGAAACCGTACAGACATAGTTTTTCATGATATCGGGGCGTTTTCACTAAAACGTGTACCCTATTTAGGACTAAAATTAAGGAATTCTAACTTTGTCAGTTTTGTGACGAAAATTAGCTATACATTGACGGCTGCAATATATCTACAACATATTCAAAAATCGTAAAAATCGGACTACGTTTAAGGGGAGAGAAACGTTATCGCATTTGGTATGGAAATGTTTAGCTTCCCATCCTCTAAAGCTCAAATCAAGTGTTTAATCGCGGTGGCAATGTTATAATATATACAGCGTGTAAATGTTACACGAGCAAAGTTTTAAATGAAATGTAGGTTTTTGCTCTACAAATAATATAAAGAAGGAATTATGTCAATAAGGCCAACAAATATTGTGTAATTAATTTATAAAGTTTTTTCGAGCAGCAATGTATTTGCGCTGTTGAAAATTCACATCTTGGTTCAGAGCTGCCGTATATCGATATCCAAACTAGTGTTACTGTGGTATTAATTGTAGATATGAACTCTCGTCTCGTAGATTTTTATTTATTTAGTGTTATTATTGGTTTGAACATGTAACGACGACTAATGAACCTGAGTGATCATATTCATCCACGCATCTATTTCTTACTTATCTTACTGTCAGTCCAGTTCATCGTCTACCCATTACATCACACATTATTGACACATTTTAATGGTACTGGTTTAATTACATATATTGAAAAGCATACGTACGCATTTCGTATTAATTTAAAATACCTACGGCCAATGAGACGAGATAAAGATTGTAAACAAACTGACCGTTACTCAGTTATAAGTAGAGCCCGGAATTTTGGGGGCGGCTTTTGACAAGTTGTAGGGAGAAAATAACGTAGTTTATCGATGTTATCGACAAATCGATAGTTTATGTCTTTATTGAATAAAACCTCAATTTTTCCGATGGTAAAAAAGTTCGAATATCGGAAACGGCTGGAGTTGGAACATCGTGCACAAACTAAGGATCGAACACAGTACTTTTAAATCTGAACTCTTTGTGCCCCAAACGATTACAAGGAAGCATTCGAAAGTCCCATACGACAGCACGGTGTACTCTAGACGCAGAGCTGACAAGGTCTGTCCTCGTGAAGCGTCCGAGACTGGCCTGGCTAGACGAAACTTTAACTCTCTTCTTTATAATGTAATTACTAAACAACTGAATACTTATCCCATGCCACTGAAATCATATCAGAGTGCTGTGAAGGAATGGTTGCAGAAACTTACGTATAACGAGACTGAGGACTTATTTAAAGTGTTAAGATAGACTTGCACAAGCACCCACACACTCACACACACACACGCACGCACGCACGCACGCACGCACGCACGCACGCACACGATCATACACAAACATTCGCAAACGCTAACACGTCGTTGCCATGAATTGTGAAATAAAATGGAAGGCGCCGGTACCTGTGATACAGTTTATACTAGTACAGGTACCAACGTTTTAACTAATCTCTGTAAGACAACCACGTGTTGATTGCTTAGATTTAAGAAACTGTAACAAGCTTGTTTGTGTTCAATAAAGTTTTTTTTTAAATCTTTTAAAGTGTGAAGGAATCTATCCTAACCTTAGCTTGTTTGTGCGTGAGTTACGTTTTGTAACTTTAGTACCTATTCAATAAATAAACGATTTTTGCATTGATTTTAATTATAATATACGACACTCCGTAAATCGTCAACAAAGATAGTAAAGGACTTTCGGTGTGGCTCTCTCTCAATCGCTCTACGAGTCCAACTGATTTGTCCCGAACCCGACGCCCTTGAACCTATGTAAGTTAAAACAAAAATAAAGTAAGTTTCAAGTTAATTGAGGAATAGTTATTTAGTAAGAAAAAAAAGAAATACTTATGTTAACGATACACATTTTCTTATGTTCATTAGGATGCATATTAACCGTCGTTAAAATATTTGCTCGTATTGGATTTACACACTGCATAATGTGAAGTTTCTCGACAGTTGAGAAACGTCAATATAGAACCAAAAAAGATATATTTTTACTATGAGTATAACGGATAATATGGTAGATTTGTATTCATAATTTATTGTTTGTTATCGTACAAAATATAATGCATCGTTTGAAATTATAGTTACACGCGAGTAACTAAACATTTTAATAGCTCTTCTAAAGGCCTTCGGGTTTGTTTTCCTCTTACACGCTCTTGTGCAAAACTAACAAGACTTCACCCGAACCCGAATGACTTTTTAAGAGCTATTGCACAGTACGATGGCTGTTATGGAAATCAGATTACATAGCGAGACCGTGAGTTATGACGGGAGTTCAACCCATGGAGACGTTTTTGACGATGGTCCCGTCGTGGCTCCGCCTGTTCACGTCGTTAGCCTCCTTGACGGCAGACTCGACCAGCAGGGAGTGCCGTTTGGAGCTCCCCTCCTTCTTGCGCACGACGACTTCCTGGTAGGAGTCAGACACGCGGCGGTCCAGGCTCGCGTGGCCTGAAACCGTGATTAACATGAATTACTTAGAAAAAAATGTGCTTATAGGTATTATTTCGATATCTGGTGTAACAAGGGTTGAATTGGATCTGTCGAAGATGGAGCTTAGTCGACAATAATAGCGATATCGAAACCATTGCACATCTTCAATTTGTTCTAATAAATAAATAAATAAATATCAGGCGACAATGTCACATCAATTGACCTAGTCCCAAACTAATAGACTGAGATCCCAGTCACCCCAGACTTACGTAATTTTAGGAAAGATGAACTACTTAGGATCGGTAGTATAACATATACTTAAAAAGGAATGGATACTCGCTAAGCTGAAAGCGGGGCCGTTTTATAGGTAACGGGTATCAAAGGTGGAAAAAAAACATGCTAACTTACGTCAAAGTAGGAAGGCTGGTTTTTACATATGCCATATATGATATTGTTATAAACGAACATATACAGTTGCCAGACACTTCCTGTGGGCCATAACTTTTGACAGACACTTTAAAATTCGTAAAAACTGGAGGAACTTACGTCATTCTAGGAAGGCTGAATTTTTAAGTATAATATTTTAAACTATTTTCCAAAGTGCCAGACAAATCTGGCGGGCCAAACATCCTCCCAGACTCGTTAAAAGTTCCGCTGCGCGAGGAAGCGCGAGAGCATTAGACCATTATTCAAGCGCATAAGTACAAGTGAGATGCACTCGGACTCGTGAATATCTCTCTTACAACTCGTGGCTACTATTGATTCGAGGCTCCAGCACGCCAAACGCGTGTCAGGAGCTCAGGAGCTTCAGGAGCGACGCGCTTTGAACGCGGGCACGCGCGAGTTATTTACGTATGTATCTAGATATATTACGAACGGGAAAATAACAAACATAGACGGAAGCGCACAAGGTTTGTACTAAGGCGAACTGTTCCTTTTAAGGGATCTCTTCCAGTTAACCTTTGAGCGATTGGAAAATGCAATGGTTGTAACAACAAATTACCAAATGTACAACAGTGAAAGGGACTAGACGTTTCATAATTACGTTTAATTTAAATAAATATTACGTACTTAAAGAGTGGTCCGGCAAAAAAGTAGCAGCACATAATATGGATTATTTTTTTATTATGTGGTAATTTTTAAGCAGTGCATTTTATGGTAATCTGTAGATACTATTCAATAAAATAAAAAATAACAATTGTAAAAATGAACGGGCGATCTAAAGTTTTCGCCTTTTAAATTACATCTTACCTAAAACTTTTTGAACAGCGTCTACTGGAGAATTTATGAGGTGTTTGTCATAAACATAGTTTTTCTTTTAAGTTTGATGGGCTACTTAATACCTTATTAAATTGTCTTTTGATCAATAGTTAACTTTTTGATTTGACTTCACTGTGAGGTAGGAATTTCAACATGGTGTATTTACCACATTTATAGAAATTTGTCTCCCATAGAAAAACCTTTGTCAGATGTTAGATTGGAGAGACATCCTTACTACCCAAAGTAAAATCCAGTTTATTGGTATAACTTATCTGTAAGATGATATTCCTAAAAGAATGAAACAAGTTGTGAAAATGGAAATTCAATTGTGGCATGGTAGAAAACGGCAAGCGAAGATTGTCAAATTGTGTTGTTCAAAAAGTTATGTACCTGCAATAAATATTGAGAAAATTTAAAGAATCTCATACATTTCAATATGATTGTATTTTTATTTCATAGTATGATATCTACAGATTACTAAAAAAACTGCTTCATAATTAGCAATAAAAAATACAGATAATACATTGCTACTTTTTTTACTGAACCACTCCTTATATGTATATCTACATAATTATATAAAAGAAGAAACTGACTGATCTATCAACGCACAGCCCAAACCGCTGGGTCTAGAGATTGCAAATTTGGCACGTAGGTTCATTATAACGTCTAAATCCCCAGAAACTTCCTGTGGGCCATAACTTTTGACAGACACTTTATAAGTCATAAAAAAATGGGGCAACTTACGTCATTTTAGGAAGGCTGAATTTTATATATAGTATTAAGGTCTGTTTCTCCTTACTTGTCTTATCGTGTAAACAAACGTGACGTCATAGGTGATAATTAACAATGACTAGTGATTTGAAATATCGATAAAATATATTGATTGATTTTGTTATGAACACTTAAGTTTACCAACAATTTCAACACAGTTAAATGTTTTCTTCACATTTGTAACTGAAATGCTGTGGTAAATGCTATTTCATTATCCAATCCTATAATAGTACTTTAGTACTGTTACGTACGTCGGGGTAGGTAACTGACAGAAATGCACGAATACACCGATAATCAAAAGTAGACTTTAATAACGCACTCACTTAAACCGTTACAAAACAATTATCGCACAATAAACTTCGAATACTCAGATGATTGCTCGGGTCGCTCTTGTTCGCACTGTTCGCTTTCCAAGTAAAGGCTGAATCCACCCGCAATCGCGGTCCACCTTTTATAGTTCCCGTGTCCGAATATTCCAGAACGCCTTCCGGAATGTTCGATGTACTTCGCCCCGCCGAGGACGGGCTCGCGGGTCTGGAATGGTCTGCGTACTGCTGTCACCTTTCCAATCGTGTTATCTCTTTCACATGCTTCTCGAAGGTTCTCAGTATTGTTGTCTCTTTCTAATCGTGTTTAACTCTTTCACACGCTTCTCGAAGGTTCCCAGTATCGCTGTCTCTTTCTAATCATGCTATCTCTTTCACTCTTAGTGGAAAATTGCCATATACTGAAGTGTACTTCAATGGCCCATAAGGGGTCCTGAAAACGCCTGAAAATGGGTTTTCAGGTTATGGCATAATCTGATAGGGGGTGGCATGAAACGGACTGAAAACATGTTTCAGGCGCCTGAAAATAACGGCAAGTCGGACGAAATTTTGTCTGGTATGTGATAGTGATAATCTGAAATGGACTGAAATTATATTTCAGCCTGCTGAAAACGCTTCTAAAGCCCCAAAATCCACGATTTATAATTAGATGATTACTTTTACACAGAGGGCTATCTGACGTCTAGAGGGCAGTACCGGGCACGCGAGAGCCGATGGTAGGCTTACAGCTGCTGCGATAGCAAATCGCAGGCGATCGGGATTTAAATTCGTTTTGAAGTTTATAATTCGGACTTTACGATATGAGAGTAGATAAAATATTATACTTAAGGCATAAAAATAAATACTATTAGAAGGGTAACTTCATCCCCACCATGCGCGCTCTCGCGTGGCCTATCAACAGTCCAGGTCTACTTATCGCAGCAAACACTAGCGGGTTGCCAGGCACCCGGAATCGGCGATTGGAGTAAACGTGCGACAATATTTCAAATGAAGCTCTCAAAGGCGCCACTGTCTACGCAAACCTGTGGTTTTACCATACGAAATTGTTAGTTCCGTATTTGACCACGTGCTTTACGACAATAATTGTAGGACGATATCAACGAAGTTTGAATCTTTATTTATTATTTGTAACTTAAACACATTAAGTAAAGAGCGTTAAAATGAAAGAATTAAATAAATACATTATTTACCTATGCACTTTATGTTTTATACAATATTAATCGTAATTAAGAAGTCTAAGATATTATTTCAGTGGTAATGTTATAAAAGGAGTTGCTAAATTAATTAATAAAATGGACAAATACGTCCTACATATATAAATTAGTTTTATTGGCTTTGCGTTTGTTTTTTACAACTTTATATCTGATTTAATTGTAATAAAAGTACTTTATTTTTACATAGACTAGTTAGCGCAAACTTGTGCTGCTGTCACACTCATACGTCAGTGGAACTATTGGAAAGTTTACGGATTTGAAATTTTACGGACTTTTTAGTTTTATTATATTTAGTATATTTTATTTTAACGTATAGTTTTACAGGTAAATAAACAATTTCTACGCGGACAAGGTTGTGGGCTCAGTTAGTATTATATACTTGTGACAACCTTAATTTTACGACAGGCGAGAGAGGGGTAAGGCGGGGCGTGGGGCGCTATAGGTAATTATTTGACGGCTTTGCTGTCAAATCCTTACACCGACGCCGAAGATGCCCTTCTAATAGTATTTTTTCTTATGCTTAAGGTCTGTTCATCCTTACTTGTCTTATCATGTAAACAAACACTTCTCGAAGACACTGTCACACTTTTCTCTCGGATTACACAATAACCGTCACTTAAAATGTTGTTGTATACTTAAAGAAACTCACGAAGTATTGAAATCCACCAAGTAACCACAGAAAAATATAATTTCTAATAAGATTATCTTCAATAATCGAAGGAACGCTGAAAAGTATCTGACATTGCAATGTCTAGATTGTCTATGCATCGTATTGATGGGAAACGACAACTTATCGATATGGATAAATGTGGCAATTATCCATGTCCTGTATGGTGTTCAACTTTTTTTCACCCCAACTGTTACATGATTTGCCGCTTGCATTGGTTTAGAGATTCGTTTTCCAGTTTTGGGCCTAGTCTATAACCCACAGACAGTTTTTGTTGATATTTATTTATCGGAACACAAATTCGCAGTCCATTACGCTACTAAATGAAGAAGTCACACTGACATTAAAATGTACTCAATTCGCAAAACAGACTTTTTGATTTTGTAGCACTGGATGTTCGTGTGACATATCGAGATCCATTCAAGTTTGACGTCTTAAAACCTTGTGACAATGACAGTTACAGAAGAAAAACCACTTTTAGCCTACTTTTTGTTTAATTTTTCTGTAATGTAATGGTAAGGTGGGGCAAGTGCGTCAAACCAACAATATTATCTTCTTAAAACATATGATTTGTCGCCCTTACCCCGTTGATGCAATTGCCCCACCTGACCTTACGTAATCTAAAAAGTAGAGAATGGTAGCTGATCATCTTATAGTCCGGCTTCTATGCTATATGTTCTTATTTAACAGACGAACAGCATTCAGGTTTTAGTTTAGACAAAAATCACCACAGCACCAATGCTGCGCTGCACTGCGCAGCGACGCCCTTTGTAATTATAATCATAGGATTATAATGTTTAACGATTATCAAGAAAGGAAGGAAAATAGGAGGAAGGAAGATAAGAGTGCTATCAGGGGCATGTTTTATAAAGCTACATATTACAATTTACAGGTTACAAGTTTCCATTTGACACAACCTCGACCAATGGCGACCAGCCATTTGAGCAGTGTAGCCAGTTTAGACCAGTAAAATTGTAACTTATAGCTTTATAAAACGTGCCCCAGGTTTGGAAATGAAAGGTTACAACAAGTGAATGAGTTTGTATATTTGTGATCGATATTTAGAAGACATGGGAAATGTGAAAGGGACATTTAAAGACGAGTGAATGCTGTAAACATGGTAAATGGAGCACTACCACTAATTTTTGTGAGCGAAAGTTGGTTATGGCTAAACATCGGTATCAACGCTGAGCTTTCATGGCAAAGTACGGTTTGCAGAAAAACAAATACATCTAGTATTTTGAACTTATATTTTTTATAAACAAAAAGAAAGACACAAAAAATGTATTAAAGGTTTAATAAATTACTAAAATTTGTTCCATGGATTTTGCTGTTAACCTTTGACATCTCTTATAATATATAGGTGCAAAACTTAAGGAAATGACCTCTTGCATGTAGTTGTAACACATCTGTATAGACCGTTCGACATTCTATATTTGAAATTTGACGTAAATTCCATATAAATTTTGTACACATGACTTAATTACCTTTCCACGCTGACTAATATTTATTTGGTGTGACAATTAAATTGACATTCGTTACCTATTTGGCATATATTCTTTTTCGAATGCAAAATAAGTATTAAGGTTTTATGACATTATTTAGAATATAAACTTCTTTAAGCATAAGTACAGAATAAATATAGATACAGTTAGCTGCTGCATAATTATGTTTTAAAAAATAACAGAAAATAAAAGTTATTATCCATTAAATATTCGAACGTATTTCTTTTTTTGCTACCCTTACCGGGTGCCATGAAAACTGAACGTTGATACCGATTTTTAGTTATGGCAGAAGAAAAATTAAAATACAGTTAATGCAGTAGAAATGAGAGCTTTGTGAAGTATGGTTGTGGTTAACATGTGTTATAGGATAAGGAACAGTGTAATAAGAGAACGTTGTGGTTTAATGTAGTGACAAGGATTAATGAAGGAATGCTGAAGTGGTTCGGTAATGTGGAGAGAATGGATGAAGTGAGTAAATGGAAATATTGGAACTGGAAGGCCAAAGCGAACGTCCCACGATTTTCTTAATACGTAAGGAAGGGCCAGGTCAGGATTACCCTAAACCGACGCACGTGTTTGAAGAGACTTATAAGTGAGGAGGAGGAGACTGAAGTTTGTATGTATCCTAGCAAGTGGAAGGAAGTGTTATGTACTCGTATGTATCGTTTATCAGGTTGAAGCTGCGCTATAGTACCAAATAATGCCAAATGAAGGTTCTGTGTGTACCTTGGGCTTGTGTGTTCGTGAAAGAGCCTTGCCTACGCAGCGGCTGCGACGGTGTCTCCGACGGCAGGTAGGTCTGGAACGAGGGCCGGTTCTGGGCCGCTTCCATGATCGAACCTGGAAGCAGACTCGAACTGAGCTTGGACATATCGTTGTTAAAACTGTGAATAAATTATATTAAAAAACATCCGGAAATCATCGTAAATAGCAGTGAATTGGTTTGAAAATGTTATTCAAATGCAAAGGCCACAAAGACGTTTGACGTAGATATAAGTAGTAGGTACTTATACAATATTTAATCGCTAAAATATTTAAAAATATTTAAAATGACGCATGTATAGACTAAATTGCCTTAAACGTCGTATATATAATTTGTGAGTATTGCTAAACGAAAAACGGTTATCGGCATGTTTGCAGTGGGTACGTAGCATAGGATTGCCTTGCTCGGTTTAGGGCCAGCAAGAGATGAATACTTTTAAAGCGCTGGAATTTGCTATCACAGCAGTATTCAATTACGACTAAGTATAAAATATTTACATAGGAAATAAATCAACGCAGACTCGCCATAAACCCGCGACGACTATGTGCGGCTAGCACATGTTGCCCGTGACATGATTGTCGCTCGGATCTCCCTTTCTATTAAGTCAGTAACGATAGAGACGCACCGAGTGACCAGCGAGAAAATACATTTTGTGCTACCCGTGCTGTTCGGTATAGGGTTGTGTAGTACGTGTACTAAGAGCCAAAAAGAATAAATTCCCGTCACTGTACTAGAACGAACTATTCCGTGAAGTTTCTGCTCTTAGTTCAATTAGTACACGCGGAGCAAGAACCGAACAGAGCAGGCAGAGAGTTGAGTGACACTGACAGCAAAGCCGGCCATTCATCCCGCCAAAGAAGCATGAACGGACCAGTTTCTTTCAGTGTACTAGTGTACTAAAAGACCTAAAAGACCGAATTAGTACATTAGAGCGATTGTACTAGTTTGGAGCGACCCGCTCAGTGAACGAGCGCGCACAACCCACGTTCGGTAAGGGCTACACCCCGAGTTGCTATGGTGGTTGATATTGATACGAGGGGTGATCCATAAGTTTTGATAATCGGTATTAAAAATGGGAGATATGTAAATCGTTATATTTTAATTGGAATGAGCACACTTTCTATATTTCCGAACACTTATTAATGTCATTGAATTGTTTTATTTTACCACTATAAAAATAATTTTACTTTTGGAGGTCAAAATGGCCAAATTTTGTACCTTCACTATGTCATCACCAGCTCGTGATTTTTATGTAGTTGTTTTTGAACATTAGTGAATGAGAAGTAGTAGTCGAAAGTTAGGGCTAAACAACAGGGAGAGCGGTTATCAGTTCTGATCTTTAGTCGACGAGCAGCAGCCTTATCAATTAGAAGGCTCTGAAGCACAATTCCTGCCGAAAATTCGTAATTTTTTTTCTTCTGCTTATTTTTACTATTTTGCCATAATTAGGATACAATAATGTTATATAACTCTCCTAGATTATTTGAACTCAATTGCTAAAAACTAATGTCACAGTATTTAATTTTAGGCCTCAATAATCCCGGAAAAGGCCGAAAATACCGCCCTAAATTTTGGTGACAGAGCTGGAGATAAAAAAATCCACTGCAATGATAACTTATTTATCCTTTAAATTATAATGATAAATCAAGGTTTCATTTTCAATAACAATATTTTTTATTAGTGTACCAGAACTTTTTCCACACAGCTGCAAATTATTACAAAACTAACTCTTATTTTTGCCGTCTTGTAAATTTGTTAATACAGATGTTTTTTGTTTAGCTATCACAGGAAAACAAATGAATAATGTTTAATTTTTTTTTCTCTAATTTAAGTTTCATTAGTGCCATGGTATAGTCCACATTAAAAGAATATCATTATGTAGATGGGTCTTACTGATTCTCAAAACTTATGGATCACCCCTCGTATGGTATGGCAGGACCGCGCTGTTTATATGAAAACGGGAAGGCGTGATGCGTGGAAACGCAAGCACTGTTGTTTAAAAAATAATTATAAAGTGGCAAATTGGCAATCCCAAATAAGGAACCTGGAAAAATTAAGGAAAATTAGCCTCTTTAAAATCAGTAGTAAATTATTTAAATCAGCCATATTTTTGGAAGTAGTTATTGGCAACATTAGTTCGGTAGGAAGGTTCATTTTTGCACCGAGGCAAATAGCCCAATAAATTGGTTGTAAGTTCACTTTGGCAGCGAACTAAAATTCTGCAATAACTACAAAACTACGTCCCTGATTCAAGCAGTTAATACCTCATTTTAAAGCCGATGGAATTTCCTATTTTAAATAGTTTCCTTTTGGGGTTGCCATAGAGAAAACTAAATTTATTAGAAAAATAAATAAAGTGAAATTTTACAGTTTTTGGGTGCTCCTTCAAAATTCATTACTAGAGCAGGGGGCCTAATATGGGCCTATTATGGGGCCTAATAGTCTGCGTTTATCGCGTTACAAAATTTGTATAAACACTTTGACTTTAGAAACACGCGGCAGCAACATAGACATTAGAAAGTATCGACCTCATTAACACTGGCGTCATTCTTACATTCAGCGCCACATATAAGGTAACATTCAAAGTGCTCAAATAGTTCAGTACAACTTACAATTAATATGGTGTACCGAACTATTTGAGTACGTTCTCATATATGAGGCTGACTGTACCTACCGTCAACCAATTTGAATCATAGCCCACTATGAAACTACGACAAAGTGACGTTATAAATAGTTCAATTCTTCAAATCAAATCAAATCAAATCTAAATAATTTATTAGTATAAACATAGGTTAAATAAGATGTTATAGATGGACAATACGACTTAGTGCACTATGTTTCGCCATAAGGCATACAAATAGCTATCATCAGAGGTCGGAATTTTCACGGCAAAACATAAGACTGTCGCAATCTTGCTAGTGTTAGAAACTTTTTTTTACCGATATCGAGTATTATAATATTTAAAAAAATCGAGCCGATATTATTTACATTATTTTATAATCATTCGTGACAGTTAATTTAAAATATGCAAAAGAAGTGGTAAATTACGGGATTCTTTTATAAGTGTTATTCAGTCTAAACCTTAACTTTATTTTATCATAATAACCATTTAGTATACATAAATGGCTTTATAGTGATAAATGAATCAGTCTTCTCCCAGATAATGTTGAGAAATTAATGATTATCTACTCTTATTACTATGAGAAACCATATAAAATGTCATGTGCTGCTGTGTGTACTGACGTGGACTTCGAAAAAGAAATTGCATCTGTCTCTATATAGTTTATACAAACCTCACGTAAAATTTTTAACCTCACGTAAAAGTAAAATTTTGTATTAAATATTTTTTTGCATTTGGTGGACCGGTTTTTTCTTCTATTACACAACTATCGATATCGATAAAAAAAAGTGTCTAACACTAGCTAGATTGCGACAGTCTTACGTTTTGCCGTGAAAATTCCGACCTCTGGCTATCATATTGGCATTCAGCTAGCGGCATGGTATTTTGGTACCTACTTAATTAGACTAGAGATGTCCAGTGATCATTAAAATAATAATAATAATAATTCTTAAGAAGTCTCTTAAGTTTTTAATCATTATGTCACTTTGACATACCTACGTAGTTCCATAACGGTCTATGATTTAAATTGGTTGTGCACAATTACACCACGCGAGGATCAAATATACTGTCATTGCGAGTGCAATCTTAACATTTTCAGGGAGGTACATTTTTGGTTAGTGCATATAGTTGTTCAACTTAAGCTTCGGGAACATTAACTTTATTGCTTCACACTTTTTTAGTAACTTAATAAAAATAATGACCTTTTTAAGCTATAGGTACTAGTCAAACTAACTTTTACGTACTTACACGTGGATATTAAAACAATAATTGGAAACAAAATTAGTTTTTATTGGGGATAATAAAAACGATAGGCGGCACGCTTAACATATTTATTTAAAAGCCAAATAAAACCAAAACAAAAAAGTACCTATAGGTAAATAAATGTAAAGCAAGATTGCTAAAATAACGACAAGGCTTTGGGCATTTTACAGGACATTTTCATTAATTCAAAGATTTAACAAAATTGTTTTGAAAAACAAAAGAATTTTAGCATTTTCACAAATGCTTCGTAAAAAGTCTATACAAATAACTTCCTAATTTAAATACAACTCAAATATCACAGGGAGCGAGCAAAGAGTTGCAAAACATGCAAACGCAAGCGTACTCGTATTCTTGGAGTCATAAGGATGCATTACAATATGATTTAACACTTTGTTCGTTTAGCTACCTACTATATCTTACTAGGTGCTTTGTTTTGACACACCCAGTGCCAACAATCCGATATTGACCCC
The DNA here is from genome assembly GCA_946894065.1 of Acleris literana. Classification (NCBI taxonomy): domain Eukaryota; kingdom Metazoa; phylum Arthropoda; class Insecta; order Lepidoptera; family Tortricidae; genus Acleris; species Acleris literana. Next base: position 26,502,110 of record OX335668.1, on the reverse strand, counting down.
GATCTGATTCGATTCACTCCCTTTATCAGTAGTGGTGGCGCTGTATGTGTCACCGACTAGAGCCTCGATCACACTGGCTAACTAGCTAACAAAAGAAATAAATATATCCTCGTAAGCCCTAACAACCTATATACTATACAGGACAATTGTTAAAATGACTTTAAACTTAACTCATTTTGAACTATCGAAATGAACGCAGGCTTTACGAGGATATAAATAGTGCTCATCGTTGCCATGCAAAGAACAAGAATTATTATTTGTACTGGTCGAAATATTGTACTTAATACTCAATGAAAAATACATTTTTAATAATTATTGGACAGTAACTTTATAATGGAATGTCCATAATATTTCCATTGATAACTCTATTAAATCCAGACTCATTAATGAATGATATACCTAGCTACATTGCAAGAAACTCTCAAATAATACTTAAATAATGAACGAGTATGCAGCGACTTGAACAAAGCAAGCCAGATCAGTATTTAAGTATAGAAATTTTAAAAGAACGTAAATCTTTTTTTAACTCCTAACAAACAAAAGTTTGATAGCGACGTTTTTTAAACAAAATCGCTATGGACTCGACTAGCTCGCTTGGCAAAAGTGAAACAAAAGTAATGTGATTAGTGAATGAAATTGTGAAGTATGGAGTTATGATTCAGAGCAAGCCATAAAAGGTATTGTCTTTGAAATCGCTAGGATTTTAGGTTCATACGTTTCACCGACAACTATAAAACTGTCAGTACCAAAGACAAATGGCATGACATTTTCACAACCTCGTACGCATAAAACACAACAAATTCTGTACAATAGAAAGGAATTCCCCCAATCTATTACTACTTCATTTTATAAGGTATATCATTACAATGATATCAGCCGAAAGACGGCGCAACTGTTTAGGAAACGAATGGAGAAATTAATGTCTCGCTTTTAAAGGCTGTAATTGAAGGAAAACAGATTTTCAGCTATGGCACTCTAGAAAGAAAGTTTTACTCAATCTAGAGCTAACGATGGCCGAAGAAAAATGTTAATTTATATTTTAACGCTTTAATAATTTTCTACTTCTTCGTTTCAACTGGGTATGAATTTTCCCAAAAATAAATTTATATACAAACTATATTGTTTACGTTTATTTTCGTTTTCGTATTAATATTATTCAGTTTCCGTAATACCTGAATGATTTCAAATTCAATAATAACAATATGTCTGACCTTAAGTCTAAGTGTTATATGACCTAAAATCTACATGCAAACTGTTATGTTTAATCTACAGTACACACTATTAACTTATTGGCATTCATTTTACCTAAACTCACCTGAAACAACAAGGCGACTAAATTGAGTAAGTTGATTCAATTCTTTGAATAGAGAGAAAATAACAGGTGAATCCAGTGGATCAATTTTTGAAGTTATTCAAATGAAAATAAAAAAAGAAACATGTCATAGAACAAGAAAATCAGTCTTAGTGAATGGTTTTAAAAAAGCTACAATATTACACAAAGAAAGTAAAGAAACACTATAGGTAGATCACTTAAATGAGTCCCGCGCGGTACAGGGGCTCGGGAGTACGACGCGTCACCAGAGGGGACCGAGGGAGGAGCGGGCGGCAGGCGCATTCTTGCCGTAGCTCATTTCGCTAGCCACTCGTGTTGCTACAGTTGTAGTCGCTTTGTGAGATATACGCACAAGATATTTATTCACAGGATGAGTCGGACTATTTTTGGAAACAATTTGAATACTCAAACAAGCAAATGGCTTTTAACGATTACGAATATTTTCGTTCGGTCCACTCTGTCGTCGTACGCCTGCAGCCCTGTACCACGTGGGCGAGGACTCATCTAAGCGGTTTACCTATAGTTATACCATAAGAATAAGTACCTACTATTAGAAGGGTAACTTCATCCCCACCACGCGCGCTCCCGCGTGGCCTGTCAACAGTCCAGGACTACCTATCGCAGCAAACACTAGCGGGTTGCCACCCGGAATCGGCGCTTGGAGTAAACGTGCAACAATATTTCAAATGAAGCTCTCAAAGGCGCCACTGTCTACGCAAACTGTGGTTTTACCATACGAAATTGTTAGTTCCGTATTTGACCACGTGCTTACGATAATTGTAGGACGATATCAACGAAGTTTGAATCTTTATTTATTATTTGTAACATCAACACATTAAGTAAAGAGCGTAAAAATGAAAGAATTAAATAAAAACATTATTTACCTATGCACTTTATGTTTTATCCAATATTAATCATAATTAAATAAGTCCAACATAGTATTTCAATGGTTACGTTATAAAAGAGTTGCTAAATTAATTAATAAAATGCACAAATATGTCCTACATATATAAATTAGTTTTATTGGCTTTGCGTTGGTTCTTACAACTTTATATATCTGATTTAATTGTAATAAAAGTATTTTAATTTTTACATAGACTAGTTAGCGCCGACTTGTGCCGCTGTCATCCGCTGTCACACTCATACGTCAGTGGAACTATTGGAAAGTCTTACGGATTTGAAATTGTACGGACATTTTAGTTTTATTAAGAAAAAAGGTTATGATTTATCGTATAGTTTTACAATAACCTAATTTTACGCGAACGAGGTTGCGGGCTCAGTTAGGATTATATACTTGTGACAACCCTAATTTTGCGACAGGCGAGAGAGGGGTAAGGCGGGGCGTGGAGCGCTGTAGGTAATTATTTGACGGCTTTGCTGTCAAATCCATACAACGACGCCGAAGATGCCCTTCTAATAGTACTTATTTTTATGGTTATACACTAAAATATAGTTATAGTTATAGCCTCGTAAGGCCCACCATACTGCAAATAGGGAGTTTTTTTGTAAGTGGGACTTTGAACTCACCAACAAGGCAATAAAGTTCAATTACGTTTGTTCGATAATGCCATTTTCAGTTTATGAACATAGAAAAATAAACCTTATTCTTATTGCAGCACAGTTAAAATTAAATTGCCTTGATTATGTACATCCTGTAGCACACTGGGCCATACGAGGATAGAATAGTAAAAAAAACAAAACTGCTAGTACACCCACCCTACATAGTCAGGGCTTAAAAACGATCAAAGGCCGAAAAGCGCACGGCGAGAGGTATCGTAAACGCTCGACATTACTTACACTCAACCTGCGTGGAAGGTACAAGATATGGAATCGCTCACTGGTTCGGTGTCAATCGTATACCAATCTATCGCAAAGATATCTCGGCATCGCGGTCCCTCTGGTTAAGCCTTCTAATTGTGGGCTGTAGATGCTTCTGCATACAGTGCATAGTTGCACTTTATACGTTTTACGTACGCCGGTAGAACGAACGTATTTACACGGTCGAATGCTTTGTCATAATGAGTCTTAAACTTGACTACTCGTGCCTATTACTATTCACTATAGGTGTGATGGAGGATACGATAGAGTTGGTCTAGAAGGGCCGTATTATGATTTTAAGAAAGTACACTCTGAATAGATAATCTTATACTTTGAAAATTCAGCCATGTTTCACGTTTAACTTTTTGTGGTTGTTGTTGTTATAGCAGCTCTTAGTGAGTTACCAATACCGTAAAATGCTGCAATTTTGCCGTTTAAGCTCAATTTTGCCTATTTCGTTTAAATTACGATATCTCGCATTTGCTCAGTTTTTTCTTGTTTTTTACCATTTGGTAGTAATTTTCATTATTCTGGCAACATTTTTTTAATTTTTTTATGTTGGTAACTCCATTGTTGCGACGCCAGTTGTGCATCATAAGTTGGAGGGAGTGGCTGCATTTTTTTAGTGTCTCGCAACTTTTAAAATTTTAAGTACAAGGAACGTGATTTTCGAGAAGTGGGTGCGTCCCAGGGTAAGTAAATATTGTCTATTTTCCGTAAGTCTAATATTTTCAAGAATAGGACACGATTTCATTATAATAACGTAGTAGGCAATATTGGGCAGTGTTCTGGAAACTTGAGTAACACAATTTTGCCTGGGTCTAGGGCTGTCACTAGCTGGGTTTTATAAATGAACAGATAAGAGTAAAAATAGGTGTGCCTAAATTGCTTAAGTGAGTTAATTTATTACTAGCTTTTTAATAACTTGCAATGCTAGTTAAGTCAAATCTTGCAAATCGATTTTCGAGTCAAATTGACTCAAGACTGGTTTGGGTAAAAGTGTTGTCATTTGTAAAAGTCATACAATTTCAAGGTACTAACCGGAAAAGAGGTAAATTATTATAGAATTAGTCAAAATAAACATATTTTAATGTAATACTCTTAAGTGCATCGGAGTCGAGATATTTAAATATCCATACCTGGGCGTACTTTTAGTAGGTACCAAAAATTAAATACTTAAATCATTAAGTTCTCCGCTCCGATTGTTTCGGCTCGTTTGATTTGTCTTGTAGTTATCTTTCTTATCGAATGGGTTGTCAGGTCGATTACAGTTGGAGTTAATAGATGATTAGAACTTTACACTATAATAATGCATTGTAAATTAGCAAAACAGTGTACTTGCAATGTACTTGTAATGACAAATTAAAAATAAGTTTCAATACTAAACTTAAAAAAAACAACAATATTTTTTAACTAAAAAAATACATTTTTTTTAAAATAACAATATTTTTTTGGCACAACCCTACAGTTGCCGATATTTTTATATGGAAAGTTCGTGGAACCCGGTACAACATTGCCTATTGCCTGTGAAAAAAAAAACATAAAGCTTATAGCAATAATTTGACTGCCAGGGACAAGCACAATGTCTCATGTACACAATTAAGTATTATTACAAATAGCAAAACGTTATTTATCGAGATAACCACCTAGGCAAAGTTACGTCTTAGGCCTACAACTTTGCCAGCCACTTTAAATGCTTATAACTAGGAAATATTGTATGATTACCTTCTGATATTTGAGTCTAATTTGGCGAGGCATAGGGTCTGTTTTCCGACTAATACTCATTAAACCACATAAGACAAATAGTTTCACAGATATAAGGAAAAAACGTCAAAATCCGTGCAAAGTTGCAGCATTTTACAACTATTAAACAATCTACGGTGACCTGTTTTGACTGACAATTGTATTTTTTACTAAACATTTTTCTGTGTTAAAGCAGCTGAGGGTAATCAAAATAAATACGTAAAAAATAAGCAAATAAACTATCTCAGTACCCATAGATTATCTTAAACTGTCACGGTATTCACAGATATTACGATCGGAAAGCCGAGGTAATAACCTATAATTATTATTTTACGCGTTTAAGGCCGGCATTACACATGTAAGTTATTTCTGTAAGTTTTGAAACAACGCTATATGCAAGAGAAAGATGCAGATATTTTCCACTCACTCTTACCAATAGTTGCGTCTCGAAACTTACAGCAATAACTTACATGTGTAATGCCGGTCTAAGCCTCATTTTATTACAAATATATATCTGTACCAATTTTTATAAGTACATATAAATCGGTCGGCTTTTTGTTTGTATTGTCTTTAAGTTTCAACGCAAGGTTGTGGTTTAAGCGTTGAACCCATCGAAATATAATAAGTATGGAAGGGTAACCACTAACAAAAACGACTTACAAATCCGCTCCAAAACGCCCAAGTTTTGGAATGATTAGATCTTATGTATCGAGTGGTTTCGATAATCAACTAAATATTAATTGGCTTAAGGTTTGAAGTCATTTATGTCAGATATTGATATAACGCTTGAGTAGACAGTAATTTCGGTAAGGTTTTATACCGTTTGAAAGACAAAAATCTGCAATTGGTTACAAGCTCTCTGACACAAGAATTTCATTTGCCATTATTTTTTTTCATATGGTTTCCTTGAATTCGACCAAGTATTTCAACATAATGACGTGGATGGTTTGATACAAAAATTACGCAGTAATTGAAAAATGAATTATATTAATATTTTTTTATAGTAATGTTTGCTACTGATTATTCCCCTTGAATCATTTAACATTCTTATGTTACACTATTATAAAGTTATAGAAGATCTTTACAGTCAGCATCAAATAGTCTTGAGCATCCAAAGTGCCAAATATGTCGCAACACATCTTGTAGTGCATATTTACAATCTGGTGGGTACATGCCTCCGGCTACCCGCTTATTCAACATTGCATGTAATGACAGCGAGGTTTTGAAATTAGTGTTCTTTTTTCGTACCGATAGCAAATTTATAGCAAACTGCAAGATTGACTAAAAGTGTTTTCAATTTATTTAGTTTAAATTATTTTTTTAGAGAAAAATATCCGATTGAATTAAAACAGATCATAATAATTTTATAATTTTACATACCTACGTAATAACTGATAATATACGCAACATTGTCCAATTAAAATAGTTTTATTTAAATGAATGAATCTGAATGAATAGGTAAAAGACGGATGAATATATTAATCGTAAATTATTTTTTACTTTACTAAAAGTATTTACGTATTTTGTTGTTTTTACATACATTTTCATTACTTCGTCATTTCGTTATCAACCCTCTTCAGACTATTATCTATCGCATCACGTGGCACTTGTTTTATCGTTGTCATATGTATTGACAACTGCATTTTCCACGAGTAAGAAAACGGGTGGTCATTTAAATAACTACGGACATAAGTTCTTTTCTAGCGAAACGATGGGTCGTGGGAAAACATTAAATGGTCAAAGTCGGGAAATTATATTCAGAGTATTCTATAATTTTAGGTATAACTTAAAAAATAACGGCCAACATTTATCAATGACAGAATTATATGATGTTACGGCAGAAGTAACTGGTGTATCAAAGTCAAGCATCAACGAATCGTAACTGGAGTGTTTAAGGAAACTGCAAGAGCAATCAGCCCATCATCAACTGAACAATCTACTCCGTCATTACCTCAACCAACCACGTTCACGACACCGGGACTGAAGCGACCAAGATTATCACCAAAAACCAATTTAGATAAATTCCATTACGATGTCATAAGGAGTTGCATACAATATAATATGACTTCCATTTATACTCGAAATTCTAATTTAAGACCAAAAAAACTACGACAGATACGTCACTGTCATAAGTGTCAAAGTCAATTATGTCAATGTCAATCGAACATTTCAGAGTTAGCCAACCTTTTTGCATTGATAATCAAATTGTTGTAAATATTTGTAGATCATTCTAACATTTTCAATATCAAAAGTTATATTTAACAATAGGGAATATGCTTTCAATGTTTTTTCTACCCGATATTCAAAACATTAAAATATCCCAAAACAAATATTTTCTCATATAGTGTGTTAAGTCATTAAATGGCGGGTGTGTGTGTGTCGGGGTGATTTTTTTATCAGCTAAAACAAAATGACAAGCTAAATTCCGATGCCTTACACTTATGCTTGATTTAAACTTGACAGTTACCCATGGACCCCATGGTGTCATGGCTGGTAAAATGCCCGATGATTGTCAATATAAAGTGAGCTACACACTTTTGGCCTGTTATTTTGTTGAATAGCTAAACGTATGTAATATTTAAATTGCATCTAACGTTGTTTACAACTATTGTTTATTTATCGTACCAAATGTTATTAATACCTGAAGTATTACAAGTGCAATAACAGTTTTGCTACCAAAAATCTTCTATGGTGAAATATTGAATAGGCCATCTTGTATTTGTGTAAGTAACTTGAATTAACTTGTTTATTTAAATCGAAGGTTTAAAACTACCTACAAATAAATATTCTTAGTGCGGTCTTTTAAAAAGTGGAAATATACTAAGGCAAATATATATTTTTGGCAACCCACTTTGGTCTTTAATTACATTTTCGAGTATAGTACACAAAACATTGCCCACAATAAAAAAAGTTAACGATGTTTTAAAACGTGACATGAACTTCGCAGGATCGGAACATTCATTAAGGAGAATTGTACGTAAGTTAGGTTTTTGCTGGAATAAACCGCAATCAAACCAACAGTGTCTTATTGAAAATCATGACATTAGATTAAAACGGACGCTATAATCTAAACAAGTTATAGGAATATAATAAGCAGGGGCGTCCTATCGTGTACACCGATGAATCCTACATTGATAGCTCGCATTCAACTGTAAAGGCTTGGACTGATAAAACAAATAAAGGATGTAAAGTGCCCATATCTAAAGGTCAACGTTGTATTATTGTGCGTTCGATAAAAAACCATTTTTAGTACATGCATATGTACTAAAAATGTTTTTTTATCGAACGCACTAATCACGTTCAAGTCAGATTAAAAAACTGGCGATTATCATGGGTCTATGAACTCTGCCAATTACAGAAAATGGGTCACGGAGAAACTTTTGCCAAGTCTAGAATCAAATTCAGATTTAGTTGTAGACAATGCTTCTTATCATAATGTACAGTATGAACAGTGTCCAACGAAAAACTCTTTCAAAGCAGAAATGTTGGCCTGGCTCAATAAGCAGAATATAACATACCCTGAAAAGAACACGAAGCCCGTTTCATATGATACTATTCAGCTTCATAAGCCACGACATAAGAAATACGTTGTGGATAAAATGCTGGAAGAACATGGGCACTCGGTATTACGTCTGCCAACGTACCATCCCGATCTCAATCCCATTGAACTTTGTTGGAGAATCATAAAAGGAAGAGTAGCGGCCAGTAATACTGAGTTCACATTTAACAGCGTCTTGAGAAAATTAGAAGAAATTGAAGCACTTAATCAAGAGACGTTTCACAGTATTAAAACTCAAGAACAAGAAGAAAGATACAGGTCAATGGAACCTAAGATTGATAGTTTCTCCGAAAACCATATCCTTGAAATAAATCTAAATGAATCCGATGAAGATATGTCAAGTGACTAGTTTATTAAAGCATATTTTTATTTTCTGGCTGTTTGTTTTACCTATTTTTCGAAAATATATAATTTGATCGTGCACTTAAATTTCATTCACTCATTCGTTCATTCACTACCTTTTTTGCTATTAGTACTCTATGTAGCAGTGTGTGTAACCATTCACCTCAACTCTCGTGGCGACCTACCTACCGTGGCAACCTATACCTGCCCTACCCGCTAGCTATTCTTTGTATTTTTGGTGGCCTTGAACGGGGACTGTCGACGATGTGATAGTGACAAGGCATGTCATGCATATCCATTCGCTCCTTTGAACCAAGCGATGTGAAGCGACACTTTGAGCCTTATTTTCCTCACACACCGCTATATTTAAAAAAATATTTTAAGACCTTCTGTACTTATTTGCTTCTTATGAAATAAAATCTGCATTTATATTATAAACTTAATATCCTCCTTCAAAGGAAAACAAAAAATCTAAGACAATATTTTTTCATAAAACCGTGAACCTAAATGGCAACATTACTTTTCCCATATTTAAAGATACCTATGAGAAATGACTGCTTCATATACCCTATTATTTCAACACATATGAAGCGCAAGACTTTCAATGCGTAGATTTTCAGAAAATATCACGGTTTGCATTAAAATATTCCTTGAATGATGCATCTATATATGGACTTCTCGTCGTTCCAAGATATTAACCTCGATTGATTGAGGTAGCTGACCAGAAAAACTGCCAGGCTGTTGGAACGCAACCCACACTATATTATTCATGAATGGCTCGCCTAGGGCTATCGATCTGCATCGGTTTCGTCGAGCCACCAGGTGAGGTAATTGACCCCATTTTTTGGCCTTATGACTCATGGCTGATCTTGAAACCTGCCAGGGTTGGGGCTGGAAACCTATGCGGGTTGTAATCACCTAAGGTGTCCCTTTCAATGGGTAAACGTTTTATTCTGCAACCTTATGATGTAATTTTCAGTTAAAATAGCGGAATGAGGATGAACAAAAAATAATGTTCTTCCAGGCTATGCGATGGCAGCCCACTATAATCCAGTGTTCCTAAGTATTATCTATTTCTGTAGTATTTGTCGATCTGCCACCGTGTGAGATAAGGTTTAATGCAATAGGAGCTTAGACTATAAGCATCTTTGGACTTTCGATCGGAATATCGGATCGGATATCATGAGAATAAAAATAATGAAAAAATGCCGTTTTAAAGCAACGTTTCGAAGACTTAATAGTTAAAAAGTAAGTCTCCAAGTCAAAGAGTCAATGGGAGCTGCACCGGCCAGCGCGCTCGCGCGCTCTCAAATGGCTGCTATAGCCGATTCTGTGGGAGAACGAGCGCTTGCAATGGCGACATGTCAGCACACCGTGAATATAGTAATAAGAGGAGGCCGAAGCGCGCCTAGTCCTCAGAGCGCTGCGATTTAGATCCAGGACAAACTTCTGCTCCCCAGTATCGGATACCTTTTCCTTGCGTTGCCAGGCAGGGCGGCGATTGCCTATATAAAGAGCGGGTACGTATTTACTTCATCTTATCAATAACATTAATAGATAAAAAAAATACCTCCTAATACTTTAGGATATGAGAATTTGGCCCTTGATTGGAAAAACTTCGAAATTCTAAATTACTTCTAAATCATTACGCAGTTGTTTGTTAAACCGGAGACAGCTCGAGTTTGTAAAAGTATTACTGGCTTTGGAACAATTCTAGCACTGCGAAATTAACTGACAAACTTATATTAAAATCCTACCTGAATGTTTCGCCTACAACATAAATAAAAAATAAAATAACATCAGTACCCATAAAAAGTACAAGCTGTTTTTACAACCTTGTCCTAACAATTACAACACAAAAAAACAGGCGAATCGGTTGAGCGGTTCTCAACTGCTCCGTCATACATGTGAAAATATAATATGCCTGTCGCTCGTGACTAAGTCCGCGTAGAAACCGTTTACCTTGGGTAAAAAATACGCTAGGTCCTTGCTCGGGGTCTAACCACTCTAAACTATCTGCATACCAAATTTCATCGAAATCCGTTCAGCGGTTTAGCTTTCAAAGCGTAACAACATGACAGACAGAACGGCACAGTTATTCTATGGAATATGGAATGTATGGAAGTTTGGATAGAAAGTTAGATAGATAATACAGCGAATGTAATCAGAGGCACGCCAGCCAGAAAATATCAAATTCAAATTCAAATAATTTATTCAGTAAATTGGCCACATCAGGGCTCTTATCTGATGTATTATCTTATCTAATAACGCAGGCTGCGTTAATAAATTTGCCGTCGGGCATTTAAGGCTAAGAATAAGTTCAAACGTTATTTATCTTGAGAATCTCTAACATAATCAGGTTTTTTAAACCGTTATCCCAGCTAAACACTCATCAAAACGAATATTTTTATACGAAAGCTAATCTGAGCAAATTCCTCTGGCGCCTACATCGAAATATAATAAGTATGGAAGAGTAACCTCTAACAAAAACGACTGACAAATCCGCTCCAAAACGCCTACTTTTTGAAATTAAAAGATCTTATGTATCGACTGGTTTCTATAATCAACTAAATATTAATTGAGTTAAGTTTTTAAGTCATTTATGTCAGATATTGATATAACGTTTGACTAGACAGTAATTTCAGTAACGTTTTATACCATTTGGAAGACACAAATCTGCTACTGGTTCACAAGCTCTCTGACACGAGAATTTCATCTGACAATATTTTTTTCATAAGGTTTACTCGAACGCGACGAAGTATTTCAACATTTGACGTGGATAGTTTGATAAAAAAATAACGCAGTAATTGAAAAATGAATTATATTAATATTTTTTTATAGTAACGTTTGACAAACCTACTGATTATTTCCCTTGAATCATTTAACATTCTTATGTTACACTATTATAATGTTATAGAAGATCTTTACAGTCAGCCTCAAGTAGTCTTTAGCATCCAAAGTGCCAAATATATCGCAACACATCTTCTTATAGGCATAAAAATACGTGACAATATATAAGTTGTTTTGTTGTGATAATAGTTTAAGGGGCTACCTGCCCATAATAGACGTTCTTGATGAAGTTTAAGTTCTTATAACTCAGTCAAAACTCAATGTCAATTTATGAAAAAAAAAAACTATATATTACTCTTTGATTCTGACGAACAGAATTTCAAAATAACCCATCGTTATTTTATTATAAATTTTTAAAAACATGACTATAAAAACCCAATATTGGATATAACTTTTTCATCTTGGCGCAATTGATATGAAAACTACATATAAATATTCTTCATTAATACATACGTATATCTAAGGGTGGTATTCCACTTGTCCAATGTGCATTGCGTCTCACATTTTTTAAAGCGAACTGTGAGACGCAAATACACATTGGACAAAGATCTTGGACAAGTGGAATACCACCCTAATAAATCAACGAAGGTTTCTAAAGTGAAAAATATGGAAATAAAGACCAAAACACTACTTTTTCGGAGTAAAAATGTCAAACTTTGATAGCATAAATCTCATAGTTTGAATGAAATGAAAATGAAAAAGTTTATTCGGTTATTAATATTTTTACCAATAGACAAGGTTGGAGCCTCCTATTAAGCAAGTAATTTTGCTTGTGACAGGAGACACCAGCAAGACCGATCTTCCACCAGCAAGAAGTGGTTAATAAAACTATAATAAACTATTAACTAATAAAACAAACAGTTACATTAAGATTTAGCTTAAGTACAAATTCAACGTGTGTGTGTGTGTGTGTGTGTGTGTGTGTGTGTGTGTGTGTGTGTGTGTGCGTGCGTGCGTGCGTGCGTGCGTGCGTGCGTGCGTGCGTGCGTGCGTGCGTGCGTGCGTGCGTGCGTGCGTGCGTGCGTGCGTGCGTGCGTGCGTGTGTGTGTGTGTGTGTGAATAAGTGTCTGCGTGTGTGTGTACGATGCCTTTGTAGGTGTGTGCTTACAATGGCAGGTTACTAGATTATGTTGTGTAAGATAAGAGTGCTTCTGTTTCATCATAAGACAAATTGTTTACTAGCATAAAGTGACTTGCAAAGAGGAACAGGGGCAACTTTGTAAGGGTTTTATGTACAATAGAGCTCATAATATACAATTTCCGCATAGACAATAGATCACAATCCTTATACCGGTCAATGGTGGGATACATGAATGGTTTTGAGAATGTAACTTTAAGTAAACATCTTCGGGCTCTCTCTACTTCCAGGAATTTTGTTTCGCTCGCTCCACCCCAAATAGAAATGCAATAGGTCATGATAGACTGTGCTAGAGCAGTGTACAGTTGCTTTAGTAGTTTAGCAGAGGCTACATGCCTTAGCATCTTAAAAACCCAAATCAACTTTCTAATGCCACGAGAGTCTGTGGTCTAACATGATGCCTAGATATTTAGTTGCAGGTACTATACTGATAGCTGTGCAATCACAATTTACACATTTTACAGTTTATAACAGAGTGTTAATGTAAATAGGTTTTAACAACAACTGAAAGTTTAAGAGCTTCAGATCGAAGGTCATTTGCCCGTGGTAGCCCTTTAATTACGAAGATCATCATAGTTAATTAAGTTTTTGCGAGAATAAGATTATACCTAAGCATGCATATGCATATCGATCATAAGTTAAGAGGCTCAGGTACCTAATAGATGTGTGATAAACAGAGGGCGGAAATTTCATGGCAAAAATCAAACGTCAATAGAGCTGGAAAGTTGAATTTTATCGATTTTATTTATTTATTAACAAAAATAGACCTCAAATGATGATGAACAGGAACAGCAAATATATTTAATAAAAACGGAATTGTGGATTGTTAATTCTTTTCCATGGGATGTTGCAAGAAACTAGAAAAATAATCAAATCTATATAAAAACTAATAGCGTTCTTTACCGCTTTAATCTCACATGAATCTGTTTTACTCGTTATGTCAGTTTCAACGCAATATTTTTTAAGTTGCTTTAAATGAACCTTACATGTAGAGCAGTATATTGTTGAATTATTTTCGTTGTAAGAAAGGAAAAAATACTTCTTTATCCATTTATTTATTATTTTTTGTTCGTTTTTATTTCGTGAATTAGTTTCAAAAAGACTAGTGGTAGAAATGCCATCAGTTAACTGTCATGTGATTTACTAAATATTAATGGAAATGAAAATCGCTAATCAAAGAGGTTAATGTTAAAAGTCAGCAATATAGAAGTAGATTAAACTTATCGATAGCTGGAAAAGTCGATAATATTTAGCATTCCAACTCTATTGACGTTTGATTTTTGCCATGAAAATTCCGCCCTCTGGTGACTCGACGTCTGATACTCGGTGTCATTAAAATTATTATTAATATTATTGTAAATAAATGTTGGCAACGTACTGTGTCTACAATTTGGGACTGCTGAGACTTTTAATAAATGTCTTCCAGTTTTTGAGATGACATAATCCGATTCATCAAAATGGATGCTGCAAATCCTGCAAGGTTTGCTAGGCATCCAATTTTAGCTACGCAATTTGCGACGAACTAGTTACTTGTAATTCACATTTTTCAAAGATATATTGCATAAAATCGGCCATGAAATTATAGTATGGGAATATTTAAATTTAAATAACTTACTAATGTAAATAAATATCGCTTTGTTTTGCGTCTGTGTGGGTCCTGCACCAATTCACAATGCAACTTGGCATTTTTGCAGCATTATTTAAATCCGGTAATGATTAAAATCGAATTATTTTTGTTGCAATTATAAACAACTGTTAGACACTACGTCAGAAAGTCGACTGATAGACGGTTTGGCACTTAGCATTAGGTCCAACCCCGCCGGCCCTAAGTCGGTGGGGCCGATTTTGAGCGTCAGTTACGCTTCCATACTTATTATATTTCTCCGGCCGGCGCTCAGTTATTTTCCGCAGCACCCGCATTGTTCCAAGCCCCCCACAAGAGCACGCCTTAAAAGCACAAGGCGTATACTATGAACAGAACGTAGGCGGTTACAGCTGCCTTGTCCCAGCCGAACAGCGCGATCACTATCAGCACGCACTCCAGATAGGTGTACTTGCGACCGCGTTTTTTCTTACTGCTGCATACCAAGTGATTCTTACCGAGCGTGCGGACAAGCCACGGCGCGACGGTTTGCTTTTGGTTCATAGCGCTTTCTATTTCATGCAGCGCCGCATTCAGCTGGTGGGTCAGCTCCTGGAAATATTAAGAAGTTACAATACAATCTGTTTAGAAACAATACATCCTACTTTACTTATTATTATAAATTTGAAATTTTGTGTGTTTGTGTGTTGTTACTCCTTCACGCTGCAACGGCTGGACGGATTTGGATGAAATTTTGAATGGACATAGCTTATACCCTGGATTAACACATAGGCTACTTTTCACCCCGGAAAAATTAAAAGTTCCCAAGGGAGTAACGGTAATCAAAATTTACGCGACGGAGTCGCGGGCAGAAGCTAGTACATACATAAACCCTGAAAACATAACACTCCTTTTTTGGGTGGTCGTGTAAAAATGGAATAACATTTAAGTAAGTATTTTATATTGAGTATACACAATGTTCCGTCCGATTGTATACACTAATTAAAGAAGTGCATTTTAGTGACGGAATCTTCACCGTAGGCATAAGCTTAAGAAACCATGTGCGCGTGTGTGCGCAGGTACCAAGTCAAGCTCCTTAACACGTTCGCTACGCTTCGGGTCGAAGTCGAATCAGCCCAAAATAAGTATGGTTTCTTACAGTTAAATACGATCTAACGACGACCCTTCCTCATCTCATCAGTCTCATGAAACAGGTTGCTCCCAGCGGGCTTAGTTATGTGGCATCAGTATTGCAAAACCTGTTGTATATTTCCCGTGCTGAATCGGGTTGAGTATAATAATACAATCAAATCTTACCACCACCGAGAAAATGTCTTGAATGACTTACATATGATCATATGACACGATTGTTGTGCTTCAGTATTTCCTGCTGTTTGTACTTATATTATAACTCATTCCCATCTTACTTGGTTTCAGGGTCATTGGACAATAGGTGGCATTATCTATGTAAAGGCGCCTTATTGTCGATGACGCTTACGCCGCACTGCCTCACGCGACGTTGTATTTATATCGGAGCATCTATAATAATGGCGGGAGCGCCATTGACAATAAGGTCCCTTTTCATAGATAACGTCACATATATTGATTTAGCTCTCTATCGACGACATAACTCTAATGTCAAAGGCTCTGCCGCTTACACTGATTCGTTGTGACGATCCGCTTTGAAATCGTAACCCTGCACGACATGATAGCGTATTTTTACACGTCATTAACGGTGGCAAAATTACAAAATTATCCCTTGCGTCGGCTCGTTTCATAAACACACACTCGTATAGCCAGCTGTGAAGGAAATAGGATGAAAGCGGTTACTTCAATGATTCTCGACAGAGATTGAGGTGACATTGACATGGTTCAGGCTACTGTAAAGTTATGACGCAACACAAGTAGTACGAGATACGGTATTAGAAATATACACACTCATCAGTTAAGTATTCTTGGTAAATAAAATATGCTAGATAACATATACATTGACACATCGCAAATAGGTTGCCGAGCTAGATTAGGTCAGGGCCCTATTTGACGAATCTACAAGTCTACGGATTTACTTGTTACCAGTTACCAGTGTTACAATTACAAGTCCTAGTAAATCCTGTTTCACTATTATCTCTTATTAGACTTGTGGAATCCTGTTTCTCAAAAGCTATCAGACTAGTCTTACTATTCTATGGACTATTATTTTTCACTAGCTTGTTAGTTTACGTTTCACAAATTACAATACTAATCTACCAGTTACTAGTCGCCAACTAGTAAATACTGGCTAATTTCACCATGGTAAACTGCTTTTTGTTTCACGAAAGTTAAGCACATTAAATACACTGTTAATTACAAGCCTAAACCTACCAAGGACGGAAGCTTTGTAAAAATTACAAGCTAATTATACTTGTGGCGAATAAAACAATTTTATTGTTAAAATATAATATACATTTAAGAAAACCAAAAGGTAAGTTTTTAAACAACGTGGACTGATTCCGACAGCGATGAAGAAATCATTATTATTCGTCGTCGTAGAGTATTTATTGCTGTTGAACAATTTATTAGGACACCACACGAATCAACCTAATCAAAAAAAGGCGGGCCCTTTTTGTTGTTTATTACATTCATCCCACAGATATGCAAAGGGTTTAAGGCATACAGCCAAGTCTTGTTTCGACGAACATTAAAATCTCAGCAAGTTTTTACACGCTTAATAATTAATACGATACTAAACAATAATTAATTAAACTAATTAGATCCGGGACCTCAAAATAATGTGTGTTCGGCACTCACTTGACTGATTCTTTAAATAAATAATTAATGTACCTAATTCAGCCGTGATAATAGCATATACAGCCAATCCGGTAACTAGTATTTTAGTCTGTCCACCGCTACTAGCTACAAGTCTTGTAAAAAAAGTAATGAAACGTGATTTACCAAGACTTGTACATATTAACTAGTTACTACTAACTAGTAAAGCCGTATATTTGTAGATTCGAGAAACGTACACAAGTAATCCTAGTATTAGTAGTAGTATTTTACAAACAAGTACGTAGTAACTTACAATCGTAGCTTGGTGAAACCTACAATTGTGAACATGTACAAAATATTAGTCCATGGACGGGTATTACTAGACTTGTAACTTTCGTGAAATAGGGCCCAAGACGGTGTTAAATATTAAATGATACTAGTAGCCCTACCAAGAAGTCGAGCGACACAAGCTAAAGATCGATCGTTATATCTGTCTTCGATGTGATTGTTTAATATAGGCAGGCCCTACAAACTTTGAAAGTAAAGGAGGCAATGTATCATGAACATGAAGTCTACCCACACAGTCTTATTTTTCATAATAAAACCATGTTGTTTGTTCTTCCTGTTGTGTGAAATATGATTGCGATTATTAGTATGTATATGTGGCATTATCTATGAAAAGGGACCTTATTTTCGCTTACGCCGCACTGCGTCACGCGACGCTGTATTTATATCGGAGCATCGTTAATAATGGCGGAAGCGCCATCGACAATGAGGTCCCTTTTCATAGGTAACGTCTCATATTATTATCAAATATTCAAGTCAAGGGGCCTCTAATCTATTGTCTTTTTCCAAAACCATAATGAATTAAATCTAGGGACATTTTATAGATAATGTCAAAATCAAACACAACTAAGTTAATTATTGTTTTAATGTATTAAAGTATATCGGATTGGCATATAATACACCAAGAAAAATGGTGTTAACACTAATTGTTTTGTTTGTATTGCTTTGTTTATTATAAATTTGGCTAATACAAATGGCGGCCCGAATATGTACATTTTAAATCCTTTATCTACGCACATATCATCAGAGCACTAAAAAGCTTTCAGAAACCGTAGGAAATTACCAGCATTATGACTACCAATTTTACTATGAGAACTTTCTTGTCGTGGCAGTCGGGAAAATCTGTACTTTCATGTTATTACAGTAACGAATTTTGTAAGGTTATGAGTTTTAATTTGGAACAGCTGTCAAAACTCAAGAGCGCCTCTATTCTAGTTATTAATTAAACCACTATTTTATTAATAAAAACTAAAAAGAGTTAAATAAATTAAATTATTAAAAATAAACAAAAAACCCGACTGCAATTAAAAAAAAAACTGAAAAGCGAAAAACAAGCTCTATAATCTATAGAAAATTGTAAGAGCATGCTCTTATTGATATTTATAACAATTTAAAACTAACTTGAATATTGGAAAAGGCGTTCCAGGCGGGGACAAGCTAGTCCAAATGTTAATTTTTTTCAAGAAATAGCTTTTGAAATTCATTGCTTACCCGCCTGCAATACCTTTTCCAATATTCAAGTTAAGTTTAAATTGTTATAAATATCAATAAGTACATGCTCTTACAATTTTCTATAGATTATAGAGCTTGTTTTTCGCTTCTCAGTTTTATTTAAATTGCAGTCGGTTTTTTCGTTTATTTTTAATAATTTATTTTATTTTAATATAAACCGCACGATATTTTGATCTCGAGTGACATGAGAATAGGGACTTCATTCGTTTGTCGATGATTTAAAAGAAACCCTTCATATTCGTGACACTGACTTTCGCTTTTGCTATCCGCGAACTCTTTCTCGCTTGTTAGCTCGTTACTTCGCCCGGCCGTTTTGGAATTGACGTCAACATAGATAATGCGGGGGATACATTTTCATTAAATTATTACTCTGTAGTGCATGTTGCTGTGTTCTCGCGGTCCGCACAAAATGGGTCCGCTATTTGGTGACCCCTGGTCTATGGCTCGATGAGTTTACTAGTGATAGGTCTAGTAGACTAAGATTACAAATCGATTAAAATGTATTTTTAATCAAATTCACTAGATACTATTGTGATTTCATGGTTGCCGTGACTTGGACAAGTTTACTGATAAGTTAAAAGACCTATATTTTAATTTATTATTCCTGTTACAGGACACACCTTGTATGTTATTTGAGTTATCTAGCATATTTTGTTTATCATTAATACTTAACTGATGAGAGTATATATTTCTAATACCGTATCTTAGACTAAACGTTGAATGCGATAAGGAGCGCGTTTCGTGGGTCTTAGCGAACCTCAAGAATATGTGTTAATAGTACGAGTAGTTATCCTTCGGCGGACATGATAATAGTTCTAATTGATTATGGGAGAGTGTCGCCTGTCTGCCCGCAGGGTGCGGTAGTGTAGCGAGGGTATCAACATGAAGCGCATCACCTGGTTGCTGCACTGCGCCTGCACGTGCGCTAGCTTCACTTGCGCCAGCTCCAGCTCCAGGTCGCGGACGCGCTGCAGCAGCCCCGCCTCGGTGTCGCTCCCGGTCCCGCTGCCCTCGTCTTTCTGTTCCGATTCTGTGGGAAAATACGCCTTTGCATAAAACTGCTCAAGAACAACTTGACACAAAATGTAATTTACGAATTCACTAAATAAAACCCACTGCGACAAATATATCAACTGAAAAGCGAAAAAAAATGGTCTACAATCTATATTGAAATTGTAAGAGTTGAAATTGTAATGTACTTATATAACTTTAATATTGGAAAAGTTATTTTCCAGCGGGGACAACCGATGATTATTAAAACATATTTGTTGAAATTTTTTTACAGTTGCACTGTTAGCTTGTCCCCGCCTGGAATACCTTCTCCAATAATCAAGTCATATTATTGTGTATATTGCGCTTTTCGGTTGATATTTTTATTGCAGTTGGGGTTTTTTTGTTTTTTAAATACTTAATTTAGTTTTTAATGTTATCCTAAACGTTTTTTTTCCCTGTCAAAGTAGTAAGAGGATATTTGGAATGGGCTATTTATTAGTTTTCATTTGAGACCTATATTGTTAAAATAATAAATATTTTTTATTTCCACTCCATATTTTCTTCTTCGGGCGTCGTATTGAAATTTTATATACCCTATGTCAATTCGACAGTTAAGACAAAGCGAATGACACCTCGAATGTTAAAATCCGTTTGCTGCAGAGTGTGTCCAGAATTAGACATACATACATACACACGTTCGAAAAACACCGTCGGGCACCATGTAAAAATAATTAAAATTTACAATGGGGAATGTATGAAAAGATCGAAGCAAGTAGCACGTGTATGTAAACAAGTTTACCAAAATAAACCTGACGGCAACTACAGAAACAAACGAAAAACCTTACGGCAACATTGTTTACTGTCAATACCAATCTTCAAGTTGTTTGCTATCAAGAACACAGGTTACATACAGTGTCAATTTAAATATAGAAAAGAGGAAACTGACTTAGATATAACCGCACAGCCCAAGCCGCTGGACCTTGAAATTTGGAGAGAATTATCCTTGTATATCCTAGGGGTGCACTAAGAAGGGATTTTAAGAAAATCGTCCCCTAAAACCCGGCGTTAAAATAGGGGGAGTAGAGGGAAGCCAATTGTATGCGTACGAAGTCGCGGGCGTCCTCTAGTACTTTTATAAAATGATTATATATTTTAATCAAACAAGAATATCTACATCAAATAAGGATACATTTAAGCTTCCTTTTTAATTTCCAATTGAATGGTCAAGAGGAATATTCAACAAATTGCAGTTTATTATTATTTTTCCTTTCATGACCTTTGACCTTTAATACATGTATATCGAATGCCGTTCATCAAATACAATAATAGCTATAACACCCTCGTCGCAACAATAATAGCTATAAAAAGTCATTACTGTCGTTTAGCAGCTCATAGTGGCCAGAAAATATGTATGTAATTTCATTACATACAAACATTACTTACAAATAAATCCAATTTGAATAAACTATAGCATAAATTATATAGGCACTAACTCATATTCGTCCTGCAACCGTTTTCTTCCCGGTCTCTGCAAGTCTGGAGTAATGTACTATTGTAGACATTGATAAAAAATAAAAAATATCAAGTGACAAGGGTTAACTGGAAGAGATCCCTTAAAGGGATAAGTTCGCCATTGTACATGTTAATCTTAAGTTTATGTACGAATTTACTTGTAATTGGTTTTTTGTGCAATAAAGAGTTTATATACATACATACAATCAACACAATAAAACTGGAATATGTTCAATACCAACTTCATTGTCATCTAGGTTATGTATAGGACGTTCACAATCATCATGGTTCCACCTTGCATATCAATTACTCATTGTTCTTAGAACGTTTTCAAAGTAGACTAAATTGTCTCTGAAGACCCAATAGTTTCCGAGATAAAGCTAATTCATTTTTTTCTTTATCAATCTTGATGAGCTGCGGTTCCAACAATTCGCCAGGGCTGAGACGAAAACCAGCTTCAATCTGGCCAGGTTACCTCCTACACGCAATTCTCTCCTTGCGGACATACCATCAGGTGCAAATTTGTCCTTGCACTCACTAATACGAGTACACATTACATCTCATTCATCGTTTTCTATTCAACTGCTCATGCAAAATCTTCTTACAGTACAGGCGTGGTCGGGATTCACACTGAACCCTCTCTCCTCGGGGTGGATATCCACGCCACAAGGCCTGAACCCAAAATGATGGCCAGAGACGCAGCCCCACAACACCTCCTGCGGCTGTAAGAAGGGTTGTGGGAACACGTGCAGCTGTAGGAATGCTAAATGGGCTAAAATGGAAGAGATATTTATTTACTCAGCTTTGGGTAGATCAAGGTTGAAGATGAAGAAGAAGTTGAATAGAAAATGATGAATGAGATGTAATGTGTATTAGTAATGCAAGGACAAGTTTGCACCTGATGGTATGTCCGCAAGAAGTGAAATCGAGCAGAATCTTGTGTAAAATGGAGCAGAGTCTCATGTAGGAGTTAACCTGGCCATCAGTTCAGTTCGTACCGCAACTCGAAAAAGTTGTTCAAAAAATAGCAAAGTTCGAAAATATGATAAATTTTGAAAAGCTTTTATCTCAGAAACTATTGGGTATACAGAGACAATTTTAGTCTCATATTGTCCGGCCCTGGTCAAAGTCCGAGTGGACTTAGGGTTTTATATAATATTTTACAATTATCAAAACAAGTACAAGAATCAAAAGAATGTTTAAAAAACTTAACCTTTTACCTACCTGCCTGCCTGTAGCCTGTGCTACAAAGTATAATCTGTCAAAATTATGGTTTACTTTTGGAAATTAGAAGTATGAAGAGAGGAAGTCAAATTAAAATCATTTATTTATTCAATACTGTATGTAATACACAATTTATTTATTTAGTACGTAAATTACAGCTAGATCAGTGCAAAAAATACTGGAACTTGACTCCGTAGTGGATTCAGCGTGTAGGGTTTCAGATAAGGTCGCACGTGCAAAATAAAGTTTTAAAGTCAATGCGTTTTTATTTACACAAAGGTAGACAAAGCGAGGACTTAATTACCGTGCAAGTTTTAACTGAAGTTAATATGATTGGCGATTTTTGCGTTTTGTTCCTGTAACCTTACGCTGTAAGGTATAAAATAGTTGGGCAATTTCAAGTATAAGCATATTAAAATTTACGAGGATAAAAGCTTTGGAGTCGAAGAACAAATTTAAACCTATCATGGCACATAGGTTTAAAGTACCTTCTTTGTTGTCCTTTTGCGCAAACTTCACGCTGCAGGTACCACATTCTTTCACGTAGTCCTGAAATGATAAATGCATTTACTATCATTCGAGTAAACATTGTATTAACAAGAATCATGTAAAGGGGTTAAAAAGCTGCCTACAAACTTTATCAGCTCCTTGTGGTTCTAAAGTCGTATAAAATATCACCAAAAACAATAGAAAAAAAACGGGCAAGAGGATGTAGGACCATACTTAGTGTAGGGTTCCGTCGCCGTTACTACAAAGAAAAATGCAAGATAAAGTAGTTATCTCCAAAAACCAAGCTATAATTCTACTAAAAGTTGTTCGGTGCATGTTTTCACTTGACGTTATTTTCAGTAAGTATAAATATTTTAGCCACAAGACAATGAAATGAAACTTTTAACTTGGTGACATAATACAGGGTGGAATGAACGAACGCCACATGGACGGCAACTACCTTAAATATTGGAAATTTCCAATGTATAGCAAGTTCTACGCAAAGGAGACTTACTTTTATTTTTGAAAACAAAAAATACTGCAATAATGGATTTTTGAAAAAATCCTCTTCCTTAACCGGGAATCGAACAGTTCGAATATGACAAAACTATAAAGTCATGTTTTATGATACCGATCGAAAGAGTCGGTGATAGGGATAATTTATGTCTATAACACATACACCTTTAAATTGAATAAAGACCGTAAAATAACCCTTCTTATTTATTTTGTCATATTCGACCAGTTCGATTCCCGGTTAAGCCAGGCTAATTTCCAAAAATCCATAAATGCAGTAATAATTGTTTTCAAAAATAAAAGTAAGTCTTTTTCCAATATTAAGGGTAGTTGCCGTCCATGTGGCGTTCGTTTTTCCACCTGTATACAGGTCTACCAGAATCTCATGACTAAAAATAAAATAAATCTATTTTCAAACGACGGGCCATTTTGACGACGCGTTGGCCTAGTTGGTAGTAACCCTGCCTACGAAGCTAGCGGTTCTGGGTTCAAATTCCGGTAAGGGCAGATATGTGTGTGATGAGCGCGAATATTTGTACCTGAGTCATGGATGTTTCCATTTATTTAAGTATATATTTATCTATATAAGTATTTATATCGTTGTCTGATACCCATAGTACAAGTCTAGAGCTTAGTTTGGGACTGGACATTGTCCCCCTGATAATATAATTACACAACTTGGTCGACGTAATTAATATACATATCTACATAAAGTCCATACCAATTGACTTGTCTTATTTAGTCACAGATCACCCCCAATAGATACCACTTACAAGGCAGCCGATGTTCACTAATCATATGCGAAATTTAGTATATGTACGGTATAGCACCGATGCCCGCCGTCATATTACAGGAGGTCACCACAAAATCGGTAACGATCTCGGAAATGGATTAAGCTAGGCTGACAGGATAGAGGGCAACTCGCTGACTCCAAAGATGTCGGTCTGCCTGCACAGTGGTCGCGTTATCTATTTAAGGCGGCTGAAAAATGTGTTATCGTTCCCAAAAAAAAACGATCAGAGAAATGACTGAATGTTGTACATAAAGTAAGTACTAGTTGTACTCATGTCAATTATGCAAAAATTTACCAAAATTTTAATACCAAAATGGTGCCTCCAGGCCTCATAGTTTCATCCAAAATAAAAAAATAGTATAATATCGGATTATGGCTAAATAATAAAAACATTGTTCTGAATAATGTATGAATGTATTTCTTAAAGAAAACCAAAAAGTGTAAATTTGACATTTTAGATGTAACATAGGTACTCGTATGGTTTCAAAACGAATAAACGTAAACATAAAAAACACAGCAAACATATATTTTAACTATAAAATGATACTATTTACACAGTCAAGCAAAAACAGTGTAGACTTTCGTCCTTTTGGAAGGACCAGGTCTCATCCAGTCTAGATCAGTGGGGAGGAGTGGCGGAAGAGGGATAATGTTTTCTGGAGTGGAGGCGGGCCGGCTCATGGTGTTGGATCGTCCACATCCTCGTCCTCCTCGTCCAGGACGATAGGGATGGCGTTGTTGCAATTTCACGCGTGGCATAAGGAAAATAGGATAGAGCACCTGAGCCCAGCCTGTCTGCAAGTGCACGACCCTAAGCAACCACTTTTTGCATTTGCGAGTCACCATTGTAGGCAGGGTCTGAGGAGCGGGCTCTGCGCACATTGCCCATCTTCGACTTGCTGTATCTCCGCAACCAATGGACATCGTGAGCTCAAGTTACGCTCAAATTGTATCAAATTTAGTTATCTTTATTAAAGTATAACTAAAGATTCTTGACAAACGCTTCCTAAGGGTATTTTTTTCGAAAAAACTGAAACAAGTGCCAAACTTTCGCCGTTTTTCGACCACCATGGGGGTAGCACAGGGTTTTCAGGGTTGCAAACTTGGTTGTTAACTACTCTCAAGGGACCTAACAACAAATAAAAAAATCGTAGTTAGATGCGCGTTTACGATCTATGATGTCGTTATAGACTCGGCTATGGGGCAAATTTTATAAAGCTACAAGTAACAATTTTACAGGTCTAAACTCGCAACACTGCTCAAATGGCTGGTCGTCATTGGTCGAGGTTGTGTCAAATGGAAACTTGTAATCTGTAAATTGTAATTTGTAGCTTTATAAAACAGGGCCCTGGACGCATTGAACTCGGTGAACCGACGAGCTATGAGACTCATCAAAACCCCTCTCTCTCTACTCGCCAATACCAAGCTTCAGAGTTTGGAGCATCGGTGTAAGGGTGCGGCTCCACTGAGGCGGAGACGAGCGGAGCGGGGCGAAACTGTGCCAATATTAACCAATAGAATATAAATTAACGTGAGCAAGGCGCGCTGGACGTAAGCAAGGCGCGCTGGACGTGAGCAAGGCGCGCTGGACGTGACCGCATGCGCCTTCTATTGGTTAATATTGCCTCCTCTCATCTGCGCCTCAGTGGAGCCGCACCCTAAAGCGGCTTGTCTTCCGGTATTTTACTAGTGTATTATAGAGAGTGTAATTTATTTACAACATTCATCCATCCCTCTTATCGTTGAATGTTTTTGTAACAATAAACCGTCTTTGAAAGGGCTTAGACCAAAATATTGGTCAAATTTTGCATATTTGACATGAGTAAAACTAGTACTTACTTTAGGTACATATAACATTCAGCCATTTCCCTTATAGTTTTTATGATCACAAACATATCTTTAAACGGGTATAGTGCCATAACTTAACCAAAACTTTGGTCAATTTTTACAGTATAAGTAAAAAACTTAAGTAAAGCTCCTCTTGCAAGTTTGACATTCTATATTTAAAATTTGACGTAAATTCCGTATTCGTTTTGTACACAACTACGTGCAAGAGGAGCTTTACTTAAGTTTTTCACCTATACTTGTATATACAAAGTTCAGCCATTTCCCTCATCGTTTTTTTGGTCACAAAACTATCTTTGAACGGGAATTGCTCACTAACGCGACTAACGTTTTGGTCAGTTTTTGCATATTTGACATGAGTATAACTACTTATTACTTACTTTACGAGTATGTACAACATTCAGCCATTTCCGTTATCGTTTTTTTTTTGGTAACAATAACCGATCTTTGAAAGGTCGCAGCACGATAACGCGACGAAAATTATGGTTAGTTCTTGCATAATTGACATGAGTACAACTAGTACTTACTTTATGAACAACATTCAGCCATTAACCTGATCGTTTTTTTTTGGTAACGATAACACGTTTTTCAGCCGCCATAAACGCGACCTTTGGAGTCAGGGAGTTGCCCTCTGTCCTGTCAGCCTAGCATAATCCATTTCCGAGATCGTTCCCAGTTTTGTTGTGACCTCCTAGTCTATCAGTGTTTGAGACCTATGCGTACGCCTCCCGTTTGAGTTAGAAACATGTCATAAAAAATATACAGAATACGAGAAATTACTCAAAATGCCTTCATGTTCCGTGAAATGGTGTGGAAATTCATCAAGAAAATAAAACTTTAAAAAATATGGTATAACATTCACCTGTAAGCACATTTTATATTTGACCAACAATGGTCAAGTCATAATGGCCTTTTTCGTAACGTCTCTTTTACTCATTAGATCAATCCCAATATACTGTCCTTTTCTGATTTCGTAGTGATGTCCGGCGATGTTTCTAAATACAATATTTGGTCGATAATTTTTCAGATTTCGAAGATATTTGTTAAGTATATTATTGATAGTAATATTTTATTGGTTATTATGGTAACGTTTAAACAACAGTCGCCATGGTGATATTTTAGGTAAGAAGTATCACTGTTTTGCCGCGATCGAACTTTTAAGTTTTGTGAGCGAATGCTGAACGAGGAAAAATAGCCGCCACCATTGGGCTGAATTCTTTCAAAATATACTGGTTATGTTTAGTGTTTTTCGACAGCAAATACAGAAACAGAAAATGGAAATCACACATATCTCCAGATATCGATATTTATAGCAATAATGCAAAGTAAAGCCAACAACGGTAGGCTTAGGGTATGTAAAGCTCTTCATAGAAAGAGTTGACCAGAGCTGGACCAAATACTTTGGAAACTCAGCAGAAGCCAACTCCGATACATTATCGGAGTTTTTACTGGGCACTTTGGGGTTAAACATTTCCTAGCAAAGATGCGCCTTTATGACAACACAGATTGTAGAATGTGCTCCAAAAGCCATTGCGATTGCACTCCACTATCCGCTTTCTGGAAGGGGTGGAGGCTGCATTATAGGATTAAGCGCTGAACATAAGGAGAGGTAAATACACAAAAGATCCCATGGGGTCGGAGTGTATCCGTAAGGACCCCACCAATAAGATAAGAAGATAAGATGTACAACATTCAGCCATTTCCCTTATCATTTTTTTTGGGAACTATAACACGTTTTTCAGCCGCCATATAAAGAGAACGCAACCACTGCGTGCAGGTAGACCGACAGCCTAGAATAGTCCATTTCGGAGATCGTTACCAGATTTGTCATGACCTCCTGTAATGATAGTACTTATGGTAAAATGGAGTACTTACTCCCACTGGGTTCGAGACGTTTCATGTTTTGTTAACTGAATCTTGTCGATTTCATTGCTTGATTATTAGTTATTACTTTAAAAAAATGTACTAAACAACATGCAACTAGTTTTTTAAATGTACCTTAATTTATGAAGCCTATTCAGATATAATAGTTATACAATTGAACTACCAAATCCCAATCGGAGACTATAATAACGTATCAATGTGATATTTAAATGGTCCATGATACTAATAATAGGATACTGATGGTGATATTACACTTATGTATTAAAATTCGCCCATTAAATTACACTTAGGTACATTATACTTTTCTGTAATGATTGTAAAGTATAGTGTAAGTGTAATTTAATGGGCCAATTTTAATAAATACGTATATTAGGTACGTTTCATTAAGAGTTTATAATGCTGCCCTCCTAAATAAAAAGGACGCATGTGCGATTTCATAGTCAAAGTAAATTTAACCCTCCTTCTTAAGACACAAGGTCATTAATACTGCCCTCCTTATGCAAAATGCAATAACTAGGTTCCAGCGACTTTCGAGAAAAACGCGGTAAAAGATTTTAAATTTGTTTTGGTTGTATCTCCGTTATTACGCATGCTATCGACTTGAAACTTTTACTAGAATATAGGTAACCTTGTGTAGTTTATTACAACGTACCTAATTTTAGTTTATTTATTTATTAATGCTATAAAAAACAAGCTAATCTACTTATGCTTAGGATTATTTAATACTAAATGAGATATTTACTAGACATAACCGCAATAAGTAGTCTACTTATTGCATTTATCGTAAGTAAAACAAGTTATTGCAATTATGTGTAGCAAGTATAGTATGTAAGCTGAACCGCATGTTCTAACCATAAGTGCAATAAGTAGTCTACTTATTGCGTTTATCGTAAGTAAAACAAGTTATTGCAATTAAGTGTAACAAGTATAGTATGTAAGCTGAACCGCATGTTTGAACCATAAGTGCAATAACTACCTTACTTATTGCAGTTTTAATTAGTAAAGTTGTTATTGTTATTATGTCTATACTAATTATAAAAACAATAACTATACCTATTACAGTTATTAGAAGTAAATGAAGATGAACTAAAAATTAACCGTACTTATTAGAACCGCAATATCTATGCTTATTACTGTCATTGTTAGTAATTTTACTTAATAGCATAAGTAACCTATACATACCTAGAGTTATGGCGTTTTTAATTAGTAAACCATAGGTCGCTCTCTTAGTTATTGCAGTTATGCTTAACGAAAAAGCCGTTTACGCTGTCGATACATGAAAACTGTCTAAGAAGAAAATATAGAACTCGTTTTGCTGATTACGAATATGTATATAACTCATTTTGACCCAAAACACGAGTTATTGCACTTTGCGTAAGGAGGGCAGAATACATACGAGATTCTATGAGACATAAGCCCTTTTTTCTTAGGAGGGCAGAATGATTCTGGCTTAGTTACATAATACTTTAACTAATGGGTCTGGCACACGATCAACTTTTTACGGCAATGTTTGGCCTGCAACTATTGCTGTCTTACTCTTATTTCGTATGTTAGAGCAAGATGCCTATAGTTGCCGGCCACACATTGCTGCGAAAATGATGCTCGTCTAACCGGCCCCTAACGATATTGGTCGTGATTATCTTTTTTTACATTCTGATCCAGATGTTTCAAAATGCCAAAATATACCATGACGTCCATGACTGATATATGTATAGGCACTTAATAATAATAAGAGGGTGAATCTTTATCGATAAGAAATATCATCACAATAACTATGTCCCATCCCTATAACCAATCACGTCGTCGCTTCCTCTTTCCCCGCATCCCGCGCCTACCTCCATGTTTGGTGATTTAGAAGTTTAACAAAAGTATCATTATGCAGTATCTATTAGGGGTGATCTGTGTATTTAATAAACACTTTTATCTACATCCATATCATAACTTCCCTACAATATGTTCAGAAGCGATAAGCAAATCGCCTATATTAAGAAACCTGTATCTGTGGTTGCATCTTAATGTTTACATTAAAGTATAGTGCATCGTAATGTTTACATTTAAGTGTCGGACCTAAACATTAAAGTATCGGTAATACTGTACCACTATCCTGAAAATGCAAGCCATTATAAATAAAGTTTTTTTTTTATAAATATTTATTTAAGCTTTGATACTACAAACAAGTTAACAGTAACACTAACTTAATAAAAGTACAGGCCATATCTGAACATATTATAGAAAAATAATGATATGCATGTAGATAAAGTTATGTATGCGGCTATACATAATTAGGCATTAAAACACTCGTGTGATCTTATTATGAAACTCGCCTTCGGCTCGTTTCGTAAAACCACACTCGTGCTTTAATGCCTCTTATTATGTACCAGCCACATAAACTACTATTATAACCTCAAAATGCTCCCTTTTCGCCTAAAATAATAACGATGTAAAATCAGGGAAATGCGTGTACAAAATGTGGTCTCTAGTGACTTTATTCAACAGAAAAAGCCCATTTTAGCTAAAAATGATGCATTTTGAGGTTGTAAAAGTCAATAAGACAAGTCAATTGGTATGGAATATACATTAAATCACGTCTGATTCCCAGAGGGGTAGGCAGAGACCACTTCTTTCCACCTGCTACGATCCTGACAAATCTCTTTCGCTTCTTCCAGATTCATACATCGAGTTATGCACGCACGTTGGTTACGGGAACTTAAGATTCTGCCCTTTTCCAGTATTTCTCCGATTTGATTCGAAAACGTACGCCTAGGGCGGCCCCTTCCGATCCTTCCACTCACTTTCGCTCGTAATATATCCTTCGTCAATCTTCTTCCATCCATCCTTTCTAAATGCCAATCAGCCAATCGTGAGAGACCTTTTAGGCTTCAAAAACGAGCGATTCGCTGTATATGTGGTGTCGCCTGGGATCATCCAGCTCGTGAATTGTTCAGGGAAACCAAAATTCTCACGCTCCCGAGCCTTTATGTCCTTGAAGTAGCCAAGTACGTGAGGGGTAACCTTGAACAATTCCCGACGCGCGGTGACTCGCACAACTATAACACCAGGCGGCGAGGCGAGCTGCGCCCACCCGCCACACGTCTCGCTAAGTCAAAAAAATGTCTGCACTCAATAGGCCCGATGATATACAACAAGATACCCCCAGAAATCAGAAATGCACCAAACATGAGGCGTTTTGTTAATAAATTAAAGGCTAAACTAGTATCTGACGTATATTACACTATTGACGACTTTCTCAACGGCTAAACCGACTAGTTACTGGTTCGCTGCCCAAACAATTGACTCCATATACTCAATTACATATATTGACATACTTTGTATAGATACATTTAATTTAAGATCTTAGAAATTTGTATAGAATTATTGTGTTTTGACATGTAAAACTCTGTTTTATCAAGGAATAAATAAATAAATAAATAAATAAATGACCGAATCATCGAAGCATGCCGTTTTATAATCTTAGTTACTACATATTCTTTTCAATGTGATTGTGTTAAGTAAATCTAGTCTAGAAACAAGGATCATGCAGGAAATGCTGTATTAATCGAGGTCTAGGTAATAAATAAGCAGATGTCGGAATTTTCACGGCAAAAGACTGTCGCAATCTTGCTAGTGTTAGAACCTTTTTTTTATCGATATCGAGTATTATTATATAAAAAAAGTCGAGCCGATATATTTACCTACATTATTTTATAATCATTCGTGACAGTTAATTTAAAATATGCAAAAGAACTGGTAAGTTACATGATTGTTTTATGTGTTATTACATCTAAATCTCAACTAGGCTACCTATACTTTATCATAATAACCCTTCATTTTAGCTTTGACGTAGTCGGGTAGCAAAGAGGTAAAACTTTTAATGAAGTGACTATACCACCTCATTAAAACATTCAAATTGGTATAGTAGGTTTAGTATGGCTTTATAGTGATAAACGAAACAGTCTACTCCCAGAGAATGTTGAGAAATTAATGATTATCTACTCTTATTACTATGACAAACCAAATAAAATGTCATGTGCTGCTGTGTGTACTGACGTGGAATTCGAAGAAGCAATTACATCTGTCTCTACATAATTTTATACAAATCTCAAGTAATTTTTTATTTTATTTGGTGGACCGTTTTTTTCTTCTATTACACAACTATCGATATCGATAAAAAAAAGTTTCTAACACTAGCAAGATTGCGACAGTCTTATGTTTTGCCGTGAAAATTCCGACCTCTGTAAATAAGCAATGATCGAATGCTTATAATAATCTGAAATAATAATTATATCATATTGCGATATTTTTTTACATTGTTTGAATGACGTACTTACGTCGAATACGACTTTGAAAACTGATCACAGATTGTTATTATTATTAGTGATAATTAGTCTTCTCCGTGCATGTATTGTGAATGTCTGAAAAGACTGGGTTTGGTGAAACTCTATTTTAACTGCATTCCTACCAACCGCCATACCCCTCGCATTAGCATTGCATTAGCTTAGCATTGGAGAAGAGCGGCACAACCGACCGTACCTCGACTTGGTGCATGTGGCGGTCGAGGCGCGCGCAGATGGCGCGGTAGTCGCGCGCCACCGCCGTGTGGTGCTGCACCTCCTTCTTGGTCGCCTCCACCTCCATGCGGACCTGCCGACCAGTTTACATAAATAATTATTTTGCGATAAGGGTACACATTAATCCGACCGATGCCTATTGATGATTTCTTCTTCTCAATAAGTAAGCATTTGAACTACGAGTGACGTACGCATCTACTTTCGAAATGAAAGTTCAAATAAATAACAATAAAAAGTTCAAAAATAAATCAGCTTGTCCTTTTCTTTTCTCTGTAGCGGACATCTAGTGTTTTTTTTTACGCAGCAAAGGCGAAATCAGTCGAAGGAACCGGTCTAACTTAGCGCGCTCTATTATTGCACGGCGATCCGTTTCTGAGCATTTCTAAAAAAGTTTGTACATTTCATTTACGACATCGATTTGCAAAAAAAATTGCAGTTTGGCAGGGTGAATGAAGCTGAGCCTAAATAACATAGCCTCCCAAATTGTTCTCATACATGTATGAAACTTTTTTTTTTGTTACTAATTTTCTTTGGTTCATGGTAACAAAAACGGAAAGTTTCATACAAATGTATGAGGACATTTTGGGAGACTACTTTATTTAGGCTCAGCTTCTTTCACCCTGCCAACCAGCAATTTTTTATGCAAACCGATGTGTTAAATGAAATGTACAAACTTTTTTAGAAATGCTCTTCTATGCTCTTAGGCCCCGTTGTTTGATCAGTAGTAAACTCAACTAAATAATTGTTAAAATTCGAAAAAGGAATGGACAATTTGACATATTTCCTTGAGATTTTAACCATTAGTAACGTTTTTTAACTATAACTAAATAATTATAACTCTGAAAGATAAGGTTTACTCAACACCTGTGAACTCTAGAGAAGAGTTGTTACTAAGAATTCG
Source organism: Acleris literana (assembly GCA_946894065.1). NCBI lineage: Eukaryota > Metazoa > Arthropoda > Insecta > Lepidoptera > Tortricidae > Acleris > Acleris literana. Next base: position 26,468,700 of record OX335668.1, on the reverse strand, counting down.
AACGGTTTCAGAAGAAATGAAGACCATTTTTGCTAACTTGAATCGTGAAATCCGTTTAAGACTGAATATTTGTGCTGAAAACGGTGGTACACATTTTGAAAATCTAATTCATTAAATTAATTAAAATGCTTCATGTTGTTGCTTATTTTATTTTACAGAGTATTTCAATCAAAACATCAATGATTTAAAACGTAGGTACAGGTTAGCATGATCGCTGTTACAAAAAAGTCCCTTTCACGAAGCTGCGCTGCTGAAGCTGCTGCGTAATGAAGCTGAGCCTAAATAACATAGCGTCCCAAATTGTTCTCATACATGTATGAAACTTTTTTTTTGTTACTAATTTTCTTTGGTTCATGGTAACAAAAACGGAAAGTTTCATACAAATGTATGAGGACATTTTGGGAGACTATGTTATTTAGGCTCAGCTTCATTCACCCTGCCAACCAGCAATTTTTTATGCAAACCGATGTGTTAAATGAAATGTACAAACTTTTTTAGAAATGCTCTTCTATGCTCTTAGGCCCCGTTGTTTGATCAGTAGTAAACTCAACTAAATAATTGTTAAAATTCGAAAAAGGAAACGAAAATTTTATCACATTTCTTTAAGATTTAACCATTAGTTACGATTTTTAACGATTAGTTAGTTTAACTACTGATCAAGCAACAGGCCATTAGTCCGTCTGATGCAAGACTGTGCTAACGTCGAAGAAAATAATCCCGCGCGCAGAAATCAATAATGTAGGGAAGCGTATGAACCCCAGTGGTCTTGGTAAACGGGCTCTAAACATTAAATGTTCTCAAAACATACAAAGAAAGTTACAAATGAAATAAACAGAATAGTTCGTTATAAATGGCTACGCCAAAGGTTATCATACTTATCATAAATACTTTGTTATCGAAGCTACGACTTCTTTAAGAATACAGTCTCATTTACTTCACAAAGATTCGACTACAGAACTTAGTTAAGGAGAACCTGAGTAACACACTAATTCACGAAGCAGAAAAAGATGAAAAATAATGGTTTATCATCCAAAAGATAACATATTCGGGTTAATTGGCGGATCCCCAACCTTGCTACATGACTGCTACATAAACACGCAGAAACAACTCCGCGTGCAAAACGGTTGAGGTTAGAGTATCTCGCAAGAGCCACCCGCGTGTCCCCGATGCGCCCCTAACTTACCGCAGCCAGCTGCGCTTCCAGCGCCTCCTTGTCCTGCTGCAGCTGTGAGTTAGTCACTTTCAGCCGCTCCAGTTCCACGTTTATTTTCTCGTTCTCCGCGGACTCTGTTTAAACACAGAGACAATGTAAACACATCGTGTCACTCCAAATCAAAACCATTTCGTATAGAAAAAGTTCCAATCTCAGTCATAACATAATTATCTGCTATCAATACTGGGCCTTATTCTACGTTTATTACTCGGTCCCAATTACTGTCAAGTAAATAGGAGTTATATAACGTTAGATTTGATTTGATTTGATAGGTGTAAAGTCAATGTAGAATCAGGTCCTCAATATAACTTTCAAAGTTGGAATATACAGGGTGTAACATTGAGATCTGTCAGTATGGGAAAGACTGAAACTATAAGATTTACGAAGATCTGTTCTTAGGAACCATGTCATTGATTTTAGTGAGAAGGAAAACTGCATTCATACATTTAAAAAAAACTTGAACTCAGCTCGGGAATCGAACCCGGTTGTTTTGAAAAATATTACTAATAAAGACTGTACACGATAAAATCCGGCCATGCATGCTCTGGTGTATTTTTTTAATGAATGCTAATTTTCAAGCCGCCCTTTTTTGTAATAGTCAGTGGTTATGATACTTCATAATAAAATGTTAGGGCGTTTGTGACTTAGACCATTATATAATCCAAAGTAGCAATATTTTTTTGTACACGGTCTACTGACAGTCTTTACCAAATTCTCATGTTATAAACATTTTATTATTTTTAATTATACAAGCCAAATTATACCTTATTACATTATCTTTTCACAATAGTTAAAACTTTTCTAATTGTATTAAGATTGAGATAGTTCTGAGCTTTTTTAACTTTGGCGAATTTGACTTTTTGACAAATAAATGCCTCCCATACAAAAATAACTTTCAGTGCTTGGAGTAAAAAGTCTTCCTGACTACTACAAATAGAAATGAGTTTCAAAAAGTATTTTTTTGGTAAGACGACATTCTAATGTGCGTAAAACAGCTTGTAAAAATATAAATACAGTTGTGACATTGTAGCAGGAAGCGAGAGAAGATTGTCAAAAAACGCAGGACAGGAGATGAAAGGTATGATAGAATATATTCGGCGAAAATCACACATACCCATACATTATGATACGATTTTATTTTATTATTTAGTATTATAATTATATAAGATAATAAAAAAAATGCTTGAAAATATGCATTCATTGCAAAGATACACCAGAGCATGCATGGCCGGATTTTATCGTGTACAGTCTTTATACTATTTAGATATCAATTGTGACGACTTAAAGCAGTAAACAATACATTTTATTAATTTTAGACATCATGTTTCATAGTAACATTTACTGCTTTAGACCTACACAATCGATATCTAAATATAAATACTGTTATGTAGTTTTATTTATCAAAACAATTTTACACCCTGTATATTTGAATGCCAACTAACGTTCCAATTGCCATTCCGAGTTATTTGTTATTAAAATTTAAAGAATTTACGAAATGAGGTGTAGATAAAGTATTTTACGCGAATGTGCCTAATTGGGTAATCCCAAAAAAAATTAGCCCTAGTTTTTTTTTCGATAAAATGTCCTGATTGAAGACACTAATTTCACGGTTTTTGCATTTAAATGAATATATTAATTTATTTAAATTTTTAAAGAAAATGGCTTTATGACATCACTACAAGTTGGTTTGTTTGAGACATGCTTTAAAACGATTGAATCCGTTTGAGAGTACGCGTTTCTGTCAGATCACGTAAAATGTCAATGTCAAGTCATGTAATTTCCCTCGGCCGTTTGTTGAGTTTGACAATTTCACCCACAGACTAGCTTACGGGCGGAGGTTCCAAAACGGACTTGTATTTTAATCATTCCATTTTTTTAAAGAACTTACATTGTCATGTTTATATACAGTTAAAAATTGTCTTAATTTTAATAAGCGTTAAAATAAAACAGAAATAAATAACACAAAATTCGGTATACATTATTTATATATTAGTGCATTTAGGACTCATATTATATGCAGTACTATGGTTGATCACAGATTAGACACAACTTACCAATGAAGATCGTGACGTCATTTCATTACAGGTCAAATAATGTCAAAAGATAACTTAGAAATAACTATTTAATACTAATTTTGTAAAATAATCTGATAACAGGGAATGGTTCTACAACCCTTTTTCCCGAAATGGTTTTTGAATCACTATACATTACAAAATTATGGGATAACCCAATTGGCGTTATAAAACTTGAATGATACTATTTTGAAACTTGCCTTAAACCACGTTTTATAAACCACTCTTATAATGCCCGGCGTTATACAGCAGTACCGTAAACCGTACTTTGATCAATTCAAAGGTTTACACGTTTTTTTTTATAGAATCTATTTGACAAAATCATAAAATAAAAATATGTAATAATAAATTTTTCTTGTTTGTTCGACTTGATAAATCAGCAAAAAATTAAGATCTTTAGTTTCCCATTAAGAAAAAAACACCATGATCAAAGTTAAACTAAAAATACTTTGACACCACTAAATATTTGAATGTATATCTCAAGTAAACCTGCTCAAAATAAAGTAAAAATAAAATAGAATAGATGTTATTCTTTTTTGATATAACTAATCAGATTTGCTTGTCATAAAGATCATACACCTCACCTCAAAAATCAACACAAAACGCAAATTTACTATTTACATTTTTTTTCTATACGAAAGGAGACCGTTACACACACGCCACCTTAACTTAAGACGGAGCAACTATCATTGTTGCCATTAGCGAAAAAAATAATGTTAAGATGATTTCCAGCACCTCGAAAAATTCACATTTGTCTAGAGTGGTAGTTGCTATCAAAGTCACCCCGTAAATCAAACGTTTACGCACCCGTAAATCAAACGTTTACCCCGTTTACGGTAACGTAAACTATAATCAGACTTCTAATCGGATTTGATATTTGGCACTAAACTTGTCACTGGAAATTTAAAATGATAATACAAACCTTTGATGAACTTCTCGTATTCGAGCTGGTACTTGTTCAGACGTCGCACTTTAATGCTGCAGGCCAATTTCACGATCTGACGGGACGCCTCCTCCGCGCGGCACTTTTTCGGCAGGGTCACCCTGTGGACACATCTTATCGTTACCGTTCCGCCGTAAATGCTTTTCTGGTAGCACCCTTATATTTCCTCTAAATTTGATTAAGACCAGTTAAGCGATTTAGCTGTATATCGTACTAAATTAATTAATAAACAGAGGTACTTTCGCATTTATACTATTAGCTTACACATCTGTCATTCGCCGATTTGCATGTCCAGCCCAAATCCTTTAATATACCGCCGAACAGCAGTGTCCGCATTGTTGTGTCCCGGTGCGGGGATAAGACAACCGGTAAAAGAAGCATCCCCCCTCAGGCCTACGCATTTGCAATGTTAACATTTCAGTTTCAGCCCCTACTTGCCACGTTCTCCACGTCTACAGTCGGCGACCGAATTCGAGATCAAAACCCTAACCTCAACGGGCGCACATTCGCTGTGATAACTGCAGTGTAGATATTTTTATCAATAAAGCTTACCCTAATATTACTGGATACACGAGTTCTCATTCATGTTTTTATGAAATAATGTTAAAATAACTAAATAATCAAGATGGGAATTGTCAGATTTTGATCTCGAATTCGACCACCGACTATAGCCTCCCGTGCGATATAAGTTTTGGTTAAAAAGAAACACAGCTTTGTAAAAGAAAATATGAATAAACGAAATATAGGCTTTTAAAATTGTAGGTTTAAATAAAGTTATATCTATTCAGGATTGGTATGTAAGAATGCACAGGAATAAAATAAAGTTCCGTTCATACCTCAAAAAATACAGTCGCATTGTCAAAAAAATATGTTATTTAATACATATATATAGCATTGGGCTCATTATCACACAGGAAACAATGTTTGCAAACTCCACTATATACATTTATACGGGAACTTAATAAAATATTTTTAATTGACACATGTTAGCCTAATTGTGCAAATTCTGGTTATAGAATTATCAACAAGTTTTTAGAGATGTTTGTAATTCTGTAGCTCTGCCTACCCCACTCTGGGAACGAAGGCGTGAGATTGTGTGTATGTGTGTATTTTTAATTGAATTTGACACATATACTTCATCGACAGTTTACATTAGTTTATATAAAACCCTTACGATGACTTAAATCGTAGTTCAACAGTTCGTTATTTGAATATTAAGCAAATATTTATAAAAAACAAGTCATTAAAAAAATGCATGGTATTCCGTAAATTTTGTGTTTGCCCTAGTGCATTTTTAATAAGTAAGAATTTGTTCATCGTGTATTAGGTTACTTTATCTATTTGATATATCGCACTGCTATATCAAAACAGTCGTAACTCAAAATACAACTGTAAAAATACACTACTCTCGCGGGTATAGGAATTAACGACTTCCACGAGAACTACTGATGTGCAAGTTGCGGAAAGTTTCCAAAAAGTTGGAAAAGTTCTAAGAAATATCCGGAAACTTTCACTAGAAATATAGGAAATTTAAATTTAAGAAACGGAAAGTTTCAATCCCCATACAAAATTGTGAGAAGTTTCCGAAATTTTCCTACATGGAATGTTCCGCAATTTTGGAAAGTTTCCTTTGGCACATCCGTAACGCGGACAGAGACGCGGGTAAAAGCTAAGTAATTGATAAATGTTCGTTGACTTACTTTCACTTTAGAAAACTGACCTAAAATATTTGAGCACGCCCTCGAAGTCGTGCTGCAGCAGATCCTTGCGCGAGCGGCTGAGCAGCGCCAGCGCAACTTGGAACAGCGTGTCGATCCCTTGCAGCAGAAACACGTCGAGGATGTGATAGACCTGCCAACAAATGAAAAGCCGGTCAAGTGCGAGTCACAAGCGCGAGCAACTATGAAAAGGCGTTCGACACTGTAGAACACTGGGCCTTCATACACTTACTACGAAGATGCCTAGTAGACAACCGATATGTGGAAGCTATCGAAGCCGTCTACAGCGGAACAACTCTTCAAGTAAAGTTTCATGAGTTGTCACAACCAGGCGCCTATTGCGTAATAAAGTACAAGCTTATACTATCAGCAAAAATCCATACAAAACCACTAATACTATCAGCTTGAACTTTATTATGCAATCGGCCCCAGGGAGTCCATTTTTGAATGTAACTGATGATCGTGAAATCACTATTTTATAAAAGTCGTATTTTTGAATGTCGTCGTTCTAGCGTGATTGAATAATAAACATTTAAACTTTCGCAATTATAAAATTAGTAAGACGCCCGCGACTTCGTACGCGTAAAATTAGTTTCCCGCTACTCCCCACTATTTTCTCTCAAAGGGGGTCGATTTAAAAAAACCTTTCTTAATGCACACAAGGAATACTCCCTCCACATTTCAAGTCCCTAGGTTCAGCGGTCTAGGCCGTTTTATATGTTTAAATAGATATGAAATAGTACATTGATTGATAACCAAGGCTTGAAAGTGACCCACTTCACCCAAAACATTTCTGGCGCTCGAACGAAGTGAGAGCGCCAATAGTTCAAGGGAAAATGGGTAATTTCACCCGAGTTTGACACTCTACTTTTCATTTCGACTGTGAGGAAAGTAAAATACTACACGCACATTTTATAAAAGAGATGGAATATATTCGTAATAAAGGTCAAATTTCTTGTTCCGCACGGATGTTATAAGCTCCTTGGTCGTGACCAACTCGATTACTTTGGTAATGTTGGCAGTATGTGTATTTTCTAGATGGCCATGCCGAAACGTGAAATAAAAGTGTCGGGCTATGCTATCATAGCATTATGGCGGGCAGCAGAATAGAGGAATAATATTAAATTTTGATTTTCTGTAATTGCGAAAATAATAGACCGGTCGTAAAATGATTAATATGAACCTATAGATCGTAATAAATACGACTTTTAACGTATAGCCGAGGTTAGATGTATGAAAAGCTTTTATTTTAATAATATGACGTAGCTCAATTATCTTAGACTCCGTGGCCAATCGTAACTATTAAAAAACAATACTTTCCACCCTAGAGGTGAAAACGCAATTTTCCACCTAGCTATCTACCCATTCAAATTAAACTTTACGAACAGGAGAGATGAAAATTAAATGTTTTCTGCTGGCATAGAACTTGTTTAACGCATCCGGCAGTGCGCATGGGCGAGCGACGAGGCGCGCGGCGCCAGCGGGTGCTCACCAGCGGCAGCGGGAAGCGCGCGGTGAACACGGTGAGGAACCACTGCGACGCGAACATGTGCGGCTCCACGCCCAGCTCCTGGAAGTGCGTTCGCAGGTCCGCCAGGTGCTCCTTAACAAAACAATATCAGCCTTTTAAAATAAACTCAACAAAACAAAGCGATTAATGAACTAATCTTCCGATGTAGTTATCCCGAATTAATTGTATAGAAATGAACTATTTCGTTTCCAAAGAAAACGATAGCTTTGTTGAGATATAACAGTTCAGTTTTGTGTGTGTGCTACCCAGCACGGGTAACACAAGTTGTATTTTCTCGTTTGTCGCTCAGTGCGTCTCTATCGTTACAGACTAGATAGAATGGGAGATCCGAGCGACAAACATGTCGCGGACATCATGTGCTGCGTTGGGAGCTAGCAAAACTATCTTATATACAGCTTATTTTAGTGATATAAGCAGTCGTATATGCATGACAGAAACGTTTCTATCATTGGAAAGTGGCCACAGTTTTACAGCTGTTTGATGATATATTGTGTGTATTTTAGCACCGCCTATCACAATTTTGTTACAAATCCGAGTTATTAAAGTGTCATTTAAGTCTTTTTAGTGTTATATTAATGATATTTTGATCACAATATCACTAAATAATCATATAATAGTTGCCACGACGCAGATATATAACTATTTGTAGCTATTTTGGTGATTGTGATCCATCCAACTTCTGTGTGTATTGATGTGATGAGTGAACAAATTATTTTACACTTCTCATGCTCTTAAAATATTACTTTAGTCTATGCACATCGGTACTGAAGCTCTTTATTAATCTCTAGGGACTAAGATATTATTATTTTCATTGACTTTGGAAACCTCTAAACAGCCAATCACGGTGTTTCTGAATGGAGGATTATCGCCATTTTCAGTGTTTGTTTATGGACCATTTTTAGGCAGTGGAAATAACCTCAAAATGACAACTGTGCAGTAATAATTAAAAAAAAATGATTTAATTTCTTGAAACACGATTAATGATTACGAATATGAATCTATTTAATTATATTAAGGATGAATTCATTTTATTATGCATGGTCCAATTAGTTTTAAAATAGTTTTCAAGTTTGAACCTGTTGGGTAAATATGCAAGCAATTAAAGCGGCATTACACAAAAAAAAAAACCGCGGAACAAATTTGTAAGCAACTTTCTTATAATCAATATTGTAATTTTGTAAAGAACGTCGTCAGTGCCGGATTGAGCAAGCAAGGGGTCCGTAGCAAATTCTATAAAGAGACCCCTGGTTTGTATAGGTTAAAGGTTGTGGCGGGCTCTTTTCCGCAACAAGGCGACTTATATATGCGCCTATTTTGCGTGGGGGTTTTTTTAGGTTATTCTGCTGTAGAATATCGAGTGGATTATTCATCCTATCATCAACCCTGATGGATATGAGTACACGCATACTGATGTAAGTACTAAAACAGGAGAATTTCTACCAGACAAGCATTTTAGAGGTTAGAGGTGGGTGCGCGGGGCCCGTAGTATTTGCTACTCTTACGTGGCTAATCCGGCACTGAACGTCGTTTTTTTTCCTCGCATTCAAAGTAAAAAGTAGAGTGTTTAACGCGAGACTAAACAACCATAATGACACTCGAACTTTAGCCACTCTCGCTCGCCCGCTCGCTCGCGTGGCTAAATATCTCATGTCATTATGGCTTGCTTTAGTCTCTTGTGGAACAATCTACTATTATAGAAAATCATTAACGAAACGGAGTACAAGATATGCTCTGAAAAGTATTTTTTTTATCTTGCTGTTCATGTGCATGTATTTGAGATTTTGAGGTGAATTTCACTTGCGCTCACAATTTCATCGATGAAATAATATAGCATTATACGTATTTTTTTCACGCGCCCCCGATGTTTTGATATTTGATTAAATAATAAATAAATTTAAAATATGAATGAATTGGAAATCAACAAAGTTACTGATATATTATTATTTAGTAGCACTATGGCGCCATGATGAAAAAATACTTGGAGAGTAATGGCCGCCTTTTTGTGATAAATAGATGTTGAAAGTTCTCTTAACGAGCATAAACTGTTTAGATAGAAGTCATTTGCAGCTATTATGTGCTGTTTGAGCGTTATATCAAACAAAAACTCGTTTTCAAGTTACTATATGGCGATACAAGGGTCTTGCAAAAGTAATCTTACAACTCCTTAGTGTTACTATAGATTACTTATCACGTTTATAGTTAAGCGAAAAAATAGATGCATATTAACTGCAAGGTATTGTTTTATATCACGGATTAGATCCATGCGTACCGGATATGTCACGAGCGCTAAACGACAGGTTAACAGGTGGAGGCACGTTCAATCTGATGACAACCCGGCTGACCTCGCATCTCGAGGGATTAAAGCAAGCGAGTTACCCGACAACGACCTTTGGTGGACTGGACCAGAGTGGCTGCGAATAAAGGACGCTAACTTTAATAAGATCGCTACAATTCCACGCACAGATTTAGAGGCTAAGAAGTCCTTCCATACTAATATTGAGGAATCACCAATATGGGAAAGATTTTCTTCGTTGCCGAAAATGAAAAGAATACTGGCTCATTGCAAACGAGTTATCAATCGCCATGATAAAAGGGAAGATTTTTTGACTTTATAAAAATATTATCAAAATCTAGTATTTGATCAAGAAATTAAAGGTCTTAAGAAAAATGGCCGAGTTAAGCGTAAAAGCTCGATAATTAGTCTAACGCCGTACTTGGATGAGTATAATGTTTTGAGAGTCGGAGGGCAGCTACATAAAGCAGACTTACCTGAAACTGAGAAGCATCCTATCATTGTACCTGGCAAACAGCATATCACCAAGTTGATTATATCCGAAGCTCACGAACGAACCTTCCATGGAACTATCCCGCAGACCATAACATACATTCGAAGCAAGTTCTGGATAATTGGACTCAAGTCAGCCGTTCGAAGGTTCATGAGAAATTGTATAGTCTGCATAAAAAATGAAGCTTCAACGAAACACCAACTAATGGGCCAGTTGCCCTCTTCAAGGGTCACAAAGCAGCGTGCCTTTTACCACAGCGGTGTCGACTACGCCGGTCCTGTACACTTAAGAACCTCAAAGGGTCGTGGTCACAAGTCCATTAAGGGGTATATATGTTTATTTGTCTGCATGTGCACACGGGCAATCCATCTTGAGGCCGTAACTGATCTCACAGCACACGCATTTATAGCAGCTTTCAGGAGGTTTGTGGCTCGACGAGGTCATTGCGCACATATATGGAGTGACAACGGGACCAACTTCATTGGCGCCGATAAAGAGTTAAAGGAGATGTTCACAAAGGGTACAAGGAACGTAACTAATGAAATTGCTGCACTCCTAGCTAATGACGGTACCACTTGGCACTTTATCCCTCCAAGATCGCCGAACTTTGGTGGATTATGGGAGGCTGGAGTTCGTTCAGCGAAGTGCCATATTGCAAGAATCAACGGGACTACAAAATTAACTTATGAAGAAATGACAACATTATTGGCACAAGTCGAAGCCTGTCTCAATTCTCGCCCACTGTGTCAATTAGATGAGACGGTAGACACTCTGGAAGCCCTTACACCGGGTCATTTTCTCATCGGAGAACCTTTAATCAGTATCCCGGATAAAGACCATGATATCCCGAATAAAGGTAACATACATTTGCTAACTCGGTGGCAACTTATTCAAACCCAAATGCACGATTTTTGGAGAAAATGGAAGTCCGAGTATCTCAACACACTTCAACAAAGACGTAAATGGCATGATATTGTCCCGTCGCCCAGCGTTGGGGATATGGTGATTATCAAGGAGGAAGAACTACCGCCCGCAAAATGGCTGCTGGGAATAATCGCAGAACTGCATCCCGGCACAGACCAATTGGTACGCGTGTTGTCAGTGCGATGCAAGGGCGACAATATATTAAAGAGACCCCTGTCAAAATTAATATTGTTACCTAAAAACCCAGATGTGTGATTTGATTAATAGGTTGTGGTGGGCGGTTAAAATCATTTGCTTTGTTTTCACAACTTATAAATAGGTACATGTTTTTACTATAATGTTCCTACAAACTATTACTCTCCTTTGCTTTTACGTCGGTTAGTACCTTATACAAACCGAATGTATACACTGTTTGTTTAACCATGTAAACAGCTGACGAGCTGGTGTCGCTAATTACTATAGTATATGTAGTTAATAATCTCGCATAACCTGATAGTAAACAAACTCGTATAAGTTACCTACTTAACTTAGTTAAGGTTTCGTAAAATGGCTAATTTATTATATTATTTGTTGTGTTGGCACTTAATTGTTTATGTTACAGTTTTATTTAGTGTTTAAGTAACATTCAATCAGGTTACTAAACCATTTTGTTTGACAAGAAAGGGTTGTGGTTTTAACGTATTTACCTACTACTCTTGAAGTTTGTTGTAAGTACCGTCTTCTATAAGTGAAATATCGTAGGTATATCTCATAAGGTGTCATAGATAATTTAATTGTGTTGTTTATATTTATTTATTTGGTCCGTTTAAATCAATCATTAACCATACAGTCCATTAAAGTTAAATACGTAACCAAATAATAAGCGATGTAAATAAACAGTAACTGCTATTGAAAGATGTGTACCTACCTACCTCAAGTTTTAATTGTATTGTCAATTGTATACTTATGAAGCATATATATGCAGTTGTTAGGTCCGCGCTAGTCGCTTTGTACCTACTGACAAGTGACCTTTCACTTAATATACGTTCGTAGCTTAAGTTTATTGCTAATTCAAGATTTATTTTACATACTGGTGGTGGCAATTAATATGAGGACCTAAGTAGATGTATAACGTTAGCCGTAAGTAACCTTGCGTTGTTATTTAAAACCGATTGTTTTGGTGGGCGGTATGTCGCATCATAAGCCGCCGTTCTAGCTATAGATATGGTTATACATACTGACACCAGTCCGAATAAACTTTACCTGAGAGAAGACGCGTTTTTAATAGCACAAATCACCTGCATTGAAAATCGGATCTTATCCCCGTAGAAACAACCGTTGGCCTCAATGCCAGCATAATAATTCTGAGTTGAAACCATTTCGTGACAACAAGACTCTCGTCTATGTCAGTATTTTCTTTCGTTTGTCTGTTTGTCACGAGTAAATGGTTTTTCTTTCTTTTAACACTAAGTGTTAAACAGTAAGCATAAATATGTATTTGTATTATTTCTAAGCACCTACTTAAAAACTAAAAAATTGAAATTGAAATCACGCACACTTGCGATAAAATATAATCGATTTATGTACCTATATATATATATATATATATATATATTAAAAAACCTTTGTGTAAATCTGGTCTTACTTGAACATCAAAATGTCACTTTACTGAACACAACTAAAAGTCAGACTAGAGGCTCTTTTAATTGCTCTTATTCATATTATTTTTATTGCAATTGACTTTACCCGAACGTTAAAAACTTTTTAAGAGCTATTGCACTGTACACCATTTTATTTATGGAGTATTCACTTCGCGCTTAATATAATAGCCATGAAGAAAATCACTAGGTTTTTAGTTTGCGTCTACAAGAGACGGTGACTGATAAATACTCGTAATAGTGTCGATTTGTCAGGATCGTAGCAGGTGGAAAGAAGTGGTCTCTGCCTACCCCTCTGGGGCACAAGCGTGAATTAATGTATGTATGTATGTATGTATGTTCTTCCGTAGTTACCTCCATAAGCCTGTCGAGCTGATGCAGCCTCATATACAGAGCTTCGAACCCGTCCTTGTACAGTTCTCGCAAGCCGTAACCGTACATGAGACGAACCAGCAAACAGAACGCTTGCTCTTCCGGCATCTAAACAATATGGTACAATATTAGGTCATTTTTATAAGCGATCCCGTTACATCTATGCAAACTTTCCAGCAGACCAATTTTAAAGGAGTGTTACTTTTTTTATACAGGTAATTGATATAAACTACCTAGTAGGAACTAAGCGCCGCCGCTAATGACTCAAGAAGATTTACTAACTCCGATGCATAAACGTTCAAGTTAAGCCGACAGTTTACAAGTATCCTGAACACTTTTAATCCACGAAAGCGTGCCGCGTCTCTCAAAAGCGCATTGCACAGTTACATGAATGTATGTAAAATTAAATATTTCATTCATTTGTGGATTTCATGGGTTAAAACATAATAATCTTCATAGCGGACTCAAACTCTGACAGTAGCGTCACCATTTATTTATGAGAATATTATTTATCTACAATCATATCATAAGTCCTCCATTATGCGTTCACAACCCGTAGGCAATGACCAGCATTACCTGTGGTAGTAGGTGACAGCGATGACAGCTGTTAATTTTGGAAGATGTTCCAAATTTGGATCTCATTACCTTACAATATTCGATAACGTAATGTCAAAATTACGTAACAGCTGTCATCGCTGTCACCTACTACCACAGGTAAGGTAATGCTCGTCGTTTGCCTTTCGGGTTCTGAACCCGCTCGTCGCTTGTCGCTCAGTGCATTTCTATCGTTACGGACTAGAAAGAAAGGGAGATCCGAGCGACAAACAAGTCGCGGACAACATGTGCTAGCCGGGCAGGTAAGGTAATGCTGGTCATTTGCCTATTGGCTTCTGAACCCATCTTAGAGTACTTGTAATAAGTATGTGTGTAGATAATAGTAGTTTACGTGACGGTTGCGTAATTCTAATTATGCAGAGTCTCGTACAATACTTTATCTACACACATATTATAAGTACTCTAAGATGGGTTCAGAAGCCAATAGGCAAATGACCAGCATTACCTTACCTGCCCGGCTAGCACATGTTGTCCGCGACTTGTTTGTCGCTCGGATCTCCCTTTCTTTCTAGTCCGTAACGATAGAAATGCACTGAGCGACAAGCGAGAAAATACAACTTGTGCTACCCGTGCTGTGGTAGTAGGTGACAGCGATGACAGCTATAACGTAATTTTGAAATTACGTTATTGAATATTGTAAGGTCCAATCTTCCAAAGTTAACAGGTGTCATCGCTGTCACCTACTACCACAGGTAATGCTGGTCATTGCCTACGGGTTTTGAACGCATAATAGACGACTTATGATATGAGTGTAGATAAAGTATTGTACGAGACTCTGAGTAATTAGCATTCCGAATCCGTCACGTAAACTACTATTATGTCATTAAAAATCAAGAGTATTTTATTAAGAATTATGATATACATAAGTTGAATACAAGAAATCTCTATAATAAATTACCTGACGTAGGTTTAAAGTTACCATTTCCAGTACTTAAAAATTACTTGAAAAAGTCGTTGATGTCTAAAGCTTACTATAGGGTCGAGGACTATCTAACAGATAAAAATGTTTGGCCTGAACTAAACACCTAAATAACTTAATAATAACTTAGTCATAAAAATATGTAAATATTGTTTAATGTCTAGGGGACACGGTTTCTGTAGGAGATTTGTATTGAAACTTTTTGCTTGGTTGTCGCATCGTCATAGATGAGTATTTTTTATTTTTATTTACTGTAGATATTTATTTAATTTTCTGTAAATTAGGATTTTTATAACAAATATTAAAATATAAAACTAAAATAACAATACTGATACAAAAAATTAACAGTTTAAATAACCTAACCTACGAGTGCCGCCGGCAGGCGGGGCAGGCCTCAAGCTACCGGTGGTTAGGGCTGCAGAGAGAGGAACCTCCTCACAATACGTGCCGTGTCGAGGAGTACTGCCTTCTGTATCTGGCCCTTGATCCAGCCATCCAGCGAGAGTCTCTTGAGGTGTTGGTCGAGACTCTTCGCTATAAGACCGTTTGCCGAAACAACTATCGGGACAATGATCGTCGAGTCAACCATTGAACATACCACATTGCGCTCACCTCGTGAGCCAATTCAAGGTACTTGCTGAGTTTGTCCTTCTCGGCTTTCACGAGGTTCTCGTCATGCGGGATGGTGACGTCGACGAGTACTGCCCGGCGTTAAGATCGATCTGACAACACGATATCAGGCTTATTGATAACAATAGTCCTGTCTGTGATGACAGATCGATCCCAATAAATAATAAATAAATAAATAAATAAATATCAGGGGACAATGTCACACCAATTGAGCTAGTCCCAAACTAAGCTCTAGGCTTGTACTATGGGTACTAGACAACGATATAAATACTTATATAGAGAAATATATACTTAAATACATAGAAAACATCCATGACTCGGGAACAAATATTCACGCTCACCACACAAATATCTGCCCTTACCGGGATTTGAACCCAGGACCTCTAGCTTCGTAGGCAGGGTCACTACCAACTAGGCCAGCGCGTCGTCAAACAGACGTAGCATTACTATTTATTATTACTATTATTAGTTCTTGTGAAAATTCTGAGCTTTGACTCAATTTCTTGCTCAACTACGCGTGATATATGTATATGTTTTTTATGTAAGATTCATTATTTTATATAAAAAAGTTTTATAATTGTATAATATCAGGCAATATTTAAAAACGACTGTCTGTTGAGTTTCTTGCGGTGTTTCTTCTCAACAGTGGTCTCTGGCGAAGCGCTGGTAGATTTTTGACGTGTAAAAGTGTCCGTGCGGCCTACTTCCTGAATAAACATCTTTTGTATTTTAAACAATAAAAAATGTAACAATCAATGAATTGTTTAAGTTACGACTGTTTTTCGTGTAACAACTCACGTGTAGGAGCAGTGTGGCGGCGAGGAAGCTCAGCCCCTGGCAGTAGCCCACCTCGACGTCGTAGACGGCGTAGGCGCGCGCCATGCGGAGCAGCGAGTCCTGGCCCAGCCCGCCCGCCTCGCGGAAGAAGTCGTGCGCGGGGAACGTGCGCGCGATGTCCCGCTGGATCACTGCTTCAAACGGGCAATCCTGCGCACCGTATATGCTTCACGTCAACTACTATATTTTTACATATATGTATATAATAAGACATAAAAAATATGCAAAATGTGAAACAAACAACTTAAAACTTTATTAATTAACGATCCAACAGGAATCTGTTGCGTTGTTCTGGTGTTGCCACACAAAATAGTCTATTAGTCCTTGTTAACGTTTTTAAGCGTGAATTCATATTGTTTTTTATTTTTACATTTCCTGTTTATAATTGTCGCTAGTGTTTGTAATGTTACCTATTAACTGTCTACTGTTACCCGTTTTATGTTTAATTTAGGTTAGTTTTTAAGTCAGTGTCCATCTGACAATCAGCGCAGGCACAATGCTGGGGGAATGTCTTCCTGTTACTTTATATATATTTATTCCTATTATTTTTCTTCTTTGTGCGTTGAATAAATGATTTGTATTCTATTCTATTCTAATTACAAAGTTTATTAACTTATCAAAGCTGGACCGCATTTTCATGAAACCCTGCCTCTCGTAGCTTAGAAAGATCGCGCACTAAAGCAAAATTCTGCACTGCGCCGATTCTCCATCAACAGTAGCCGGATGAACCATTAAATGATACTTGATAACTTTAGGAAGGGACCGAACTTTTACTGCTAGATTGTGAATAAATAATGCCTTGTGTTGAAACCTAGACAATCGCTGAGGCAGTTTTGTTGTGTTTGACTGGCCGGTTTGGTCGCTTACCTTGCTTATGAGCGTGCGGTAGGTCTCCATTAGCTTGTCGTTCTGGTCGACGCCGGCAAGCCGCAGCCACACCTCGCCGCGCAGCGCCTCGGGCACGCCCACGCGCACCAGGTGGTTGAGCGCGCGCGGCCGCGGGCCCGTCCAGCTGCACGCAAATCAATGACCTATAGTGTACCGCTATACTGACTATGGAACATAAACTCTAACTAAACGATACACTTGTAAACAATTTTTTTATCATAAAAGTTAACATTTTCAATGCTGTATTAGTTATATGTTATTTATAGTCCATATATAGCGGATTAGTTTTCCCCAACTCAACTAATATATGCGTCTATTTTGCGTGTATTTGTCTGTCCTTTACAAATAATCTAGAAATCATTTTTACGAATGGAATTTCCACGCGTCGTTGCATGTTTAATTGTTTATATATTAGATTGGGAGGTAAACGGGCATGTGGGTTACCTGACGGGAAGTAATCACCACCGCCCATAAACATAATATACGTACCTGTCTACGCGCACCGTCCGATTATCCCGTTCCCATACCTACCCTGTCTAGCCCATATTTGAGTGTGTACAGTGTGATTTTCCATTATAAAAATTTAAAAAACTTGAATTATCATTATCGCTCTTCTTATTAACTTACAAAGTCTTTACTTTCTCCTTCTTGTCTAACCAAAAAAAGTGCACGCATGACGACGTGTCCTTGGGTGTGGCCGCCGTACGACGTGTTATTCATTCGGTGTGGCCGCAATTTTCTAACATTTAGCACGACATTGAGTGACATTTGCGCATCACGCCTATAGCATAGCAAGCACTATTTGCATCTAATCTTTATATATTTTTTAAATATATCAATCATTTATTCAGTAAAATTAATAAATACTTACAAAAATTCTTAACTTATGACTAGCTTAAGCCTAGTCAAAAAGTCTCCCCCGAGTTGCCCCTGGCCCAAAGGTACCCATCACACTGGCCGCGTTACCACGTTGAATGGCGATGGACAACCTTTGCACCAGGTACGAACCCGCGCGGGCGTCAGACCCCCTCTCCTTTTACATTGACATAAGTATAAGGACTACAAGGTATTTCTTCGTCACAAAATGGCAGACGAAAAAATTAGCAAGCTTAAGAAAAGCAGTTTGAAAATCAGTATCAGCGGCTGGTGTCCACAGCTCGGACACTCCTCCCTGCAAACACCGACAAAACCGGCGATGCTCGGCGACGGTCAGGTTCCGTAACAAGCTACAACGACGCTAAATCAGGTGGGACTTGCAATCATTCTAACCGATTTCATTTGCCTAAAATTTACATTCCGCATTTCAATGGCAGCTATCAACACTGGCTCGAATTTTGAGACACCTTTTCATCCATGATCCATGACAATGATGGATTAGATAATGTAAGTAAATTTCACTACCTTCGAGCATCCCTCCAAGGAAACGCAGCTATGATCATAAAAAATATAGATTTCAGTAATGACAACTAAGAAATAGCGTGGAATTTGTTATGTGACACGTGTGTGTTTGTTTGTTGTGTGTGTGTTTCAACAATTCCCGATTATTAGTAAACAATCATGTACAAGCCTTATTTAATGTTAATCCCATTACAAAAGAATCAAGCAGGACTATACGTTACCTAGTAGACACAACTAATAAAAATATAAGAGCACTAACCTTGCTGAAACAACCGACCCAACACTGGGACACATTGATAATTCATATGATGGCGGCTAAATTAGATGTTGTCACAAACAGAAAGTGGGAGGAACACCGTAACAATAGTTCGGAACTCCCAACCATTACTGAATTTTGTACATTTTTACATAACAGGGCTGATTTATTGGAAACCTTAGAGGATAACAAAGGTATGAACAAACACTCTAAAGTAAAGTATAGGTCTAAAAGTTTTCCAGTTGTCACCGAGTCACAGCCCGGTCCATCTAAATATAATAAGTCTAGCAAATGTCCCATGTGTAACAACGAAGAGCACACTTTATATCTCTGCAATAAGTTTAGAGAATTAACTATTGAAGCACGTGTAGCAAAGGCTAAATAATTAAAAGTATGTTTAAATTGCTTACGCCCAGGCCATATCTAGAACAAGTGACAGTCACTACATTGTCGTTATTGTCGTTACAAACATAACAAATTACTGCACATTGAAAAACAGTCACCGCTGGATTCAAATGATCATAACCCTGAGGCAATCAGTGATAGTGTTGCTTTACCTGTCGACACTACTCAAACCCCATATGAGATAACAAACAACGTGGCCCTGTCCACAAGTGCCAGTCAGCCTACTACTGCTCCGCAAATACTTCTATTCACAGCGATGGTGCGGGCGTACGACGCTCAAGGCGGCTCACACACAGCCCGGCTCCTGCTCGACAATGGAAGTACTACAGTCGTAACCGACGAGTTATACGGTAAGCTGGGTCTGCCAAGACGCAGTACACGATCTACAGTATCAGGTATCTGCAATCAATTTTCTAAAAGCACACAATTATGCAATCTCACCTTACAGTCATTCTATAGCGACTACAAGCTTAATGTAGACTGCCTTATTTTGAAAGAAATAACTAAAGCTTTGCCGTCAAAACTTGTACACAAACATCCCTAGTTGGCAGATCCATCTTTCAATATACCGTCTGCTATAGATATACTTGTTGGTACTGAAATCTTTTGGAATGTTATTAGCCACAATTCCATTGATTTAGGAAAAAATCAACCTAAATTATATGAGACCAAATTAGGATGGTTAATGTCAGGTTATGAAGGACATGCTAGTTCGGTGACACATCACTGTCACTTCATTGACCAGGAAGAAAACCTGAATCGCTTCTGGGAATTGGATTCTATCGCCATTGAACACACATTATCATCAGAAGAGCGGGCTTGTGAAATTTGCTTTGCTGAAAATACTTATCGAAATAATGATGGACGCTTTGCAGTAACTATGCCCTTAAAGGGCAAACCTTCAGAATTAGGAGATTCTTATTTCATGGCTAAGACCAGATTGCATTCCCTTGAACGCAGATTCAATAAAAATCCAACATTCAAAGAAATGTATCACGACTTCATCAGAGAGTATGAAAAATTAGGTCACATGACTTTGAATACCACCCAGAGACATCTCTCAAACTGTGAGCGTAATAAGGACATTTCATGCTATATGCCCCATCATGGTGTGCTTCGTGAATCGAGTACTACAACGAAATTGCGCACATTCTGAACCGCTTAAGACATATACTTTAAATACTCTGACGTATGGGACTGCCAGCGCCCCCTACCTAGCCACGAAATGTCTTTCAAGCTTAGCTGATACTGTAGAGGATGATGATGTTAAAATATCGATTAAAAGGGACTTTTATGTCGATGATTATTTAGGTGGTGGAAACACAAAGGATGAAGTTATCCGTAAATGTAAAGGTGTAATTAAAGCCCTATCATCAGCGAAATTTAATTTGAGGAAATTTCAGTCAAACAATTTAGATATTTTGCAAGACTTATCAGGTGACAAAACACAATTATACATATTACACCTGTCTAATATTCAAAACAACCCACCTAAAACACTAGGTCTCTATTGGCAATGTGACGCAGACTCACTATCATTCTTAATTAATATTAATTTAAATGAAAAAATTACAAAACGCCATATTTTATCTGTAATTAGTCAGGTCTTTGACCCTTTGGGACTCATAGGCCTCACGATAGTAGAAGCAAAAATAATAATGCCAAAATTATGGCAACTAAAAATCGATTGGGTTTCAAGAGGTACCAGAAGACATAAAATTATGTTGGATCTCATTCTCAGATAAACTCTCACATTTGAACAATGTTAAAATCCCTCGATGGGTACTTCAAGATAACTATGACACAATTGAATTGCCTACATTCACAGACTCGAGCGAGCAGTGCTACGGAGCCTGTACATACACACGCTCGATAAACAGTAACGGTACAGTTCATGTTCAATTAATAGCGTCAAAGAATAAAATCGCCCCTGTCCGTACTACTACCATACCACGTCTAGAATTATGTGCGGCTCTAGTAGGTGCTAGATTGTGTGCTAAAGTTTTAAGCTCAATAACCTTACAAGTTGAATGCAGATACTGGTCCGACTCTACAATCGTTTTGGGTTGGCTGTCGACACCAGGTCACAAATTAAAGCCTTTCGTTCGCAACCGCGTTAACGAGATTAACGATACTACGACCGGGAGCTCTTGGAGCTACGTACCTTCTCTTGAGAACCCAGCGGATCTGGTTTCTCGAGGTGTGAAGGCTGACCTTATCAGTTCATCCTCGCTGTTGTGGCATAGGCCTCAATATTTAAAACATGATGAATCTTTGTGGCCAAAAATGCCCAATACTAACAAAAAACAAGATTTGACAGACCTAGTTTGTCATTTAACACAGGGTACAAATACAACAGAAACAAACCCTATTATAACCCTCATACATAAAATGACTAATTTTACTCGTCTGATACATACCTTTGCTTATGTACTGAGGTTCATATTTAATTGCAGAAATAAAAAAAACCGTAGGTCACAAACCGACCTAACGTTAAACGAAATTAAAACATCAACTACAATACTTATAAAAACCGCTCAAGGCCAAATGTTCCAAGTAGAATACAATTTATTAAAATCACAAAGCCCATTACCGGTTAAAAATAGGCTTTCAAGTTTTTCTTGATGCGAATAATGTAATGCGGATCGGAGGCAGGCTTGATAATTCACCATATACATATGATGAAAAACATCCCATTTTACTGTGTGCCAAAAATCAGTTAACAAATTTTTTTTTTTGTTCCATTCAGGCCCACTGCTGCTATTGGCAGATATTGGTCATAATTATTGGCCACTAGGTGGCAGAAACCTTACTCGCTTAGTTGTCAAAAAATGTATAATATGTTTCAGGAACAAAGCCAAAACTGTTCAACCTACTATGGGACAACTGCCCACGAATAGGACATCCTTACAATTTCCATTTCTGCACTGTTCTGTCGACTATGCCGGGCCAGTGATGATAGCTGACAAAAAGGGTCGCGGTTGTAAATTAATCAAGTCCTACCTTTGTATATTTGTATGTTTCACAGTAAAAGCTGTGCATTTGGAGGTTAGGGCGCATCGTCTCTCCACCAAAATCGTCCCATTCGCAAAACGTCTTCTCTGCAAAATGTTCCGTCTGGACAAAGCTTGTTTAAGTAGAGATAAGAGATGGCCAATAATAATCTCTACATTGGCCATAGTGTGGAATGGGGACTCCACATATCAACTCACCTTTGATTTACCCTGGCGGACCAACTAGTAACAATATGACTAATATGTCCTTTATATACCATGCTCAACAATCGTAGCAGTAATAACATGCATAGTCGTAGCATTTTAATTTGTTCATCACACGGGACTACCTCCATATAATGCAGGTAAGGGCCTGGACACATGTCCACGGCACGGTGCCGTACGCCGTGAAACGGCGCGGTGCCGCCACCGTGAGACGGTACGTCGACACGGTGCCGTGTACGGCGCGGCGCCGTAGTAAGGCACGTTGCCGCGACGTGCAGATACACGGT
Organism: Acleris literana; assembly: GCA_946894065.1. NCBI lineage: Eukaryota > Metazoa > Arthropoda > Insecta > Lepidoptera > Tortricidae > Acleris > Acleris literana. The sequence continues at coordinate 26,446,051 of OX335668.1, read as the reverse complement.
GCCGTCATTCATAATAAAGTGCAATATTAAGCCCAATGTCCTGCGCGTAGAGTTTAAAATAGTTGAAGCCGTTGTCACACGGCACCGTGTATTTGCACGACGCGGCAGCGTGTCTTTCTACGGCGCCGCGCCGTACACGGCACCGTGACGCCGTACCGTCTCACGGTGGCGGCACCGCGCCGTTTCACGGCGTACGGCACCGTGCCGTGGACATGTGTCCAGGCTCTAACGAAGAAACGTTTTGCGAAGAAGTCATTTTGTGAAAGAGACGTGTTGCGAAGGGGTCTTTTTGCGAAAGGGACGGTTTGGGAACGGGACTTTATTTATGTGAAGGGACGTTTTGCGAACGGGACCTTTTGCAGAAGGGTCGTTTTGCGTAAGGGACATTTAGGTAAGGGACATTTCGCGAAAGGGACATTCTGCGAGTGGGACGTTATGCGCCCTAACCCATTTGGAGCTTGTTACAGATCTAACCAAAGAAGCGTACTTAGCTGCGCTACGCCGTTTTATGTCACGTCGTGGCAAACCTTTGACAATTACGTCAGATAACGCAAGTAATTTTGTCGTTGGTTGTAATGAGTTAAATTCTTTTTCTCCCACATGCTCGGAAATGTTAACTTTACTGTTGTAAAATCAGTCCGCGAAGTTCTGAGTTCCAGGTCCAGGCAAAATAAAAAAAACAAAGTTATTATTTACCAACGGCAGCGGCCGCGAAAAATGTATGAAATTTCATTACGTACCTGGTGTTTTACTTTTTAAAACCATGTTTGGGCTAGGATAACTATCTCCAAACAGCCAAACACTCGTGCAATCAAAATTCTTCCTTGTATATTTTACTTTTTAAATGCCATAGACCAAAAAGTTAAGCCTTTTCAAACAGCGTTTACAACGTATTTAAGAGTGTGTCAAATAGTTTGACTTTTTTAAATAGAAATTGCGTTCATAAACAAAATAAACTGCCGAGATAACATAAAGGCGTAATAAATGTTATAGTTTAAACTGTATTTTATCCAAATTGAATTTATTACGTTTCAATTTGTGATTTTATGTAATGCTTGATTTCAGTGTTACACTAAATCATACGTTTCTGTTCTTTTTTTCAAGGAAATGTTGGGACATTATTAACGAGTTTAATATTATTAACAATTGTGTTAAATTTCCTCACATTGTTGGAAAAAAACACTATACAAGCCTCGACCGGGAAGGGCCGTTGCTGGACTCGTATATAGCGCGGCCTCGACTGCGTCTCGGCCACGCTAACTCTACTCGTCCCGCAACGGCCTATTTCCCGGTCTGTGCAGTAATGTACTATTATTTCAACGTCCAATATTGCTGCTCATCTTGCCGATGAAGGGATTCGATTGCTATTCACCCCTGCATACTCTCCACATTTTAATGGATTGGTAGAAGGTGCCTTCCGTTCCAATCAATTTCATTTAAAAAGACTATTAAACCTAACACATTTAACTTACGAAGAAATGTCGACATGTCTCACTCAAGTAGAAGCTATATTAAATTCCCGACCCCTAACTCCACTTTCCACTGAACCCTCAGACATGCTAGCGTTGACCCCTGCCCATTTCCTAACTGGACGCACCCTCACATCCGTGCCATGCCCACAGATTGCCGAGGATGCGAACATCAACTTGCTTCAACGCCACAAGCGGATAGAAGCAATAAAGCAACACTTCTGGCGCAGATTCAGTAATACATTTCTATACTTCAACAGAAAACCAAATGGCACAGATCCACTGATGGCCTGAAATTAGATACGCTTGTGCTAATTAAAGACAGGACGACACCACCTCTACTGTGGTCACTCGGACGCGTGACCCACGTTTATCCAGGCATCGAAGGGACCAGCCGGGTAGGTACTATCAGAAGAGGATGGAATAACCTCTGTCCGCTGCCGGATCAAGACGACGACCTTGACACCGCCGCGTCCGCACGTAAAGTCTGTTCATGGTATGGCAGGTTTTAGGTTATAATAATATTAATAATATAAGGTCTGCTCATCCTTACTTGTCTTATATAGTAAACAACTTTCTAACCTGAAAATGAACCTTTTTTGGCTAAAACAGCTCTTTTATCGTAAATAAAGTAAACCGAGTTAACATTTTGGACATCACTTGGCCAATTGTCTGTGATTGCTTTATTTTGTTTAAAATAGCTGTTTTAGCCAAAAAAAGGTTCATTTTGAGGTAAGAAAGTTGTTTACTATGTAAGACAAGTAAGGATGAGCAGACCTTATATTATTAATATTATTATAACCTAAAACCTAGAATTAAACGCCTAAATAATACAGTCCACTTTTCAATACCTACCTTAGGACTCCACATACCTTCTGAGAACCTGCGCCCAATTTTCAAGCACATCCTCGCCGCAATCCTTAGAAACCTCGCCGGTCCCACTGAGCAGAGGCTCATCGCCATCTTGGAAAGAAAACCAGCTCAGTTATTTGTTATATTAAAATAAACTGTATTATTGAAATCAAGCTAATTTATTTTATTACAAACTTTATGTGATGACAAGTCGGGCAGAAAATAAGAAAGTATGTTACTCCGCTAGCACAAGTTGCCCGCGTTTGTTTATCTCTAGGTAATTTCTTATTTCCCCGTCCAAAACAAAAGAGAGGTACTGAGCGACAAGCGACAACACAACTTGTGCTAACCGTACAGCAATAACATTGCTCGTCGAGTCAAAAAATATCTGACACGCTCTAATGCGTCAAGTAAAAAAGATATTTAACCCAATTTTGTTCCCAATGTTGGCAAGATATTATGGCTGGTGACTGTGGAGTTAAGGGATTCATTCTAGGTAACCTTTGGGCGATTAAGAAAATCTGCGATATACACCGATACTGCTGCCTATTTCAAGTAATTATTTGCAGTATAAATATATAGAAATCGTCATCGCTTGCGATAAATCGATGAACTGGTAATTAAAATTGGCTTAAATAGTAATACGATTTTCATCTGGCATATCGAATACAAAAATCAATTTTTCGCTATCTGTTGGGATAAAGGGCCTAATTAACCATGTCGGGCCCATAGGCAATGCAATTCAAACTTTTCTTGGTACCTAAAACTTTTTTTTTTCGGTGCGCGGGGCCCCTAAGTGATGCAGGGCCCCTAGCCAATGCGGGGGCCCTAGCCTATGAGGGCCCTAGCCAATGCGGGTCCCCTAGCCGATGCAGGGCCCCTAGGCAGTTGCCTACACTGCCTAATGGATAATCCGGTCCTGAAGTTAGCGGCAACTATACTCGAAATTCTAATTTAACCTCGTAAGGCCCACCATACTACAAACAGGGAGTTTTTTGTGAGTGGGACTTTGAATCTACCATCAAGGCAATAAAGTTCAATTACGTTTGTTCGATAATGCTATTATCATTTTATGAACATAGGAAAATAAACCTTGTTCTTACTGCAACACAGTTCAAATTAAATTGCATTGTTAATGTACTCCCTATTGCACATTGGGACTTACGAAGTTAAGACCAAAAAAACTACGACAGATACGTCACTGTCATAAGTGTCAAAGTCAATTATGTCAGTGTCAATCGAACATTTCAGAGTTAGCCAACCTTTTTGCATTGATAATCAAATTGTTGTAAATATTTGTAGATCATTCTAACATTTTCAATATCAAAAGTTATATTTAACAATAGGGAATATGCATTCAATGTTTTTTCTACCCGATATTCAAAACATTAAAATATCCCAAAACAAATATTTTCTCATATAGTGTGTTAAGTCATTAAATGGTGGGTGTGTGTGTGTTCAATGGCGATTTATTTATCAGCTAAAACAAAATGACAACCTAAATTCGGATGCCTTACACTTATGCTTGATTTAAACTTGACAGGTGCCCATGGACCCCATGGTGTCATGGCTGGTAAAATGCCCGATGATTGTCAATATAAAGTGATCTACACACTTTTGGCCTGTTATTTTGTTGAATAGCTAAACGTATGTAATATTTAAATTTCATCTAACGTTGTTTACAACTATTGTTTATTTATCGTACCAAATGTTATTAATACCTGAAGTATTACAAGTGCAATAACAGTTTTGCTACCAAAAATCTTCTATGGTTAAATATTTAATAGGCCATCTTGTATTTGTGTAAGTAACTTGAATTAACTTGTTTATTTAAATCGAAGGTTTAAAACTACCTACAAATAAATATTCTTAGTGCGGTCTTTTAAAAAGTGGAAATATACTAAGGCAAATATATATTTTTTTAGTGGCAACCCACGTTGGTCTTTAATTACGATTTCGAGTATAGGTGTATGGACATATCCTTACCAGAGTCGGGTTCGAGCGGCGAAGTCGGCGCAGGCGCGCTGGAGAGCGGCGAGGGCAGCAGGCTGGACAGCGAGAGGGGCAGGTTGAGCCGCGAGCGGTCCAGTTCGCCGGATGTCTCCACTGTCGCCACTTCGTACTGTAGCATGCCCTGGGAGTCCACCGTCTGGGGGCAATTCAAGTACAGTTCACTTGCAGTGGCCAGTACTTATAGCCAAGAGAGTTGTAGGCTAAGGTTCTACCTAGATTCCTTCTTTATTGGTTGTATGGACTCATTTACATAGTCTAATAGCACTTCCAAAAGGAAGTCATCTTCTGAGAGAAAACGCAGCAATAAATTCAGCAATATCAGTATAACATTGTTTACTAGTAGTAATAACGGGTAGGAACGATTACTTTTTTTGTGAAAAAGGAGGCAGGTGAGCAAGCGAGTCACCTGATGGTAAGTGAACACCCGCAACACCAGAGGAATGGCAGGTGCGCTGCCGCCCTTAAAGAAAAGAGTAGGCTCGTTTTTTGAAGGCCCCCCAAGTCGTATTGGTTCGGAAATACAAACGCCAAGAGCTGATTCCACATACATAAGGTGCGTGGCTCTCCAAAACGCACGGTAGTGGATATCCAACTATCAAGATGGTGTTGACGAAATGATAGTTTGGTACGAGTTGTACGATAGTGGAATCCAGCAGCTGGTATTAATCCGAATAATTCCTCGGAGCACTCCCCGTGATAAATATACTTGAAACCTTTATTAACCGACACCGCTCTTCCGTAAAAGTATTATTCGTACATAAGTGATAAAATTATATTTAATAGGCAATAGACGGCATTGTTACGAGTACCTGTAAAGAATCATATTTAAACAATTTACTGGAAAAGAGTATCAATTCATACCTCTTTGAGGTTAATGTAGAACTGTTGCACCAGGGGTCTTTTCGAGTAATACCAAAATCGCTCGGTCGGTGGAAAGATTTTCACGGGAGTTTCGATCACCAATCTGCGGAAAGGAAATGTTGGTTATTAAAAGAAAACTTGTTTAAAGCTAATTCAATGCGCCTACTGGAAACTGAACATTTTGTATTCTTTTTTTGCGCAAAGACTTCAGAAATAATGCTTTGATTATAGCAATAGATAAATATTGTATTAACAGTTAATAAGTATTTGCTTGAGATAGCATAATAAGCAAGGTGACATTGTATATTTCGTGAATCGTTTATTCGTCAAAAATCTGTTGATTTCGTGAAGGGAACGGAGAATCTCAAAATCTGTTTGTATAAACTGTAAAACTTAATTCGGCACAAAACAAATGATCCCTCTATTAAAATTTAACCGGTTTTTTAGTCAGTGTTAAATTAATGTGGCGTTAAAGGACCTCTACCTCATTCCTCTAACGACTACAAGTGAGCTAAACACGAGATGGAGAGACTAAAAGGCAGACTAGATAGTAGGTGGTGTCGTTGGTTGTTACCGCAGCGGGTCCGGGATGCCGCGGATGACCAGGTCGAGCGCGAGCGACATGAAGGCGGGCGCGCCGTCGCCGCTGGCCACGTTGAACGCCGCCAGCGCGGACTCGCCGGCGTTCCACAGCGCGCACACCGAGCACCCCGACCCGCCCGCCGACCCGCTCACCTGAAACCACAAACAATAACATTAACTTTCAACTTTAATCGTACCTTGACGTTTATTGATGCATGCTAACGGTGCATTTTCACTCATCAAATAGAGAGATATCCAATCGGAACAATCTAATGGGTCGTTTTTCCCGCTCAGCTTCGCTTGGAATCGCGAGCAACCTCGAAATCGGAGGATTTAGTTTACGTTACCTATTCTTTTTGCATTTTAATTTGCCAATTATTCATTTCGTGTAATCTTGAACAGCAAAATTACTCTTTTGAAGCGTTTTACCAACTCAACTTCGTAACTCTCCAATCAAATAGATACTTCCACTATCGACGTTTTGTATTGTAATAATAATGAACTTTTTTCAACATAATATTAAATAGGTTAATTATGTAATTCAGTCCAGCTCCATTTAAATTAGTGTCCATATCTCACCATTTCGAGGAGCCTCATGTCCGGGTGTTTGACGCCGCGCGCCGGGGCGAGCAGAATGCCAAAGCAACGCTCGATGAACAAGCCGCCGTACGGGGTCTGGCACAACACGCAACATATAATAAAACAAGTCTAACAAAAAGCAAGCTTTAAAATACGCGACTTTTGCTAACCAATTTTAAATCGTTATTAATCCTAAAAGATCATTCAAATGAAAAATGGTGAAGAGACCAATGATATTTTATATTTAGATACGTTATGCTCATAAAGATAAATATAAGATAAAGATATTTATTCAGTAAGTAGGCCGCACAGGCACTTTTACACGTCAAGAATCTACCAGCGCTTCCCAAGAGGAGACCACTGCTGAGAAGAAACCTCGCAAGAAACTCAGCAGTCAGTCATTTTTTAAACATATTACAATGGTTACTACTTAGTCTATCATTATATAAAGCAATAAATATTAAATTACTTATTATACTTATAAAAATAACATGCGTCGTTCAGCAGGAAAACATGCCAAAAATCTTACGAGAGAGACAGAGTGAGAAAAGGAAAAAAAAAACACCTATTTATGTTTATATAAGACGGTACAAGATGCCCACATAAAAGTTTCGATATGTTTTCCTACATCAACGGTGTCCCCTAGACAAGATAAAGCTTTTGCATTTGAATAAATTATTATTGACTAAGTTTCGGGTTTAGGCCATGCATTTTTGTCTGTTAGATGATCCTCGACCCTATAATACGTTTTAGACATTAAAGACTTTTTCAAGTAATTTTTAAGTGCTGGAAAGCGTAACTTTAAACTACATCAGGTAATTTATTATAGAAATGAATGCATTGACCAACAAATGATTTATATACTTTACGGACGCGGAAATTTCGAATAGTATTTTTATTTTTATTTCTTGTATTTAAATTATGTATATCAGAATTTTTGGCGAAAGAATCTAAATTCTTAATGACATAAATAATATTCTCATAAATAAATTGAGACGCTACAGTTAAGATATTAATTTCTTTAAAAAGTTCTCTTAATGAGTCATGGGAATTTAAATTGTAAATAGAACGAATGGCTCTTTTTTGTAACACAAATATAGTTTGTATGTCAGCTGCCTTACCCCAAACCAGAATACCGTAGGACATAACACTATGGAAATAACTATAATAAACTAAGCGAGCTGTCTCAAAATTGGTAAGTTGTCTGATTTTTCTAACGGCGTAAGCTGCCGAACTTAGTTTACCTGCCAGTACAGCTATATGGGGACTCCATTGCAAAGTTTTATCTATTGTTATACCTAGGAAAACTGCCTTATCTACCATTTGCAAACACTCGTCATTTAGAAAAATACTGGAATCTATCGGTTTAACATTAGGCAATTAGTAGCATTTAGTAGCAAATTGTTGCTAGTAAACCAATTGAGTACTTTAACTAATATGGCGTTTATCCTACTGTAGTCTACGGATTTTCTATCTGCCTTGAAAATTAGTGAAGTATCATCAGCAAAAAGTACAATATCACAAAATTTATCTACTGTTGGTGGCAAGTCATTTATGTAAACTAAAAATAAAAAAGGAACCTTGAGGCACACCTATTTTCACTGTAGCTCCATACTAAACGCATTCGAAAACCGTCGCCAATTACTGACAGTTGCAACGTTGCCATATTTGGACAAAGATGGCAATTCGTAGCGAACGCTATTGTTAGAAAGGGGTCTATATCGGATGGCATACAATTATTAGTCCTATCGTTGTGTCGCATAACGTCTTTTGTCCTAATAACGTATGGCATACACTTTGTTCTGCATATTTTTGACTGTCCGAAATTGTTGCTCCTATTATCGTTTGTCCTAAATATTATTAGCCCTATCGTTTGATGTAGCTAAGATTCAACTGTCGAATGATTGATGTGCATAATTGTAATATTCCTAATATTTAATGTGCTAAAATTGTTTTCGTTCGTAAACAAATTCGGAAATTGATTTCGGGAATTGTTGTTCCGAAATTGGTTTCGCTCGTTAGGGTCACAGTTCTACCTAACACTCCTCATCGCTTCGCTCGTCGTCGTACCTAACCTAACCGAAATCTGACTTGCGTGAAGGTAGAATACGTAACGATTCTGACTTCACGCCTGCAAAAGTTTAGTTTAGGTGATGTAATTGTAGCCGATTTAATAATAGACAAAATAATTCTTAGGACAATTCATGTTAAGAATAGATATTGTGCTTTAGGTAATTAGATTTTAGAGTTATCAATATTAGGAAAAACTTGCTTTAGGACTTTAAATGAGTATGCGCAAAAATTATTAGGACAAACGAGTAGTATGCCATTCAACAGTATGCCAAACATTCTCGGCCAAAAATTTTTAGGACAAAAAAACGTTATGCGATACGACAGGCACCCGTTAGAAAGAGATAAATAGTTGGTTCAAATTGCGTACCCGAATGACGCGGCGTGCCCGCTCATGGCTGCCATATAGCTACCCGTCTTTATCGCACTCATGCGATATCTAATTGTGTATCTCATGTTTCACAGGTGACAGTGACGCCACCGGTGCATATTAAACAAAGTATGGCGATGTAAAACAAAATATAAAAAATATTTACGGTACTTACGGAGGAGGATGACGTAGGATCTTAATATGAAATATCATTGTGAAAGACACCTAAATATGATTTTAAAATACCTATTGAATGATACCCCACTTGTCTGTTCGTCGACAACTTTTTTCTTTTTAGGGTTCCGTACCGTAAAAGGAAAAAACGGAACCGATATAGGATCAGATTGTTGTCGGTCTGTCTGTCCGTCTGTCCGTCAGTCTGTTGTCTGTCTGTCAAGATCCTTTATCTCGGGAACGCATGGAGCAATCGAGTTGAAATTAAAACCATATATAGTCCATTCGCTTAGATAGTGTCGCTACACTCGCCCGTACTTGTGGTTATTGTAATAAAATACGAATATAATTCGAACTAAACTGCCAAGTTCACTTATGGGTGTTATGCCGCAAGTGAATTTGGCATTAAACTTCGAATTATATTCGTATTTTATTATAATAACCACAAGTATGTGCGAGTGTAGTGACACTATCTAAGCGAATGGACTATACTCCGGTCTACAGTCCTAGAAGCTGTGAAAAAATCAAACTTCTATATAAATGTAAAAAAGGATACGGCCGTTTATGCCGCAAAAACCGTGTATTTCGACCACAGATCACCCCCAATAGATACCGCTTACAAGGCAGCCGATGTTCACCACTCATTTGCGAAATTTAGTATATGTACCGTATAGCGCCGATGACCGCTGTCAGTGTCAACCATGTTTGAGACCTATGCGTACGCCTCCCGTTTGAGTTAGAAACATGTCATAAAAAATATACAGAATTCGAGAAATTACTCAAAATGCCTTCATGTTCCGTGAAATGGTGTGGAAAGTCATCAAGAACATTAAACTTTAAAAAATTGGTATACCATCCACCGGCAAGCACATTTTATATTTGACAAACAATGGTCAAGTTATAATGGCCTTTTTCGTAACGTCTCTTTTACTCATTAGGTCAATCCCAATATATTGTCCTTTTCTAATTTCGTAGTGAGTTCTAAATACAATATTTGGTCGATAATTTTTCCGATTTCGAAGATATTTTGTGAAGTATATTATTGATAGTAATATTTTATTGGTTACTATAGTAACGTTTAAACAACAGTCGCCATGGTGATATTTAAGGTTTCACTGTTTTGCCGCGATAGAACTTTTTAGTTCTGTAAGCGATTGCTGAATGAGGAAAAATAGCCGCCACCATTGGGCTGAATTCTTGCAAAATAGACTGGTTGTGTTTAGTTGTTTCCGACAGCGAATACAGAAACAGAAACTGGGAATCACGCATATCTCCAGATATATTTAAAGCAATAATGCGAAGTAAAGAAAACCACGGTACGCTTAGTGCTTGTTTACGGAGACGCGGGCCGTCGCGCATAGCGTTGGGCGGCGCGGTCTGCTTTAAATTCAAACATATGGCGTTGTATAAAAGCGTTTACGGAGAAGCGGTTTTACGCGCGTTTGCTTCAAATACAGCGTTACTTGCGGCGGAGCCCGCGGATGGCATCGCCGCGTTGCACGCGTCAATATCGGCGGTTCCCGCCACTGCGCCCGCAGCGGGGCCCGCGGCGGAACCTTCTGACAGTCTTGTGCTCCGCCGCGCGCTCTGCTACACGCTCGAGAGTCCGCCGCGGATGTAGCGGACACCGCTACTCTCTACACCCCGCATCACGCCCCGCATCTTTATAAACAACACCGTACATTGCCACATGCGTCTGGTTTCCGCCATATTCCATTTTGATTACTGTCATATCTTCAGTAACACTCACAAGGTTAAGACAAATCGATTGAAATAAGAATCATCATAATCGGCCCACGCGTTTAGTTCATAAAGGGCCACAAAGGAAGGAAGTATATAGGCTAACAAACACATTACCCTCCTCCTTCGGCAGTCGGGTAAAATCTCAGAAATTCAAGACGCTCTGTAAATATAATTTGTATTAGTGCAATAAAGCAAATAGACATTTTCCATTGCTTTTTACTTAATCAAAAATCGTCCCTGGGGCAGTTGAGCTTTGGATAGTGTTTTTTCTTAGCTGCATAAAACATAAAAAATATGTATAAGTAACATCCGCATAGCCATGACTGATTGATTGAACACATGATTAGTGATTATGTAGGTATTAAATTAATTAATATATTATTTTTTTATTAAGACCGATAAAATGCTTCTTGTTATATACGGTTGTTCTGAGTAGTTTCTCCGTTCTAAGATTGTTTTATATAGGAAGGTGTGTGCACTACCTGCGGGTCGTCCCCGTCCATCGTGGTGCTGGTGACAGTGTTGTTGGTGACCTGCTGCACATTGATGGTGACTTGCTTGTCGATGCCACCACGCAGCTTAAATCCCAGTCGCTCCTTCGGCACATGGCTGAAGGTGCCCTGTATTTTATTTTATGCCTTATTAAGTGCCAAGGTCACTGATTTTTACAGAAAAGTGTTAAACTAGGCAAGGACACAACAAAATCGCCGCAAACAGCTCTTAGGCCTCTCATTCAATCTTACGGCTAAAATAGTGAGTGTGAGAGTATTTTTTTGGTAATTTTAGATATGATCGAACTAACCTTCGCGTCAGTCTCCTTGATCTCAATGGTGCACTCGAGCACGTGCATGAGCTGCATCGGCGGCGCGCACAACGGCTGGCTGTCCGTCAGCGAGCCCGTCATAGACGGCGCGGCGCTCAGGTCACCCACTAGAGACGACGCCATTGATCGAGGGATGCGCTCGAACGCTTTGGCAAAACAGCCTGCAGAAGAGAGACGATTTTTATTGCAAGACTAACACGTCACGTAGACAAGTAAAAATTCTTCTAACTTTGTTTTGGAGGAAAACTAGTGGTAGCAATCCGGATGAACTCAGTATAACAACTCTTGCACACCCATCTGAGGAGTAAGATGGAATCTCTATGCTAGTAATTTCACCGGTCGTTTTATCCCCACACCGGAATATAAAAATGCGAACACTGCTGTTTGGTTTGATAAGGATAAGATAGTGGTAGTAATCTGGGAAGACCCTACCCAAGGTGTCCCACTACCGCTATATCCTTCTCCGTCTCTGCGATAGAATACATTTAAGGATGGGTTGAGTTGCTAACGAGCAGCGGGAACGTTGTGCTACTGCAGTACCTCTACTAGTATTTCACTTTGTTTTAACCCATCTTGTTTCGGAAACTATAATGCCTCGTACAAGTTTGTATTTGATTTTATATGTTTGTTTGTGTACGACAGCAATGTTTGTAAGAAGTATAAACATGACAAAATTAAGCACAGTTTATGTATAGCTATGTTTTTTGTATGTCTTCAAGGAGAAAGTAATAAGCAACGGAAGAACGTATTTTTAACGTAAATCATTCAACTCATTTCTCATTCTCCAACGGCGCGAGAGAGAGAGAGAGATAAAGTGGAAGCGTCATTACATTAATCTTATGATATGTCGTTACGCCGACAGACGTATTTTTACAAGATTTATTTCATTTCAATTGTATTTTAGAATGTATGTTTGGTATACGCATACATTTTAAACCAGTTACGGTTATTGAAGTTGGCGTAAATTTGGAAAACATATGTTAACCCGATAACGATTAAACATTGCAACGTCTAAGTGCTGATATCATGATGGAGCCTAAAGGTGACAACAGGATTTTCGCTGTACTTGACGTAGACCTACCGAGCTACCGAGTTAGTTTGGTTACGATAAGCAGATGATAACTGTGATATAGTAGGTACAATCGGCAGAAAAAACTTGTTTCATTTAATGACTGGAACTAATTAATTATAGGACGGACAGGCAAGACGGAGAGGGCGGGCAACAAGAATATTTGATCTAGTTCGATACTTGATCGATAGAAAGAGACAGAACTACTGTCAGTCGACTCGTTACACACATGCGCTTACTGTTAATTCTCTTCCGGTAGCATATATTAGTGACCACACGTTCTACGTAAGCAAAATGTTCTTTTGTAAAAAAAACAATATCTAAAGAATATAAATATGAAGTTACGAATAAATATAATCAAAACTTATATTTTTATTTAATTTTAAAAGTAACATATCCTTCTTGCCCGCCCGTCCCCTAGGAAATTAGGATAGATAACGAAGACAATGATGACAAAATTGTATCACTGGAACCCCATATTTTTTAAATAGCAAAGAATGAGACAGGAATTGCTACCGAGGATAGTGAAGTTGTCAACCTTTACCTTTTACCAACCTGGGTATCTTAACGAATAAAATAAAGTTCGGTATATTTCAATAACTTGAAAATAATCGAGTAAAACAAAACATATTTACAATAAATAAAATCGACTTCACAGTTTATCTGAAATACATAGTTGCAAGTAAATCTAAAATAAGTGTGTTAAGAGAACCGCGTTCTCAGATTTTATTGCTGAATAGCTGAGCAGAGCACCGAATCCGAAGCTGAAAAAAATTGCTTGCGCTTGTGTTTTCAGGGTTTTTCTTCTATAAACATCAAAAGGATCCGAATATTTTTTAATCCTTGAACATTTTTGATGTGTGTTGTATTCAGTGTTAATGATTTTTTTTGTGTGTTCAAATTTTCTTTAACCTTAAGGAATTATAAAAATCCCAGGAAACAGTAAGAAATTTGTACACTTGCTTACTAGATGCACAACCTTTCACTTTTCTCAATCTCTCAAGAGTTAGCTAGAAGAGATCCCTTAAAGGGTTAACTTCACCTTTGTATATATCTATATTTTATATTGAGCGATTTGTTCTGGCTTTTCTTTTGTACAATAAAGTGTTTATATACATACATACATAAATTCTTGCGTAAATTACGGAAAAAGTGTATGTTTTTTCTGACAAAAGTAAAATATTTAAAGAAGAAACTAAACATGTCTTCCAGACTAATAATAATTTTTAAAATATAATTAAATCATAAGCAGGCGGTTGAGATAAATCAATCTCCAAAGAGAGGACTTTATTTATTAACAAATAAATTTATTTTAATTTGAAATCAGTCGTGCCATTCTTGAGGTTTTGCGCGATCCAAGCACTGCAAATGATTTTTACATACATTAAGGGCTGGCTCGAATGAGGGATCATAGTTATTCTACCATTCATAATCATTTTCCTCAATCGAATTGCCTGCCCGAATTCTACTCAAATTACATGTCCATGTTTGGATTCAATAATAAACAATACATGGAACCTTCAAAAAAATTAGCCGAAGTTATATTCAAAAGACAGTTTACCATTATGCGAATTCACGAAAATAATTTGTTAAAAATAAACACTAGGTCTCGGATGCTGTCAAACTTAAGCGAAAATAAAAAAATATTTATACTAAAATACTTCCAATTCCAAAACTTGACAAATGCAAACGTTTTTCGGCCAAAAGGCAGAGAACCGAATTAATATAAATGTCATTTTATACATTTATATTAATTCGGTTCTCTGCCTTTTGGCCGAAAAACGTTTGGTCGAATGTATCGTTTCCCAACCGTTTCATTTGCCAACCGTCTTTTATTTTATTTCTGTAACTGTAAATATTTCAGGATTTTTATTTAAACTAACCTAACCTATACACGAAGGTACAGAAATAAATCCTGAAATATTTACAGTTACAGAAATAAAAGTGGGTTGGCAAATGAAACAGTTGGGAAACGATACATTCGACCAAACGTAATTTGGCCAAAAGGCAGGATACCTATTAATTCACTTTAGATTTCTCACCTGAATGCGGAAGAACCTGTAAGCCGCCTTGCTTCAAGGAAGTGTTGGTAAATACTAACGAAGTTGCACCACGTAATGCGACGAGCGTCCGGGCGCAAAAGAAACTGCCCCTGCGCACGCTGCCGCGGGGTTTATATAGGATCCGAAACCGAAATCGTCACGTCAATGTTAATGTATGTGCAAAGTTTCAGATCTGATCTGAAATAACAATGCATTAAGCATGAGATAAAGCGTTGTACACAGGACTGTACATTTGCACTATCCCTAATCGGTAGCATTAACGGTACCCGGAAGAGACCAAGAATGTTCAAAACATTTCTTTAATTTTCTCGAACTATTGAAAATATACTGTAAAACTAGATTTTGGAGATATATTCGGGTCTCGATTGGTTCGTGTAGGTACTTAAAGTGTTTTTAATCAACGACGTCCCCACTTCTTCATTTTTCATCATCACTACATGGTATAAAACAAAGTCGCTTCCCGCTGTCTGTCTGTCCCTATGTCTGCTTAGATCTTTAAAACTACGCAACGGATTTTAACGCGTTTTTTTTTCCTTCATCTAGAGTGATTCAAGATGAAGGTTTTTATGTATAATACATTCTGGATTATATACGGGAGTTGCAGAAAACTCACATAAACCGAAGCGAAGCAAGGGCGGGTCGCTAGTACATTATATACGCAACCATACAACGCCAATTTGAGTTTCGGAGCATGCCGTCATGGATTAAAAATACTATGCATGGGGAGCCGGAAGTACCTAGCTAGCTGGAAAAAAATATGTACTTCGATCATAACGCTGAAATCAGTGACAATTAACAGGGCGTACTTAAAGTATTCCGAAAACTCTATAGGAGCGGAGATGAAAGCTACTTCTCAAACTTCGTAAAAAACACACGGCGTTAATTATTCGTAAATTGAACTTCTAATTACTCACACATTTTAAAAGAATTATACAGAACAAAGGTACAAAAAATGAGAAAAGCTTGTCATAATTAGTTCTGTTGCCTCAGTTTCATTGATTAAAGTATAGAGATTTCGTTTGAAAATGCAGGACTACATCTGAGAGATCGTTTAGAGAACTTATTAAAATTTTGTAAGAGGTTATCAAACCTTTACATGTGCTAAGTAAGCCCGCCATTTTACAACAAATTTTCCAACTAGATTACAATTTTATGCCAAAATATTAATAAGTAAAATGATGGAATTAACGCCAGGATATACGATACCTATAAATAATCTCAACCTCGAATCTGTGTGGATAGCAACCGTTTTCAACGCAATGTGAGACGTTACTAAATACCTATGACATTATTTTTGCTGACGCAATAACGACGCAATAAGGCAAAACCAAATCCGTTTTTTTTATTTGTAATGAAATATTTAATTTATTATAATTAAATACTTCCTTTTATTTACTCGCAAGATGCTTTGAAAAACATATCTAAGTACGTACGATAATCTCTAGGCTCGATCACAAATATTTACGTATCAATGCAGTATGCAGCGTAAATAGTTATTGTTGCTATTCTTGCGAAAATGGAAGATTTTAATCTCATCAGTCCTTTAGCCTCTCGAATAGTATCTATTATTTTCAAGTAGGTGATTCTCTTAAACAACTCGCTGTTGAACTCGACGCGCCCATTATTAAACGTCGAATTAAACTTGTCCCTTCGGCGCGTAAAAACAACCTTTAAGCGAGTTCATTCTCAGCTTACTTTCTGTACTCATCGGGAGTCCGCTCGTATTAGGCCGGCTTTACACTGAAACTTACGACTTACGTAAGTAGGGACGCAGCTATCTGATAGAATGAGAAAAAAATATTTCTGTCTACTTCTAACCAATAGCTGCGTCCCTACTTACGTAAGTCGTAAGTTTCAGTGTAAAGGCCGCCTTACTACTACGCTCACTTGGTCGACCATTCGAAAGAGACTCGGTTTTAAGAGAATTACACCCGCCTGACCCACCCCACCTGCAAAAGTAACTGTTCACGATGTAAACCGCATTGAAACATATCCCAGAGATCTAACGCTATACTTTGTTAATTTTCACATAAGAACAGTAACTCAATACTCAATATTTTATTGCAATTAAAATTGATCTACAAAGATGGAGAAACCATATGTTATATGATAAAACGAACTTCTTGAAGTGAAGTTCGATCGATATTATATGAGTCGCTTCATTCGAAGATATAAATATTCACAACGTAGTCCCTTAAACCTACTAGGTAGCATTCGCACATTTTAAAAGTATTCTTTTTGACTATTTCCGTTAAAAAATACTACTTCCGGTACCAGTTACGACTGGGCACGCGGCCATCTTGTTCTTCATTCTTTTTAGAGTAAGTTAGTGAGCAGTATGAGTACCAAAACTTGTATCAGGGTAATTGGGTGGGTGGGAACTTATATCTTCGAATGAAGCAACTCATATAATATCGATCGAACTTCACTTCAAGAAGTTTGTTTGATCATATATTATATTTCGTCGCTTCATTCTCGATATAAATATTCACAACGTAGATGTTTAGACATGTAGTTCTTGTAAAGATCGTGGCCGGACAAATTGACGTATCTTCTTTGAAGTAAGGAATACTAAGATCGGATGCCCGTGATTGTGACCTGAAGTTTTAATAATACTAGTGACAACGATAGTTGGCCCAATGTTACTAAAATGAATGGATTCTATTTTTATAAGCGACAGTGTTTGAACGCAATGAGCCGTATATACACAGCGCAAGTAACATCACTGATCTTTTAGTTAAAAATATCAAGAGGTACTTTTTGATAGGGAAACCATTTTGAAATATAGGTCAATACATTTTGTGGGTCCCAAGTGAAATATACTTCGGCACGGTGGGTCTAAGTTTGTAAACACCCTTCAACAGTCGCTTAACGGACTCGTCAGCGTTGATTGTATATTTTCCAGATAAAATCGACAGGGCTGAGCGATGACAGTTTATGATACCATAACAAGCATCCTTAAAAACTGCACAGTCAAAAAATATGACCGATTCAGTAGTGCAGTGAAAAAGAGGTATGTTATGTTATAACAATAATACCATCAAAGTTTGAGCGATAGGCTGTACTGGTTAACAATGCTGTTAGCGAGTGACGATATCACCATGTCTATCGCGGGATCCGCGGGGTCCGGAGTGCCCTGCCGCTTGAAAACCGTTCGCAACAACTCGCGGCACCCAGGGTAAGGTGGGTGAACAGAGGATGATGGCTCCTAAAAGGAGATCGTAACAGGTTCTTACTGGGATCCAAATATACTGCCTCTGAACAAAGTGTACTCGTCAGCAGTGGGTACCAAGGCTGCGAAGCCCATACTGGAAATACAATAATCGCGGTTCCTTTATCCTCGATTACTTTTTGTATGCATTTCAGCATTCAAGAAATAGGTGGGAAAACATAATATAAATATAGTGACCAACTTGTTGTCAGCGTATCGATTAATCATTGGTCATTTGTGGTGAGAGTACCGACCATAGATCTGTCGACCTTTTTAAAGGAGGAATTCTGGCCGAGGGGTGTCATATTTCGGCGATTTCGTGGTCGCCGTCTAGCAGACACCGCGAAAATTTATTAGTAGTCCTGTTCATTTTTTGTTATATATTGATATGTATGTTAGTCTGTAAGGTATTTGTAAATATGGGCCTTGTAGTCTGAAATAAAGTTATTCTATTCTATTCTATTCTATTCTATTAATAAAGCACCCGGATCTCTTTCCCAAAATATATAAGAATAACATTTGGCATTGGCTAAATATCCGTCTTTCTGAATTAACTTTGAAGCAGTTCTGTGATTTTCCATTTTAAAATTTTTGGGTGTATAAATTTATTTAGCGCCTTTAAATTCAAAATAAACCGTTTGGCCACCATTAGGTTTTTGAGCTAATAATTCTGATGAAAATTGATCAGAAAAAGGGAAGCATTCACGTACTGCTCTTAAGTTAAACAAATTTTGCAATGGCCTAGGACATTTCATGTTTTTCGTGACGAGACCATAAATCATTATTAGGTATCGTATTTTAGGTCACTTGACAAGTAAAAGGAATAGTATATATATCCTTTAAATACCCATTGTAAGACTTGTTTGTTAGAAGTAAGTCTGAACCAGCATTTGAGGAAAAACAAAGATCCTATCAGCATGAGGTACCCTCGCTATTGCTGTGTCGCTCGGGCCCGCCCCTGTGGCTTGTTGGGCGGCCCGGGCTGCGCGGCGCGCGCCTAGTGCGGCTGGCGGTGCTGCGTGTTACTCGCCCCCCCCCACCCCGCGCCAACCGGCAAGGAGTGTAACGGGGAGGTCCTGTCCAGTTTGCCCGCTGCAGGGACGGCCGACCAGCTACCATGGACCACTAGCTACGAATTTCTTTATTTGAAACCCTTTTTCAGGCTAGGCGTTATTAATTTTGTCCTGGCCGATGTATTGACGTGATGAAGGTCCCCATAGTAGCATCAGAGATCGCCGGATTTAAAGCTGGCGCTTGTAATAAAGTACAATGTTTAGGAATTATATAATTCTCAAATAACAGCCCGACATGGGGTTCCGATAGTAAAGTAACTCTCCGAGAACGGGTGTGTTTCCGTATTTGGCATATACGTGTAACATTTTTGCTGTTTTTCTCACTTTGTGTATCGAAAAATTAAATAACAAAAAATATACCAAAAAAGTGGCTATATTTAAACTACTTTCATTGCTGCCAACCCGCAAGGCGGGTCCATTTTGTATGAAAATCAGACACCTTGGCAATAAAAGTGATAATGTAACGTAACAAGGCCAACTTGTTAGTTCAGGACTAACAAAGAAGGCTAACGTTTCATGTGCTTGGTGTTCAAGCCTTGCCTTCGTGTTAATTCTCGACTAACCCCCAGGCATGTAGGATTAATGAACTAATTCCATCGTGTTGATTCTCGATCAACCCCCAGGAAAAGTCATGGGCCACTATGGCTTTGCACAATTTCCCACATTGACTCACGGTGAACACTATGGTATAAAACGTTAAGTGAGTTTAAAATTTTAAATGCACTTTTTGATTATTATAAAAGTTGAATGACTTACCGGATTATTCTTCGCTATCCGATTAATCTGACGACGACGTCAAAATCAATATACGTCGACGCGGCTTAATTTTTTTTTTAATTAATTATTTGAGCTTTCATTATAAGTACTGCCGATACACAAAATATCGACTAAGTAATATTACTGACGTAACACCACGTGATCTAAGAAAAAATATAACTTTTCTCATTATGGGTGTAAATTCATACTTCACTCGGACCGTAGGTCATGGCTGTAAATTCAAACGTCATCGTACTTAAATAATCAGTTTCGAACTCAAATTTTAATTACTAAATACTTTGGGATTGAGTAATAGGAATTAAAAGTTATGCTTATATTATAATACTCAATCCTAGCTTCAGCGGTACGCTTCGGCATCTTGAGATTGGTGTGCTTGCTACCACGCACGAAAAAGGAATGACGAACAAGATGGCCGCGTGCCCAGTCGTAACTGGTACCGGAAGTAGTATTTTTTAACGGAAATAGTCAAAAAGAATACTCTTAAAATGTGCGAATGCTACCTAGTAGGTTTAAGGGACTACGTTGTGAATATTTATATCGAGAATGAAGCGACGAAATATAATACATCACGAACCCTGTTTGGCACATCACAAATAGACTACTGATTAATTATTGTTTACATACCTGTTCTAATTATTGTTATTAATTACCTAAAGAAGATACACTACCAATGTCCGTCGTATATCGCCCAATCGAAGATTTTTTGGGCAAGTCTGAAATGGCGAATCTACTCGAATAAATTCGCTGAATAAATGTACAAAGTTAAATTCGAAAGATTAAATTAGAATTAAATAAAATGCCGACATCTGAGTTTACGTCAGCCACGGACAAAGTTCCACGGAACCGTCGCAAAGCAGCTCGCAAAGGAGTAAATTATTTTTTACATTAGACATTGTTAATAATACTATTATTTATTATACCTAAACATTTTTAACAAAACAGATTTTTCATTACATTAATATTTTTTTTAAACTTTGTCCAAATTTCTCTCCGCATACGTTACACGATGATTTTTAATCAATGATCAGGAGTTGTACCTAAAATATTAATTACCAACCAAAATTGAATTCAATAAGTGAAATCTCACGCAAATTCTCACTGTTTAAATTAATACAATTAATTATTATTGTTCAAACCAATAACCACTGAATACATGGTCATCCTACATTCATTTTTGATGTGAAGTAGATACGACACGTCAAGTGCCATCGCTTTGGCGGCGAATTTGACATATCTTACGCCAATAACTTTAACTTTTGACATCCAGAGGTCCTAATCAAGATGCATTATGCTAACTAGCGTTTCTATTCGTTTTGTTTTTAAACCAATCGCGTCACTGGTAGATGACGTGATACGAAGAATCACGTGATCTACCAATGACGCGATTGGTTTAAAAACAAAACGAATATAAACGCTAGTTAGCGTAATGCATCTTGGCTATATTGCCAGGTCTGGCAACCTGACATGACAACAGGGGTCTGTTTTATAAAGCTACAAATTACAATTTATAGGTTACAAGTTTCCAGTTGACACAACCTCGACCAATGACTACCAGTCATTTGAGCAGTGTTGCCAGTTTAGTTTAGACCTGTGAAATTGTTACTTGTAGCTTTATAAAACGTGCTCCAGGGCCTCAATTCAAGTCGGTACAAACCATATCGTTTTTGATCTGTTATCGTATTGTGAACTTTTTGATAGCTCTTGTTTGTTTGACAGTAATGACGGCCGAATTAAAAACAATACCGTAACAGGTCAAACACGATTTGGATTTTACCCCCTAGAAATAGAAATAAAAGATTTTTTGGTTGCGTCATTTAATTATAAAAAATAAAAACAGCTTATTAAATTTGGGACGGATTAAGATGAACACTAACCTTAGTCCGTCACATATTTATAAAAAGTGAAAGATGTACCACTGACCTTGTCATAAACCTCATAAACAAAAACATAACCTTAGCTCGTGATTATGCGCTTTCGTCTTCGGTATTTTCTCTGAATTTCTTTGAATTTTTCGATTGCTTGCTTACCCACACCGGACTTTTGATATTGCCTGCTTTGACGATAACTCTTGCTTTGTACCCTGGACAGACCTTGATAGACGATGCCTATGGCGTATGGCACGCCTGGCGTGTCATGAAATAATTGTTCGCCACCACAGCCAAAAGTTTTCGAAAAGGAAAACGCAACGAATCAGTTAATGTGCCCGAAACCAAATAAAGAAAAAAAAACTATTAATGCCAGGTATCAGGTCACCTATCTCCTGTCACCTGTCTATTACTTGATATTAGACCCTGTGCTTATATAACTTGTTAATTTCCTAGCGTCTGCGTAACAACGATGAGCGAGTTAAGTTAACTAACACCCTGTATTTCCCTGCATTTGAGCAGTCGGACATCCGATATCGATTGAATCGTGTTTATGAAGTCTCGACTCAATGATGACAAGATTGAGTCCCAATAATATAAGATCCGGCCGAATATAAGATACATTGTCTTTACCCCTTTTGTTATCGTTTTAAGCCGGAGCCCCACTGCTGCGCACGGTAAAACTACACACGTGGGTACAAAAACGCTTTGTATGAATACTTCCACAGTGGTGGACGAGCACGCTGCGCACGAAATGACGTCACTGATACACGCGTGGTCTCTTCCGAAGTGCCTGCCACGCACACGCTAGCGCGCGTGGCAGGCAAAGCTGCCCGTGAGTTGCAGTGGAAAGGTGGTTTTAAGGGCGTCGCACACCACGCGCGCGCGTGCATGTGCGTGGCCCGCAGTGGGGAATGTAGACACACGCAGCTGACCAACGTAGCCACGTGGCCCACACGTTTTACGTGTGCGTGCATTGGTTGCTGTGAAAATGTTGACACACGTATCCAAACCAATGGACCCACGTGGGCGACGTGTATAGCGTGTCTGTGCGTAGCGTGCGCAGCAGTGGGGCTCCGGCTTTACTAGCATTCTGAAGCTCTTACTAACAAGCTGATGTAACTTCATATGTTAGATTTTCTGTGTGGTTAGTTTTAATCTTACAAGCCGAAACGATGGACTGACTCAGGCAGGAGGTACATGAAAGCCAGTCTGATCCACCCCGCCCTTTAACTGGGTATCTGTCAGTTAATTAGCTACTTGTGGGTTTGATATCGATTAATGGGTCAATGCATCTGCAAGTGGAAAGATATTTCAAGGGACGTTGTAAAAATTCTAGAGACTACCTACCTAGGCCAAAATTTGTCATTTACATTGATAGGTGAAGTAGGTTCTGTGGGTTTCTTAACTTTTGCGAACAGGTGAGACATCTCTTGTTTCTGTGACTATGTATGACCCATTGATACAATTTAGCCAGTATCAGTTCTGGTGTCACATGCAATATACACATGGCGTTAGTATCTCTATAATATGCCCGCGCGATAGCAGAGTGGGCGTAAGCTTGACGACAAAACCAATAATTATCACAGTTTTAAAACAACGCTGACTTATCTTAACTTGGTCATTTCGAATTTAAGCAAACCCGTCGGTCGGGTTAAAATATATGTTGTCCGGATGTATTTTTCAGTTTAGGTCTTTTTTGTTGAAGGCATGAAAGATTGCAAGATAACTGCGTAAAATGCGCCTGAACAACAACAATGTATTATGTATGTTTCAGAAAGTGACAGAGGTTTTCATGAATACATTGCTACTAGAATGCAGTGCTCGTCGGCATTAAGTACTAATTTTGTGCAAATACGACTTTACAGTTGTAACAGTTTAAATTAATGGCAATAGAACTGTATTTTTATATTATAACTGATTAGAATTTGGCAGACACCTAGTGTCCGCGACAGCAACGCCTTCGAAGTCGTTTGTACTTTACTAACGCGTTTTATTCTTTGTTATGGTAAGTTTGATTTAGAACCAATACTTTTTAAAAAAAATATCCCGACGAATTGAGAACCTCCTCCTTTTTTTGAAGTCGGTTAAAAAGATAAACATACCTAAGTGTAGAACCATTTGAAGCTAAATATCCACATTATAAACACATCAACCACTGAGTGCCGAATTGAAATTCTATGAACGCTGATTTTGTTTTGCTGTATCATAATTTGCAAGGGGTGTCCAAGGGGATACTTGAAAATGGGCACTTTCAATTTTTCAAGTAGTTTAATTGTAGTGTAGTGGGAAATGACATATTGTTACAAAATGAAGAAAGTATTATTGACGAAAAAAAAGATGTATATATAAATCACACGACTATTTTTTGAAAATAAAACCTCATTTCCCTACGCTATATTTTAACTACTCGAAATAATCGAAAGTGCCCGTTTTCTTTGCTAAGAGGTTTACGAATAAGTATTATATTTTGTTAGTAGTCAAAGGTTATCTATCTATCTATATATATATATATAAAGGCAAACCTGACTGACTGACTAAGATATCAACGCACAGCCGAAACTACTATACCTAGAAACTTGTAAAATTGTACAGGGGTTCCATTCATGATGTAAGTGAGCACTAAGAAAGGATTTTTGAAAATTCATCCCCTAAGGGGGAGGAGCGGGAAACTAATTCTATGCGTACGAAGGCGCGGGCGTCCTCTAGTATATATAAAAGGAAAACCTAACTGACTGACATATCAACGCACAGCCGAAACTTGAAATTTGGTACAGGGATTACTTTCATGATGTTAGTGAGCACTTAGAAAGGATTTTCCGAAAATCGAGCCCCAACGGGAAGAAATAGGGGGAGTAACGGGAAACTAATTCCACGCGTTCGAAGTCGCGGGCGTCGTCTATTTAATTATAAAAAAATACGAACAATATAAATTAAAACGTAGGTAAGTATTTGGTTTTTAGTGGTACGAGCTTGCCATGATATATCTCCAAAGTAGGGCAAAAAGACCGGGTAGTGATGACAAATTTTAAAGTAGTAACGTGATATGGGTTCATGTTCTTTCGTGTGTCTTCTCAGCATCAGCTACGGCATAAACTTCTTCTTCTTAAAAAGAATTGAACTTCTGCGTATCCGTTAACGCTGCCTCAGTAAACGAACTTAAATTGTTTCTTTCATTTGATAAGAAAGAGATACACTGAATATATTGGAATATACTTGAAGGGAACCATAACATAAAATAACAAAAATACTATCTAACTTTGCAATTAAATTGAATGCGGTAGGTTTACCAATACCAGAGCCTATAAAGTATTCATGGGAATTAATAATATTACCAAATATAGGTACCCAATAAGTTGTAACAGACTAAGTTTTGAAATGATGC
This sequence comes from Acleris literana, assembly GCA_946894065.1. Lineage (NCBI taxonomy): Eukaryota > Metazoa > Arthropoda > Insecta > Lepidoptera > Tortricidae > Acleris > Acleris literana. Next base: position 26,421,072 of record OX335668.1, on the reverse strand, counting down.
TTTTCCTTACACCATAAAACTTCTCTTTAACTGAATGTCACCCAACCGCATCCTTAAGGAGATAGGTATCAAATATGCGATGCATATGAATTTATTGTAATAGGACAATTCGCGTTGCAGGCTTGAAAATGCATAATTCACCATCGACCTTACTTATTTTCAGCGTTTGCAGCATTATCTTGAGACCATCTCACCTGCATATATTTGAACTGAGATCAATCTTGAATAACAACAATCAAATAATATATATATATATAGATGTATTTGATAAACACTTGCACACAGAGCGGTCGGTAAGCCCTTGATAGTATTGGAGCTCGCCACGCAAAATAGTCGAACGACAACGCGGTACTGTAAAATTTAATTCACAAATACACTCCGACAATTGAGCGACGCGGCACGGAATCGGGGCGGGATCAGACGGCCCATTGGCTAGTTGTGGCGCGAATAAACGTGATCGCTAATGGCTGATTTACATCGGTCCAGCAAAAGCATGCCAGTAGAAGTACATTGACGAGTTAGTTTTCACGTTTGAGGCGCGAGCTATTGTAACCACGCAATGTACTTCTACTGGCATGCTTTTGCTGGACCAATGTAATTCAGCCATAATGGCTGGCTTTTCAACCTCCGCTAAACAACGGGTACGTATTTGAATATCGAAGTCCAAAATATTGAAAGTTACAATATCGAACGGTCAAAACATCTGCGTCAGAAATGCCTACGTAAAAATACCACGCGTTTAAAACATCGAATGATAAAAATATGTACAGTTATTTGAACTGTGTGTTAAAATATCCAAAATTACGATATCGAACGGTCGCTGTATCTACAATCGTACTTCTGAAATGCCGCACGATTAAAATATTAAATTTTCAGATTTTTCCCCATTTTTATAACCTAAGTTTATTTCCAAATTTTAGGTCGCTGATTATTGTTATTTATAAATTGTGGGTACCTATCCTATTCATCACCGCTTAGTTACAAAAGCAGTACAAATGAAAAACGAGAATATAGAGGTTTACTGGAAGAGATCCCTTAGAGGGACAAGTTCGCCTTTTTACATACCTTTTGTGTTTCTGTTTATTTTTGTTTATTTGTTATTTTCTGTTTGTGCAATAAAGAGTTTACACATAGTACACACACATGGTTTGATTTAAAACTTAAAGTAAAAAACCTATTCAATTGTGTTGCTTCTGTACCTGAGCAACGGTATGTATAAAACCGGTCAAGTGCGAGTTCGACTCGCGTGGAGAGGGTTCCGTCTCCACACCACATGCCTGTCTGTTAGTCTGTCTGTCTATCTGTCCATCTGTCACAGCAGATTTGCTCCAAAACTACTGGACCGATCGAGTTGAAATTTGGTACAAATATGGAAGTCGGTGACTCAAAGACGGATGCGTAACGTAAATAAATGAATTTTGAACAATGGGGCTACTTTTGGGGGATAACATAGAAAATTAAAATAAAAGTTTGGCAAACCTTATTGTGTGACTAGTCAAATAAGAGGGCTTGTTGTGAGTATCTCATATTTTTTTTATAACTTTAACATAAACAGTTTTGAAGTTATTTAAGAAAATACGCAAAAATCGACCATCCCCCGCATGCGCAACAGTTTTCCGCGAGCTCTAATTTGTTAGTAGTAACGGCTTCGGAACCCTACACTGAGCATGGTCCTACATGCTCTTGCCCGGTTTTTTTTTATCTATTCACTTTGCTTTTTCGAATTTGACTAACAGAGGTATGGAGTCGCAGAAGAACAACGCACACCAAAATTATACTACATACATTTTTAAAGTAAGATTCCGGTAGATAATTCTCGAATACGAAAAAAAACCGGGCCATGTCAGATCATGCGCAGTGTAGGGTTCCGTCGCCGTTACTACATACACAAATAACTATTTCGCAGAACAACAAGTGACATCACACAGTGTTGTTTAGTAAAAAAAAATACTTATACCCTTGCTATACATATACGGAAGAACCGTTTATTTAAATATTTTTTGCATAATAAATCCATGGTATAAATATATATATATATGTACACAGAATTTCGATTTTGTAACTTTTATAGTTTCTGAGGAAAAGTGAGAGTGACTATAAGGGTTGCTAGTTTGACTTCGGAACTCTAAAAAGGCCGCTGACGGAAAACGCTCGCTGTTCTGGTAACAAAATACCTACCTACCAGAGCCTCTATTCATCTTGGACCTGTTATCGTATTGTCAACGTTTTGATAGCTCTCATTTACTTGACAGTAATGGCGGCCGAGTTGAAAACAATACCATAACAGGTCAAATACGTACGGATTTTACTGGCTAGAATAGAGGCGTAGTAGTGATACAATAATAAAAAACCACTCCATGCATCTAATGTTCCGTTAAACAAATGTTTGCGCGTATATTGGCCGACCTAGGCCAAACATTATGACATTAATTGATAGTGTAAAGTTTGAAAGTTTGCGCCTTCTTTAAGAAGCGAGATCACAGAAAGTGGACCTGGATGAGTCCTGATGGGGTAACGAGGAATGAGATAGACTTCATCATGTCGACCAAAAAGCAAATATTCAATGATGTCTCTGTGATCAACGCGGTCAAAACCGGAAGCGATCACCGGATGGTACGAGGCACATTGAATATCCAAGTCAAGCTTGAAAGGTCTAGACTGATGAAGTCTGCGCTCCGCCCGGCACCGATCCAGCTCCTAAACCCCGAGAACTTTCAGCTGGAACTCCAAAACCGTTTTGAATGCCTAGCAAGCGACGTGGACGATTACAACAACGGGTTCGTGTAAGCTGTCCATACAGTCGGGTCTAAGTTCTTCAGGACCCGACCCTCAACTAAATCCAAAAAGCTCTCTGACTCAAATCTTGAGCTCATGAAAGACAGACGTAAGATGGTCCTGCAGTCTTCGGATGACGCTGATGTATACCGGCGGCTCAGTAGACGGATCTCGAAATTCGTAAATAACGACATACGCCTCTTTAAAACAAATCGTATTAAAGAGGTCATTGAACGTAACAGAGGCACAAAGGTCTTTGCCAGAGATCTGTCTATTGGGAAAAGCCAGCTGACTAAGCTTAAGACCGAAGATGGCAGGTTAGTCTCATCGAAACCTGAGCTCTTGAGGGAGTTGGAGGGGTTTTATGGACAGCCGTACACGTCAACTCACCAATCCGTGATCGATCTAGCAAAAGACCCGAGAGCTAGATTGACCCGACACTATGCCGAAGATGTCCTGGACGTCAGCCTGTACAAGATTAGACTGGCTCTCAAACAGCTTAATAACGTTTAAGCCCCAGGTGATGACGGTATTACGAGTGAACTCCTGAAGGCGGGTGGTAAACCGGTCCTTAAGGCACTTCAGACGCTGTTCAATTCTGTGATTCACAAGGGGAAAGCGCCGCAGGCATGGAACAGAAGTGTGGTGATCCTATTCTTAAAAAACAGTGATATTACTCTATTGAAGAATTACAGCCCATCTCACTTCTGAGCCATGTCTATATGTTGTTTTCGAGGGTCATTACGAATCGTCTTGCACGCCGGTTTGATGACTTCCAGCCTCCCGAACAAGCCCGTTTCCGAAAAGGCTTCAGTACCGTAGACCACTCACATGCGCTGCAGCAGGTTATACAGAAGACGGAGGAATATAACCTTCCCCTGTGCCTAGCATTTGTGGACTACGAGAAAGCCTTCGATTCGATCGAGACCTGGGCTGTACTCCAGTCTCTCCAGCGATGCCAAATCGACTATAGGTACATCGAAGTGCTGAAGTGTTTGTACAAAAACGCTACCATGTCCGTTCGACTACAGGACCAGGACTCGAGGCCGATTCCACTGCAGCGGGGAGTCAGACAAGGAGATGTCATATCCCCAAAACTGTTCACAGCTGCACTGGAAGATGTCTTCAAGGTTCTGGACTGGAAAGGGCGTGGCATCAATGTTAACGGCGAGTACATCACACACCTTCGGTTTGCCGATAATATTGTCGTTATGGCTGAGACTATGGAGGACCTCAGTGTAATGCTCGATGACCTCAGTGGAGCCTCCGATCAAGTTGGTTTGAAAGTGAACATGGAAAAGACGAAGGTCATGTCGAATGCCCATGTCGTGCCAAGTCCCGTATTGATCGGACACTCTACACTCGAATTTGTTGACGAATATGTATACTTGGGACAAACTGTCCGGTTAAGTAGCTCCAGATTCGAGAAAGAGGTCACTCGTCGAATCCGACTTGGATGGGCAGCGTTCGAGAAGCTCCGCAACATCTTCTCGTCCAACATACCGCAGTGTCTCAAGACGAAAGTCTTTGATCAGTGTGTGTTGCCAGTGATGACTTATGGTGCTGAAACGTGGTCGTTTACAATGGGCCTCGCTCAAGAAAGCTCAAGGTCACTCAAAGGGCGATGGAGAGGGCTATGCTCGGAGTATCTCTGCGTGATAGAATCAGGTATGAGGAAATCCGCAGGAGAACTGGGGTCACCGACATAGCCCGAAGAATTGCCAAACTGAAGTGGCAGTGGGCGGGGCACATTGCTCGTAGAACTGATGGCCGATGGGGCCAAAAGCTCCTCGAATGGCGAGCACGTGTCGGAAGACGCAGCGTTGGTAGACCTCCCATGAGATGGTCCGACGACCTCGTGAAGGTTGCGGGAACTCGGTGGATGCAGGTAGCACGTGACCGGTCTGCATTTACACGACTTTCATGCTTGTCCTGCCATACCCAACATTCACTACCATACATCAGAGTAGGGGCCAGTACTCCGTTGTGACCAGCCAGTCGCGCTTTTTATGAAACGCCCCTTCTGCTCACAAAGGAGTATAGGGCCTTATTAATTTGATTTCCCGCATTCACCCTCCTCTCGACATCCTTCTCACACTTACCATCTCTTGTAAACATATTTCCCAGGTACACAAATTCACTCACTTGCTCTACTAATTCACCTTTTGGTTGACAGCCAAGAACTTTTCTGTGATAGACCGTAGTGAAAATACCTGATCCGAGCATCCCATTCCCTTTCGAAATCCTGCTTGTACATCCCAGATTTTGTCATTCGTAACATTCAACACCCTTTCAATTAAAATCTTTGCATATACTTTGCCGACAACACTATAAGGAGGCTGATACCGCGGTAGTTTTTGCAGTCTTGTTGTGCCCCTTACTATATTTCAGTTTTTTTAGCAAAAGAAATATTGTAAACAACGAAGCAGTAGTCGTAAACCTTTTTCAATTAGGCATTAATTAGGATTTAATTTAATTTATTTATTGAGGTTAAATTGTTAGCTAAGTTAGTAATATTTTCTAATAACAAACGAACCTTGGTATATTATAATGATTCAACTATGATACCTATGATCAAATTTATTTGAAATAGGAATCTGAGATAATCTCCAATCCGCACTGAGCCAGGGTAGGAACTAATGTCCATTCCCCCTTATTAGGCTGTTGTAGTTGTGGCGGTGAAACTATTGACAAATAATAATATATTTTAATCACTTTCAGAAAGGGAGTCTGAGGCATCTGATTCATTTAGATTAATTATGAACTTTTCCACTGCATCATCTATAATATAATCGAATCGCCATCTTCTCCTCGGATTTCTTATTATGTTAAATATACGCGGTCCAATTTTCTGCCGTTATGGTTTTGTACGCGTCCGGGACCAATATTTTGATAGTTGCCATTTTTTATTCTTTATTGTAAGTGGAAACATAAACTTTAACGTGTGACCAGCGCCTCTATTCTAGGCGGTAAAAACAGATTAAATGCAATATTGTTTATACCGTGTTGAATAGAGGCGCAGATCTTTAGAACAAACAACAAAATTTACTGAAAATATATCGGTAGGTGAGTAATTTTGGTGACGTTTAGATTTAGAGTTGACATTTGACATAAAGCTTAATAAGCGAACATTTTAAAAAATCTGTAGCACAATACTTTTTTTAATGCTGCTAGCGACCTTTTTAATTTAATAGTAGGTATATACATTCTCATAAAAACTTTCCGATTTCTCACTGCCTCTGCATTTTTGGGTATTTTATTGTGCAACAATAAGAAATATTAGAAATAATATGAAAATAAAAAAACGAAGCATGTTTTTATTTGATATTTTGTATGCATTTTATTGCATTATATTATTTGGAAGTTTAAATTAGTTTAATTTGTTTAATAACTAGACACAATTTGTTCGTAAAATAAAATGAGGAATGGATGATTTTCCAATGAGTTCACTATTTAGCAAATATATTGTGCCTGATAAGAAACCTTATACATACTTCTGTGAAGATCTTTCTTTTGCTAAAGAAACTGAAGTACTAGTGATCAAAACCGGGACTGCTAACTTCGTAGGCTGGGTCACTACACTAGCAATAACCAGGTCAAACGCGTTCTCATCGTAATAGAAAGAGTCTTCATTTAAAAAAAACAGAAACTGAACTTTGCTGGCGTAGCAACAGGTTCTTAAAGCTATACAGGCACCGAGGCGGAGGCGGAGCGATGCGCCGCGTTCATATATAAAGCGTGGCCGAAGCGTTTTAATATAAAATGGAAACTCTCCGCAACGCGCCGCCCCCACGCTGCGGCGTTCCGATTTGCGGCTTAAAAAAAGGTTTCCGTGTCGAAACAATTACTACAAACACAAAAATACAAAAACAAACAGTATGAACTAATTTGTTATTTAAAATTATTTGGTGCTGTTTTAAGAGGATTGTGAAGCTAAAAATTTCCATACAAAATTCGAAAACGTTTTTCTCCCCTTAAACCTAGTCCGATTTTTACGATTTTTGAACTTGTTGTAGATATCATGAAAATTGTCTGTACGTTTTCCTTTACACGAAAATATTTCTTAGAATGATACAAATTGAAAAAACAAAAAACAGAAACGTACAGACCTTGTTCTTTATAATAACTACAACATATTAACGCCCGGAGCTAAATTTGTATAGATTTTTTTTGACAGCCATGCGATTTTAGCGACGCTTCACAATCCTCTTAAGGATGATTTCAACCAAATATTTATCACGCACTCAGTCATCTCGTCCTTCTCTATCACCATGACCTTGGTCTTGGCAACATATACTTTAACCCCTTTTTGCTTAAATCCCTCATTCATCACTGTCACCATCTCCTGCAACTCAAGTACCGATGGAGCAAGTATAACTTGATCATCGGCATATAAGAGGCATTTGATTAGCAACTCTTGCATACACAAACCCTTATATACAACTATCCATGAATAGATTGAACAGCCATGGTGAGGCAACACAGCCCTGTCTAACACCTCTAGAGATAAAATCAGGCCGAGTATGCCCCATTGATCCTAACATAACGGGACCTCAAAGCCTGCACCAGGTTGCTGCTCACTCCATACCTAGACAGCACTGTCCACAACTGCTTTCTATCTACCCTATCATAGTCCTTTATTTAAATTTAAATATTTGAATTTATTAATATTATTGTTATTATTTAGCTTTATAAATAATATACAGAAGACCAATATTTTACTATATCGAAATTGTTTTTAACGGCGATAACATTTGGGAAACTAAATCATGACTGGTTGGCTAAAAGGTGAACCTGAAAAATTACATAAAAACTCACACCATGGTTCATGTTTGTCTGAAATTAACTTAATTTACTGGCATGTCTGCATTTTAATGTCATACGAGGGCTGCTACTTATGTATCCGGAATCTGGGATTCCAACATTTATAAACGTTATATCTGACCTCCATGGTAAAATTTGAACTTTTTTTTAATACTGGCCGCTATATATTTTTTTCTTATGTACGCTAGTCTTTTGTTTTTGGCGGGATCAAAATGTCATCTCGCTGCAAGAATGGAACTCACTCGTGAAAATATTGCATAGATCAATTTCGTGGTTTAACGCAACAACAGTGCATAAATCAATTAACTTCGACTTTTGGTGATGAAGCTCCATCGAAAAGCACTGAGTACCACTGGTTTAGTGAGTTCAATCGTGGACGTAGTATGCTCACGGACGAAGTTAAGGAAGGTCGCCCGAAATCGGTCGTTGTACCACAAAATATTGAAGCTGTGCCAAAACTTATAATGCATGACCGTCATGTTACATATCGCGAGATAGAGGAGACTCTGGGCATATGTATGACGAGCATTAATAAGATATTACATGATCATTTAGCTGTAAAAAAAAATTGTTCCCGTTGGATCCCTCACAATTTAACTAAGGATCAAAAAGAGGCTCGCGTCGAATGGTGCAAGAAAATGTTAAAAAAATATATCCGTGGTGACTCAAAAGCTGTTTATAATATCTACACAGGTGACGAATCTTGGATCTATGCGTGTGATCCGGAAACTAAACAACAATCAACAGTGTGGGTTTTTCAAAATGAGCCGAACCCTACGAAAGTAACTCGTGCAAAAAGAACCTTGAAGCAAATGGTCGCCTGATTTTTCGGTATTAATGGCCATGTGGCTACAGTGCCACTAGAGAATCGTAAAACGGTTAATTCGGAATGGTACACGACCATTTGTTTGCCGGAGGTATTTGAAGAAATACGTAAAAACAACCAGCGACGCAGAATCGTTCTTCACCATGACAATGCCAGCTGTCATACATCACGCGAAACGACTCGATTTTTGGAAGGTCAAAATATAGAATTAACGGGTCATCCGCCGTACAGCCCTGATTTGGCACCCAATGATTTCTATTTATTCCCAAATGTAAAGAATAAATTACGTGGTCAACGATATTCGACCCGTGAAGATGCAGTCGACGCGTTCAAACAGCACGTTTTGGAGATACCTCAGTCAGAGTGGAAAAAATGTTTTAAAAATTGGTTTCAACGTATGCAAAAGTGCATCGATCATAAGGGAGAATATTTTGAAAAACAATAAAACCATATTTAGTCATATACGTTTGTTATTTTTTTCTATTCCGGTTACATAAGTAGCAGCCCTCGTACCAAACGTCAAAAGCCATCGTATGTGATGAAGTAACAAACAAGAGGAAACAAGGACCCGCGTTTCGCAAATTTTTATGAATGTAAGGCTCATAGAGCCAAAAATAAGCTTCAACAATAGGGAATATGTATGTTTTATTTTTATTTTTTTATTTAACTATTTACATCGTTATAACATAGGAAAAAATTGAAATACTGTTACATAATATCGTATTTAAGCATTAAAAATTAATAAAAATTGAATAATTTTGACATTTTGAAACGCCGCCATATCCGCGCGCTCTGTTGATGACGTCAAATACTATGTATGTCGCCATATTGACAGGTTGTTCAATACAATATGCGGGTGTGATTGTTTAAAACTAGCTTTAAGAGTATTTAAACCATGGAAAACCCTCGAAAAAAAATTACGAATTTTCGGCGGGAATTGTGCTTCAGAGCCTTCTAATTGATAAGGGTGCTGCTCGTCGACCAAAGATCAGAACTGATAACCGCTCTCCCCGTTATTTAGCCCTAACTTTCGACTACTACTTCTCATTCACTAATGTTCAAAAACAACTACATAAAAATCACGAGCTGGTGATGACATAGTGAAGGTACAAAATTTGGCCATTTTGACCTCCAAAAGTAAAATTATTTTTATAATGGTAAAATAAAACAATTGAATGACGTTAATAAGTGTTCGGAAATATAGAAAGTGTGCTCATTCCAATTAAAATATAACGATTTACATATCTCCCATTTTTAATACCGATTATCAAAACTTATGGATCACCCCTCGTAGAAGTGCACCCGATATAGTAGATTGTATAACTAAGGTCTAAAATAAGCCATACCTAGTACCATTCGAGGAGTACCTTATGGCTTTTAGACCCGAGTTATACACTCTACTTTTCACTTCGATCGTGAGAAAATAAAAACATTATACAAAGGTACAAAATTAGCAAAGATTATCCACCACAAATTCCACGGCGAAAATGTTGTTTTAATTTGGCGTCATATTTTTTTTTAAACTACTTTGACACAGATACAAAATGTAGACACCGCGGATAAACGCCAAAAACCGTTTGAGTCTAACAACAATCGATTTAATCATATTTTAACGATTGTAAAATAGGGACTAAAAAACACCTAACGTTTTGAGAAATGAATTCTGTTACCTGATTGGTCGATTTTAATATAGCTGTATTCTGGTTAGTTGATACCAAATATAAAGTTTTTTTTTTAAAGAGTTATATTAGTTAAAGAGTATACATACCAAAAATAACCTAACGTTCCGATTGACAGTCGATGTGTATTGTGATTGGTGGATTTAATTTGGTGAAGTATTAAGTATTCTCTAGGGTTTACATGTACTACTTTAGTCTCGCTTGATAAGTCTAATATAACACACTTTTTGAGCATGAGAAGTGAAAAAGTTTTTTTTTCAAGTCCCAGCAGGTGCAAAAAACCGTAAACGATGGTGTAACATTATAAGAAGTGAAGTATCTCCAATCACTACTTTACATTGTTGTGATAGATCATTTTAATGTAAGTAAGTAGGCGTGGCATATTTAGATACTACCTGATATGATTTCAGTGAATTAGAAGTAATTTTTTTAGGTATTGTATCCTATATTAGTCATTTCTAATTTTATCAAGATACAAAAATTACAATAAGAATACACATCACACACAATATTAATATATCATCTGATTAATGCTCCGAGTTCCATACAAATATAGGCAACACGAACTTGTTGTCATAGTCATACACCGGATTGACGGGGGCAAAAATGTACCAGTGCTAGTTATTCATTAAATATCGACTAAGTTTATCGACAACTTTTTTCGTGACAGATCTTACATAGAATAGAATAGAATAGAATAGAATAACTTTATTTCAGACTACAAGGCCCGTATTTACAAATACCTTACAGACTAACATAATATCAATATATAACATAAAAGGTCGACAGATCTATGGTCGGTACTCTCACCACAAATGACTTAAAATTAACCTTGTGGCGAGGTTCTAACCACTCGACCCTAATAGTAAATCCGGTCTTAACTCGTACATACTCTACGAGATCTTTTGCCTCCGTAGAGTAATGTAGTCGGGACACGTACAACTGCGTCGTGGGCGTAGCAGAACACAGCAAGTGGTTCGGTGCGGTCGGTGCGGTGCCGCACATGTTCCTCGGGGCAGGCCTCTTCTTCCTCTCCACCCGGGTATAACTATCCTTGTCCTGCTTAGGACACGTCGGGGGCAGCACCCCGCGAACGGGCTTACTGCGGTTCTGCTTCACCTCAGTAGGAAGCTGTGCTGGTTGCCTAGCGATTGGTCGCCTGGCAGCAGCAGCATACGCACAATTTGAGGTCGTCGACCGCGCGCATGGTGTCACCACAGCCGGGACAGAAGAGCGGGCGGCGGGGCGCGGGGCGGTGCTGTGTACAGCGCCGGTCGGTAACGCATCCAATTTCACCGACTCAAACTTGTCTACGGGTGCATTTTGCGGCCCGTGACATGCACTTACAATAGAGGCATCGGGTGACCTACTTTCCGAAACAGCATTCCGTAATAACACTACTTCGGCACGTAATTCACTCACGATGTTATTTGACTGCGCCTTGCCGCAGCAAATCTCCTCCTCCTTGAAGTTCGTTTTGCAGATCTGCAGGATGCTGACCTCATCCATGCAGCCATCGTTGATCGCGTTCTGTATGAACGCCAACAGCTCGTTGGCTACGAGTTGCTGAGAACTCATAGCGAAAGTGACAGGCAGCAGCTAAAAGCCGCGCGGTTCGCGAATACGCATAGGAATTTTTACTGAGCGAAACACGTCCGCTTACAAGCGAGCATCGCACTGCACAAGAGTAACCTGAATGTGTATCAAGTTCACCCTCAAATCCTAAGAAAGCGTCTCAGTTCCACAGATTTAATCTGAGCTATCCCAAGAACCATAAGACAGCACATTTAAAAAAAAGTATTTTTCGTTAATATTTTTAATAAACTATCTGAAGCCCTAAAGAAAACTCACTTTCCTGAATTTAAACATAGATTGTTCAAATGGTGCTGGGATAAAGCATATTATAATGTATCCAAACATTTTTCTGACAATCAGGGTTAATGGTAGACTAAGTATTAATAAAATGTATTACTGCAATTAAAAATTATTTTATATAATTAATTGGACAATTAGGGCATGCTTAACCACAACTAATGTAAATTGATGTGTTATCCTTTAATACAACGATTTTTAGTTTTCATTATTAAATATTTTGTTAGACCTAAGTTACCAAAAATTGTACACAGGCCATCGGAAGATTGTGACGCACTTATTTGTCGCCTATCATCCATTGTAATCTACTCACAATATGACAATAAATTATTTGAATTTGAATTTGAATTCCAAAATAAATCAGTGTTCCCGTGGGATGGCGAAATTACTAATTCTACGCAGACGAAGTCACGGGCAGAAGCTAGTTTTATAATTAATAGAGTGCCACAATTATTTTATACGAAAAATAAGGATCGCATTTCGTAAAACATTATAATTAAATTTGTTGTTGAAAAGTTGGCTTGCTTTCCATACGATTAAATACGATCTTACATAAGACAGTTTACCTCTTTACCCCCTATATTATGGTTTCGGATTTTCCCGTAGAGTTCCAACTAAAAACGTGATTTAACCCGTGGAACAACTTGATTTAGATCGTAATTGTCTTCACGAATATTGATAAACATGACCGTGTCAATTGTTGCACAGGATATCTATAGACGTGAGCCAGGCGTTGAGTAATGGCAAGTCAGCGACAACCAGACGGCCGGCGGCCCCACTAAATTTAATATTAATGCACTTTTTATGCCACCGGTGCATACGTCAATCTATCTATGTTAACAAGAAACAATGGGAAGCAAATTTAAAGCAGCCAGACATCGCGTCTATTCTAGACAGAAAAAGAACTCGCTTTGCTGCAAGTAGGACTAAGGTTTTTATTCGCTTGGCGGGCAAAGCAAGGGCATGGGGACAAAATGTATTAAAGATGGATAGTGTTAGGTCAGGTCCGCATGATACTGTATTATACAAACGTCGCCTATTAATATTAGGACGAATCTCATAAGGAGACTTGTTATACGCGAAATGTTTATTCCAAAGTAAAAGCTATTGTTGTTGTTCAAGTCGTTAGCGAGACAACTTAATCCGCTTATAACGGTCGTGCGAAATAAAAGATATCGAACCAACTGTTTTAATTAATAGATATAATAAAACACAACATTTGCTGTGCGTTAGTCTCGCCAAAACTCAAGAATGGTGCGACTGATATGAAAAAGTTTTTTATTGTTGTGGTAGGTTTGTAAAAAAAAAAAAACACCCGGGCGACGCCGGGCAAGAACTGCTAGCATTCAATATAAACTGAACATAAATAACTGCACGTGGCTCGTATTTAATGAATCAATTGATTTCCAAACTTTCTGTTAAAAATTGTAAATGAGACTCTCTAATTATGAATAAATAATATTTTGGTATTTTGTATACTAAGTCTTATCTTTCCTGAACAATTGTGGTAAATAAATCGTCCCGTGGCCATTTTCCCGTCACTGACTTAAGTGGAAAACTTATTTTATTATGGCAAGGACACGTGCACCCAGGCCTCTGGATGGTAAATGGGATCTGTGAGCAGTGACCTACCAATATTTTCTCTTTCTTGACCACAATCTCAAGATTTAAATCCTAAGAGAACAAAAATGCGTTGCCAAGTCTGAGGACCAAGATGGATTGCCTCTATGCTAGCAATTTTACCGGTTGTCTTGACCCCACACCACAACACCACAACCACGATGTAAACACTGCTGCTCGGCGGTGGGTTAAAAGATTAAAGGATGAGCGATCCGGACGAACAAAACCATAAATAATAAATAAAAAGTAATAACTTTAAAAGGGTACCGAGGTGGGTAATTAGTTTTTTTGAACTAAATACAAGTATCACTAAAAAGTTCATGGGCTGACTCTTGTATGTTATAGCGGTAATAGAAATATTCACTTTTTGAAATTTGTATGTGCCTACCTATTACTGTTCAACCCTTGTACCGCAGACAGACAGACAGACGACCGGACAGCGAAACTCTAAAACTTAAACGATGATAATACCATGTTTTTGTAAAAAAATGTGTTCATTTGGAAAACGTTGAAGGCCCAGCATGATATTTTATCGAGCCATATTTTAACTTAAATTTAAAAATACAAGACTGAAACAAAACAAATTCTTAAAAGTATACATAGCAAACTTAACTTAAAAAATCGGACAAAAGTGAAACAAATCTATATATATAAAAGGCAAACCTGACTGACGGACTTAGATATCAACGCACAGCCGAAACTACTGTACCTAGAAACTTGAAATTTGGTACAGGGGTTCCTTTCATGATGTAAGTGAGCACTATGAAAGGATTTTTAGAAATTCATCCCCTAAGTGGTTAAAATAGGGGGAGTAGCGGGAAACTAATTCCACGCGTACGAAGTCGCGGGCGTCCTTTAGTCAATTATAAAAATATTACCAAATTCTCGAAAGTGGACTTAGGAACTTAAACTTAATTAAAACTGGCAAGAGTGAAACAGTATAATATAAAAATAAGCATATTTATGAAGTGTGTGTGTGAGGGAGTGTGTGTGTGAGAGAGTATTTAACTTTGGGAACAGTAAGAAGATAATATCATGGTATTTGAAAATGTTGTTGTACCTCTAGACGTAGTTATGGGAGAAGGCTGGGGTTCTCCTAGCCATGTCGGATCTGAATAGGGGTAGGGTAGCCCTAAAAATTCGCTTCGTCAGCATCTCTTGATAAAGTGCAGAGTTTTGGGCTTTTAATAAGTGGTTGTGTGTGCAAGTTACTGCTTTAATGGCAAAGAGCTGCCGCACTCTAAGAAATTTTGTTTCTTATGCAATATGGACGGCAAAAACTCTATTATATCTTTCTCGTAAAATTTTATTCAATGTTATTGGGGTTAGGCAAAGTTACCTCGAAATGTGATTTAGCAACTCGGACTAATAAAGGGTTGCTAAAATCGATAACTACTAAGTCCGGATAACCTTAATATAGGATTAAAAAAATTGTTTTTATTCATTTAGTAGCTGTGCCCGCGGCTCCATCCGCGTGAATGAATTATATGAATGTATTTTTGTCACAAATGTATTATGTTCATGAGCCCATGATTAGCAACGTAACGATATGGAAATAAAAAAAGGGTATATATTTTCATATTTATTAAAATGTCAACATGAGACTCGGTAATTAAAACCTCTTGTACTCTGCGGCCACCGTTCCATAACCTAGCCACCTCATACTAAAAATGAACTCTATTCACTTATAAGTTATAATATATTAGAATTAATTTTTAGTATAAAAGGTGTATTTTCATCTACATTTATTTAAATTTCAACAATAATAAATCATTCACCTTAGGCCGTGCCAGTCTGCTAGAGGCGTTTAGTTGGCATTTGTCATAAATACAATTTGTTTAAAATAAATACAGGGCCCTGAGCGGACACCCGCTCCTTGCGAACCGCATGGCTTGAAATAAAAAACCAAAAAAATAAGAAACTAAAGAATATGCAAACTATGAAACGATGCGTCCGAAAGGCGAAAGTGTTTAAAAAGCCACAGAGAAGAGACACTGTTCCTTCCACAGAGAACATAATAACTCTCGTTGGACTGCCGAAGCTGTAAAACCTGTCCCAGACAAACCAATTTAACCTGCATGCAGTCCTTCAATAGCAAAATTATCGGAACTTATAGATCAGTATTGCACTTGTGCGAAAGAGATGGAACACCCATTTAATCCATTTCTTTAGGCCGGCCGCATACATACGTTTTCCGTATATGTTTCCCGTATAAGTTTTCCGAATACGTTTTTCGCATTCGGATATCCGAAGGCATAGAATCAATGTAAAATAACGTAACGGAACAAATATAAATACAGTCTAAGCATGGCTCAAGGTATTATTCAATGATTAAAGAAACTAAGTTTCTATAGTCAAAGCTATTATTAGAGACCAAATGTGTTTACTTAAACGTAAGGTATTAAGCGAGACCGATCCGAAATTAAAGACCAAATGCGTCTACTTAAACGTAAGGTATTAAGCGAGACCGATCCGAACGTAAGCCGAAACATTTCCGAACAATGGCCAACGGTTCGAATTGTCAATGTTATCGAGATTTCATTACGTGATTGTAGAAAAAATACGCAGCGAAACCGGTAAATTTTATGCTCTTGTTCTATACTCATGTCTAGAAAATGGATTTAAATAGTTTATTCTTAGGTTACGTGCGTTGTTTTCGAGAAACGTGTCAACTATTTTCTGCTGAACCCGTGGTGATTTCAGGTTATCTTGTGATGGTTACAAGTTCAACCTAACCTAACCTAACGTGAATCATATTTAAGATAACCTGAAATCAACATGGGTTCAGCAGAAAAAAGGCTTTCTATGAAATGAAAATTCCGCGAAGTGATAAGTTCTATGAAATGAGTGTCGGTGAAACAAGGGGTCATCATCATCATCATCATATTTTGAAGGAACTCTTCGACGTATAAGTTGGCAAAGAGTGAGACCACGTGCGCGGCGATTGGCCTGGTTCTAATCCATAGTAATATTATAAATGTGGAAGTGTGTATGTTTGTCCGTCTTTCACGCTTCAACCACTGAACGGATCGAGATGAAACTTGGCACACATATTGGTTAGGTCCTGGAATAGGAGATAGGATAGGTTTTTATCCCGGAAAATTGAACAGGTTCCCGAGGGAGCAGCGATAAACGACTTCTACGCGGACGGAGTCGCGGGTGAAAGCTAGTAAAGTTAATAAATCCAGTTATTTATTTCTTAGTAAGGCTGGCTTAACCCTTAAACAGATCTTGTCCGTTTTAAAGGACACATCAATTAAATGCTCACCCTTCTAATTTCAACGAAATGCCTTAGTCGCCACGCTTGGCAGGCGGGTTGGCGACCGCAGTTATACCATGTAGTCCGCGGAGGACGCTGCTGCCCATCCTCCGGTTTATCCCTTAGTCGCCTCGTACGACACCCACGGGAAGAGATGGGGTGGTGCTATTCTCGACCGGCAAAGGCTGGTGCCACGGCTGAGTATTGTGGTTATTGTAATAAAATACGAATATAATTCGACATAAATAGAATTCGATGTAAACTGCCAAATTCACTAGCGTTACGGCGCCAGTGAATTTGGCAGTTTACATCGAATTCTATTCGTATTTTATTACAATAACCACAAGTACGTGCGAGTGTAGCGACACCATCTAAGCGAATGTACTATACATATATAAAAATATTTTTTGCTTAAAATTCAGCCCACATCCACTCACTGCAGAGTAAACACCTCTTCATTCTCTCTCCACTTTGCACGGTCTTGAGTTAAGGCCATCCATCTTTTCCCAACTGTCTGCCAAATGTCATCATACCAACGAGCCCACCGATCTATGACCTAATGTCGGCCACCACTCTATAACCGCCCTCGACCACCTACCATCGTCCCGCGTCTCGCCTAGCCAAAGATAAAGGATAACACCCCTGAAAACCGTTAAGCTAAATCAAATGTAAAAAAAAACTAAGTACGCCAACAATGTAAACAGACGTTCAAGTGTATACCTAGATATAAAGATTGTTAACGGTTGTCAAACTACCGGTAAATGACGAATAGAACATAAAACGTGTTATTAATTGCTGTGAACTCTCACACAGAGTACTTACTGGAAACTTGGTTGACGGCTTCAGCGATGTGGCAGCGGAACACGTGACACCTGTACACAGCTGACTCCTTGGTCTCCCCATGGGACCACGTGAACGCGAAGCACGAGGCGACCGGCGAGCCGGCCGCGCCACGCGCGTAGAAAGATATACGGTTGACAGCGTATCTAGTCATAACGCTGTTCGTCACTGCTTGGTACAGCCTGGGGACAAACGAGATTTACTCTCTTATTCGTAAACTCGCAGTAGTTCAAGTGTGCTTAAAATATGTTTCGTCCTTATCAGACATTATGACATTTGAATTTGACAAAAGTGACAAAGAATACTTTAACTTAAATTGGCTTCTTTGAAAGATTGTCTGGAAGAGATCGCTATTTAGCGATAAGACCGCCTGTAACTCACAATGTAATATATATTTTTTTGTTTTTCCGGTCCTTAGTGTATGTGGGGTTCAAATAAAGTGTTTTGTATTGTATTGTTTATAGCGCGTTTATGAATAAAGGGGTAATAGGGTGATGGAATCAGTAATGGACAAGGCACAAATAATGGACACTTGATTCTTATTTTACAGAAGATGAGGGTTATTCATTTGTTTTGCAACAATCAATTTAGGACCGTATACAATTAGAATTAAGTGTGAAGTGTCCATTACTGGTGCCTGTCAGCTAAAAGTGTCAATCATTGGTGCCGTCACACTAGTCTATTTATAATAATACGTAAAGAAGAAAAGAAGACAAATATAAAAAAAAACTAGGAGGAGTAAAATTATGCATTTGTGTCTTCGATCAACAATATTCAACTAGATAACCAGTCCCATACAAAATCAAAGCTAAATTCTGTCCGCGTGAATCTATACGTCAGTTGCATTTGTTCACTAACGAACCGAGACAAACGTTTCAATACAGTTTTAAGTTCAACCTAATAACAACCATGGTACTTAGTAATAAAGTTACAAATCTTCAAAATTTGATCTCATACCTACGACTATTCGTCTAATAACATGAACACGTCAAAAAATGACATCTGCTACTTACAAAAGTTACAAACGAAAAAACGTATGTTAAATAAAATCTATAGTATAATCAATCTTATCGTGCAAAAATTAAAGTACTTTTCCCCGTTGTTGCGCTGCGAGTTACAGCGTTTTTTATCTATTGACTTTGCTTCTTCGAATTTGACTAACAGAGGTATAGAGTCGCATTGAATTTAAAATTAATGTAAATAGGTACGTAAAAGTTTTGTTTTTAGTTAAGGTTACTTATGTTCAACTATAGCTAAGAATCATCCAGGTGACAAGTACTTATACAAAAAAAGTTAATCAAAATCGGTCAAGCCGTTTTGGAGAAGAACAACGCACACCAGAATTATACTATGTAATTTTTTTAAGTAAAATTCCGGTAGATAATAGGGTGTCGAATACGAAAAGAAATACGCAAAAGCATGTCAGATCATGCGCAATGCAGGGTTCCGTCGCCGTTACTACATACACAAATAACTATTTCGCAGAACAACAAGTGACATCACACATATACAGGAGGACCGTTCTAGGGTTCCGTAGCCAAATGGCAAAAAACGGAACCCTTATGGATTCGTCATGTCTGTCTGTCCGTCTGTCCGTCTGTATGTTACAGCCACTTTTTTCCGAAACTATAAGAACTATACTGTTGAAACTTGGTAAGCAGACGTATTCTGTGAACCCCATTTAGATTATCACACAAAAATAGAAAAAAAAAATTGTTGGGTGTCCCCCACACCTAAAACAAACTAAAAATAATAATTCATCAAACCCCTACGTGTGGGGTGTCTATGGATAGGTCTTTAAAAACGATATTGAAGTTTCTCATGTAGTTTTTTTCTAAACTGAATAGTTTGCGCGAGAGACACTTCCAAAGTGGTAAAATGTGTGTCCCCCCCCCCCCCCCCCCTGTAACTTCTAAAATAAGAGAATGATGAAAAACTAAAAAAACTATATGATGTACATTACCATGCAAACTTCCACCGAAAATTGGTTTGAACGAGATCTAGTAAGTAGTTTTTTTTTAATACGTCATAAATCGTAAACCACAATTTACCTTTCACGGAACCCTTCATGGGCGAGTCCGACTCGCACTTGGTCGCTTTTTTTATATTTATTTCATAATTGATCTTAGTCCGCAATATAAATATAATATCTATATGTACACAGAATTTCGATTTTGTAACTTTGATAGTTTCTGAGGAAAAGTAGCGTGACTTATAAACAGACAGACAAAACGGACATGGCGGAATTATAAGGGTTCCTAGTTTGACGTCGGAACTCTAAAAAGGCCGCTGATGGAAAACGCTCGCTGTTGTGGTTACAAAATACCTACATACCAGGGCCTCTATTCAACACCAAAACCAAATCATCTTGGACCTGTTATCGTATTGTCAACGTTTTGATAGCTCTTATTTACTTGATAGTAATGGCAGCCGAGTTGAAAACAATACCATAACAAGTCAAATACGATTTGGATTTTACTGCCTAGAATAGAGACTCCATTCATCTAATTTTCTGCGCTGACCCGTTATCTAGTTGGTAATTGTTGATCGAAGATTTGTGTATTTAAATTCTAAATAAAATGTATAGTGGAGAAAGTTCTTAAAGAGTTACTAATTAAAATATCACTCTCTTTGCCGATATAATTCAAGGCTTCGACCGCTTACATACATACGAGTATATGTGGCATTGTCTATGTAAAGGGACCTTATTGTCGATGGCGCTTACGCCGCACTGCGTCACGCGACGCTGTATTTATATCGGAGCATCTTTAATAAGGGCGGAAGCGCCATCGACAATAAGGTCCCTTTTCATAGATAACGTCACATATGTGTCTTGCATTGTACAGTGATTAACTATTAGGACACCGAAGTAACCGATACTAACACAACGAGCCCCTGCGAGCACACAGGAATAGATATGGCAACGGCGATCCCGTCGCGGCTCTCGGGCATAGAGCTCAGTTCCTTCATGATGCGCTGAATGTCGCTCTCGCTTTTAGGATCGGCGATGTTCTGAGCGCCCAGGTAGCTGACGCCGCAGAACACTGTGCATTCTTGATCCACATCTGAAACTGAAAGGGGTATTAACGAGGGCCCAAATACTAAAGCTTCCTTCTCACCGCCGTAACTTATAACTAATTGTTTTGTAACGACCTATTTTAATTTTACTGTAATACAAAATTATCAAAGGTTATATGACTGTTATACAAATAATATTTTTTAATAAATTAGTATAGAAGGATAATGCTAAGCAGTAATAACGTTGAAATATGTCCTGTCTCCCACAACGTTTTAGCTAACACGTCTTATGTAGTTTATTACGGATATTGTTAACTTGTTTGAGTAAACAGCTTTTTTGCAAAGGTTTTATACCTTTTCACCAATGAGACAAGTGAGTGTTGCTGTGATTGGTCACAATCACTTTGATATGAGAATTTGATTAAACAACAGTTTCTTTCATCAAAATGTTGTCTACTTTAACACGGTAAATGTTACTTTTGACATTGATGGTTTAATACAATAACGATCATTCAAAAATAAGTTCGCGGGGTGAAAGGCTATATTTGTTTATATTTTGCTATTATACTTCGATGGCCACATCATGTTCGATGGAGATATAATAAATCTTATCTGAAAGAGGACCTTTAAATTTCCCTTATCCCTGTTTTGCAATTATTGTATTTTGATTCCGTATTTTGTACAATAGTGTTTTCATACACGGTACGTACCTACTTAAAATACGGAATACGTTTTCTAGATATGGACCTCTAAGGGCAAAGCAATGATGGCAAAGTTTTTGACGGAAACAAACCTTTATGGACATGAAACAAGCGTAAACTTTCCTACGAGAGTTTAAATATTTTTACAGAGAGAAATTATAAAATTGTATGTAT
The DNA here is from genome assembly GCA_946894065.1 of Acleris literana. Lineage (NCBI taxonomy): Eukaryota > Metazoa > Arthropoda > Insecta > Lepidoptera > Tortricidae > Acleris > Acleris literana. The sequence continues at coordinate 26,399,484 of OX335668.1, read as the reverse complement.
TCCAATTGTTTGGTACTTGTCCTCGCATAAACATTTTTTGTCATTTCGTCAGATAAATCGCTGCTTCTATGACTACATAAAAACCCTGTAGTTGGGTCAATCAACTAATCTTTGTACACTATTTTTTTCATGTTTGTAAGGCTTTTAAGTATAAAGAAAAACGAATTGGGTTTTTTTTTAATTATTGCGTGTTTTTATTACACAGATAAACACTGAATTCTATGACCCGGTAGATATATTTATTAAACAATTAAAATTTCTTCTTTCACTGGTAACTTAGTGGACCATGTTGTCCCAAGTTTTGTATGAAAATAGTGGTTTGTCCCCTAAGTTACCAGTATTTTTGGCAAAAATGTTATTCTGATTTGGATACCTTATTCTCACTTGTACTGACAATGAATCTATTTATTAAAAATATAGTTTATACCGGACTTTGGTTTAACAGTATTGTATACTGTACAAAATAATAGTTGATTGACCCAGTTGCGTCTGTACAAACAAAAAATGCAATTTACGGCATTTGATGAATAAGAAATTTCCTTTTGCATAGCTCATCTGGTCAACCCAAAGGCTTTGAGGTATATTAACTAGACACGCAAATGTCGTTAAAAAGCGACACATAAAACATGCCAACAACTAATATTCACGATCGTAGCTTTGAAACCAACAATATTCGAACAAAAAATCTATATATATCTCTCTCATACTAATACGAAGTCATAAGGAATAGGACAAAGATGGCGAGCTCGCCTCAAGTCAAAATTTCGCTGTTGCCTAAAACATGATAATTTCCCCAAAAAAAATTAGTAAACTCTTTGATAATAGGAATTTTTACAGTTAGTAAATTATGTTTATTTATTTTCCTTTGTTTTATTTATATGTCGCTTATAAAAATGGTAGTAATCAATTAGCAATAAGTTAGGCACCCACAAGAGTAACCGTTTAGAAACATTTATTAATTAATCTAATTTTATTTATTTTATGAATACACAAAAATATTGAATTCCCATGAAAACTCGGGAAAATGAAACGAAGTCTTACTTGCAACACTGGGCCTAAGAAAATAGTGTCCGATATTTTATTAAAGTTTTCTTGCTATTTACATTCATTTTAACATAGAAACAATATATTACCCTATAAAAAGTAATTCCTTGTGACTCAGTGTCTTTCAGACTTTGACAAGCTCTCTTTCACCGCGCATTTCCCCATTTTATGCAGCTTGTTTTACGGTCGGCGTCTGTTTGACAACGAACTTGAATTATGGCCGATAAGGCCCGCAGGCCCTTGTGATGTGACACGGGCTTGGCGTCGTTACTGCGACTCTAGTTAATATAACTCAATGCCCAAAGGTTGATTTAAAAAGGGGAGGCATCAAAATTTTACATGTATTTTTTAAAAGGAGGGAGGGATGCAATATACTGTAATGGTTTAAATGTGATCTTGTTTTCAAACAAGTAATCAAATCACTCAATCTTACGATACGGGATAACTCTATGGGGCAGATCTTCTAATTTAGATAGTGTTTTTTTAATGCAGAAAAAATGTATCAGACCAATTTTCGAACTAAGACAACTAGACTCATAAAATTCTCACATTACCCAGCATTTATATTTTTGATGCGTGCTTGCTTATTTGTGTCTCAGTATGGGCATCTGTTTCAGCGAACAAAGAGAGTATAAAAACCCCGCACGTTCACAACATACGAGTAGAAACAAATTATCCGTGCCGTTATCAAACCTATCACTGATATCTAAAAACAGTTACGTGATGTGTATAAATATTTATAATAAACTGCCGGAAACCCTAAAAAACTTAACTTTCTGTTAGTTTAAATTAAATTTAAAAAAGTGGCTAACTGAAAAGTGCTTTTAAAGTTTACAGGAGTTTTTTAATTATGAGCTCTAATAAAGTAGACTTAAGTTTATCTTTAAATTTCGCATGCCTTGTTTGGTAGATTTTAGTTATCCTTACCTAATGTTTTTTCAATGATCTCATTGTACCTAAAATCAAGTGAAATAAATATTCTGACTTTGTAAGTAATATTTTTTTTCGTGCAATGTTGAGTACGTTGCATCAATATTATATTATTACTAGACATAGAGATTTCCCTGCCAGGAACGCGGCCGCCGTGTGGTTAGTGTTTAACATACTAATAACATCGACAATCCTGTTATCGATAAGTAAGTACCACTTCAACGCCATAGAGCAGCTTACTAACTTACGGAAAAAAAATTGATCGTTTATTTCGAGAATCATGTAAGAAAACCTTTATGAAGGTTTTATTACAGGCCGTAAACTTCTGTAGAAGTTTAAAAATACGTTTTTGATTTCTGTCATTTCCAGCTATTAGCAGATTTGTTTCTTAGGTGTAGATTGAAAAGACCGAAATTCACATTAGCTACCTACGTTAAAGATATATCAAAAATGTGTACTAATCTGATATCATAGGTATTTAAGTAAACGAGAAACATGATCCTTGATCCATCAGTGCAACACTAATAATACTTAATAAAAAAATAAGATACACTGTAGTCATATTCAATATCATAGAAGGTTGTTTTTGGAAAAAAAATAGATTCTGTGAACTTCTGCGTTAATTTGAAAGACAATCTCGGCGTCGAAGACTTACGGGAGATTTAATTAAGTGGAAGGGAAGAAAGAAAACTAAGTCTTCTTCATTATTCGCAACTTCACAAGAATGTAAATTATTAGATAGTAAATTGATTTGGTTTTGGTATTATTGTTGATATATTTTCAAACGTGTCACATTGATATTAGCCACTTATATTATAAGATATCGATAAACTAAGTATCAGAAGTAAGTCACTAGCGGGAAAATCTCTGTCTAATTATTTCATTTAGAAGAAATTCTAAATATGTGATTCACGTTTTTTGGTTCCGTGTCAAGTAATTATGCTTTTTCAAACTAAATGCCCAAAACAATATGCCATGTGCGTACTTTTTAAAACGTGAAATAAAAGCCCTTTCTACGAGGGCTGTTTGATAAGTACCCGTTTTCTAAATATATTAATATCACTGGCTGAAAATAAGTATACTACCTTTTTAAGGCATTTTTCAGAGGCAGGAAAATTAAAAAAAATGGCGTTCTTTTGTTTTTTTTTCTCATTTGACAGCGATTCAATGAAAGCGTGAACTTAAAATTGTTAAAATGGAGAAAGAACAGTATCGGTCTGTAATTAGATTCTTGTTTTTGGATGGAAAAACATGTGATGAAATAAAAGTAAGAATGCAAGCGGTGTACCATGAATGTGCTCCTTCTATGACAACCGTCAGATATTGGTATAACGAGTTTAAGCGGGGGAGAACAACCGTCTTTGATGAGGATCGCCCAGGCCGGCCAATTGAGGTGACTACAGACGATATGGTTAGGAAAATTGAAAATATCGTTTTAGCCGACCGCCGAATTAAACTTCGAGAAATCGTTGATGCTGTAAACGTTTCAATCGAGAGGGTTCAACACATATTAGAAGTAAAATTGGGTATGAAGAAAGTATCGGCGAGGTGGGTGCCGCGTTTACTCACGGATGAGCAAAAACGGAACCGACTGACTACTTCGGAGCAGAGTTTGGCCGTGTTCAAACGTAACCCGAAGGAGTTTCTGCGTCGTTTCGTGACCGTGGACGAAACGTGGGTTCACCACTACACCCCGGAAATGAAAGAGCAGTCGAAGCAGTGGATTTTACCGGATGAACCTGCTCCAAAGAAAGCAAAAACCGTCCCATCGGCTGGAAAGGTCATGGCGACTGTTTTTTGTGATTCCCAGGGTATTATACATATTGACTACTTAGAAAGGGGGAAAACGATAACAGGGCAGTACTATGCCAATTTATTGGATGAATTTGACACCGTGTTGAAGGAAAAACGACCCCATTTAAAAAAGAAATAAAAAAACAAAAACCCGCCTTCAAAAAGCAAAAAATAACTTCTTTAAAATGGTAGGTAAATAGGTCAGTCCAACTGACGTCTGCTTTTGGTTAAAATATTGTTGGACGCCGACTTCAGTTGGACTGACCTATTTACCTACCATTTTAAAGAAGTTATTTTTTGCTTTTTGAAGGCGGGTTTTTGTTTTTTTAAACATTTATTTTATTTTATACTTTTTAGTGATCCTATTTATGCTGTTACGTAGCTCCACTTCTAAATATTAATGAGAAACTATAGAACATTTCAAGCTCGCCGCAGACAACGCCGCGGGAATGTCATAGTCATATTTAAACCTAAATGTGCTTCGGCATAGTCGCTCAACTACCTTAATCGAAATATCTCATCGCCACCCTTGAAATAGGTACCGTTAAGGAGTTCCGGTGGCCATCTGTGGTCTTCATCATCAGTTCCACTTCACCATATAGTACTTTTCAAAAGCAAATGCACGAGTTACAGTGAAAAATACCGAAATCGCTATAGGTGTGCCTATAATATTTGAGGAGTTCTCTTGATTTCTCCAAGATCCCATCATCAGATCCTGACGTCTTGACAATGGGACCAACTAGAAAGTATACCCATTCAAACAACGAAAAAATTTTTCAAATCGGTCCAGGTCTTCTAGTAATCGGGGAACATACATAAAAAAATAAAAAATATCCCGACGAATTGAGAACCTCCTCCTTTTTTTGAAGTCGGTTAAAAAGTACTGTTTCATCACGACAACGCCCCGGCTCATTCATCCAGAGTTGTGACGGCTAAATTAACACAGTTACGCTACGAACTATTGCCTCACCCCCCATATTCTCCGGATTTGGCCCCATGTGATTTCTTTTTGTTTCCCAACCTAAAAAAATGGCTCATTGGTAAGCGATTTGGATCAAATGACGAAGTCATTGCCGCCACAGAGGCCTATTTTAATGACTTTCCAAAATCATACTTTTTGGATGGTTTTTTGAAGCTTGAGTATAGGTGAAACAAATGTATAGACCTAAAAGGTGACTACGTAGAAAAATAAATGCATTACATACAAAAAAAGTTTTTTTTTCCAAAAACTGGTACTTATCAAACAGCCCTCGTATATATGTGTTTTTTTTTTAAATATAAGTATATGGTAAAAAAGGCGTAAGATAATTTTTGAAATTATTAAAAATGTGACTGAATTTTTCTTTTTTTTTGTATGAAAATTTGTAAATTTAATATCAAAAATGAATTCAGCATGTTTGTTTTACGCGAAAATGAAACACGAACATGACCTCATAGCTATACAGATAACATAACGTACATTTGTATGACCCCAACGCCATTTAAAAGAATTACATATTTTGTTTGGATAGCTCTCCTTCTCCTTCTTAAATCAATCTTTGGGTCCTATTTCGTACAATGTACACTAATCAATATTATTTCATTGTGATGTATGTGTACTTTTTAAACGCAAAATTAGAAGGCTTTCTAAAATATGTGATAAATATTATTTGGTTCAGTGTCAAGTAATTATGTTATTTCAAAGTAATTGCTGAAAATGCTACGTGCGTACTTTTAAAAACGTGAAATAAAAGGCCGTCCTACATGTGTTTTTTTTTTTATAATTATGGTAATACAGTTACTTATAAGGTAATTTTTAAAAATATATAAAAAGTGACTGAGTTTTTTGAATTTTTCCTTTTTTTGTATGAAAATGTGTAAATTTAATATCAAAAATGAATTAGCGTGTTTGTTTTACACAAAAATGATGCACAATCACGACCTTATATATACATATAACATTACCTATGTTCATTTGTATGGGGGTCATATAAATAAACGTAGGTTAACATTTTTATTGGATGGCTCCCCTTCTTAAATCAATCTTTGGGTCCTAAGGTTGAGCCCTGCAAAAGGAAATCTTTTATTCACCAAATGCCGCAAAATTTACCCTACAGATGTGACTACAGGGAATGTGTCTCTAAAAGCTGCTTATAAATGGCAATAAAATCATGAAATCATCTCACTGAGTATTGGTTTTTTAAGGTTCCGTAATCGACAAGGATCCCTTATAGTTTCGCCATGTCCGTCTCTATGTCTGTCCGCGTCGTACTCAGAGATGTCTACAACTCAGTAATATGGCATAGGTAGTTATACCGACAAAGTTGTGAAATAATATCTTATTCGGGCATCTCCAATACTTGTGCATCCAGAGAGTATGGGATACACCTCGCCTCATTTCAATTCATGCATCTCTCATAGAAAATAGTCCGGACGATTCAGATCGCACCCGTCTCCTCGCTGTCTCAGCAGGCGAATCAGGTCACTAGCTCCACGCTCTTCCTTCCCGCAATATAGGCACAGTCTTGGACCCAAGCAACTTGCGCATAGCAATAAGCTTGCGGCTTGGGGCTAGACTCTGTGAACCTCATACTTGAGCGTGCAGACGACATGGCCTTTCATGCTTCAGAAGTGCCGGCCGTTTGTACCGTCACGGCACAATTAATGATCTGATCCGTCGTTCGCTTGCCACTGCCTCTGTACCAGCTGTCCTAGAACCATCAGGATTGCATAGAGACGATGGCAAGCGACCAGACGGAGCTACATTGGTGCCGTGGAAACTGGGTAGGGCACTGGTGTGGGACGCGACGTGCGTTGACACATTCGCCGTTTCCCACGTCCAGTCAACCCGTAATCGGGCCGGTGCAGCAGCTGATCTGGCCCAAACACTCAAGCGCCGTAAAAATTCGTCATTATTAAATAATTATGAATTTGTAGCGCTTGCAGTGGAAACCATGGGACCTTGGTCAGCTGATATGAAAAGCTTTATTAAGTCCCTTTCCTCCCGGCTCATAGAATCCTCCGGAGATCCTAGAGCTCGTGCTTACCTCTCCCAAAGGATTGGGCTAGCTATCCAGAGAGGTAATGCAGCCAGTGTCACGGGGAACATGCCGCCAGCGGACCTGCTATAAGGGGTGTTCTTTTTATAGTGGTGATTATTATTTATATATTTAATATTTGAGTAGCTTAGTTTAATGTTAATTTAAATAAGTTTAGTTTTAATTTTTATTTGTATTAATGTTGAATTCTGTACTTAGTTGGATGTAAATAAAGTCTTTATTAATCATGCAATTTATATTGTTACATTACATTGACGAATAAATAAACTAAACTATTGTAGAATATCGATAAGAATATTTGAAATTGACAACAAATCATTTTTTCCGTCTTGTCGTTTTTTGAAGCCAAACAACATAATGACACCCTAGTATTGAGCTTTGTTATTGAGATAGCAAACCTTTGTGGATGAAAAACAAAAACCATTCAAGTTGACAGTTATTAAAATAGGTAGATAGGTCTCTCTGTTAAAATAATCTTTGCTAACTCCGGTTCCCTGACATGACAGCTTACTATTATTATTATTTATTTATTTTAATGGCGTCTGACAGCTTACTAGGGTTGACAATATTTTTGGCTTTGATAATTTATTATATTTTTACGGGGTATTTTGCCACACGTTGTATATCAAATTTTATTATAGGTGCAAGCATGGCCTTTTGAACATATTATAAATTTAATTATTATTTTAATGTTAATTTTGAGTGTACGTAACGTTACTGTTTTTTTTAAAGAAAGCTACATTTTATTTTTGAATATCTCTTCTACTTACTTAGTGAATTTTATACAAACTTGCACAATGAACTGTTACAGAATTTGAGCGTAGTTTTTTTTACCCATTTCATTCATGATCTTAGTCACAGTATAGATAGCCCACCGAACGAAGACCAAAATTTGCCTGTCGGGGGAAAAAACTCGTGTATAAGCGAATTTTGGCATAGTGGTAGGGAATGGTGTTTTAAACGACATACTAAAAGTACTGATGGGTGGGGGTGGAGCTAACGGGTGGAGGGGGTGTAAAGGTTCCTTTTTTTAGTTTTTCGTAAATAACTCGTAAACGGTGGCCCCTAGCAAAAAATGTCACAATTAAGATATTGATACTCAGCATAAATATTCTTCACAATAAGAGGTACTCACAAAAAAAACCCGAGTCCATTTGATGTAAGGGCCGACTTGCTATGCAAACCCGACTATGGCCTTTCGGGAATTATTATTCCCTCCATATCTCATTAAATATTGATCCCAGCAAAAAAGTGTATTGAATCTTTTTTGTAGAGAATTTTATGTAGATTAATTATGTGACGGAACATTTTTTGCTAGGGGCCACCGTTTACGAGTTATTTACGAAAAACTAAAAAAAGGAACCTTTACACCCCCCTCCACCCGTTAGCTCCACCCCCACCCATCAGTACTTTTAGTATGTCGTTTAAAACACCATTCCCTACCACTATGCCAAAATTCGCTTATACACGAGTTTTTTCCACTGAGTTTCCTTCGTTTGGTGGACTAAGAGAACAGTAGATCGTCTTCAAACAAAGGTACATCGCGCGGCTTGCGGCTGTGGGCGGGGCCCGTGGCGGGGCGAACCAATACGAAACGAAATCTCAAGATATTACAAGGTAACTCGCGTACTTAGCTATCGAGCGACAATGTCGCTGCCGAAAACGCTTAAATATTGTTCTGTATACGGATGTCTAAACCTAGCTTAGGTAGGTACAACTATATCCAGATTTAATAAAAAGGTATTTCGTACCGGCCGGCCTATAGAATACCTAGGTGAAATAAATACGTATTAAGTAGGTAATTTAAGTTATTGAGTGTGACGTGACAGGTAACATGTGACGACGTGGATGGTCTAGGTAGTTGGTAGTGACTAAGTAAGTAGTGACCTTGCTTACGACGCTAGCGGTCCTGGGTCCGATTCCCGGTCAGGGCAAATATTCGTGTGATGAGTGCGAGTAGGTATTTATTTATTTATTTATTTATTTAATCTTTATTGCACAAAAGAATACTCTTAATATACAAAAGGCGAACTTAATGCCATAAGGCTTTCTCTACCAGTTAACCTTTGGGCAAAGCAGAGATTGTGGTGGCGGTGCAACATAGGGTCTAACATATATATGTATATGTATATATATATATATATATATATAAATACATACATAAATTTCACTATTAAATAATTACATACCTACATAATATAAAGATGAGGATAAGCACAAAACATTACAGATAACGCAATCAGAAAATCAAGATGATGTCAATTCTACCTACAAAAAAACTATTTTTTGTTTATGAGTCTTGGGCGTTTTATATGTACCTATGTAGTCATATCAAGTATGTATTTTTCACTACATAAGTATGCTTATCGTTGCCTAGTTAGTACCCAAAGCACAAGCCTAGAACCAAAGCGAGCGGCCAATGCTCTAAGGAAGCCGCGCGGCGGCGGCGCGTGCCGCCAATAATAGGTACCTAAGTAGTCAAAGGAAGCCGCCTTGCGCGAAAGCGGCATTATCAAAAGGTCGAAAAGGAATTTACATATCACACCACATACGTATAAACATAATTATTATTTAGTGTCAACAGACAAAAAGTATGTAAGTAAAATAATTTAAATTTGGTACTTAGGTACCTAACAATATTTATACTTACTTTAGGTTTGTGTAATTTATGAAAATTACCATGATTATAAATCACAGTATGGCCAAGCAGGTGACTAAAATTGAAAAACAAGTTTGGACAACCCTGACGCCCGAACGTCAATAGGTATCAGAATCTCCTAAAGGGCCGGAATCGAGCTACTTTTCTATTTATACTATGTCTTAGTGCCCCGTATAAATATCTATATTTGTGCAAAATTTCAATTTTGCAACTTTGAATAGTTTCTGAATAAAGTGAGTGTGAAATACAGACAGACAGACGGACATCACCAAACTATAAGGGTTCCTATTTTGACTCGGAACCCGAAAAAGGGCAGTTTGTTCTCCAACTCTACGCTTGTTGTTGATGATCATTACATTATGTATACCCATAAGAATAAATAATAACTACGTAGATTCGAAACTCCCGGCTCCCAACGCGCGTTCGGCGCGGTAGATACCTACTGCCTGGCGACACCTATGGTGTCTACTCAGTCAGGGGTGTCACACACGGAATATGCATTAGTTATTCTACGCGTACACACACACAACTCGAAACAATTGTAGAATATGGATAAGAAGATTTGAAATTGACAACAAATCATTTTTTCCGTCTTGTCGTTTTTTGGCGGAATATGCCAAAATATATTTTATAGTAATTAATCTTGCGATATATTTTCCGTAATAGTTGACAGAGTCCACACACACAGCTATAATATATTATTTACCAATTTATTTTAAAACATACTAACAGGTTTCTTCCAAAAGTGACCCGACCTCATTCGGAAAAAAAAGTGACTCCAAACCAGTGGTCCTAAACGGGTTTTTTTTGTTTTTCGAAGAAAAAAACGGAAACCTTGAATGCGAATTAATAGATAAGAATATTATTTTGTAGGTAATAAAGCTTTTTCAACTTACTAAAAATCGAATTATTAATACGATAAGGAACGTAAAAAGTAACTCCGGATCCCAGACTATAACACTTACTGATCTTAATTATTATTTTAAAGGTGATTAATAGCCACATAAGCCATGTAATTTTCTGCAGATAATCATAATATTATCAAAAAGTATTCACCTAAGTTCAATTAAATAAAAACACTCATTTTTCACCAATGTTTCCACGTTGAAGAAAACCATAAAATTCATTTCGTGACTAAACTTGTATTACACATCCATAAACCGATTAAAATATTTCGCAAGTGTCAGCCCTAACTTTAGGCTTGGAAGACAGAGGGGCGCAGCGGGGTGAAGGGGGAAGTAGGTATTTAAAGCGCGGCATTTGGAGCCTGTGTCGCTATTGCCTAACGCACTCGCAATTGCAATCGGCTTGAAAGTGGAACAATTGTTTTCATTTTGTATGCATACAAGACATCGATTTTCAAAATGAAAACAATAGCGATTGCGAGTGCGTTAGGCAATAGCCCCTCAGGTCCAAGGATATTCGCTTCTACGTAGTTATTATTTATTCTTATGGTATACCTAAGACAAATAATCTAGGTAGGTGGGTCCAACTTTGAGAAAGAAGTCAATCCCCGAATCCAACTTGGCCAGGCAGCGCTCGGTAAGCTACGGAGAATATTCTCGTCCCAGTTACCGCAGTGTCTAAAGTCAAAAGTCTTTGACCAGTGTGTGTTACCAGTGATGACTAGAGTCGTAGTCCTTTACAATGGACCTCATAAGAAAGGTCACCCAAAGGGCAATGGGAAGGGTTATGCTCGGCGTATCTCTGCGAGATCGAATCTGAAATATAAATAAGCCCAGCGAATTGCGAACCTTAAGTGGCAGTGGGCGGGGCACATTGCTCTTAGAACTGATGGCCCTTGGACAAAAAAGTTAAAGACGGCCGACAAGATGGACCGATGATCAGCGCCTCTATTCTAGGCGGTAAAATCCAAATCGTATTTGAACTGTTATGGTATTGTTTTGCCGATGGGTAAGCCGATGGATGTAAGTAGCACAAAACCGGCCGTCGTGGACATCGTTGGGAAAGGCTTATATCCAGCAGCCCGCAGTTTTCTTTCAGCTGATATGATGAACATGTATTTATAATATGTAACCAAATGAATGTTCCAAAAGAAATCCCGGTACCTCCATCGAAGATGTGGAAAAAATGCAACACTCTAAGCTATGAAGCATTATAATTTAAAAAACATAGGAAAAAAGTCATTACGTGGTCCAAAACAACCAGCATCAAGTAAAGACTTAAAAGGTTATATAATAGTGTCGATAATTTGAAATACCTAAATTTCTACACTTGAAAATGAAATGAAAAAAAATTTATGCCTACTTTCTCGTAAGTTAGTTTGATCAATATAATATCTAAAATGAAAAATACCAGACTGAAGCCAGGTTTCAGTAAAACAAACAAAATCATTATCGAATTTCTTAGCATTAGTAGCCTACCTTCCTCTTCACTCTCAATAGGTTTCATGTGGTCCTGCTTCTCTGTGGGTGACGGCGTGCAGCCGTCGGCGGCCGCTGACCCGTCCATCACCTGGTAGAACTTGGAGCCGCCGACCAGCCTGCACGACTCCTACGAAAAACATTAAAGGTATCAATCAATACCCATATTGATAGGCACTTAATATGATTCATTGCTTGTGGGACATATACCTACACATAGGTATACCAAATACAATTAACTATTCTGTGTTTGTAGGAACAGCTACTAAACGCATAACCGGTTTTTTTTTTTATAAAACACAACCACATTTTAACACAATTGTCTTATACCTGTGACATTTAAATTAACAGTTTAGAATATTTTGACGAGCTCTTCGGCGCTCCAACCTATCTTCACTGACTTGTATATTCAATACTAGCCCCTAAGAACTCTTTTTCATTTCCCTGTATTAGTTGCGATTAAAAATATCGCTACTGTAACTTTTTAGACCAACAGTCGGTTGAAAAGATAAAGAATGCACGAGATATCCAAGCAAATATCGCGTCGATATCGAGCGCTATGCGCTATCGTCCTTCAAATACCTTTACAAAATTCTATTACTTTTACGTCAAGGCGCTGTCTAATGAGTAATACTAAAAAACCGTGCGAGTGTCGGCCGTACCGCCGCACAGTAGGTAAATATATTCCGATTTGAATCCGATTTCGAACCGAATAAATGCGAGCTTAACTCACACTTGACCATTTTTTAGTATTTGTTGTTTTTCTTCAGAGTTTGTACTATTTATAATCATACCAAATTTGATGCTTGTATTAATTTACTGATTTTACGATACAACAAAAATAAAAATACGTTGGAAACCCGTTTCTTTAAAAAAAAAAAATTAAATCCGCCGTAATTACACATATCTATTACGGTTCAATAGATACAGCTCTTTTAAGTTACTGGACCAGCAGCCCTATTGCCTAACGCACTCGCAATCGCGATCGTTTTCGTTTTCGTTTTCATACTTGTTATTATGATTGGCATTCTGAATAGGACCCGACTGTAAAAAGAAGTTCATGACTTGACAGAAGTTTACGAAGCATCACTGAATTTCTCGCTGAGTTTAATTCACATTTATTTTGGAGTCGGTTGAATCGGCTTTAAAGTCGATTGCGATCGCGGGTAAGTTAGGTAATAGGCCTGCTGGAGATGGACGTACAGCCTAGACATATTAATAGGGTCCCATAGGGTTCCCTTCGGGTACGGAACCATCAAAAGTAATACAATACCTATAACTTTACCTTAACATGTTTAATAATGCCAGCAACTAAATATACAATTAATATGTCTTTGAACTGTACATACCTACACCAGTAAATAATATTATTTCAAAAACCAGCAAACATCATTTTGTAATGTACTATCAAAAGACAATGCTTCATCATGTCAGCCGAAAGACGTCCACTGCTGGACATAGGCCTCCCCCAAGGCTCTCCACTCAGACCGATCTTGTGCTTTTCGCATCCACCGCGTTCCCGCGATCTTTACAAGGTCAAGACAATGCTTAATGATAATAATTAAAACTGTCTTTTAAAACATTTAGAACCAGCTAACCTGATTTTAAACGGAAGCAAAAGTCGTTTATTAAATTCGCTAGTTTGATAAAATTCAGTCTTTGTTGGACAAACTTAATAATAACTTCGCTGCTGTAATCAATAAACTCAATTGTTATATCATTTTAGAATCTCCATTAACCAGGCCAATTTTTAGGAAAGCAGCACTACAAGTCTTAATACATGTTTTTTACACCGTGCGATGTTAAACTTGCCGCAAGTTAAACTCAGATTCCTAAACTTTAAATTTGATTTGAAAAATTTTAAAAACTGCTAAATTTTTATTAATTTCGTTGATAGGGTCTTATAGCAAATTTAAACAGCTATCTTTCACAGCAAACGAAACTGAAAAATTCTAATAAATGTGGCCGCGGCATCGAAAATGGTGAACCAGGGTACCGCATTTCCAAAATTTTGAAAAGTTGAGATATCTCGTTTTTGGTGCGACTTTTACTAAACATATTTTATCATATTTTGGCCACTCCTGAGCTGAGCTATCCAGCCCTGTAAGGTAGTCCACTGTATCCCGGACACCCTGTATACATATTACTAACAGGTTGCTGCCAGCACTGTTTCACTGAGTCCTTACCCCTTACGCTGTGCTGGAAATTATGGCAATCTCACCGGTATAGCAGCGTGAATTAGGATTAGGATACCCCTGTTTATAACTATGTATGAAAAAATTAAAACCGTTTCGAGCTATTTATTGGCTTTTCGAATCAATCCCAGCAGATTTAAAAAAATATGTTACCGTACAAAAAAACAAGCGGTCCGAAAGGCGTTAAGTAGCCTAGTGGGGTAACTATCAAATTTACTTTATCGCCAAAGGACAATATACCTCAAGCGTCTGGATTGTGTAATGTCCAGGGATCGTAAAATGCGAGTAAAATCCATTGAAATGACGTATGACAACCAGTTAGGGTTGGCGATGGTTCTAAATTTATAAACTAAAATATTAGGTACTAAAACAATACAATTAAATATATTTTTTACTGATGAAATTGAACACAATCCGAAACTCAGTTTACTGGCTGGGGTTAAAATTTCAAATCAAATAATTCCCAATTTTAGACTTGGGATAGTAAGTAATAATTTTCGCAAGTACGATGGCGAGACAATGCAAATAATACAATAAGATTGACAATCATGACAAGATAATACTCGTAAATTTATAGACACTGTACTTATCAATTTTAATAAGTTTTAGTTTAACATTATGGATAAACCATAAACACTGATAGGGGGAATTTATTACCATAATGATGACAAGTGCTTTCATAAGTATAAACACATTCCTATTTAATATTTAATTTATTCGATTATATTATAAGTGACAACCGATCCTTGCTAATGTCTTGTGTCTCTGTTACTATTTAGACATAAACGCTAAATGCCTCTTTAGCAAAACGTCTGGATCTTAGAATGTTACAATTTAAAATACTCTAGTAGCGAAAAGTCTTTATCTTAGAATGTCTTTATTACTTAATAGACATAAACGCTAAATGGACCGGTAGCGAAACGTTTGTTTCTCAAAATGTCTTAATTACTAAATACACATGAACGCAAAATGGCCGGTTAGCAAAACGTCTGGGTCTTAAAATTGAGTATTGATAAGACACTTGATAATTAAAAGCAACAAATTTTACTTTCGACGAATTAGGTATTGCTACTAACTCGTTCTGTGGTCATGACAATTAACTAATTTTATTTTCGGCTAATTAGGTATCTAATGTAATTATACGCACTATATTAATTTCCAAACGTTTTGGTACTAAGTCGTTCTGTGTTCATGTCAATTAACAAATTTTACTTTCGGCTAATTAGATATTCTAATCATACGGACTATTTATATTTCCGAAAGTTTGGCTACTTGCTCATTTTAATTCTGAGCAGTCCTGCTTAATTGACACTTTGCTGACTGAGTATTCTCCTTTCATGTCGTCCAGCTGAATTGACTCTTTGCTGACTGTGTATTTTACTTTTATGTCATCTAGCTGAAATGGTCGTTTGGCGATAAAGACAATTTGATAGTAACCCGCCTAGTGATGTGCGGTATAACTTAAATGTTTCGTCGATACGATTTAAAAACATTTTTGATACTTATTATATACCTAAATTTAAAAAATAACTTTATTTATTGAGGCGTTAATTTAACGAATTAAATGATAATACAAAAAGTTTAGGGACTGACTTATGTTCTAAAATTGTATCCCTACTTATAGTTCTAGTAACTGCCCCTCATGAGTGTATGCAGTTAACGGCCCAATTCCTCGGCCTAGTCCACCAGATTAAATGTCATCATTATTTCGAAATGATCAAACACAAACAAAAACAAAACAATTACTTAATTGCCCATCCTCTTGCACATTGATAAATAGTTAATCGAAATATCGATAAAGATGTACAATGGTATATCGATAGTTTGCTACCTTCATTGCGTTGCCCATCCTTGGTAGTTGCTTAATAAAGGTAGGCCGAGCAGACGGACGGACTGGTGGACGGACAGACGGAAAGATAGCGTAGGCTTAATGATAGGGTTCTAGGGAATTCTAAAATTCGGCAAGTACCTCACAATATTGTTTGTTGATGCAGAGGCCGGAATTTTCGTGGCACTTTTCAATAACGCTAGTGACTTCTCGTGTATCGAATTCCGTTTTACATAATAATATATCGATAAAATACAATACAAAAATAAAAACAAGATGTTTTGGTACCCAGGGAGGCAGTTTCCAAATTTGATTTATGTCTTAAGACACTAAAACAATATTGTTTTTTGCGCTATATCGGGTTTCGAACGGTAAGTTAAACTAAACAACAGAATTCATAAATAAATATATTTATTAATTAATTAGTAATCAGTTCTCAAATATGGCTACCAATATGTAAGCCATTGCAGCTCTTTCAATTTAATGTTCAAAATGTGTGTTAGTGCTAAGACGTGAAATGTTTCTTAGGAAATTTATTTAAAAAAAAGATCATTGTAATTTTTTCTACATTTGGTTTACGAAAAGTTTCTATTTTAAAGATATCGATATGTACCTAATTGAAAGTCGATAAATGAGAAGTCACTGTGACAGCTCAAAAATGCCACGAAAATTCCGGTATCTGGTAATATGTATACTTAAATTACTTATTTATCTTGGACTCGCGTCACGATTACTCGCCACTCACAATATTATGCATCTACTGTTCGTAGCGGCTTATGCTACGAAACCGCTACGCTTCCGAGCCGCAATGCTAGAAAACATAATAACAAGTTACCTGCAGTGGCCCGTTTCACGAAGCTACAAGGTACAAATTACAAGCGGAACTCTCTTTCTAGCAAAAGGAGTTAGAAAGAGACTTCCGCTTGTAATTTGTAACTTGTAGCTTCGTGAAACGGGCCTCTGGTCAGTTTTACAGAACTCACGCAAACTTTCCATAGAGATTTCCATTTTCACAAGAGACTCGTTTACTTTCACACGACGCTACAGACAAACGGTTCAAACCGTCAAAAAGCATTCTTTTGTTTTTGCCGTCTAAATTCAAGAAGTTTAATATACAAATATATTTTTTTATAATTGAGTATGTGTTTTAACCAGATATCGGACAAATGGGCGTTATTACTCGCAATAACCTGGACATGACTTCAAAGAATTTAATTAAACAAATTAAATTACATTAATTGATTCGATTACTTGCCCTAAAAAAAAAATGATCCTTTGCAAGGCAGTTATAAACAAATAATACAATGACTTGTTGTGTTGATTTATTAAAGCAAATAAATAGTATTTTTTATATTTTTTCCGTGGTTAGTTTATTCCTTTTCACGGCTAAAATAAACTTATGAGAGGAAAAGCTCCTTTCGCAATCGACGGATGTTAATGGAGCAAACTTAAGTAGATTAATATTAATGGCCACTCCTCACGTCTTTGTATTATTTATTTATTACTGTCCTGCAAAGGATCAAGTTTAAAGTTCAGGTAAGCAATTAATTAATGTAATTTAATTTATTAAAATAAAATCTTTGCCACTTTAAAGGGCTGTATCTTTTGAACCGTAATAGATAGATGTGTTATTGCGACGAATTTATTAAGTTTATTTAAAGAGAGTCAAGTAATAAAGGTGATCCCTTTAAAAGAAACATTATTTTCAACGTATTTTTATTTTTGTTGTATCGTAAAAACGGTAAAACATAGAGGATTCAAATTTGGTATTATTATAGCACGGTCACCAGCAATAATATATTATCCAATACTGGGCTCAAAAATCTCTGACTAGTCTTTATTGCTAGAGATGTAAGAGCATGTTAGATATTTTTTGCACAATGTTGAATATAATTATTGCTGGTGACTGTACTAACCCTGAAGAAAAACAACAAATAGCACCTTCAGTAGGTCAAGGGCACAATTGCCCCTATAATCATATTGTACATTGTGCCCTTGTCCTGCCGAAGGTGCCAAATAGAATGACAATTGTGAGTTGGACTCGCGCTGATTCGAATTCGGAATATTATTATAATACCTACTGTGAGGCGGTACGGAACCCTCGGTGCGCGAGTCCGACACGCACTTGACCGGTTTTAATTTATATTAATGTTAAAGATATCAAACAAAGACTTCCACTTTTAAGATCCATCTTCTCAGTATTGATGATGCAGAAAGCAATATTCATGTATCTACAAAGTAAGGCATTTGGGTTTTCAAAACTGGCCTTCATTCACTTATTGAACCTTTGTTGTTACCCAGCTCGGATCATGGGTACGTTAAACAATATATAAAGTTAAAAATACGTAATTGGCCATAAATGACAAAATACATAATGGTCATAAATGTCAGAATATATAAAGTTAACTTTTCAGGATTGTTGTAAGATAAACCTTACTTAACTTAATAAAAAATTCTAAAAAGTTTACGGCTTCAGAAATTAAACCATTTACCTTCAGAAATTACTTATCATCATTATGTAATATGACCCATTACCTATGTAATTTGAACTTTATATATTATTATACGATCCCCGGCTCATGCTAACTCACGGTTTTTTACGGTTCCGTAGTAAGAAGGAACCCTTATAATTTCGCCATGTCCGTCTGTACGTCTGTCCGTATGTCCGCGGTTTAACTCGGAGACTCCTAATGCTAAAAATTTGGCATAGTTATACATTTAAATTACGCTGACGAAATTGTTAAATAAAATCTTGTTTTTTATTCGGGTTCCTACCTCCAGTACAAACAACGCAAAGGCATTTTTTACATTTTGACATTGAATCATTACTGTCAAGTAATTTACAATCAATTTTAAGATTTGGGGGACTGTTTAAAATTTGTAAGATCGTGTCTATCACTAGGTTGTAGCGTATGAAGCCGACTTAAATACCATAGACATAGATATAACCATAGTTTGTCATAGACTTGAAACTGTCTTTGCTTATAGTAACTGGTTTGATAGTGCAATCCGTTGTATGGGAACCGTGCACTTTGTGACTATGCGCTGAAACTTGGCACAGTTGATTCTTAGCTGGGCTTGAGTAGATTCAGACCGGGAGCCATCGAGAGCCATGGCCCATTTAGTAGGGGGAGGGGGGGGGGGGAGTTTGACGCTGCCGCGCTTTAATTGAAGCAACATTTATCTAAAACTATGCATACTCGTATTAGGGCATGCAATATATCATTTTCAGATAAATTAAGGACGAGGAATCTATATTTTGAACAAAAAAATGCACCCCCTAGCGAAAAAAAAAATAAAGTAGAGAAGACTAAAATACATAATTTGTTATTTTTTTATAATTACCTATTGTGCTTAAAAATAATAACAGAAATCTAAGAATAAAAATGTAGTCGTAAAGCTACACTTATGTAGTTTTCAAAAATATATAGTTTATCATATATATCTGTTAACACACGGGAGACAAAAAATAAAATTAAGCGTGGTAGCTGGTTTTATAGTGCGATCCGTTGTATGGGAACCTTGCACTTTTTGACTATGCGCTGAAACTTGGCACCAGTTGATCCTTAGGCGGTCTCGAGTGAATTCAGACCGGGAGCCATCTAGAGCTACCGTGCATTTAGCGGGAGAGGGAGGGGGGGGGGGGAGATTGACGCTGCCACGCTTTGATTCAAGCCATATTATTTCTCAAAAACTGGGCCGGTATTCTAGGCGGGAAAAACCATATCGTACGAGGGGTGATCCATAAGTTTTGATAATCGGTATTAAAAATGGGAGATATGTAAATCGTTATATTTTAATTGGAATGAGCACACTTTCTATATTTCCGAACACTTATTAACGTCATTCAATTGTTTTATTTTACCACTATAAAAATAATTTTACTTTTGGAGGTCAAAATGGCCAAATTTTGTACCTTCACTATGTCATCACCAGCTCGTGATTTTTATGTAGTTGTTTTTGAACATTAGAGAATGAGAAGTAGTAGTCGAAGGTTAGGGCTAAATAACGGGGAGAGCGGTTATCAGTTCTGATCTTTGGTCGACGAGCAGCACTCTTATCAATTAGAAGGCTCTGAAGTACAATTCCTGCCGAAAATTCGTATTTTTTTTCTTCAGCTTATTTTTATTATTTTGCCATAATTAGGATAGAGTAATGTTATATAACTCTCCTAGATTATTTGAACTCAATTGCTAAAAACTAATGTCGCAGTATTTTTTTGTAGGCCTGAATAATCATGGAAAAGGCCGAAAAATCCACCCTACATTTTGGTGACAGAGCTGGAGATAAAAAAATCCACTGCAATGATAACTTATTTATCCTTTAAATCGTAATGATAAATCGAGGTTTCATTTTCAATAACAATATTTTTTATTAGTGTACCAGAACTTTTTCCACACAGCTCCAAATTATTACAAAACTAACTCTTATTTTTGCCGTCTTCTAATATTGTTAATACAGATGTTTCTTGTTTAGCTATCACAGGAAAACAAATGAATAATGTATACTTTTTTTTTTCTCTTTTTTAAGTTTTATTAGTGCCATCCACGTTAAAAGAATATCATTATGTAGATGGTTCTTACTGATTCTCAAAACTTATGGATCACCCCTCGTATTTGACCTGTTATCATATTTTCAACGTTTTGATAGCTCCTATTTACCTTACAGTAATGACGGAATGAGTATAAAATAGTTCCATAGTAGGTCAAATACGATATCGTTTTTACCGTCTCGAATAGAGGCCCAGAGGGCTCAGACAAGATGCACTACGCTAACTAACGTTTCTATTCGATTCGTTTTTAAACCAATCGCGTCACTGGAAGATGACGTGATACGAAAAGTCACGTGGTCTACCAGTGACGCGATTGGTTTAAAAACGAATCGAATAGAAACGTTAGTTAGCGTAGTGCATCTTGTCTGAGCCCTCTGTACTTGTTATGGCGTCCAATATATCATTTTCGGATAAATTAAGGATGGGAAGTCTAGTTCTGGAATAAAAATAATGCACTTTCTACCTTTTTTTACTCACGTGATATATGTTAAAAAAACTAATATATGTATGTAAAAAGCTACACCTATCTATTTTTTTTAAATGTATAGTTTAGTTTTACGTCTAATATGGGCATAGAACTAATTCGCGTAAACGTAAACATAACATATTATAAGTAAGCATCCAGTCCAGTCCATATATTGTAATTATTGTATGTTTTATAATTTTCTAATAAATATTTCATCCCAAACATACTTACATAGAAATATTGTTTATTTCTACTTATTTTTAATTCGCGAAGATAACAAATAGAGGTAAGTAAGTACAATAAAACTTTACTAACACATCATGCTGCACCCTTACCATGAGTTACAATTGCCGTACTCGCTAGCGAGTCTACCCAACTAACAAAGTTGTCCTATAAAATAGAAACTAAACAACATTTGGTTATATAGAGGTTATTTAGTGGTTCCTTAATTTCAAGAAATTGTATTATAGTATTTTAACCTTTTCAACGCCACAGTCGGCTCTGGCCGTCAACTAAAAGTCGTGCCACTGACGCCACGTCGGCTACAGCCGACAAGAGTTCAAGATTAAAAGAGACTTTGTTTGGTAGCAATAAGGTGTAATTTGCATAGCATAGCAAACATGTTTGGCGTGTGGGTGGCACATTTTGTATTCGACGTATGGCGTTCAAAAGGTTAAAGGACCGTTTAGTGGTATAATACTTTAGTCATTTAATTTAGTCGAGAAAACGTTTAAACGATCATATTATATGACCATCTTATAATAATCGTAGCAATAACCTTTACAGGACAGATTTATACAACTTGATGTCATGTAAACGCAAAATATATGATCATCATGTATTAGTCTAGTTTACGACCACTTTGTGATTGTTTGACATTTATATGACTCCTAAAAGATGAACGCATAAAGGTCACATTTATTTCTTCTATAAGACATTCTGGTGGTTGCGACTTAAAATGGTATAAAAGTAATTTATATGACACTAATAAGTGGTTATGATGGCGACCACAACATTACTTTTTGTCAGTAATAAGATTTGTACATGACACTCATATAAAGCTCATAAAAGTACCTTTTACAAAACGTTTTGTCATATAAACGTTTGTATAAGAACTTTTGACTGAACTTACACAACTTTAATACAATGTTTAAAAGATGAATAGTCAGATTAATATGCCTTAAATGACATATAGTTTTTAAAAGGTTTATAAAGTCTTTGTTATAAGCATTTTGATCATTTAATGGTTTTAATTGGTACTCTTTTACAATTTGAATAGAAAATGGAGGCCAGCAAGTGAATTATAGTCGTATAATAGTTGTCATCACTACGTAAAGTCGCTTAAATGTAATATTTTAAAAAACTTAATAAAAATAGGATATATTAATATTATTTTACAATAATTGGAAGGGGGCATTAAAATATTATGAAAAAATTAATATACAATCATCGAGAAATTTAATTCCCATAAGAAAAGTACATACTAAAAGTTACGAACACCAACTATAACTTTATATAGTAAATAACATTCAGCAACAAACATGGCAGACATAGGATGATAAATCTTAATTTATATTTTCTTGTGCACTACTCACATGGCTTGATGTCAATCTCAATCAAGCATCCGCATAAAGATTATACCAATGATGATTGGAGATAGATGAGACCAATGATTACTTCGCAATTTATATTAAGTTATATAACGTCGTTTCGATCACTATACGACAAAGTGGTCATATGGTGATCAGTTTTACAATTGCTATACGAGTATTTATGATATATCTGACATTTATATGACTCTTACCTTCCTAGTAGTCATTGATACGATCTTAACACGTCCACTTTACGAATCATAGTTTTATAATTGACAACATTTAAAAAAAATCATTTTTTTTTTCGCGTTTATAATAGCTGGTTAAAAATTAGAGTACCCGTGTTTCTCGGTTTTTCTTTATTTAACTTAAATTCGTCGTTAATAATTTATTAAAGAAATAGTCATTAAAAATACCGTATATACAAAGTTAGGAATACTGATGTCGTGATCTTAGCATGATATAAAATAAAAAAGTAACTTTAAACAGAAACAGAACTGACTGTCATGTCATGTCACTTGTCAACAATAACAACTGTAACAACATAAATTCTTCGACTTTGGGCAGATTGCGGCTATCCGCTTTTACAAATCCGTTAGTCACTTTCATTTTAAATACCGTATATCAAAACAATAGTATTACGAGAATCGAAAACGTGTCGTTAGAATCAAGTAATCCGTCAGACAGATAAAAGTTGTATATTTTTTTCAATTCCTATGGTAATAATTGGACTAAGGGCAATAAGTTTATTCCTAACATTCACAATCCAATTTTTTTTACAGATTTTCCTAAATAAAAAAAAACGACTCCATAAACAAATAAAAAAATATTTTTACTGTAATCAGCAGTGTAAAATCTTCAAACGGTGTTTTAATTTACTGCCTTATCATATGAATTGTTGTCAATTGTTGCCCTTTTCGCGTCATATACACGTTAACACGATTGTTAAATAACCGTAACGGTCCAACCTTAGGTTATGACGAAAACGTTGTCTCCAACTTTATACGACCAAACTTTGTTAGTTGGGTAATGCTCTGTCCCTCGCAGACCTCGCAGTATTCTTATAGAGTGCGAGGGACAGAACATTGGACTCGCTAGCGAGTACGGTAATTGTAACTCGTGGTAAGGGTACTAAATAGAGACGTTTCTAATGTATCCTTTCACAAGCCAACTTTAACTAAACTTCGTTCAATGGTATAAGTAGGTAAGAAAATTTTGAAGCTTGGGAAGCCTTTCCTGACCTAACTGTATGTTTCGAGACAGTGATCGAGGGCCGCATTGAGGAGGCAATGGCTTCCAGCGAAAAATACGTCGTCACATTATACAATAGGTCAGATTTTCTGCCTTTTTAAACAGATATAATATGATCTCAAAGCTTAAACCAGAATATTGCATTTCATTATTATTTCAGATCAGCTTCGCGTACTTCAGTTTATGAGTGCCGTAACTAAGCCTAAGTCTCTTAGTAAGTCAGTCAGTTATTAAAGATAAGACCAGAGACTCCTAAGACTTGTCCAACTACAGACCAATCCCACTCACCTCTGTAATCGCTAAGGTACTGGACTGTTTGTTTGACCGGTAAATGGACAAGCACTTGACAAGTAACGATGCACAATTTGGTCTTAGGACGATTTTTTCCACGGAAAGTGATTTTCTTTGTAGATAGTGCAGTAGGGCACCGACTAAAGCTGCTTTATATCAGCATTTTTTAAGAGGCATATATCAATGGGTGCATGTTTGGGGCCAGTTAGCAGTGTTAGCACCAGCTCAAAATCTGCTCTATCGGCTACTTGGGGTTAGACGAAGGTCGAAAACGACTGGAAGCCTACATGGGTGGACTTGCCTGTTGATGCAGAAGCATATCTAGAAATTGTCAGGTGCAAATGCAAAAACAGTGCCGTGGCTGGTGCAATTGTAAAAAAAGGCAGCTTAAATGTTCATACCTCTGTCTATGCATTAGATCTTGTAATATATACAATTAATTTGCATTGCGTTACCTTTCATGTGTTTAAAACAGTACCTAAACCCTACTTTTACGGATGATCATGCATTGAGATCACCCTGACCTACGCTTAATACTATTTTTTTTGTCCTATGTGTTAACAGATATATATGATAAACTATATATTTTTGAAAACTACATAAGTGTAGCTTTACGACTACATTTTTGTTCTTAGATTTCTGTTATTATTTTTAAGCACAATAGGTTATTATAAAAAAATAACATTATGTCTTTTCTACTTTATTCATTTTTTTGTTATGAAGTGCATTTTTTTTGTTCAAAAAATAGATTCCTCGTCCTTAATTTATCTGAAAATGATATGTTGCATGCCCTAATATGTATAGTTTTAGAGAAATGTTGCTTCAATTAAAGCGCGGCAGCGTCGAACTTCCCCCCCCCCCTCCTCCCCCTACTAAATGCGCCATGGCTCTCGATGGCTCCCGGTCTGAATCTACTCAAGACCAGCTAAGAATCAACTGTGCCAAGTTTCAGCGCATAGTCACAAAGTACAAGGTGTCGTGCAGTAATACCCTAGCTATAGGTAATAACATTCATTCCCTTCTCTCTTGTCCTGTCACCGGATAACGTGTGCTTTTTTTAAGTTATTACCTACAATCAATTTTGTATTACGTTAGAAGTTAAGTTTTTGCATTAAAACGTAGTCACATAACGTCTGGGATCCTATTTAATCAACCATCATCAAAGTCTAAGAGTTCTGTCCGATTGAACCCGCGCCAGAATTCTGGGACCAGCTCAAGGAAGTTCACATCATTATCAACACCAATCTCGCCGGCCAGGGTCAGGCTGCGAGTATTTGCCTACAGGGGACCGTTTAGGAAATATTACTTTTGAAACGTATAATTTTCGCTAGAGTTACGTCTTCCCCTTCCACCACTACAGCCAAAACTACAAGTAATAGAAATCTGAAGCATATCTTAAATAAAAACACATATAACCAACTTAAAAGGAACGACTAAGTAGACTGTATTAGTATACATGTTTACAGACGACTGAAGTGTTTAAACCTACTAAAAATCATTTAAGACAGCACCAAATAACTTTCACCCTTAACCAGGCTAAGGGATTCATGTTTCCCAAATATGTCCATTCAAAAGTACCCACTTATTGTATGTTAGTAAGGATGAAACTCTAATGAAGTCTAATGTGACCTGTGGTCTGTCAGCCTGGTTAAGGGTTAAATAGAAAATTGGTTCATACATAGTTTTATGAGTCAGTTTTTAGGGTTCCACAGCAAAATGGTAAAAAAGGAACCCTTAAGGTGAGACTTCGGTGTGCGTCTGTCTGTCTGTATCTGAAACCATTGAAGCTATCAACTTGAAATTTATTTATTTATCTAAACTTTTTTGCACAATACAGAAGTAAAAAGTACAAATGGCGGACTTAATGCCTAAAGGCATTCTCTACCAGTCAACCACATGGTTAACAGAGAATACCTGATGCAAGTGGAGATCTAAACAGTGTTGAAAACCTACTTGATACTAAAAATATATATATAATACACAAATAATAATTTATGTTCATATAATACATACATATAATACTTTATCTACATCCATATCATAACTTCCCTACAATATGTTCAGAAGCGATAAGCAAATCGCCTATATTAAGAAACCTGTATCTGTGGTTGGATCTTAATGGTTACATTAAAGTATAGTGCATCGTAATGTTTACATTAAAGTGTCGGTACCTAAACATTAAAGTATTGGTAATACTGTACAACTAACTTGAAAATGCAAGCCATATATGTAGGTACATTATAAATAAAGTTTATTTTATTTAAACTTTGATACTACAAACAAGTTAACAGTAACATTTACTTAATAAAAGTACAGGCCATATCTGAAAATATTATAGAAAACTTATGATATGCATGTAGATAAAGTTATGTATGCGGCTATACATAATTAGGCATTAAAACACTCGTGTGATCTTATTATGTACCGGCCACATAAACTACTATAAATACATACGAAAACAATGTGTGATGAAGATGATGACACTTTACTCAAGTTCTTGTTTGTGTAGATGTTGGCGAAGCTTACGCTTAAACACGAATTTGCTGGACGCTTGTCGTATTTCAAGAGGGAGGGCATTCGAGAGACGGATGGCCTGAAGGGCGAATGAATTGGACATAAACCCGGTATGGTAAAGAGGAATTTTGAGTGTACGGGAGCGGGAGGAACGAAGTTCACACCCGTGGGGCATCAAAGTTAAAATTACATTTGAGATATTCAGGAGCAGAGGGCTCGAACAGAATAGAGAAGAGAGAGCACGAGATCCTAAAAGACCTACGTTGACGAATCAAAGCCAATTTAGTTGACGGCGGAAAAAAGAAACATGATCATATTTACGAAGCCCAAAAATAAAACGTATACCATTATTGAGGAGACGATCTAAACGATTGAGGGAGTCCTGGTTGACGTTGGTGGTGCACACATCAGAATAATCAATTATAGGCAGCACCAGTGCCCGCACCAGTAACGTTTTGGTACTTACAGGCAGATGTTTTTTGAATCTATAACCTCGTAAGGCTCAGTGTGCAATAGGATGAACATAATCAAGGCAATGTAATTTGAACTGTGTTGCAATGGGAATAAGGATTATTTTCCTATCTTGCTGAACTGAAAATGGGATTATCGAACAAACGTAATTGAACTTTATTGCTTTGATGGTAGATTCAAAGTCCCACGCACAAAAAACTATCTGTTTTTAGTATCGTGGGCCTTACGAGGATAAAGTGCACGTAGAGTACCGGTGACCTTGCGGCTCACCTCAGACATCTGGTCACTCCAGGAAAGCCGAGAGTCCACGATGAGACCGAGATCCTTGACCGAATCCGAGAAAGGGATAGCACTGCGATCAAACAAGACCGGTGCGACGGAAACTGTATCCAACTTTAGAAGCTGACGTGAGCTCCCCATAATGATTGCCTGGCACTTTAATGGGTTGACGGATATGCCGAAGATTCGTGACCAGTAAGCAACGTGCTCCAGATCATCATTGAGGAGAGTAATTGCAGAGGTCTGGTCATTGACATCCGCTTGCTTGGTCATTGACATGCGCGTATGCGCGTATGCGTAAAAGAAAATTGAGAAGAATCAGAAGTATGGAGAGAAGCTATAAATGAAATAGTTTCAATTTTTACCCGACTGCGTCAGAAGGAGGGTTATGTTTTTCGAGCGTATGTATGTATGTATGTATCTTTCTGGGCACGCTCTGCAGCCTAAACGGCTTAACGGATTTTAACATACGAGGTGTCATTCGATTCATCTTAATTGCCTAAGTGACATAGGGTATATAATATTTCAATATGGCATCCGCGGAAATTAATATGGAGGGGGAATAAAAAAATATATATATATAACAATATGGGTATCATATGATAGCTATTAAATAGCCCATTCAAAATATATATACATTATAACACTTGGATGCTACTATTTTGCAGGAAAGTAAAGAAAAAACGTAAATGTTCAGTAATAAACTCCTTTCGCTAGAAAGAGAGTTTCGCTTGTAATTTGTCACTTGTAGCTTCGCGACATTAAAATTTATATTATTAGTAAATACTAAAAAGAGTTAAATAAATTAAATTATTAAAAATAAATAAAAAACCTGACTGCAATAAAAAACAACTGAAAAGCGAAAAACAAGCTATATAATCTATAGAAAATCGTAAGAGCATGTACTTGTTCATATTTATAACAATTGAAATTTAACTTGAATATTGGAAAAGGTATTGCAGGCGGGGACAAGCAATAAATTTCAAAACATATTTCTTGAAAAAATTAACATTTGGACTATCTTGTCACCGCCACTGCAATACCTTTTCCAATATTCAAGTTAAATTTCAATTGTTATAAATATCAATAAGTACATGCTCTTACAATTTTCTATAGATTATATAGCTTGGTTTTCGCTTTTCAGTTGTTTTTTATTGCAGTCGGGTTTTTTGTTTATTTTTATTGTAATAGGGTCTAAAGTGGAAGCTTGAGAGAAATGATTATTCAGGTCATTTAAGGAGAAAAGTGATGAAACAAATTCAATTTTAAATTTACTCGCCAAGCCGAGAGACCGTAGGAACTTCCAAGTGTCCGAAAGGGAAGTGGTCAGAACATTCTCATGGATATAGCGACGCTTTGCTGCTCTTACCATCTGATTGCAGCGGTTCCTGGCAGTGTTAATATGACACCAGTTTTCGTCGCACCGATCTCGCTTGAACACCCGGAAAGCTTTGTCCCGCTTCGACATGGCCATGCGAACGCCTACAGTAATCCATGGGGCCGGAGGACGCTTAAGTCGGACTGAACGTATCGGCGCATGCGCATCAAACAGTTTGAGTATGGCAGCATTGAACAGCGAAACTTTCTCATCTGCTGTCGACGCTACAAGCGTGGGCGCCTAGTCTATCGCGGACGCGTCTTCCCCTAATTTATCGACGTCCATTCGCGCAAAGCTGCGAATGTCCACCACCACGGGCTGTTCCTTGGGGACAACCAATTTGTAGGTTATATAAATTAAGTCATGCCGCGAGAAACCAGGGGCCAGAAACTGCCCATAGTTGGCAACACTATCCTTACAAGACGTAAGTACAACATCCAGACAAGAGTCTAGATAGCCAGTGTTATGGTAAATTTGGCATAGTTGTATAAATTGCTTGCAACAGATGTTTTATGTAAAAAATATGAAATTAATATTGTTACGTACATGGGGGTAGGTAACTGATAGAAATGCACGAATACACCAATAATCAAAAGTATACTTTAATAACGCACTGACTTAAACCGTTACAAAACAATTATCGCACAATAAACTTCGAATACTCAGATGATCGCTCTGGTCGCTCTTATTCGCACTGTTCGCTTTCCAAGTAAAGACTGATCTACCCGCAATCGCGGTCCACCTTTTATAGTTCCCGGGTAAGAATATTCCAGAACGCCTTTCGGAATGGCCGATGAACTTCGCCCCGCCGAGGACGATCGAGACTATTCGTTGCTGGAATGTTCTACGCCTTACTTGTTCTGTTTACAACCGTGATGTCCTTGACACGCGGGTCTGGATGAGTCTGGAATGTTCCGCCTATTGCTGTCTCATTTAGTGTTATCTCTTTCACACGCTTCTGGAAGGTTCTCAGTATCGCTGTCTCTTTCTAATCGTGTTATCTCTTTCACACGCTCCTCGAAGGTTCTCAGTATCGCTATCTCTTTCTAATCATGCTATCTCTTTCGCTCTTAGTGGAAAATTGCCATATACTGAAATGTACTTCAAAGGCCCATAAAGGGTCCTGAAAATGTCTGGAAATGGGTTTTCAGGTTATGGCGTAATCTGATACAGGGTGGCCAGAAACGGACTGAAAACATGTTTCAGGCGAATGAAAACAACGGCAAGATGGTCGAAATTTTGATAATCTGGTATGTGGTAGAGCTATAAGTCCATTCGCTTGTATAGTGTCGCTACACTCGCACGTACTTGTCGTTATTGTAATAAAATACGAATATAATTCGATATGAACTGCCAAATTCACTTGCGGCGTAACAACCGCAAGTTAATTTGGCAGTGTAGCGACACTATCTAAGTGAATGGACTATACCTCTGAAACGGACTGAAACGATATTTCACCCTGCTGAAAACGCTTATAAAGCACCGAAATCCACGATTGAAAATGAGACTACTTATCCCACCGGCGTAACATTATTCTAAATATTTGACAGCGGGTCTAGAAGGGTGTGATAACCTGCATATTTCAAAACTTTTTTTTTTAGTTCACAACAAAATGAGCATTGCCTTATTCTACTTCCTTATCATAAAAACGGAACTTTCTAAGTACCTTTAGTTACGCCATCTCTTATCAAATTGCCAATATCTATCTTCTAGATAGATGGTGCTATCCTCGACTTTTAAAACCGACCCAAAATTCAGATACTTCGATTGTGTTACAAGTAGAGCGAAAGTGACGTAGTTGGAACATCGGTTTCAGAGTAACCTAAGTAGCATTTTATTATGTTTTAACACAGGATAAAATCGCAAGTAAAGGTATTTACTAAAAAAATAAAATTGATGTACTTTATCCTGTTAAGAATCTACGTTAGATTTGAGTTTTCCAACCATAGTATCTTAAATACGGAACCCGCAAAGCGCGAGCCCGACCCGCACTTGAACGATATCTCATTTGTCAAAATGTGATGAATACACTCGGAGCTACGAGGGAACGGATGAACATACAAACAAACATAGTAGCATACATAGAGCGCTAAACCATTATAACCCTCCTTTTTGCTCAGCGTAGTCGGGTAAAAAGGAAGCAATCATTAGAAGTAGGTATTTAATCCACTGGGAACGTAAAGTTAAGGAAACAACTCGTACAATTCATTTTCCCTAATACTTTACTATGAATTAGTTAAGTAGTTATCTAAATGAAAAGGTACTAAAGGGCGCTACAACATAGATTTATGTTATATTAAATATTTTTCCATTTTGACCGGAGGAAAACACATGACAAGAATATTATATTAGACGACCAAATAAAAGGAAACAATACTCACAACCAACTAAAAGCATGTTTTTCCTTTTGTCAAAATTATACCCACCTATACAATTTTGTACCTTTACGAGTAACACACTTACAGGTATTGTAACCGCTTAATGAACCTCGACTATTATCATAATACTAGTATGACTGATATTTATAAATATTGAGAAATAGGAAGAAATAATAAAAACTAAAGCCCGGTTTGTCCAACAAAACATTTGTAAGGTTAATAAAACAAATACCTCACCTTATCGATAATGTGTGAATACCTCCTGCGAGCCATGGTTTCGGCCACGCAATTTATCATTTCACTTTTGTCTCTTGACTTTACACTTACACTTATAATTTTCCAATAACAAAGCTAGTCATTACTAATTACTTACTATTATTTCCCTGTTACACAAACCACGTCCACACAGCGAGAATAAAACGTTATTTAATAACATGGCAGTATCATGAATCACCGTCGGTTAACCTCTTCGAATATGTCGCCGCAGCTTGTAAATTTTATAGGGTATATAACGCTACAATACGTTTAAATTATGAAGTATTGCAATGGTCGTGGCTCAACGTTACAATACATTGGTATTTTAATTTCGCGCATGTTATATTTGTTTAGGTAGCGTGCAGCGATAACAATTTAATAATAACTTCGTAAAGTTGCCATTTTAAGTTAAAATAACGCATGGGTTATTTAAAAGCCATAGCGAATTCCATGTTCTGGGGTTATCAAAAGGAATAGGATACACATAGTTTGCGAGACTTTTGACTTAGCTATTAACCCCCAACTCAAAAATAAGGGTGTTGTAAGTTTAACGTGTGTATAGATAAATTATCGAGAGCTCGGAATTGCATATGTAGTGGTTAGTACCGTTCGCATGAAAAGGAAAATAATTAAAGTTTTTTTCTTAATGTAATGAGATTACATACCCTAAACAAATGGAATAAGTACGTAAGTCATTTTTTTGCTTTTAGTCGCTATCATTTAAATGTCCATCCGAGCTGTCACAAGTATTGATAATAATATGATCTGAAATTCGATCTATTTCCTCTTCTTGACATCAATATTTATTTTCTTCACTTTCGACATGGCGACAAATATTTTTCTAGTAAATAATAACAACAATTTATATTTTTTGCAAACTGTGTGTGTAACTCACAGTCGTATGGGCCCAGTCAAAATTATTCTGAAAATTGCGAAAATACAATAAAATAAGACGTATATTTTAGTATAGGGTAAAAAGTATTTAGAATTTGACACTGACATTATTTTTGTATTTACTTACTAGTTACTTCTTTAAGAGGCCACCTATGCTAAAGTCTGGAGTGTTCCGCGATCTGGACCTCAACAACCATAACGCATTTGTATCTGTTTTTTGGATATATTTAACTTGATTATATTTGCTTAAGACTGGCAAACGTGAAAACACGATTAGAAATAAAATTCTCGGTAGTTTTATTTTTTAAATATAACACTTTTTTGCTAGCTTTCGGTTGAATCTTCGAAACCCAACGATGATTTTCGATTTGATAGTTGAGTATATGTAACTTCTTAATCCTACCAAACTATTTTTTCAATAAATTTTGTGTTTTTAAAGTAAACAGCAATTAATTGAATTTGACGCTGCCACCAAGGCGCGCGCGAACTATCTCCATCTCACATTCTTTGCGCGGAAGCACATAAAGCTTTCCCTTTTCTTTCTTGTGGGGGCGTGGCACCATGGGTGGCCTCTTAATATAACAAACCTCTTTTTATGCTGATGGTATAAGACGTAGACGAGGGTTGGGCAGATTAAGTGTCCTAGTTTTGTATCGGCATTTTACTTCAATATAACGGAACTTTTTTTCACATTATTATGTTATTTTTCATTGAGAATGTATTCGTCTTTATGATTTCTAGACCTCAGCTTGATATCTTTTGTTTTTATATTGTTTTCAACTATGGACGCGCAACGCCAGCTCGTTGTTAATTTATACAAGCAAAAATTCCGACCGTGCGAGATATTTAAGAAGCTAAAACATTTAGATATCAATTTAAGGTTCATATCGCGGACCATTAAGTGATTCAAATAAACGGGATCTTCACGAATCAGGCCTAAATCTGGTCAAGAACCATGTGTTCGCGTCAAAAATATAATTAAAAACGTTCGTGAGCGTATTAAGCGAAATCCAGCCCAATTTTATCAGCTTAAAAATATTCCGACGATCAATGAGTTGTATATTACGACATGATCTTGGATTAAAGGCCTAGAAAAAAAAAACACGGATTAACAGATGCTCAGAAAAAAACTAGAGTAAAAAATTGTAGGGACTTGCTAGCTTAGCATCGAAGCGATGAAATTATTTTTTCCCATATACATATATTCCAATTGCAAGACAGCCATAATCAACAAAACGATCGTATTTATGGTGCTTCATTGAAGGATATTCCAGTGGAAAAATTAGCTATACAATGGTTTCAAAGTGCGTCAGCTGTCATGGCATGGGGTGCGATATCGCCTAAAGACAAGCTACTACTGCTCTTAATTGTTCGGGGAGTCAAAATCAATCACGACTACTATATTCAGAACGTGTTGCAGGTCATATGCTAGAAAATGGCCGAAAATTGTATGGAAACGGATATTATTGCTTTCAACAAGACAGTGCCCCATCTCACAAGGCTATACGTACTCAAGTCTAGTGTCGAACAAATTTGACGGATTTTATACCTTGGCAAGATTGGCAAGATCTTCACCAGACTTGAATGCATTGCACTTTTCGATATGGGAATATATGCTTAGCAAGATTGAAAGCACTGGGTATAAATTGAAATTAATTCAAGGATCGGTTGGTAAAGATATGGGATGACATACCCGATAAGGTATTGCGTGCCGCGTGCAATTCATTTTATAGTAAAATTCATAAAGTTATAGCAATTGAGCTAATGAATTAATTTTGTAAATGTAGAGTATGCTTAAAATAAAACATGTCCAATATTGAAATATGAAGTTTTATTTAACTTTTATGGCTAATTTACTAATAAACTAGGGCACTTTATCTGCCCAACCCTGCAAATGCAATTCCGCGCTCTCGATAATTTATCTATTTATGTGTATCTATGTATCTGGGTGTCTGTTTGTCTGTCTGTGGCAGTAGGTATATCGACAACAGTATAAAAAATGCAGTAATTGGTTAAGAGTTTTTCATTGGTTGTCAAAATTTAAAAGTCATATTTGGAGGGAAATAAACAAGCGTCCATAATTATGTGGACGATGTACGACGACGAAAATACACTTATTTTTAAAGACAGTTTTTTTTGCATCTTAAAAACGACAAAATATACAAGCGTCAAATTTAGTTTAATTATAAAACAAAACCTGCGGAAAAAAACAACACATATTAAAAATGGTCAAGTGTGAGTTGGGCTCGCGCTGATTTGATTCGAAAGGGAATTCGAATTTGAATATAGTAGTACCTACTGTGCGGCGGTACGGAATCCTCGGTGCGCGATTCCAACTTGCACTTGACCGGTTTTTATCTATCTAATAGTTTTATTGTTACGTAGACCACCTAGGAACCCTCATAGTTTTACGGTGTCCGTCAGTCTGTCTGTTGTTTATCAAAGCTTAAGATTTGAACACGAATTGCTTATTATCAAGCGCACAAAGTCAAATAACGGAATTTGTTTATTTTTCTAAAATACGCGCCATTGTTAAGGCATGCCCGTTAGCAATTATTGCCCGTTCACAGTACGGACGTCCCATTCTAGAACAACAAATTGGAGTAAGGACGTGCCGTGCGTTATCCTAACGTATGCGGAGTGAAATTCGGCAAAGTTCAAAACAATATTTAATGTAATAAAAAATATGTTTTGTTAAAAATGTTTATAATATATAATAGTGTTATTAACACAGTTTAATGCAAAAAATAATTTACTCCTTTACGAGCTGCTTTGCGACAGTCCTGTGAAACTTTGTCCATGGCTGACGTAAACACAGACGTTAAGCTTTCTATTTAATTGACAGCAATTCATATGTGCTAAGGTAGGAAAATAAAATATCGATTGTAAATTTTATACTGCTGATTACAGTAAAAATATTTTTGGATTTTTTTATGCAGTAGTTTTTCTTTATATTTAGGAAAAACAGTAAAAAAAGTTGGATTGTGATTGTTAGGAATACACTTATAGTGCCCTTGGGCCATTTATTACCATAAGGAATTGAAAAAAATATACAACTGTCATGTCCATTTTTCATCTGTCTGACGGATTACTTGATTCTAATGACACGCTTTCGATTCTCGTAATACTATTGTTTTGATATACGCTATTTAAAATGAAAGTGACTAACGGATTTGTAAAAGCGGATATAGCCGCAATCTGCCCAAAGTCAACGAATTTATGTTGTTACAGTTGTTATGGTTGACAAGTGACATGACATGACAGTCAGTTCTGTTTCTGTTTAAAGTTACTTTTTTTATTTTATATCATGCTAAGATCACGACATCAGTATTCCTAACTTTGTGTATACGGTCTTT
Organism: Acleris literana; assembly: GCA_946894065.1. Taxonomy (NCBI): domain Eukaryota; kingdom Metazoa; phylum Arthropoda; class Insecta; order Lepidoptera; family Tortricidae; genus Acleris; species Acleris literana. Next base: position 26,363,935 of record OX335668.1, on the reverse strand, counting down.
TTAATGAGTATTTCTTTAATAAATTATTAACGACGAATTTAAGTTAAATAAAGAAAAACCGAGAAACACTGGTAGTCTAATTTTTAACCAGCTATTAAAAATGCGAAAAAACAAAAATACTTTTTTTTGAAATGTTGTCAATTCTAATTTAATTCGGAGGATTTTGGTGTTTTTCAACAAAATCGATAGTATTTGCTTTGTACCACTCTATTGCCCGCTTCGTGTAGTGACACGTGGCCAAATCAGGCCCAAAGAGGACAGGTTTACTGTGCTTCCTAATGAATGGCAACAATCGTTTTTTAAGGCATTCATTCAGGTATATATCACCATTAATGGTTCCTTTGGCAAAATACGGTGTACTTCGTTTGCCACATGAACAAATCGCCTGCCACACGAGAACTTTCTTTGCAAATTTGTCCATTTTTATGACCTTATACTCTTCATCAACAGTTTTTCTATCAGTGGCTGAATAATAGTGGTGTCCTGGAAGTGACTTGAAGTCAAGTTTACAGTAGGTCTCGTCGTCCATAACAATACAATATTTTTTCTTAGTAATTTCCGAATAGAGCTTTCTGGACCGGGATTTAGCCTCCGTTTGTTGTTTCGCACTTCTGTTGGGTACTTTAGCTTGTTTAAATGACTATAGAATTATGTTTTTTCACCCTTTGCACCGTAGATTTAGATGTTTTGTATTTTTTGGCCAAGTCCCGTACAGAAAGAGTAGGTTTCTTCTGTAACGCTGCCACAATGTTCCTCTCGATATTTTTATTTACAAACCCAGGTTTGCAGCCACTTCCAGGCTTTCGCTGTATGCTACCACCCTCTCTGAACCGTTTTAAAACTCTTTGAACGGTTCTTACTGAGGTTTTAAGCTCTGATGCAATGTTTTGCACAGATATACCGCGATACTGAACATATTTGTACAGAATTTTTTCATGAAACTTTTCTTTAACTGACGACATCTTTGAAAATACGAGTAGTGACATCTGTTTTTTTTTATCTTAATTCAAATAATAGACAATATGCTAACTAGGAAAATAGTTTTCAAACCTATTTGATTGAAGTCTGATAAACAACCTACGTCCATGAAATTTATCATAATTATTCAAAGATGAGTTTTTAAACTGACACTTTCGTACTACTGTTATAAGGATTTTGTTTTTAAACAGCTTCAAACTTTGTCCAGATTTCACCCCGCATACGTTATTAGAGGAATGTATAAAAGGTAAAAGGTAATGAAGTTAAAAAGTGTCAATGTCAAATAGAAACAATACTGAAAACATTTTACCCTTCCACTGACAAGTGTAACAGCCATTTTAAAAGAAATCACATCACTTTATAGCACAAGCCACTTAAACAATTCAACTTTCAAAACAATGGATCACTAGCGGACAAGTCTCAATGGCACGGGAACAGCCCAAATAGGTCAACGAGCAACACCGCCCCGTGCAAGGCTGGCCGGGGAATTAATGACGTTCCGATTACGAACGAAGCAGGCATTGGACGGGTAACGCAATGAAGATAGTGTAGCGTCGGTAATGAGGCTCAATCAAGTGGCCGGCTACTGGTAACAAGCCTAATGGGCTCGCAATGGGTTCAGGTTGAGTCAAACCAAAACAACGCTGCTGCTCTAATTACGATATCAAGGACTCAACACAATATGTCGTACTATACTAAGTTTTATGAGTGATGCACTACGGGAGAAGAAGTAACGACTTGATTTTGTTTTTTACCCGACTCCGGCAAAACCAAAAGGAAAACGGAAGGTTTATGATCAGGGGTCGCACTTTTGGTGCCAATGACGTCAAAATGACTAAACTGCCCACAGGTAGCTCAAATGTAGCAGGTATTAAATGGTAAATAAAAAAAAACTATCTGAATTAAATACAGCTTAATTATAGTCCATTCGCTTAGACAGTGTCACTACACTTGTACGTACTTGTGGTTATTGTAGTAAAATACGAATATAATTCGACATAAACTGCCAAATTTACTTGCGCCGTAACACCCGCTAGGGATTTTGGCAGTTTACATCGAAATATATTCGTATTTTATTACGTGCGAGTGTAGCGACACTATCTAAGCGAATGGACTATACAATCACAATAAGGATAGCAAAATTTCTTCACAATTTATCACATGAAATGGCACATAGAGACAATATTCTTTTTTGAATGTCAATTCGGCAAGTGTTATTTTAAATAATTAATTACAATACCAGAAAGGTATTGAATCATCCAATTGAATATTATAACATAACATTCCTTTTTTTAATGATAATGTTATGTTGATGATTTTGCTACTCCATCTGAATGTCAGTATCGATGAACTCGGGAGAGTTTTATAAGGGTCAAGCAGAATCGGTTCCGCGATACCCCGACCAAATTTTCAACTTTAATTAATAGTCTTTAATTTTTAATCAACCTGTATTAAAATTGAAGTCATCGGCACCAAATGTGCGACCCCTGGCTATGATTTTAGCAATGTGCATATTTACGATTTTGACGAATGAGGTATGAATCGGCTCGTAATTATGGTCCTGGTACGTTTTATTCGGGAAAAATCAACATATCGGACATTGTATCAAAAAAGTGAGGGTCTCAGAAAATATTTTTTTTGCTATCGTATCGAGTGGTGTGACTTAAGGAAGAGGAGAAAGCATAAATATTATTAACATAACCCAAGCGACAGTAAAGCCATTTTACTATATTTCAGCGTTTATGAATACTACGTGTGGTTGCCGGGTTAGGATAGTGCCACTTCATGTCTCCCCATGGATCTCATAACAGGCGACTAAGAAGGCCAAAGCTTAAGGCTTGTAATACTATGCTTCATAGACAACGCATTCTCACAGAAATTTCAGATTATCGTTAGTATATCTATTTACAAAAGTGCACTGTTAGACTGTTACGCTTCTGTTAACTAAAAATTAACTGCTTTACAATCGCGAACCGATAAAACAAAGTTCACGGTTCAAATTTATTGCTAAAATCTTTAGGTGCGTACAAAAATTATAGCCTGCGGCATTTGCGATTATATTGGAAAATAATTTTCTTATTTGTGTTGTGTCATATTTTGTCAATAAAATTAAATTCTTCTAATTAATTATGTTCTTCTACTAACGTCTGCCCGCGACTTCTTCCGCGTAAAATTAGTAATTTTGCCATCCCACGGCACTGTGTTTTAAGAGGGCCTATTTTGGGACACGAGTGTCTGATTCCATATTTTGGTGGCTCAATAGTATTCAATGATAAACTAAAACTCCCGCCTTCTTTCTGTGCACAGTTTTTGAGTTTTTTTTTTAAAGTTGACCTATTTCCCGTATCCGGAACCTAGAAATCAACGAATAATTATAAATATAAGTGGCTTGTTAAAATTTTGATTGTAAATATGGATTGGGCATTGTTCGATGCACTTATGTGCAACATCACAACCTCCTAACTCAACGGCAAAATTAAGTAAACGCGGTTTTTCAAATATTGGTTTCCTTTTTTTTACGCACGCAGGAAAGAGTATTAGGATGAGAAAAGTAGATCAATATTTTCACCATTGCGCTTTGTATCTACAGTATTTTTTCTGTTACATAATTCCTTTTTTTTGCATGGTTGTCAAAATTCTGTTCCGGACAAATGAGACTGTATACTTAACACGACATTAAGATACGATAATACAAGATACGGGTTTATTGACAATACTGTGTACCGTGGTTACAACTTGTCATAAATTGATTAGTTAGAACAGTTACCTATTTTTGGAAGCACCTACAGTAAATTTAATTAAAACTGCCCAGGGCAAACGCTTGGTCTACCTACAGTGGCGTGCTCATTTCCTACTATTATTGTGTTTTCTAATAAAAACACCCCCCCTATAATATAAAAAGCTTATTTTATTCACTGAAAACAGTGAATAAAAAGCACTTTTAATCATTATTTTGGTGTTTGAATTTAGAACATACCAATATATTCGACATCCATCTCAATGCTATACAACCTCCTTGCGCAAAAAATACGGGATACAAACTCCTGTGCACAGAATACTCGACATACAAACTCCTTGTGCAAATAACTCCTCGAGATTTGATTGGTCAACATTACGAGGGGTGATCCACAAGTTTTGAGAATCAGTAAGAACCATCTACGTAATGATATTCTTTTAATGTGGACTATACCATGGCACTAATGAAACTTAAATTGGAGAAAAAAAAATTGTTTTCGTGTGATAGCTAAACAAAAAACATCTGTATTAACAATTTTACAAGACGGCAAAAATAAGAGTTAGTTTTGTAATAATTTGGAGCTGTGTGGAAAAAGTTCTGGTACACTCATGAAAAATATTGTTATTGAAAATGAAACCTTGATTTATCATTATGATTTAAAGGATAAATAAGTTATCATTGCAGTGGTTTTTTTTATCTCCAGCTCTGTCACCAAAATTTAGGGTGGTTTATTCGGCCTTTTCCAATTGCAATTAGTTTTTAGCAATTGAGTTCAAATAATCTAGGAGAGTTATATAACATTATTCTATCCTAATTATGGCAAAATAATAAAAATAAGCTAGAGAAAAAAAATACGAATTTTCGGCAGGAATTGCGCTTCAGAGCCTTCTAATTGATAAGGGTGTGCTCGTCGACCAAAGATCAGAACTGATAACCGCTCTCCCCGTTATTTAGCCCTAACTTTCGACTTCTACTTCTCATTCACTAATGTTCAAAAACAACTACATAAAAATCACGAGCTAGTTTGACCATTTTGACCTCCAAAAGTAAAATTATTTTTATAATGGTAAAATAAAACAATTAAATGACGTTAATAAGTGTTCGGAAATATAGAAAGTGTGCTCATTCCAATTAAAATATAACAATTTACATATCTCCCATTTTTAAAACCGATTATCAAAACTTTTGGATCACCCCTCGTAACGACAAGGAGTTTAGCATTATAAAAAATGTTTTGTGTCATTTGCGGTCATTAGTAGGTAAATTGGCGCCATTTTGAATACTGTTAGTTGTTCGAACACAAAATTAAGTGTTACTTAAAAAAAAAACGATTGAAAATGCATTCAAGTGATGAAAAGGATGTGTTTAGGTACCATTTTTCGTCATTAAATGTCTATTTTCGCTTAAATCTTTCTTTTTCTCGTAGTCATGGTATAAAGTATAGTATGCAACCCTTGAATAAAACGGATTTATATCGAGGGCCATGAATCACTCGCGTCGCTCAGGATTCTAACACTTGAATCACTCGCTACGCTCGTGAGTCATCTGTGGCCCTCGCTTTAAATCCGTCCTTTATTCACTAATTGCATAATATAATATTAATAATAATTAACCATCGAATAATCAACTTACCTAAAAAAGGGGCTACTGTCGGCGTTCGGTCGCACTATAGGCGGGCTTCATACAAACGTGTGGACATCTGTCTTAAGTTATTACTTTGGGATAAAAAATGGATAATATTGTAGTCTAATAATTGGTCCATTAGAATCCGGCAGTATTTTTCAATTCTTTGATTCACTACGACATAGGATACCTTTGAACTTTTATGATTCGCAATTTGGTAAAAATCGTGATTCTGTAAAAGTCATTATTTTGGAACTATGGCCTAGTACGAAGCAATTATATTACTTTTTTTTAAAGAGGACATGATACAGTACTCTTTTTTATAATTTAGAATTTAATTAAATATTTTCTTAGTCTTACTGATGATTATTTATAAGCATAAATTTGACTTTGACTAAAGTTTGAGTTTTGAATAAGTTCTAGAGCGAGCTTCAAGTAAATACCAGAACTATAGTTAAGTTCATAGATTAGGCAACATATTAAGCAAAAATTTGGCTTAGCCTAAGCTTTTGAAATATGTTCTTTTTTTTAACTAAAATTAATACTCCTTGAAAAAACCTCTTAGCAACATAACTCATCGCGGGTTAAATGTGTATAGCAAAATTTACCGCCGCAAGATCATGACATTGATAGTGAAAAGGTTTTTTATACTTAAAAATTTAATATATAGAAACAAGTTAAATCTCTTTTATTTATTTTTTATACCAATTACATATTCAGAAACAAGTGAAGTCTCTTTTATTAATTTTCCGTGCCATTGCTATTTGAGCGCGCCTGCACATATGAAATAGCAATTTGCCACTTAAAACTTTTCAATTTAACGTACGCGTCATATTATATGAGGGTAAAAATAAAAAAGTATCATACATTCTTTCACAATATTTAGTTTATTTTATCCAATATCGTGTAACTATCACAGGATTTTGATTTCTTTGAATTAGCATAATATTGTATACAAAATAAATTTCCATTAATATTTTGAGCAATAAATTGCAGAGAAAATAGTTTCTTAAACATCCAGTAGAAATATCAAAGCTAAATGGTCTGTGGTTTCGAAATTATATCAAAAATACTATGAGTCGTAAAACATGTCTACACATTTGTATGAAGCCCGCCCATAGTGGGTCGGTGCAATCTTAAAAATAAAGAAAATTATTTTCAGAAAAATCTAATTCGGAGAAATCGAATCTTAATCTTGACTGTTGTCTTCCAATCCGTGGTTAGTACCAAAGCCTCATCGTCGTCATTAATTTGGATACTACTTACCAAATAATCTTGTTCGGATGGTGCTCTTAAGAGTGCTATAGCTGCTCTGGTGGCTTTAGTTCCATTTTGGATCGGTTATTTCTTTTTTTAAAGAGATAGAGAAAATACATTTATTGACACAAAAACGACACGGTTTACACTAAACAAAGAATTAAAAGATAACATATATTTTCATCTGTGCCGTGCGTTTTTGTTTTTGAAACCTAATATTAGATATAACGGGGTCCGAGCTCTCCAAGGCCCTATGAAACCATCAGTCATGGTTTTTTCCGGCTCATTTTTCGACTGTTTTGTTTTGCGGAAGATGTTTTTGTTATTGACAGTTGATGTTATTTTAGTTGCGTAGCGACTCGCGACTTATTGAGCTCCTCTCCTCGCGTGCTATCGGTCAGCTAAGGCTGGCCCACAACAGCTCATTTGTACAGCGGCGCGTTCAACGTGTTGAAATGAGTGGTATATCATTCACTTAAATCATTTAAAGTGGATTTTACGAAGCTTTGTTACTTAATACTAGATTTATAATTTTGGGCAAAATATTACATTATAACATTTCCGGAAGTGACAACCCTGGAGCCGGAAATATGGTATAATTTTGTAATAAGCTTATAAGTTTGGCATAACAAGGAATTAGGTAACAGAAAAAATACTGAAAATACAAGGCGCAATGGTGAACATATTCGTGTACTTTTCTTATCCTAATACTCTTTTACGTGTGAGTAAAAAAAAGAAAACCAATATTTGAAAAACCGCGTTAACTTAATTTTGCCGTCGAGTTAGAAGGTTGTAATTTTGCACATTAGTGCATCGAACAAAGCCCAATCCAAATCAACAATTTTGCACAAGCCACTTACATTAAGAATTAATCGTTGATTTCTAAGTTCGGGAAACCAAAAAAATGTGTGTTAATCCAGCGTATAAGCAAACTCTACTCCTAATTGTACGTAACCAAATTCGTCCATCCTTTTTAGCAAAGAAGTAACAAACTCGCACACGCATAACATTTCGCATTTACAACATATGTAGTATAGGATCTGAATACGTAGGTACATCCAGCGCACATAATCGCTCTGGCTGATGGAAGACGCAACGAATCGGTTAAGAGCCATCTTGGACTCGTATGTATAAAAGGCCTCGCCTGGCGGGTCGGCCTTTTAACTCAAACTCGTCCAGAATGGCTCACTTACTGGTCTTTGCAGTAATGTACTATTTTTCTTATATTGGGCGATTTTAATTTTTTCATATGCTGCAGACAATGACTGTGTCAGCATAAACACGAACAATGATTATCTCAGTTCTATTACAGCTGATTTTATGAACCTGTCAGTCTTATTTTATGATAAATATATTTGGAGTTATTGAGGCGTCAAAAGTGGCTCCAAATGGTTTGTGTAAATAACACACGGCTGCGCTCGCCAGTTCCTTTTGCGTGGAGTTGGCTGGAAACGCTACCGCGTGTCTAGATCTCAGTGCAACCTGTCTTTTAAGAGGATTGTGAGGAGCCGCTAAAATCGCGTAGCTGTCAAAAAATAAAAAAAACAAATGCGATAAAGATTGTCACCCCCTAAATCAAGTCCGATTTCCACGATTTTTGATATGTTGCAGTTATAAAGAACTAGGTCTATTAGTTTCTGTTTTTTGTTTTCTTTTAATTTGTTTCATTTAACACCGAAACCAGTATTAAGGAATAGATCATTTGTCAAATCGGTAAAAAACCAAAACAAGTAATGACTAAATGCAAATATTCCTAGTGATCTTTCGGGCAAACGTAAAAAAACCCCAAGCGTAATTTGTCGAATAATATTTGTCGAACCAATATTCGGTAAAACATTTTTCGGAGTGCTGCTTCTCAGGAGTCAACGGCTTGAAGATGGCGACAACAACGCATTATTGCTGACCAGCTGAATTCAAGCCAAAGTGGTTTCCCGAATATAACGGATGTTTAGAGAGACTGGGGCCTTAATGCGAAGTCCAGGATCCGGCCATCAGCGGTGTAGAGGTGTAGGTACATTAAAGAGAGTCGACCAGGTCATTGTCTCTACCGCTCTTTGAAATCCACACCAAACTCGTTACTGTCCAGCAACGACTAGCAGCGAGCGAGGAGTAACTGTTAAGTGAGAGGAGAGAAGATCACTAAGGAAAGCTTAGTTGACCCCAAAAAGGCAGGCACCGGCCGGGAACACATGAATTGGACCATCCACTCTAAAGAGTGCTTAAATGGTTGCGACAAAAGAAAACAGGTGTAGTGGAGACTAGAACAACGCTATTTGCAATTCTGTTTTAAAGAGGCAGTCGCCTGCGGCGGAGGTTCCCATATGGTGTAAGCGGTTACGTAGCTAAAAGTAGTCCTTCAGGTGTAAGTGCCATCCCTTATAAATATGCAAAAAATTAAAAGAAAAAACATTATAAATCTCTTATTCGCTGTGAGTGTGGCTAGGAGTGGTAACATCACTAACATCAAATTTCAATTCATCATCGGGTGGTGAACTCCACACTTAATCAGGAAATGAAGGAATCTATCTGCTAAGGTTTTATTACATTATAGTTAATCCGTACCTGTTCTTTCAACGTGTTATTCTGCACGGGCAGTCCGTCAACTTGGCTCATATCCTGTTCGTTGTCGCTCTCGACTTCGAATATGACCTTGTAAAGGTCCAGTCCCTCGGGCACGTTAGCGTCGATGTTGGCCTCCGGGCGGATCGTTAGCTCCTGGTCAATCAGCTGACTGCGGTTGAGACGTATAGAGCTTTGCAGGGACTCTGTTAACGCCTAAAAACAAATTAGATGTTATCCTTTATACAGTGTGTTGCCGGCACGCGGGCATTTATTAAAACTGCCGATAATATGTTGCTTTAGCAATTGTTTGCAAGTATTGTCAATTAAAAAATAATTAAAATAACTTAACAATTAATTTTCTTAGATACTGTCCATTTTTAATGTACACAATGTTGCGTGTTCATAGTTATCAGTATCGCTGTTGCTTAGTACAGGGCATGTCGTGGTACGGGGGCAAATCATAATAATCAAAGTATCCGTCGACTATCATTTTACACTGGTCAAATTGCTGTGCTTTAGGTACATTGCTGGCAATTAAAATTTTGTTAGAAAGTTAACAAAGCCTGAAAATTTGTGTATTAATTAATTTAATGTCATAGTTACGTTAAAGATAAACGTTATTTAAACCTCCTTTAAAAAAAGCCAGGGTGCTGGTAACACAGTGTATACTAAGTCGCATTATGTGCGTCATAGTCATCATCAAGTAAATGGAGAGAGCTCATTTTCTCTAATCTGTTTACGTAGTTAATATTAACAAGATTTACAAGGAGCAAGCTTTAAAAATCTGACTGCTCGTTTTGATAATGTCGTCTATACTGGGTGTCCTTGGAAGGGTAGATCAAATCGAACAGGAACATAGAGGCGGTCATTTACAATCATTTTAACCGATAAGTGCTCATTCGATTCTCGATGGTTAACCTTTTCAACGCCACAGTCGGCTCTGGCCGTCAACTAAAAGTCGTGCCACTGACGCCACTTCGGCTACAGCCGACAAGAGTTCAAGATTAAAAAAGACTTTGTTTGGTAGCAATAAGGTGTAATTTGCATAGCATAGCAAACATGTTTGGCGTGTGGGTGGCACATTTTGTATTCGACGTATGGCGTTCAAAAGGTTACACAGATATGATTTTTTATTAAAAAAAACATAAAATTGCTATAGCTAAAAAATAAAAATAATAATAACTCATACCCTATCTATAAAATGTTCATTGTGTCAGAAAAATTTATGGTTTCCTACAACGACTTCTAACAATATCTTTGCTAGATTTTGTAAATATTCTCGTGTATAAAAAATACACAATCGAAAGTTAACCACATTTTGTAAAAACTGGTCCGTTTAATGTTGATTCTAACAACATACTAGTTTATTATAGTATTTTATTTACCTCGTGTGGTTGCCGAGTTAGAATAGTGCCACTCCATGTCTTCCCGTGGATGTCGTAAGAGACGACTAAGGGAATAAAGGCTTGTAGTACTGTTAGGCGATGGGCTTGCAACCTGTCACTAATACGCTGGTAAACATCTTAGCCTAATTGTGCAAATTGCGGTTATAGAATTATCAACAAGTTTATAGAGATGTTTGTAATTCTGTAGCTCTGCCTACCCCACTCTGGGAACGAAGGCGTGAGATTATGTATGTATGTATGTTTATTTATCGAGAAGTTAATTTTTTTTTCTAACTGGGCAAGGCTTGTTTTTACTTCCATTTGTTCTTTAGTTTGAGTGAATAGCGGATATGCCGGTATTAAAGCTCGAAATACAAAATTTTGGAATGACACCACTGTTTTTCAAAAATTCATAATGGCATTCGATTGTTCCAATATCAAATTTAGAAACATTCAGAAGCAGATTGCATATCTGCGTATTCATGACCGTCGAACGCGGCCATTTTGATACATTTAAGAGACAAAGCTTCCAGCTTCTAAATTTAAAATTTAATATTGGAACAATCGAATGCCATTATGAACTTTACAAAAACAGTGGAGGCACTAAAAAAAATTAATTTCGAACTTAAAAACCGGCCTATCCGCTATTTACACTAAAGAACAAATGGAAGTTAAACTCGATTTGCTAGATAAAAAAATTTATAACTCCTCGATAATTAACCACCAACTATCTTAAATTAATTACCATAAATTAGTATGTTAGAATCAACATTAAACGAACACGTTTTTACAATTGGGACGGACGCCTGTTTAGAAGAGAACAAGACGTAACAGCCACATAAGTAATGTTTTTAGTTGGTGATAATATTGTCGGGTATTGGCACAAAGCAATAAAAAATCGAATAAAACAAATATTTCCCTTTAACTTGAGAAATAATTAATAGTTCAAGGTAATTCCTAACCCTGACAATAGGATCTTAAGATTATTTTCGATTTAGCTGTAAAAATATGCCTAGTCAAGAGTGATTTTGTAACCTACAGGATGCATGCATGTTTTGTAGGAAAACAAGAAATGGGATTCATTTTTCATCCATGGGATGGGAGCGTCGCTGGGCCGTAAACATACGGCTAAATCAAGGGAAACCTGCAGCAGCCGGTCGTCCCACCCATCCTCATCATCAACGCTGTTGAAGTGCACATTTAAGTTGTAATATTACTAAATAAAACCAAATATACACTCGCTCAATGGCACCGTCGCTTGCATACATAAATTGTAAACATAGTAAACGATTTGACTTCAAAGAGGATGCTTTGCAAGTGTTTTTATCGTGTAGAAACCAATGTAGAAACCACACCACACAAGATAGCTCTTTTGGGTAAAGAGATACCGTAAATACCTTTTATTTACTTTTTCTTCTTTCCTGGTAAACTATTTTAACAAGAGCAAAACAAGGTTATGTCCCTCGACCACTTTTATTTTTTTAATAAACATTAGAAGACTGGGCGTTTCTTGCGTTTCACGATATTTACCCATACATCGCATGATATTTGATAATCAAAATATTATAATTATCCTAGCTGTAGGTAATTCTGTAGCTCTGCCTACCCCACTCTGGGATTATAGGCGTGATGGTATGTATGTATGTGGGTCAATCAACTTTTTTACCCACACATTTCTGTCTGTTGCCCACCGTTCAGATTTTAATAAATAAAATTAAATCTGGGGATTTATTTTAAGTGAAATTATTTTTAAATTGTAGTAATATCATTAACTCCTTTTATAAATCAAATTATAATGTATTTTTTAAAAATGTGGTATATCAGTTGACAATTCACTATTTATCACACAAATTCGCGGACAGTAACTCAGTAGACACGTAATTACCCAATTTTCACACATTTTACTTGAAAAAATTAGATTGATAAACTAGTAAAATGACTACATCATTAAAACCGAAAATAAGCAGTGATATTATATTTAAAAACAAACATGTTTGTTGAAATCCGGTAAAATAAAAGTGTGGGTAAAAAAGTTGATTGACCCATGTATGTAATGATCCTACGTAACTTAAAAGCTTTCAATTAATTTGAAAGCCTCTCATCATTGGTTAAAGACTTCTCTAAATATATTTTTTTCCAATTTCAATGGCGTGATATAGACCGCTACTCGTAAATACTACATTTATTCCAAATATCAGAAAAAAGTCTTGACTGACAAAGTCAACTTTTAAGGGTTTCGTTTTTCAGTAATTGGTACGAAACCTTTAAAATTACCATTTAAATAATTTTAATATTACAAATCAGACCTGTTTCATGGTACAGTCTAGTTTAAGATGTGTTACTACGTAGATATACATCCTAACCCAAACAACGTCAGCAGCATGTGTTAAACTTGTACTATAACTATGTTGAATGCATCCAACACGGTAATCAGGATGCATTGTTTACCCACTGCAACACAACTCATTCAAAACATAGTTTACTTTGATGGCAATTGCACCGTAAGATTCACAAAAGGAAATGTATTTATAAATCGCGCTGATTAGATACTTAACTTCAATTTTACAGAAAACGCTTACATACACTTACGAGCAAAACAATTGCATCACTTTTAATTTTTTCATGTCCACCCATTATTTTTGTAAACAGGCTTTTCTTTCTGAAATATTTAAATAAAATAATGTTTCGATAATTTCTATGTTTGTTTACTTCTTGTTAAGCTTAGATTACAAGAAACATGAATTCATTTAAATATTTCAGAAAGAAAAGTCGGTTTACAAAGATAATCGGTGGACATCAAAAAATGCAAAGCGATGCAATTGTTTTGCTCGTAAGTGTAGAACACTTCTAGTTTACACAGTAGGCATCTGCAAGGCTTTGACGGCGGGAGTTCTTGCGGCATGTGGCATTGCTGTTTTATTATTGCTGAAATGTTATTTGTCTAACAACAGCAGGCGGACATAACACATTTATTTATAAACAAATTTAATCGTCTATTTAGTTATTGGCAGTTGTATGTAATAATATAATAATTAACTCAACGCCTTTAAAACTTGGCACTTAAAGCTTACTTGCCATTTGAACAGTTTCAAAGTAACATTTAAGATCCAATAAATAATTGTAAAGGCGTGGCTACGTAACGGCTCACAGTAGGAAATCACAATCGCAATCACATAAACCTTGGTAACGCTGTGGTTACAATTATTAAGACTAGTTAACTTCATGCTTGGCCATTTATTAAAGTACACAGCTATCGCTAACGAGAACCTTTAGCCGTGGCCAGAGAGGAACATCTTACATCAAAACCATTTTAATAGGCAAGGAAAAACTCGTAAAAATAACCCAGTTTCGGCAGCAAAGAGGAGTGTTATCTCAAAAATAAGCAAAAAAAAAGAATAGAAAAATGGCATACCCTAGTGGCCATCGTAACTGACTATCAAAAAAAATTGCTCGAAATATTCGTTCAGGGCCAGTTCACAAATAACTAAAGACTATTTCAATTGATCTTGACAGTGAGGACACTGTCAAAAACCCGACTGTTGCTAACCAACTTTAAATCGTTATAAATCCTAAATGAGCATTCAAAATGAAAAATGATGAAAGAAACCTAAAGATGATTTTTAAATCCCTATTCAATGATACCCCATTTGTCATACTTGGTCGACTTATTTTTTTTAATTTGCACTATGTGGCGTCTGGTTGCCGCCATATTGAATTTTGATTACTGTCATATCTATAGTGACACTCACCAGATTAAGACAAATCGATTGACATAAGAATCATCAAAATCGGACAGCGGGTTTAGTTTTTATAGTGACACAAAGGAACAAACATCATAATTATATAGGCTGTGAAACACATTACCCTCCTCTTTCGGCAGTCGGGTAAAAACAAATAGTTGCAAATGGGCAAAAGACATTATTTATGTTATCATTTTAATTAAAGGCGCATGCTATCATTTCCGCTTTGACAGTCATACACCTGGTTTATGGCTATTATGCAAAGAAAAGTCTCATAGGCTCGAATAAAATGAACCCAAACTCGGGGACGCTGTTGTAAGCCATTAACCTTTTCAACGCCACAGTCGGCTCTGACCGTCAACTAAAAGTCGTGCCACTGACGCCACGTCGGCTACAGCCGACAAGAGTTCAAGATTAAAAGAGACTTTGTTTGGTAGCAATAAGGCGTAATTTGCATAGCATAGCAAACATGTTTGGCGTGTGGGTGGCACATTTTGTATTCGACGTATGGCGTTCAAAAGGTTAAAGAGATCCTACAACTACCTTATATTATGCGTTTAGTTCACGGTCAACACACAGAACTAGGTTCTACTCAAAAATACTTTCTATGGTTGTTAGAATACTAATGCATACCCTGAGAGCCAAGTATTTTTAAAGATTAATATAATATATTACTCGGAATCGGAAATATGCCATTTATTAATACTCATTTTTATCTATTTTTTGAGATATTGCTCTCAGCTGTCGGACGTGGGTTTAAGGTAGCCTTCCGAGATGGGCTGCAGACCGCAAACTGCAACAGCAAACTACAAGCGACACCACTTATTTCAATGAATCTCTATGAAATTGATTCCGAGCGCGGCGACACTGCGGCCTGCCCATCTTCACAGGCCAGGCGCAGTGTCGCCTACGGTTGCGGTCTGCGGCCCGTCTCGGAAGGCTATCTTTATTTTCTATGGAAGTTGAGCGTTCTTCTTTGGAAACTGAGATGTCTTATTAATAGACTTCAAATAAGGAGGAGGTTCTCAATTCTGCCTCAGTCTGTTTTTTTATGTTTGATACCTCAGAACTTTCGACTGGGTGAACCGATTTTGATGTTTTTTTTTTATTTGAAAGCTGGTGCTTCTCGTTTGGTAACATTCTTATCAAAATGAAGATCTGATGATGGAGTCCATGAGGAATCGACGGAACTCTTCAAAATTTATAGGCACATCTATATCGATTTTGTTATTTTTCATTGTAACTCGTGTATTTGCTCTTGGAAAGCACTATTTGGTGAAGTGGAACTGATGATGAAGGCCACAGATGGCCACCGGAATTCGTAAACGGTGGCGACACGATATTTCGATTAAGATAGTTGAGCGACTATGACGGAGCATATTTAGGTTTAAATATATGACTATGACCTTGCCACGGCGTTGCTTGCGGCGAGATTGAAATGTTCTATAGTTTCTTATTAAACGAGAAGTGGGAGAATAACCGCATAATTAGGATCACTAAAAAGTATAAAATAAAAATAAAGTTTAAAAAAACAAAAACCTGCCTTCAAAAAACAAAAAATAACTTCTTTTAAATGGTAGGTAAAAGGTCAGACCAATTGAAGTCGGCGTCCTACAATATTATAACCAAAAGCAGACTTCAGTTGGTCTGACCTATTACCTACCATTTTAAAGAAGTTATTTAGGTATTGATTTTTGAAGGCGGGTTTTTGTTTTCTTTAACTTTTTGATATGACAAAAGCAATAGATAAAAGCTGTTGCCCTAGCATTCATTCGCCTTTAACATTATTCAAATCCGCTCTTGGATTTAGCTCTAGCTATAGTCAAACACTTACGGCCTCCCTTCCGACGCCGTGCACTAATTTGTGACCGCTACATATCCTTGCATATATCTACATCATGTAATATGTGCAGAAATTCGCATCCTGCTTACACTAAGCCAGATCGCGACCTCTCTAGTTAACTGTATAAGCTCATGACAAAAGAAATGGACTAAGGTGAGTTTTGCTCCCAGACATGTCAAAAAACTGCATGCAAACGTCGATTTTTACAACTGACTGGCTTCTCCGTTAAACTAACTAATTATTCAAATTCAAAAAAGGAATGGAAAATTTGACACATTTCCTTGAGATTTTAAACATTAGTAACGTTTTTTGACCATTAGTAGTTTAACTAACGATCAAACAACAGGCCATAAGTAAAAAAAATTACTTTCTTTTGTAGTTTTGAAGTTTTTAATTTATTTATAGGTACTTGAAAGCTCAGCTAATAAATCAAAACTCGCTTTCTCAGGAGAGCTTAAAAACGCTTTTGTTTTTTTAAAGCGATCAACTCTAACTGCTTTAGAATCTCTTAAAAACTGCAATTAAGTACTTCTAGCTGTATAAACTAAGGAATTATATACTGACTAAATGATACTGAGACTTTGTTATCAATTTATCACAAATATGGTATGGCCAACGCCAGTAGGCCGCATGGACATTTTTACACGTCAAAAATCCACAAGTGCTTCGCAAAAGACCACTGCTGAGAAAAAGCGCCGCAAGAAACTCAATAGTCAGTCGTATTTTAAATATAGCTTATGATATATAACAATTATAATACACTGGCCCGCAAAACTAAGTAGGTATCACACTTTTAATACTACTTAGTATTAAAAGTCTGATACTTAGTTTTGCGGGACAGTGTACTTAACCTAGCAATATAGGTTGTTGCGGGCACTTTTCCGCAACTCCACGACTTAAATGTGCGCGTTGCGTGACGTAGCAATATATAAAACAATGAATTTAAAATAAAAAATATCATGCGTAGTTGAGCAGGAACACGTGTCAAAACAACGATATATAATAAATAATCATTATACATAACAACGAAATGCATAATTTCTTAAATCATAATGTTCAGAGGTTAAAAACAAGACATTTCTAACTTCTTTGATTCATGTGGTCAAAGTTCTAACCTAACCTAACCTAGTAAGAAAAAAATGATTTAAATACATAATCAAATAACAAAAAAATATTATATGTGAGTGCTATGTTATTTCATCGTATGCCTGATAAAATTACACTTTCAATTTGTTTGTATGCTAAACATTCATTTTGCTTTTCACAGGTAGTTAAATGAAATGATGCAAAATGTTTTTAGACTGCTTGAACATAGAAACACATAGAAACCTTGTCCCCTATTGATTGCATTTCTCATTGATTGTATTTAATTTGATTGCATTGATCCCATTGATGTCTAGAATCATTAAAGTACCTATGATTCATTAATCTGTTATTTCTCCTTAGGCTGTCTGTTAAGTTAAGTATTGAAAACAAAATGTATCAACCAATGTAACTTAATATTAAACATATTATTAAATAAAACTCATGATAAATAAAGATAATTGTTATTTTATTTTATGTACATTGTTTTTATTTTAAATGGATTTCTGATGTAATTCTTGTTATAGGTAAGTAGTCTTGAGCATAATCAGGGCTGGGCGAAATAGCAAGCTAACTGCTCTACTTAAAATACAAATTACAGAATACTTTCTCATATGTAATTATTTAAAATACGAAAGACAAACTATTTTTAAGTTGTGTAATTGAAATATAAATAAAATACATAATAAAGTCAGTATATTAGCTATTTATTTTAAATTCAAAATACAAATTACAAAAAATGAACAAAAATAACAAAATTTAACAAACATAATTATTTTTAAACGGAAGTAAATACCGCAAAAGCATGAAAATGACAAATGATGTGTTGAATATTGCTCTGGATGCTAGTGTTTTTAGGGTTCCATACCCGAAGGGTAAAAATGGGACACTATTTCTAAGACTCCACTGTCCGTCTGTCAGTCTGTCTGTCAACAGGCTGTATCTCATGTACGTTGATAGCTAGTAAATTGAAATTTTCACAGATGATTTATTTCTGTAGCCGCTATAACAACAAATACTAAAAACAGAATAAAATAAATATTTAACGTGTTTTTTTCTCGATATTAGTAACGGCAACAGGTAGACGCGTGAAATATTCACAGAATACGTAATTGTATATTCACTTTAAAAATTAATAATTAAATTAATATAAATATTTAAGGGGGCTCCCATACAACAAATGTGATTTTTTACAAATAATGGTACACTTGGCCGGTTTTTACTTTATGTATGAGTCAGCTTATTTCTCATTACCATTCCTAAGACCTCTAAATATCAGGAGACAATCTCGAACCAAATGACCTAGTCCTAAACTAAAAACTATGCTATGCTTGTACTAAGATTACTGCTACTACTAGGCAACAATAAACTTACTTATAGACAAATACATACTGAAATACAAAGAAGACATCCAAGACTCAGGAATAAAATACTTTCGCTCATAACGTATATGTAGATATTTGCCAATGCAATCAAACCCGGGACCACTAGTTTCATAGGGTACTCGACCAACTAGGCTACACGAGCTGTCAATGTAATGTTATACATACTTGTATAAAGAATTAATTACTTAATTGCATGGATGGAACCCACCAAAGACTCAAAAACAAAGATTTGCATTTATCACACAAATAATTACCCTTACGAGGGAATCTAGGGATCAAATGACAACAAATGTGTGGGGCATTCTCCACAAATTAATTCATTTCATTTCATTTCATACAGCAAGGGTTGAGTTAAGTTGATAAAAAGGTCAATTATTATAAAGCTGTGTTGCAACATACTGAACTGAATAACAATATTTAAATGATTTGTTGTATAACAACCTGGTCCTGGGCGTCAGATTCAGGTGGGAACATCATAATATGTTTTAAAAACACCTTGTTGACAATCTCAAACACTTAAGAGCCACTGTCAAGTTTCAGAACATGTTTGAAAGATCTGGAGCTGCTCAAAGTACAAGTATTAGAACAGGATATAATGTGAAATTAAATGAATGAAAATTTATTATTGTTACTGGTAGACACATACACCATTTCTATATATTATATGGCCCCCACACTAGGGTAGGCCTGTCTCGTGGAGCCAAGAATGTAGTTGATCATTGCATGGATCATTGTATTGTAGCATGAAATTGTAACAATAATATACTAACCAGTAGTAGCATAGTCAGAGAACAAAAAATAGATCCGGTCTATAAATTAGCCGTTAATTCAACAATAAGTTTCCTTTACATAAACAGATGAATCATACTACTATGAATACTAAAAATTTATTGAATGTTCATTATTATACTGACAATTGCCCAGTCGGTGTATTTAACAACGATACCAAGAATTAACTAATGTATATTAACAAAACAGTGGTGTAGCTGATTTAAACTTTTAAAGGTATGTTCAAAAGCTTTATTCCAAACACAAATTATAGGTACATTGACACGTAGAGCACTTGTAAACAAACGTAATGTTAATGTCTTTTCTTTCTTTATATTAATTACGAGGGACGGAAAAAACAATGCACTTACGTCGTTCAAGATGTCTTCCAAATCGCAACACACATTAGTTGTAAGTACTGGCGAAGGGCTCGGCGAACGCGATCGAGCGGAGTAGTATTGCACAGCTACCGGTTCCAAAACCTCTTTTATTTGATACTCATTGAACTCCATCACTGTACGCTGCTGAGAAACATCGATTTAAACACATTTTCTCCACAAACAACATTCACAAGACGAACAAAATCCACAATCTAATACTTGGTATAACAATGTCCATCTTACCCATCCATAGCTAGGTCCTCTTTTGAGAACAAACCCTTTTTATAGTTTAACAATTGTGAAATAATAAAGTAAAAACTCTAACCCAATATTTACCGATAGAGTGTATAAACGTTAAACGTCAAAAGAAAACGTCAAGATGTAGCAGCACCAAAACGTTTTTCGTTGCACGCATGCTCCACCGTCGTCAGAAATTAATAAAATATTTAAACTCAAGAAACTTAATTAATCAAAATAAATGGTGTCACTTGTATCTTTCTTGAAAGCATAAATACTACAGATATAAGGTAAGTCCTGTGAATTCTAACTAAACAAAGGTGGTCATAAAATTTAGGTACCTACCTTTCTTTTGTTCAAAAGGAACGGGGCTAGCATGTCAG
This sequence comes from Acleris literana, assembly GCA_946894065.1. Lineage (NCBI taxonomy): Eukaryota > Metazoa > Arthropoda > Insecta > Lepidoptera > Tortricidae > Acleris > Acleris literana. Next base: position 26,343,574 of record OX335668.1, on the reverse strand, counting down.
TGCCTGACGAAACATTGACGAAAACAACACAAACCACAAAGTTGGCAGGTAAGTAAATCTATCTATAGTACATTGTTGCAGAGGATAGAAAGTACGCGATTTTTGGACGAGTCATATAGAGGGCCGAAACGTAGTTTAGGCCCTCAAGTGTACGAGTCCGTAAATTGCACTTTCTACCGAGGCAGACATAGTGCTTTTCACAACTACTGAGAGGAAATAAAATAAAAATTCATATTCAAAACAAATTTTAATTCATGTTTATGACATCACCGCCATTTTTACCATAGATAACTTTTTTTAATCTGGACCCCTATTCTTGTGGCACTCGAGATTAATAAACTAACATGCTAGATAAAGATGTCAATTCCATATAAAATTATATTTGTTTTGCTATACTTCCATGTAATTTCATCTCTAGTGGTTCGAGATTAGAGCCCCTACTTTAAAATTCGAAGTTCGAAGTTACGATAGCTTCATCCCTTTCTCTCGATTTAGTCTCGAATGACGAGTGACAGGGATGGAGCTAACGTAACTTCGAACTTCGATTTTCAAAGTAAGAAAGATTAGGGGCCAAGTTTGAATTACATTTAAAAAAAAAGCAGTGACATAGTTTTTAGTCTGTGTATCTTTTAGCAAAAATACACCTAATATTTTACGACACAAAATGACGTGTTCTGATTGGTCGATTTCAATTTTTCATTTGAAGGCGCTATGACACAAAAATTGATTGATTGATTTTCATTGGTTCTTAAAGTTGGACAACAAAGTTCTCGACCAATTAGCAAACACGCCGACAAAAACATTCTTGGGCAGTCCTTATAAGTGACGTTTTGTGACCCCAAACAAGACCATCTATAGCCATATTTCCGAGCAGTGTTGTGAAAAAGTCTATTACTATTCAGACTGCCTCTGACAATAACAAGTATACCAGAGGCCCGTTTCACGAAGCTAGAAGTTACAAATTACAAGCGGAAGTCTCTTTCTAACTCCTTTTGTTAGAAATATAGTAAGAGGGCCACAGGGGCACGTTTTATAAAGCTACAAGTTACAATTTAACATGTCTAAACTGGCAACACTGCTTAAATGGCAGGGGCACGTTTTATAAAACTACAAGTTACAATTTTACAGGTCTAAACTGGCAACACTGCTCAAATGGCTGATCGTCATTGGTCGAGGTTGTGTCAAATGGAAACTTGTAACCTGTAAATTGTAATTTGTAGCTTTATAAAACAGGCTCCTGGTCTTATATAGCAAGCGTTCTAAACTAAAACGTAGCTGAGGCCCTACTTTGAAAATCGAAGTTCGAAGTTACGTTAGCTCTATCTCTTTCTCTCGATTTAGCCTGGAATGACGAGTGACAGGGATGGAGCTTACGTAACTTCGAACTTCAATTTTCAAAGTAGGGCCTCTGCTCTAAGTAGCAAGTGGTCTAAAACGCATTTGGTCTTATGAAGCAAGTGGTCTAAGTTCGCAACTGCCCTATTTATTTTCTAAATTCCTTAATACGAAAAAAACTTGCCGGGTTTTGACGTTTTTGGAACATAAAATGGCGGATTGTCAGCTGTTATAGTGATGGTGGTAGTAATAATGTTTATCGATAAACCAGATTACGTACCTACTGCATAGAGATTTATTTTGACGTTCTAGTAAGTCACGATTTAATTACAAATATCTGAATTACAGTTTAAGGCTTAGTGTTTTTATTTATAATAACATTAATATGAATCATTTATTTCGGACGGGATCGTTGTTATATAATAATCAAGGATCGGTAAAACGCCCGTCATTTTGAAAACATAACCCTGTTCCGTACAGGAGAGACTTCCTTCTGATGTTAATTAAAAATATTATTAGGAATTTTACATTTATTATACCATTATTTATATGTATTCAGCAACAATATTATTAATGAATAAAACCATAATTGTTATGGGAAAAAAACAATTTCACCAATCAAAAAGAATGTTTTTTTTTTTAATTTTCGCCTGTTATTCCATAACGACGTGAATTTAGGACCTATTTATGAGTCGAAAAAGTTTGTTCACAGTTTACGGAGGACATTGGGGCAATCGTTGACATTGGTTTACTGTTTGTATATGTGTTTGTGTTTTCTAATTAACATTTCGGTGTCATTCATTAATAAAATTGTCGCTAAGTACATATAAATTATTGTATAATAAATCCATAAAATACCTAATAATATTTTTAATTAATATCAAGGAAGTCTCTGCTATACGGAACAGGGTTATGTTTTCAAAATGACGGTCGTTTTTCCGATCCTTGATAATAATTATACCTACATATTTTTCTAGCAGGAACAACATGTGGCTAATGCTTGACATAGGTAAATAAAATATCGACAAACCTGTTATCGATAACCACTACTTCAACGTCATCGAGAAAATACTCACTATATAATATAGTTATTAAGAAGTCACTATATATTACTCACTATATATTATAGTTAAGAAGAAAATAGTCATTATATAGTTATTAAGAAAATATTCACAATGTCCTGAGGGCCCTGCCAAGATGCATTGCGCTAACTAGCGTTTCTATTCGTTTCGTTTTTAATCCAATCGCGTCACTGGTAGATCACGTGACTTTTCGTATCACGTCATCTTCCAGCGACGCGATTGGTTTAAAAACGAATCGAATAGAATCGCTAGTTAGCGCAATGAATCTTGGCAGGGCCCTCTGGAACTCATTGAAGTACCTAATAAGAAAACAGCGAAATCCTTCCATCAAGGAAAAAATGACAATCATATGTCATTATGATTCATATTATAACAATGCGGTGTGTTAACAAATTAAAAATTGGTGAGGACCAAAAATGTACGGATTAGGTATGTCCATTTCTACATGATCGGTGGTACGCGAAGTGGGTGTGTTTGCGGCATCTAACAATATATTTCTGTGGTTGTGGTTGAAGTGGTACTTATCGATAACAGGATTGTCGATGTTTTTATTATGTCAAGCACTGACAACACGACGTTCATGCTAGTAAAATCTCTAGGTACAATAATAATAATAATAGGCAGGCGTCGTAGTTTCATCGGGTTAGTATCGTCTCGTCTAAAACGCAGCTGGTCTAAGTTGCAAGTGGTTTAGAACGCAGCTGGTCTGGGGCACGTTTTATAAAGCTACAAGTTACAATTTTACAAGTCTAATCCGGCAACACTGCTCAAATCGCTGGTCGTCATTGGTCGGAATGTGTCAAATGGAAAGTTGAAACGTGTAAATTGTAATTTGTAGCTTTATAAAACAGGCCCCTGGTCTTATATAGCAAGCGTTCTAAACTAAAACGTAGCTGGACTAAGTAGCAAGTGGTCTAAAACGCAGTTGGTCTTATGAAGCAAGTGGTCTAAGTTCGCAACTGCCCTATTTATTTTCTAAATTCCTTCCATATCCAACAAGTTGCGGGGCTGCTATTTCTGAGCGGTTTACCCTTCGGGCATTTGGAGTTACATCACAAACCTAACCTACCTACTTTGTGTGTGTGTCAGTTTTTTGACTGCACATCTAAAAAAAACCTAACGCTACAAAAAAAAACAAAAGACAAATGGCTAAAAAGGTATAAAGTAAAGTAGTATGTAGCTCAATCAATGTAATTTATAATAGGGTCAAACTGAAAGTTCTTAGAATAACAAAAACTGAGCACACTAGCAAGTTATTCGTTTTACTTTATTTTTTCAAAATAGTGTCCATTCACATCAATAAATCGCAGGATCCGATGGAACCACTGAAAAAAGCACTTTGCCCTGCGTCCTTAGGGGTGTCTTCGACGTCCTTGTCAAACGCAGCCATTGCTTCCTCGGCGTCCATAAAACGTTATAAACATAAAGGAGTAAGATCTGGCTTATTTTCAGTCAATGTAGTAGAATTATCTTCAGTGGCATGTGGCTGAAAAGGAAATTACAGAATTATCCTCAACAATATACTATCTGTATGTATGTCCCCTATGGAGTCCAAAACGGCTGGACCGATTTTGGTGAAGTTTACAGGCAATCTTCGGATACCGCTTGCAGGGGCACGTTTTATAAAACTACAAGTTACAATTTTATAGGTCTAAACTGGCAATACTGCTCAAATGGCCGGTCGTCATTGGTCGAGGCTGTGTCAAATGAAAACTTGTAACCTGTAAATTGTAATTTGTAGCTTTATAAAACAGGCCCCTGGGGTATCCGAAGTTATCCTCTGAAGTTTGGTAGCGATCGGATATTATTATTATTATGTGAGACAGGCAGTTGACACTGATATGTCTAAATCACTGGTCACCAAACCGAAAATAAAAAAAAGTATTGGCAGCAAGGCGCCGGGTACTAGCTAGTAATTTAATAAAAACTGACGAATAGGCCGTAAGTATCCACCTTAACTTATTTATCGATATTTCAATCACGATTCAAGAACAACCCTATCTGTCAAAAGTATTATTTAATTAAACGAAAATATCTAAAATAAAACACAATCTTAATATAACGCATGATTAATCCTGGTCTATTGTTTAATAATAGTATGTTACATACTGAAAATACGCAATATTGTTAGGGGAGATGTGTACAATATGATCCCTCAAGGTAAAATGATTCCCCATCATATCCGAGTTACTGTTAGCGATATCTATCCAAATATTCATTAACCGTATTCCCCGCGACTCAGCCAGTTGTCTCTCCAAGTGTCATGGAGACGGAAGCACAGAGCGGGGATTTATTAAAAAAAATGAAAAAGTGAGTGTCTAATCTATGGTACGCTTATTTTTAAAGTTTCTTTACTTTCTGCATGTTGATTTTTATTAAAATTTGGTTTTATTGGCATATTCCATTGACGTTCATCTATAATTAAGCGATGTTATAGTACCACATGTCGAACTTGAAACTCATATTTTGATCGATGCCTTAAAATTTGATGATTGAGGTAAAATGATCCTTTTTCGTGAGTATAAAATGATCCCTGGGATCAAATTACCCCATTAGGAAATGTCTATTGGTCAGAAGACCCACATACCATCAGCTGGCATATGTGCTCGTTTTCCTTCTCCTTAACATAAATTAAATATTTTTAGTTTTTGCAGATCCTGCCGCGAGTTAAGAATCGAAAAATCACTTTAAAACGTTTTTTTTACAACTATTTAAAGTTAAATTTTGTTTATTATGTATGTAATGTAATGTTATTTAATTTTAAAAAATATCTCCTTGTCGCCCACGACTTAAAATTTTAATTACGCTTACATATTGTCGTAGTCTTGAGCAATCATATGATTTAAGTAAACGCCTGGATGTTTTTTTATTAATGTTAAATATCACGGTATCCAGGGGATCATTTTATACATGCATGTGTTTAAAATGATCCCTTAGTAAACTTTTAGAAAACATGAACACATACAAATCATAAAAAATAAGTATGCTGTTCCCTAGATATATAAATTCACTATCCTTAACAATTTAAATCTTGTGATTATGTCTTAAACTCTGACCACAGTAAAGATTTTCCCTTAGGGGGATCATTATGTACACATCTCCCTTATACTGACGATATTTCAATAAAAACTTGAAACTTACCAGTGCAATGTTAAACTTTGTTGATTTCTACTTTTTCTTGCTCTACATCCTATAACACTGTATTTCGTCATTATAACAAAAATGTTCCTCACACTTAGGTGTACTTTAATATTGTAATGTCGCCAAGAAACTCCACTTATTTAATAATTTAAAACACAAACACGACGCATTGACAATTCAAGTACTGTCGAACGGTGTTACATAATTTGGCTGTCCTGTCAAAACCCTGCCGCATTAGCTATGTTTTGGGTTCGTACAAGAGTATAGTGATCATTTTTACTTACGAGAATACAGGTTAGTTAGAAAGAGATGACGATATGTATATTTGTATGTATTTTTATGCCCGATCCTTGTTTATTTAATCATTGGTAACGGCCACCTTTTTCCGTTAACCCGTTTTAAGACAGAGGGAATATATTTCCTACCATAATAAATGTAATATTAATCTTAATAATTGACAGTTTGGTTCTATATGCGAATACTATGACAGTTGTCAATAACCGGTAAAGGGTTAAGTTGACTACACGAAGGTTAAGTACACCATACGATGTTAACCACTTAACAGAGGCCCTACTCTGAAAATCGAAGTTCGTAGTTACGTTAGCCCCATCCCTATTACTCGTCATTCGAGACTAAATCGAGAGAAAGGGATGAAGCTAACGTAACTTCGAACTTCGATTTTCAAAGTAGGGCCTCAGACGATTAGAGCGTTAACAGCTGTCAAAATGTATGAACTAACAATCGATTAAGATTGATTAAGTACTAATTTCACCATACGATGCCACTTAACCGGACGCCACAACAAAAACTTACAAGTCGATCTCTTAAAACGTAGTGATTCCGAAACGAAATATCGATACCATAATTGACCCTATGTACGAGTGTATTTGACTATCTGAAAACTTCAACAAATACATCACAATTATAATGTTATTTAATTTCCAAATGTTCACACGACATGCATTTTGATTTAGTAATAGAGTCACAACACTACTTGTTTTTTTGTGGGGCGATGACGTCACGCGGTGACTGCTCCGGCCGTCAGGAGCGTCGAAGGAAGTGGAAATTGTTTTAACACTAGAGTTGGGAAACTTGTAATGCATTAACTTTTCGTATCGATATTTTTGAGCAAGAATCTAAAGAAACTCAAGAAAATGGAATTTGAATAAAATTTGTTTCCTTTTCAAAGTGTATATATTTGCTTATGTAGTTAGTTAAAGGTATATTAGCTTAAATGGGCTTATCAAAACAAGGTTAACAAAATACACAAATGTTGCTTCATTACATTACATACCTACATACATAAGTAAATGATTTATTCGTATTTTATACACTTTCGCAGTAAGTCAAGGGAGCGGCGATTCCCGGTAGGGGCAAATATTTGTGTGATGAGCACGAGTATTTGTTTCTGAGTCTTGGATGTTTTCTATGTATTTAAGTATATATTTCTCTATATAAGTATTTATATGGTTATCTAGTACCCGTTGTACAAGCCTAGGAGCTTAATTTGGGACTAGGTCAATTTGTGTGAGATCGTCCCTTGATATTATCATTAATTTATCATGGATAAATGACACTGTAATAGTTATTCTTACACTTTTCCAAAGATAAAAGGCAGCGGGCGGTCACATCTATTACCTTCCGTGCCTCTATTGGGATCTTCGTGGAGCTGTATTTTGTACTTCTTGTCGAAGACAAATGTCTTCGGCACTCTGTCGATCACCGCTTCTATTAGTGGGTCGTTACTTACCAACTCACATAGGATTTCGGTGTGTGGCACCTTTGCAGTTTTCCATAGGTTTAGTTTTTTGAGACGTACAGTCAGTCAGTCTTTGTACTTAAGGTTTAGACTAATATAGACTTGCATAGCAATAATAAAACTCCGTTAATTCTCTTGCAAAGTTTTTCATTAAACTTAATTTTGACGTTAAAGTTTGTGTCGGCTGTGGCCGACGTGGCGTCAGTGGCACGGCTTTCAGTTGTCGGCCACAGCCAACTGTGGCGTTCAAAAGCTTAACAGGCGATTAGAGCGTTAACAGCTGTCAAAATGTACGAACTAACAGTCGATTAACATTGATTAAATATAACATCGTTTGTTGAAATTGGTACTAAAGGTTATTAAACTTTGTCATTTATGCTAAAGGTACATTGTATATTCATTTGTACAGCAAAAAACCATCCTTCGATTTCAAGACAATACTTTAGTTTATTAGAAAACATAACAATATTAATGAAGGTGCCACTGGACGCTCGGCGTAGTGTTATTTCGGAGACCAAATTTTTCATAATGCAGAACACATCGTCAACATGACGCCATCCATTCAGGCTTTGAATCCATCGACGTTTCTGTGCTCCATCCAGTTATTGCGATAAAGTGGAGCCACGAGGTTAGCCATTCACACCCCATCAACCTGTGGCCCGTTTCACGAAGCTACAAGTTACAAATTACATGCGGAACTCACTTTCTAGCAAAAGGAGTTAGTGTAACTTGTTGCTTTGTGAAACGGGCCTCTGGAAACAAAAAATTCCTCACTAACACTATAAGGGTTTCAGGCATCTCGTTGTCTCTCAGTTTCTGCCTGGCTACTTCAAAACACTCCTTAGAAGCACGTTGGTGAAAAAGAGATTCGACAACGAAACTCACCATGTCATCTGGCTCTTATTTTACGGGAATCCTTCACTAGACGACGTTCTACCCAAACAGTTGCAGTCAATCTATTTCGCAAGCTCGTAAGTAGGAGAGAGTTGATCTTCACGTCGTAATCCCCCGAGCCTATATTATCCGCAAAATTTAGTGGCGAGTCGGTCCTCGTGTGCGTGCGCGCTAATTAAAAGCAGTCGTGTTACTTGTCGTCCCATAAAAATAATTTGGGAAAAGTGTTAAAAGCGGACTATTGTGGTATTTTTTAGCATATTAACGTGAAAGTGTAGTGAACATCATTCTGTGTTAAAATAAACAAAAAAAGTGAGCTAAAATAGATAAAAATTAACGAAAAAAAACTATTAAACACACAACGTTAAACTGTTCAAATCTTACGCACACACAGACAATTCATGTGACCGTATAGTTGTATGAACCAATCAGTGCCAAGATCGTTATCGGTCTGAGCTGACCTCGACCACGACGACGGCGAGCCATTGCAATTGCAGTGCAAAGGTCGCTGTTAACGCCAAATACGGACCATTTTTTTCACGCTCACAGCTGTCGCTTTGATTGCTCAGTGCGTAGACCGACGGGCTATCACATTTGAGGACGTGGGTTCAAATCCAACTCATGGTACCCATTTTTTTTTTTCTCACTTTTTGTTATCCCTGGAACAATGTACGTTGACATCAGCGCCACCTAGCACCTTCCTTGAATATATATTTTTGAACTTTTCTCACTTCAAACTGATTGCTAGCTATCTATACTAAATATTAAAATTTCTCCGAAACCAATTTGCGGCAAATGTAATAAGAAGATACAGGAAAAACAATACCTGACCTGCTCATGTTGTAAGCAGTCCTACGACCTTTCATGTAGTAATACTGAAAAACGTTATTACCTTATGGACAAAGATCGGAAGGCTTCGTGGACGTGTATGACATGTAATAGGAAAAAAATTAATCGCAAGCCATCAACACCGAGTAACCAGAAAAGAAATGGGCAAACAGTTAGTAAATCGTCTACACCTATAAGAATGTCTGAATGTGAGAAGGAAAAGGTTCAATCGTTAAATAAAACGACATCGCCTGTTAATGAAGGACACTCCTCAGTAAAGGATCTTTCAGATTCACCTGACAGTGTTACTATGAGAAGATATAACATACCGGTAGATAATTCCTTTAACTCGCTTCCTGACGAGACTTTTGAGGATTTAAATATGCTTAACTACTATAAACTAAACAGAAGTAATCCGGAGATATCTACGACGGGAAGCGTGCGTGATCAGGGTGTTCCCAAACTTCAGAACTATTATCGACACGGGAACTGAGCATTCGCAGTTTGCCCAACTTGGACTAGCAGGTTAATAATTTCTTAGGTGAAGAACTAAGGGCCCAGATAAAAAACCTTGAGTTGCAGCTGCTGGGGGCAGAAGGAGAAATACAAAAATTACTCGGAGAGAACTTTTAGTTACAGGATTCCTTGTCTGAGTCCCGTAAAAAATGTGAATTTTATAAGGATTTATTAAAAGGGTCCGCAACCGGTACACCTATCAGAACACCCGTGGCTCTAATAAAAAAAAAGAGAGCGCAGCGGTCCAAATCTAAGTTAGCGCTACCAGACGGTACAACAAGGCAAGCTGCTAAGCCTGAAGGTGAACTGATTAAGCAGCTCAAATCTATATCGAGCCCTTCGTCTGATCCGTCTAGTCTGTCAGATGCTGAAATTCCAATCCCGTTGTTAAAGGACAAACTACTCATCATAAGTAGTAATAATAAGAATAGCATAGCGAAAACTATTACCAATAATGATTACTTTCCAAACTTTTCTTATTGTCATCATATCACACCTGCAGCCGGTATAACGGACCTAATTAGGGATCTTCCAACAAAGCTTCGTGGTATGACTGCACGTGATTTCTGTGTGGTCTTGACTGGAGAGGACGACTTCCACCACTCAGTTGATCTTCAGGTGTTAGTGCAGAAAGTACTGGACACCATAAAATGTATCACGTATACTAATGTTATCCTAGTCTGTCCAACGTACATATACGGCAAACCTCTGTATAATGCTAGAATTGAAAGATTTAACTTTTTATTACTAAAAGATTTACATACTCAAAATACTTGCTTCTTTGTGTACGACCCCAATCTAAATCTGACTTATGATATGTTCTCTAAGAATTCGGGGCGGGTAGGTAATTATGGCATGAAGGATATTTTCGCAAACCTTCATTACAATATAAATTGGGTTACACGAAATTACATTACTAAGGTACATGCAGGTAATAATAATAATAATAACACAGTTAATGAGGATCATTTTTTATCGAAACCAAGTGTAATGAAATTAATAATAACTTGATAACCATTCTCCATCAAAATGTCTGTGGGTTATCTAATAAAGCAAATGACCTTGAGATTTACCTGAATGAAAGGGATAATATTGTACATTACCTTTGTATAAATGAACATTTCTTGAACAAAAACTCAGTACACTCTATTAACATAGAAAATTATACATTGTCGTCTCAGAATACGAGGACTTTAAAGAAAAGGGGTGGAACTCTTATCATGAACTTAAAAACTATAGAAACCGAGGAAATTCATGTTTGTAAGAAGTTGTACTTATTGGAAAGTTTTGAAATCTGTGGTGTAAGAGATGTAGCTACTAATCTTCATATCTTATGTTGTTATAGAAGTCCTAATGATAATAATTTTGAAAAATTTATGAACCAATTAGAATTACTATTAGAAAATCTTCTCAACAAAAGGGCCATAATATGTGGCGATTTTAATATTAATTTGTTAAAAGATAATAAACAAAGTAATGATTTTTTGAGTTTGCTAATTTGTTACAACTTTAGACATCTCACTAATGATGTCACTTTTAAGCGAAATGAGTCACAGTCCTGTATCGACAACTTTATTACGAATTTGCCAGCCGATCAAGTCCAATACACAGAGGTAGATCATAATGAATTGGCAGACGGACACGCAGCGATTTTTTGTGGAGTCTCTGTAAAAAACAAAAACAAAATGGAAGAACCATCTGTGACAACTGAAAGACGTTGTTTTTCGGACAATAATTTACAGACTTTTAGGCACTTGCTACTAAATACTGTCGTGTTACGTGGTCTTCCGATAATTCGGAAGACCAGGTACCAGACGTTAATGAAAGATCAGAGAAAAAGAGAGGTAGATTAGAGAGAAAAGGACAGCAATAGTAAGTCAGGGTCTGGGTATTTATTTAACACTTAGGCTTTCTTCACACAGATAAAATAATTATGACACATAAATTAAAAAAATAAATAAAATTAGTCCCTAATATCACCAGGGTAAAGTTAGAGATTTAGTGGTGAAGGTGAAGGTAATTCCTCGTCGGTCGTCGGACCAGGAACACCACTGGCGCTGTAATGAGGGGCGCTAGAGGCAGCGGCCCTGGTGGTACACGAAGGTAGGTGGGACCCGTCAGAGTGAGTAGCGGTTCCCGAGGAAAGCAGGAACCTCGTAGATGAAGGACTCTTGAAGCGTAGGGCCCGACTTGGCCACACACAAAGTCGACTTTTGGTATGAGGGAGATAGAGGCTTCTAGGGGTCCGACTTGACCCTATCTTCAGAGTTTCTAGTCACCACTTAAGAGGCTGAGGGAGAACTGATCGCTCTAGTCCGAGCCGCCGTTTATATACCCTGGTGATCTAGCTTTTTAATTTACAAATTCTAAATTCATAAAATTTCAAAGTTATACATGCCAGATATTAATTCCATGTTTAACCATCGTTTTAACTCCATGGTTCAGTATAAACCTAAGATATCGTCTCTGCCCGTTGTCTAGACAACAAAGATAACAAGCACTGTCAAATGAACGAAAACAAACAAATCATTGAAATTTTAGCTGTAAATATAAAATAATACTGTTAAAAACACATGAAACAGAAAGGAAAAATACAGGTGAGCGTTATCAAAGTTCGTTCCGCCGTAGATTTTAATATATATAAGAAATAAGCGTCCCAAAAATCTATCGGTCGAACTGTGAACTAAATTTTAATGCGTTATAACTATTTTCAGAAAAAGAAAATATCCTAAAAATGGACCGTGTCTGCAAGTAAATGAGATATACGCAATAAATTAGAAATAATCAGAACTCAGAGCCGAGTAACGCAGGTACGATGTTACAATACAAATTGGCATAATATAGGAACAAATTGCTTTTTGAATAAAATTACTGATATTTTTAATCAAAGTTTCACCAAAAAAAAGAAAAAAAATATGATAAGGAATAATTTTAAAATCAAATGGATCTCGAAAGGCATAAAAGTAGCTAGTAAAATGAAGAGAGTTCTTTGTAATACAAACAAGTTTAGTTGTCATATCTCGGTTTTAAAATATCGAGCGTTATATCTAAATATTTTTAGAAAAGTCACAAGACAGGCTAAAAGAAACGCAGTACAAAGAGAAATACCTAGTTAAAGCTAAAGTTTCATCTAAGAAGATCTGGGAAGTGGTTAACAAACATAGAGGTAAATTTCAAAATCGAAATAAAAAAAATATTATCCTTAAATCTGATACTGGGATTATACAGGATCCGCAAGAAATCGCAGATCTATTTTCTGCGAAATTTGACCATGGGTCAATTCCTAGAGTCTGGCCAGTATAAGTTGGCAATGAAAAATAACCTCAAATTTTTAAAAAATAGGATTGGCAACCCATTTTTTAGCAAAACGAAAACCATTTTTTATTCCATTCATTCACAAGGTTACCTACCAGTGAAAAACGTGATGGTGACAGGTTTTCTTTTTGCTAAAAAATGGGCTGCAATAGCAAAATTTTAAATTTGCCGCTATTTTCCATTGCCAACTTATACTGGCCAGACTCTAGCACGGGCGACTTGTCCTCCGTGGATCACTATCTGAGGCAGTGGGCTCAATATCGCTGCAATGACATGTCATGGAAGGCTTTTTCATCGCCTGAAATAATGAAGATTATCCAGCCTATGGAAAAAAAAAGATCATATGGGTATGATGAAATACCAATTACAGTAATTAAGAATTGCGTTGATATACTTTCAGGACCCCTTACTGATTTCTTTAATACATGCTACGAAATGGGTGTTTTTCCTGAGCAGTTGAAAGTAGCTAGAGTCTTGCCGGTATTTAAAAAAGGAATAGAAAATGGCCCAAAAAACTATCGCCCGATATCACTCTTGCCGGTCTTGTCAAAAAATTTTGAGAAACTAATTAAATGTCGTCTCCTCTCTTATATGACTGAAAACTGAATCATCAACCCAAAGCAATTTGGATTCCAAAAAAAAATTGGAACGTTAGATGCGATAGATTCACTCGTAGACGATGTTGTGTCGCAGCTGCATAATAAAAAAAGAGTTGCGGGACTATTTCTCGATCTTAGCTCCGCCTTTGACACTGTAGACCACGACATACTCCTGAAGAAGCTCGACTTCTATGGTGTCAGGGGTAAGGCTAAGCGTCTCCTGAAAAATTATCTCAGAGACCGACAACAATTTGTGGAGTTAAGAAACATAGATAACAATATTGAGGTACAGGTGAAGTCTAAATCTGTTAGTGTAACAAGAGGAGTCCCACAGGGCTCGATTTTGGGTCCTCTGCTGTTTATCCTATTTACAAATGACTTATATAACTATATTTATAGCACCGTGCCCGAGTGCCACTTGACATTATTTGCAGATGACACTAGTGCAATTGTTGCTGCCAGGAGTATATCAGAACTTGATGAGAGAACAAATTACGCGCTGACGGTATTCCAACATTGGTTTGATATCAATAACCTGCGCCTGAATACCGCAAAAACGCAAGTGATGCTATTCAAGCACAACTCCAAGAAAACGGATACTCTAAATGTAGTTGTAAACAGAGAAAAAATAGCGCTGGTGGATAGTGTCAAGTTCCTTGGGGTATGCATCGATTCAGAGCTAAATTGGAAGCAGGAGCTGAATGCTGTTCAAAATTCTATACTCTCGGCTTGTTACGCTCTAAAAAGCCTAAGAGATGATCTCACAGTGGAGCAACTTAAGACAGCGTACTATGCCTTAGTCGAATCAAATTGCGGTACAGCATTATGTTCTGGGGAAACAGTTTTAAGTACAATACAGACAAAGCGTTGATTGTACAAAAAAAAGCAATAAAATCAATCTTGCGTCTTCCTCAGTGGGTTTCCTGTAGGGAACATTTCACAAACCTGGGTTTTATGACAGTTCCCAGCCTATATGTACTAGTGTTACTTACCTGGTTTGTAAAAAACATTTCAAAGTATGAGACTAACGAGGAGCAAAAATTACGGTTACTCACGCGCACTAAAAATATGAAATCTAGTTTCTGCCCTAAGCACAAAATAGCTCAGCATTGTAGTAGGTATCAGGCAGTGAAAATTTTCAATAAGCTTCCTGCAGACTTATAAATCATTACCAACTGTGCAACTTTCAATATACAATTGAATTTTTTTTTGTTGAGATGATGTTTCTACAATATTGAGGAACTATTCGTATAAATGAGGAAACCTAGATTTTAAGTGACTTTTTTTTTTTAGAAAATTTACTTATCTTGTCCTGTATAATGTTTTAATGTGTTTAGTTTATATCCTAAGTATAAAATGACTTGTTCCTTTTATCATTTCAAACACAATAATTGTATTGTTTATGAAAAAAAAAAAACGTCAGTTACCTTTGGGATGGTACCTAACATGTCGATAACTAATGAATAATGATGTGGCGTCGATATAGGTAATAATTATATTTTAAAATGAAATCTTACATGATTATTTACGTACAGTTGATTAGGACTTGTTTACCTAGCGATTTTACAACTTGTGAATTGTCGAAGATAATGAATATCTCGAAAATTAAGCTTTATTTGACAAACTTTATACTACTTTTTCTTCTCCAATTAGTCATCGGAATCGGTTTTTTTTCCAGAAGCCTTCTACGGAACCCGTAGCAGTACTACGAGATTGCTGCCCACGTAAAGAACTATTAGAGCATTTCTTTTTTTTTGCCACTTTTTAACCGACTTCAAAAAAAGGAGGAGGTTCTCAATTCGTCGGGTTTTTTTTTTATGTATGTTCCCCGATTACTCGAATACCACTGGACCGATTTGAAAAATTTTTTCGTTGTTCGAATGGTTATACTTTCTAGTTGGTCCCATTGTCACCACGTCAGGATCTGATGATGGGATCTTGGAGAAATCAAGAGAACTCCTCAAATATTATAGGCACACCTATAGCGATTTTGGTATTTTTCACTGTAACTCATGCATTTGCTTTTGAAAAGTACTATATGGTGAATTGGAACTGATGATGAAGACCACAGATGGCCACCGGAACTCCTTAACGGTACCTATTTCAAGGGTGGCGATAAGATATTTCGATAGAGGTAGTTGAGCGACTATGACGAAGCACATTTAGGTTTAAATATGACTATGACATTCCCGCGGCGTTGTCTGCGGCGAGCTTGAAATGTTCTATAGTTTCTCATTAATATTTAGAAGTGGAGCTACGTAACAGCATAAATAGGATCACTAAAAAGTATAAAATAAAATAAATGTTTAAAAAAACAAAAACCCGCCTTCAAAAAGCAAAAAATAACTTCTTTAAAATGGTAGGTAAATAGGTCAGTCCAACTGAAGTCGGCGTCCAACAATATTTTAACCAAAAGCAGACTTCAGTTGGACTGACCTATTTACCTACCATTTTAAAGAAGTTATTTTTTGCTTTTTGAAGGCGGATTTTTGTTTTTTTAAACATTTATTTTTATATTTTGCAGTGTCCCATGACTTTGCATTTATAAAAGAAATAGTTCGTGTAAAAAAACTTTGTATATTGTATGTTTTACTCATAGCTCGTTTTATTAGCTGATAAAAGATATTTAAACAGTACAATAAAAGCTTCAACTTCAGTTAAAATTTAATAAACCACAAAACAACAAAATGTTCAATGTATGAAAAACCGAATGTCCCATTCTAAAATCCGTTACTTTAAATTGAAATATTTTCATGATTGTCCAAGGAACCTATATAATGTTTTGATTGTTATCTGTGCCTAGTAGTATTACGATTCATTGTGCATGGAATTTGTTGATTTAGCACCAGTAACATTAATATGGTAAAAATTATTTTTTTACTCGTGTCCCAAAAAAAGTTCAAAAATGTAATTTCCTATAGTGTTACCCATTTTACTAGCTTAAATAAAATAAAAACTACTAAAACTGGTATTATTTGCGTCGGACAACACTAACAGATGTCAAATTCTCAAGCGGCCATGTTTTGTGCGGTCGGTTGTAGTATAAAAACTTCGAGAGAGCAAGTGCAGGTTCCTGTGACTGATATTGGTTCCTATTGTGTTAGTAATCTTACGAGAAAAGTTTAATCATTTACTAATATTCAGTTAGTCTTTAGGGTAGTTAATATTATTATGAACAGTTTGGTATATAATCATATAACATTTTGCTTTAAAACAAGCATAGAATATTTTTCAAAAACATTGAACATGCGTTGTGTTACTTCCTATTGTGTAACTTTCGCGAGGTAACATATAAAAGGAAAGCTTGGTTACACAAGAGGAAAATTGTAAAGGCAATTTTTTATTGTCACAAGCTATGTCTGCAGCTGAAAAGATGAGGCGCTATAAAGAGCGGTTAAAATCAAAAAATCCAGAAAAAATAGTTGAGCAAAAAAAGAATAATCTAGAGGGAGAAAATATTTTTTTTATTTAATAATTTCACCTTAAGTATTTATAAAAAATATTGACCTACTTTTGATGATACACATAGCCTTACAATTCCTCCTTTGTTACCAATGTCCTTCTTTGTTACTGTCCCAACATTTTCACTGACGTTATTTTGTTTTATTTCATTTCTATTCTATAAAAATAAATAAACCGGCTACCGATAAAACAAATGAATAAGCAATTACAATTTAAAATACAAAATCTTAATCAAATATGCTTACTTAACATTTAAACAAAACTTTAAGTATACTTTGCGGTCAAGGTAACACAAAAAAAAATCTATAATTGAATGTATTTTTTTCACTTAATTACGTTAAATTTATTGTATATTTTTATATAAAACATTCATTGAGGTATATAACGTGCTAATTTTTATAATATTGACCAAAAGAGAAGTAACGCAATAAGAACCCATATTCTACCTTCCCTCAATATTTTGAAAATTTTTCACAATAAAACCTATTTAAAAGCGGTTACTTGCACAAAATAAAAAAAAAAAAAAATTTCTATCAAAATTCATTAAAACACTTTATATTTAACGATATTTTTGTTTTTGGTCAATTTTGAAAATTAGTGGCAAAAAAAAGAGAAATGCTCATTAACATCCATTCCTAATACATGCCCTTTTTCCTTATAGGTACTTTTATTCTATGAAAATTTTCAAGAATGCATATATTTGAGTTGTGGCACCTTGCTCCTGGTTCGCAAACTGAAAAATCATAGCCACGTACTTCAGTTGCTTCTACAAAAGATTGTGCCGGAGGATGTTGAACACGTTGTTATTCGGGATCTACAAAATGCATTAAATATATTTGCAAGCAACTGTGGACATAAAGAAAACACTTATACGTTAATTTAAAACCAAGATAGGATTGATCGTTGACAAACCACGTAGTGGCGGAAGTGCCACATCAAACTATGGTAACATGGCCGGTAGGTTTTTGATAATTCCGCTCTTTCAGCTGAAATTACCGGCATCAAAAAGGATTTCATTGATAGGTGTGGCACAATTTTGCACTGTTTAACTCTGGTTATAAAATAAATTAAGATAGGTTTAAGATTTATGCTTAAGATACGGCTCGGCAGCTTGTTCATGAATATTAGTGGTACAATTTACCGGCTTCTGTACATAAAGTCCTTATTCATGGGTCTGAAGTTATCGACCACGTATTTTTATCTAAAAGACAGCTTTCAGAATAAGCTGCCGAGGCAACAAATAAAAATATAAAATGATTCAGACTAAATAACACGAGGAAGATGTCACGCGTCTTGACGACTACGGATCTCATAAATCGCCTTTTGTTAAACTCAGACCCACTAATTACGAGTCAAAAAGATAGCTATCTACTCGTATCTAGAAAGAAAAAACCTGTTTTGTCCAACTCTGTTCTTAGTCTATTAAGTGTTATATATTTTAATTTAAGTATTTTTAAGATGACAACTCATAACGTGGAATTTTTTGTATCCCATAAATAGCAAGTTTCGAGGCAACTTTTTAAAGATATTTTTGTAGAAAAGGTTTACTGTTTTTAAATTTTAAATAATGAATATGTATTCAATTTTGTTTTTTTGACAGGTTTTTCATTAATCATTTTTATTTGTATTTTTTATAAAGGATTGAAATAGAGTGAATTTTGCTTTAATTTTTTGGTGAAATAAATAAATTCAATTCATATAATTTTCTGTTTTTTAATACACCATTTAGTAATTAGTTCTATATAAAGCTAAATAATATATGATATACCTACTTGTACCTTTGGAGAAATCGAATTTTGACACTTTCTCCATACAAGCTGAACCACAGTGCACAGTGGCGTTGCCCTTGTCTTCCTTGAGCACCAGGATATCATCATTCCGCCTTATGTTACTCAGGGTTACTTGTAAACAAATGTAATATTATTTAACCTCCCTACCAGGGTTCATGTCCTACGAGGGTATCTTAGTACGAGGGCAGAGTGAGAAGTCTGGTAAAAATCATATTATGGGTATTTTTTTCACAAATTCATTAATGTCAAGTTGTAATGCAGCCTTTTTGGAGGTAAATCGTATATTTTCAGCCAGTTCGCACGGCTAGTTTTTTTTGACAGCTATGAAAAACAAAACAATCACTTTGGTGTTTGCAAACATGGAGAAAAGTGAGTTTCGTGTTCTGATTAAACATTATTTTTTGCGAAAAAAAACAATTACGGTAACAAAAAAAAATTAGACAAATATTACGGGAACTCTGCTCCATCGATTAAAATGATCCACAAGTGGTTTACGGATTTTCGTTGTGGCCGTACAAGCACTGCTGACGCCGACCGACCCGGACGCCCAGTAGAAGTCACTACACCAGAGATGATCACCAAAATCCATGACATCGTATTGAACGACCGAAGAGTAAAGGTCCGGGAGATAGCTGATATTGTAAGCATTTCAGACGAACGGGTTCGTAATATCCTTCACACTTGTTTGGATATGAAGAAGCTCTCCGCCCGTTGGGTGCCGCGATTGCTCACAGTGGATCAACAACACGGAAGGATAATGCGTAGGGGGCTTTTGGTTGGATGCACGCCATAGTACCTATATAAAAAAAACAGCTATTTAGTCTGTTCATAAACACAGCCGCCATGTTTACATTAAAATTGTATGAAATTCCTTGACAGTTCTCTCGAAGTGTTCCGCCCGCAACGTGATACTTTGAGGACTAAAATAACTAACATAACGCCAACATTCCATTGCATGTTTGAGAAAAAGTATTGTACGAGACTGCGTAATTAACATTACGCAACCGTCACGTAATAGTACATTACTGCAAAGACCAGTAAGTGAGCCATCCTGGACGAGTAGGAGTTAGAAGGCCGAGCCGCCAGGCGAGGCCTTTTATACATACGAGTCCAGGATGGCTCTTAATGGTCTTAATGTATAGTGGTTTTCTCAAAAATAGAACAAGTAGAATGATTAAAAAAAAAAGTTGTAAAATATTGATGACCACATTTAAACGATTCACTATATGTTAGACCGGTCGCGATGTACTAGGCGCGCATAAAACGGACATGGTGCGTGTGACGTTCTTGTAAATAAAGAGAAATCGCGCGATGTCTGCTCTGAACGAGAACCGCTTTGAGTTTATGATGCCCTGGTACTTTTGTGGGGAAATTGTTTTGGAAATTATTTATTTTTATTTATCGACTTATCAAACTGCCAACTAGAGCTGATTATTCAGCTTTTATTATTATTAGGGTTAGTACTTTTGGTGGCAAATCGTGGTTCTAGAATCCATGGAGTCGCTATTTCCTATTTATATATATATACATACCACTTTGATCTTGACCTTCAGTATTTTAATATTTCAAAATTCATTTATTCATTAAACCGCTAAACCAATTTAAATTAATTTTGGTATGGAGATATTTCTTCTGTGAAAGCGTTAGAAACGAGCAAATATTAGTAGGTATGAAATAAAAAAAAAAGAACTATGACTATACTATACTGAAGGTCAAAATCAAATCAAACTGTCGTTTATTATAATAATGAAATAGCGACTCCATGGATTCTAGAACCACGTTTTGCCACCAAAATCCTAACCCTAATTATTATATTAAATTGTTTTTTTTAATAATGTTGCTCTTTGCAGAAATCCTAATGGAGTCAAAATAGTTTTCACTTTCATATATTTTTTGTGATGTGACCTTTTCTTGCTTATCTCTGTAAGGTAGTCTTTTTGAAGGCTGTCCACAGGTCTGTACCGATAGTTCCAAATTCAAATAACATGATAGATATGTAATGCCAGCACCACACTTCGCTATTCGCTATTCGTTATTCGGCTTATGCGCCTACATTCGACGAAGTGTTGAGGGTTTATTCGTCTATGTTTTCTTTATTCGCACGCATAACGCTTAAGCGAGATAGCAAATATTTTAACAAATACGGCGCAGCCGCATAACGAATAGCGAATAGCGAAGTGTGGTGCCGGCATAATGGACAGACCTAGGAATATACGGGGCAATATTAAATGACAGCTAGGGATTGCCTATATCGATTAACTCAATTATCGATGCTTTTCCCATATACTAGTGATCGTTCCAAGTTTTGTTTGGAATCATATTTTTTTATTGAAAGTATGCAAATGAAACAAAATAGCAACATAATTCGGGTTATTCTTTATATTAAAAGGATTTTTTAACCTTCATTCATCATCATCTTTTTTTTCACTCCTATCAATTTCTGATCGTTTATTTTAACAATAGTAAATGGGACAGTCATTCTGAAAGACACAATCAGAAAAAACACAATATGATCATGAGTGAAGGTTAAAAAATCCTTTCAAAATAAAGAATAACCAGAATTATGATGCTATTTTGTTTCATTTGCATACTTTAAATAACAAAATATTTTTGCAAACAAAAATTGGGGCGATCACTAATATATGGGAAAAGCATCGTTTATTGACTTTATCGATATAGGCAATCCCTAGCTGTCATTTAATTTTGCCCCGTATATTCCGTGGTCTGGTAATGGAATTTCATACTTACTTACTGGACACTTTTTCATTCCGAATTCAAATCCTCTCTACTTACTTTTTACTGGACACTTTTGATCATTGCCTGGTAATTCTTAACTTTCTGGTGACTTTTTAATGATGTAATGGCGACTTTACGTATCATTTTTGAGAAAAGTACTATAACACACCCCCATTTCACCCACTTGCAAATTAAACGGCCAACTATCCTTTGTTTTGTAGTGTTTTGTTTGTTTTGTTATACTGTAAGCTAACGCAGACCACAGACCACTAGTTTTGTGTCGGAAGCGGTAGGCCAAGTTTCACTTTTTGGTTCCAGTTGGCGCCACTAGTTTTGAGTGGCAGACGATAGTAAGCCAAATTTCACTTTTAGGATACCAGGGGCCTATTGCATAATAAAGTACAAGCCCATACTATTAGTAAAAATCCATACAAAACCACTAATACTATTAGCTTGTACTTTTTATGCAATCGGCCCCAGGTGGCGCCACTAGTTTGAGTCGCACACGATAGATGGCCAAGTTTCACTTTTTGGGCACCAGGTTGTGCCACTAGTTTTGTGTCAGAGACGATAGGTGGCCAAGTTTCACTTTTTGGCCACATGATGGCGCCACTAGTTTTGTGTCAGAGACGATAGGTGGCCAAGTTAAAATTTTTGGCCACCAGGTGGCGCCCCTAGTTTTGAGTCGCAGACGATAGGTGGCCAAGTTTCACATTTGGCCGCCAGGTGGCGCCACTAGTTTTAAGTCGCAGACGATAGGTGGCCAATTTTCACTTTTTGCCCACCAGGTAGCGCCACTAGTTTTAAGTCGCAGACGATAGGTGGGCATGTTCCACTTTTTGCCCACCAGGTGGCGCCACTAGTTTTAAGTCGCAGACGATAGGTGGCCTAGTCTCACTTTTTGCCCACCAGGTGGCGCCACTAGTTTTGTGTCAGAGAAAATATGTGGCCAAGTTTCACTTTTTGCCCGACAGGTGGCGCCACTGGTTTTGAGTCAGAGACGATGGATAGCCAAGTTTTCCTGTTTGCCCGCTAGATGGCGCCACAAGTTTTGTGCCGGAGACGATAGGTGACCAAGTTTCCTATTTGGCCGCTAGATAGCGCCATTAGTTTTGAGTCGGAAACAATAGGTGGCAAAGTTTCACTTTTCGGCTGCCAGGTGGCGCCACTAGTTTTATGTCAGAGACGATAAGTGGAACAGTTTCACTTTTTAACAGCAAGATGGCGCCTCTAGTTTTGAGTCGGAGACGATAGGTGGCCAAGTTTCCTATTTGGCCGCTAGATGGCGCCAATAGTTTTGAGTCGGAAACGATAGGTGGCCAAGTTTCACCTTTTAGCCACCAGGTGGTGCCACTACTTTTCTCTCAGACGACAGGTGGCCAAGTTTAACTTTCTGGCCGCTTGATGGCGATACTAGTTTTGTGCCACAGACGTAGGTGGCCAAATTTCCTATTTGGCCGCTAGATGGCGCCAATAGTTTTGAGTCGGAGACGATAGGTGGCCAAGTTTTACGTTTTAGCCACCAGGTGGTGGCACTAGTTTCTTGTTTCAGACGATAGGTGGCCAAGTTTATCTTTCTAGCCGGTAGATGGCGATACTAGTTTTGTGCCACAGACGATAGGTGGTCAAGTTTCACTTTTTGGCCATTAGGTGGCGCCTCTAGTTTTGAGCCGGAGACGATAGGTGGCCAAGTTTCCTATTTGGCCGCTAGATGGCGCCAATAGTTTTGAGTCGGAACGATAGGTGGCCAAGTTTCACCTTTTAGCCACCAGGTGGTGCCACTAGTTTTGAATCAGACGATAGGTGGCCGAGTTTAACTTTCTGGCCGGTAGATGGCGATACTAGTTTTGTGCCACAGACGATAGGTGGCCAAGCTTCACTTTTTGGCCATTAGGTGGCGCCTCTAGTTTTGAGCCGGAGACGATAGGTGGCCAAGTTTACTATTTGGCCGCTAGATGGCGCCAATAGTTTTAAGTCGGAGACGATAGGTGGCCAAGTTTCACTTTTTAGCCACCAGGTGATGCCACTAGTTTTATCTCAGACGATAGGTGGCCGAGTTTAACTTACTGGCCGCTTGATGGCGATACTAGTTTTGTGCCACAGACTATAGGTGGCAAAGTTTCCTATTTGGCCGCTAGATGGCGCCAATAGTTTTGAGTCGGAGACGATATGTGGCCAAGTTTCACGTTTTAGCCACTAGTTTAGTGGTGCCAAGTTTCACTTTTTGGCCATTAGGTGGCGCCACTAGTTTTGTGTAGGTGACGATAGGTGGCCAAGTTTCACTTTTTAGCCGCTTGATGGCGTTACTCTGCTATAATACTAAAGAAGGCGGTTAACTGCTATGTACTGGTCAACGCATTCTGTACTCTATTATTATTCACATGAAATTTGAAATTCTTATACTATTACTAAGCAGTTAGCCGTCTTCTTCTGTATCACGACAGAGTAGCGCCATCTTGCGGGCAAAAAGTGTAACTCCACAAAAATAGTGGCGCCAATAGTTTTGTGTCGGAGACGATAGGTGGCTACTTTCATTTGTTAGCCGCTAGATGGCGCTACTCTGCTGCAATACCGAAAAAGGCGGTTAACTGCTATGTAGTGGTCAAAGCATTCTGTAAGTACTCTAGTAGGTAATCACATTAAATTTAAAATTCCGTCTTTTGCATAATATAATATGGCAGCACTAGTTTTGTGTCGTAAACGATAGGTGGCCTAGTTTCACTTTTTGGGCGCTAGGTAGAGCCATTCGTTTTGTGCCGGAGACGTTAGTGGCCAAGGTTCACTTTTTGGCCACTAGTGTGGCCGCTAGATGGCGCCATTACTTACATGCCGCCGGAGACGATAGGTTTCGCTTTTCTTCCGCTAGGTGTGTTTCATAAATACTAGGAAACTAGGTAGTTTTAAGATAACTTGTAAGATTTAATTTAACTTATTTATAAACAATCAAAACTACGTGTCAATATCAATAAGGGCTTGTTAAAATTGTTATTTATGTAACTGGTACATAATGAAGCTTCTTAAGGTACCTACCCCCTTAATTTGGCAATGTATGTCACAGTCAACATACCATAATGTTCACTTTTTATGTTGGGAATGTGTTTTTATCTTTTTGCTGATTCAAAATCAAAAAGGGTTTAAATTCCCGATTTTTTTTATTTTTGCCTAATTAAGGGTTAAGAGCTAATTATGTGCCGTCGCATAGGTACATAACTTTGGTTTGTTAGATTATTCTCACAAAAGCATTTTTTCATAGCGAATTTTCACATCGCGCTCCTTTATAATAGTTAATTTTCTTAATCGCTTTTCTTCATGTAACAATTTTTTGTATAACATAGTTTATGTTCGTATTATTTACTATCGCATTTTCTCCGTTCCCAAATTTTCCCGTCTCTAATTTTCACAATAGTAATTACAACGTAATACGTAGTGTAGCGCTCCATAAAAATAAAAGGTACGGAACACTACACGGGATGGTTGTGATAAAACCATCAGCACGTAAATTTGGACCTGTATAAATAAAATAAAACCGAACGAAATTCAACAAGGTCATATAATAAGGAGAACACACAATGATAAAATTAAAACAAACTACATACAATGTAACTATAAAAACAAGATCACTAGACTGTTACGGAACTTAGCTTACGTATCAAAACAATTTAGCACAATACGGTCTGCGGATTGTCACATTAAAAAAGATTTCCTAGTTAAAAAACACATTGCCTAATAAAGGGTGAAAGACCACCTTAGAACACGGTCAGGCCAAAACTTGTATTCAATTTAAAGGTAATTCTGATTCGAACTAAAACAACAAGAATCTGTTAAAATGCAAGAAGCGCTTCATGATTAAAACTGATATGTTCGAAGTATTATGAAACAGGGATAACAAATTATGGTTTTGATCGGTAAAAAAGGTCTAAGGAACTAATAACATTTATCGCCAAAATGAAACCGAAAGAATAACCTTAGGTAAGTTAGGGGTGAGTTCGCGGACTCGGTTGGAATTTAGAAAATAAAAATCAACGAAATAGTAACTGTCCTGTGAACATCCGTCGTCTTCAGCCGCCGTGTGAAGATGTAACCACGCAGCGTTCGTCGCAACTGTTGCAACGGGAAAAATCTGCGGGCGCTGTCGCAGACGTCAACCCGTTGCCAGCGAACTCGATGGCCAACCACACGCTGAATCCAGTCGTCCAAACCTTCAGTCGGGGCGATGAGTCGGAAGATATGGGGTAAGCGGAGGTGCTGCAAAGGACACCTTTACTCACAAAATTGAACGAAAAGGACGGAAGAAAGGCTTCCTTAGATTGGAGGACTGTGAAGACTTGTTCGGCAACAAAAACCAACTCACCCGCTATCCGGACACACAGAAGACAACAGCACTAAAACGTTCAGCCCACCATTGAGACTACGGCGTAATAGCTAAGGTCTTCACGTAACTTAACGGCCGGACGCGGCACTCGAAGCTGGCTTCAGTTATAGAGACACTTGGGATGACTAGAGATTATTCAACTTTTCTGGTGTATCA
The DNA here is from genome assembly GCA_946894065.1 of Acleris literana. Taxonomy (NCBI): domain Eukaryota; kingdom Metazoa; phylum Arthropoda; class Insecta; order Lepidoptera; family Tortricidae; genus Acleris; species Acleris literana. The sequence continues at coordinate 26,317,589 of OX335668.1, read as the reverse complement.
AGGCAAGAGTACGAGAATGAATGACATTCCCATAACAAGGAACGGATCTAACAAAAACGAATTCAAAATTCAAAACTGTCAGTAGAAATTACAAACTCTAACCGGTCAATGAACAAGTCCGCAATACCAAAAAGGCTGAGAAACGAAAAAGGCGAAATAAATAAACAATAAATAACGCGAACCAACGCGATTTGTAGCGGTAATGCTACAATTATCCCCTCACTAGAACAAAAAACAAAAAATTGACAACCCTAAAATAATATTGAAGTAACAACCCTAAAATTTCCAAAAGTGACAACCCTAAAATAATATCGAAGTGACAACCCTAAAATTTCCAAATGTGACAACCCTAAAATAATATTGAAGTGACAACCCTAAAATTTCCAAATGTGACAACCCTAAACATCGAACACGAAACACCAAAAACACACTTTAAAATATAAAGGTTAAACACAAACAGCATTTGTCAAAGTCGACCTTGATAAGGTTAACCTAAAATGAAAAACAAAACTACAGACGCGACGAAAATCACACCTGAACACCAAAGATCGCTCACCTAGTATAGTTGAACCGAAACGATCTTGATACTAGACTGACTAAACTAGGACTAATTCTGACTAACTGCAGCCACCTACCCTAAAACATCTAGCCTAACACATTAAAACTATTTTATTAATAATACAGCCGGCAGGAAAAAGGCACCTCTATAACTAACTTACACCTAGTACAGTCAGCCTAAAAAATTGCAGAAAATGTGTTTAACAGACCATTATTACAAACCTACGCAAAGACAAGAAATAACCTACTACAAATACCATCTAGAAACCCTAACAAATATCCGCGACGAAAATTGAATCAAATTATCCTAACACTAAAAACTAAGGATTATACAAATCAACCACCACAATATACACCAATAAGCCTATCAGAACGACCAACCAAAAACATAAAGGCAAAACGAATAGTCCGAAAAAGTATTACGATCGGGATAAGCACTCTAACCGAAAATTCCAAGACACTAGCTCTTAAACTAAGGCATACCAGTGCCCGAAGTTTACATACCAACCAAACCGCTATGATACCAAAATCACAGATTAGCTAGTTCGCGCAAACTAACTAACCGTTAACCCAGTAAGATAGCCCAACGAAACAATTCCGTCTTGGAAATTAGCGCGAGAAAAACCCACAAGTATCAAGACCTGTTATTGCACTATAGTTGATACGATGGCAAACAAATGCCTAACGTGAACAAAGTGATAGGTGATTAACAAACTTCGAACTTTGAATAACCATATGTATAGTCAGACCGAAAAAAATGAACACGGATAGGAAAATTACCTCAACAAAAGTCGACGCAGAAGATATTGGAAAAAGATGTACGAACATCGTACGTCAAATATTATAAAAATAAATGTGAAATAGAACACCGAAACAAAAAAACCAAAAGGGGGAAGACGTTGATCACAATGGAACCTTTAGAATTTTGGGAATTTTGAGAGAAGAGGGAGAAAAAGGAGGAGGAAAGAGGAAAAATATAAAATAAACGAAAATGACAAAAACAATTACTTAAGGATATCCTTAACGTGATAGTTACCACTGTGAGGTGAATTCACATCCTTAAGTACCAACACCTGTGGGGAAATAATACGTTCGACAGTACACTTAATAAAACGCGGTGCGAATTTTCCTCCGAGGAATTCGTCCTGACCGGCCCGGGCAAAATTTCGTCTCCAGACGACATCGCCGACGTTATATCGAACCGTAACTCTGTTGCGATTGTACCTAACAGCGTTACGTTGAAAGGCCAGAGACATTGCGTCCGAAACCTTGGCATAGACCTCCTGAAGAGTTTCCAGCGATGTAGCGCGTTCGTTCCGACTGTGTTCCACACCTGGGTCCACAGTCTGAACATTATAACGCTCATGCGTGGATAGTATTTCACGGCCATACATAAGGAAGTTGGGCGTATAAGAAGTAGCAAGATTCATACACGAGTTTAAGTATAGCGCAACCTTAGGTAGTAACTTCGCCCAGTTACGATCGTCATCGACCAACAGGATACTCAGAGTAGTAATTACACTTTGGTTGTATCTCTCTACCACATTAGCCTGGGGTGAATAATACGGGGTAAAGATTGGGCCAGGAATTCGATAACCAGACAGAAAACGCGAAAATTCCGTGCTGCGGAAAACAGTTGCGTTATCGCAAAGGATATTTTGGGGTGTACCATATCGAAGAAAAACTTCCGACTCCAGAGCTTTCGATACATTCAGAGCACTGACGGTTTTGAGGGGAACTAGCCAAACAAACTTTGTGAAAACATCGACCATAGTTAGAATATAACGGAAACCATAATATGCAGGGGGTAAGGGACCAATAAGATCGATAGAGAGCAAGTCCAGTGGTGCGTTAACTGACCTAGGATATAACCTGAGACCATGTGGTGTACCATTAGCAATTTTATACGCCTTACAAACTTGACAATCAGAAAGTACAGTCGCAACCGTACGATACATCGACGGCCAATAATAAACCTCCCTGAGTTTACTATAGGTTTTCATCACCCCTGGATGTACATTAGGGAAGTTGTTATGAATCTCGAGGATAGCTTCCCTAGTCTTCTCTGCTGGAAGAACAATACGCCAAGCGTTATCTCTTAACGGAACGTCTAATGCCATTTTCCGAAGAAGCATACCATCACGTATACAATACGCGGGAAAGATCTGGGGGGACGTTTGAACACCATTATAGATACGTTCATACCAAGGATCGGTGGTCGGATTACCACCACGGCTAAAAGAAATAACGCCAACCTGCGCTCTGGAAAGTGCGTCGGGAACAACATTAAGAACACCACGTCTATGAACTACTTTGAAATTGAACTGGGAAATGATTGTCGCCCATCGAGCTAACCTCCCACTTGGATTATCTAACGTCATTAACCACTTTAAGGCGATATGATCTGTGACAATAGTAAAATCAACCCCGTCAAGATAACCACGAAAGTGTTTAATAGAATCGAGCACAGCGAGAAGTTCTCGCTCAGTGGTGCTATAGTTCCTTTCTGCCTTGGAAAACAGACGTGAATAATATGCTATAGGATGCTCTACACCATCGATCTCCTGGACAAGCACAGACCCTAAAGCCATCGAACTTGCGTCACACTGAAGAATAAAAGGACGCGTGAAATCAGGACATGACATGACAGGTGACTTCATCAGAGCCGACTTCAGCTGAAGAAATGCCGAGTTGGCGGCATCATTCCACTCGATAGGATCTCTACCCTTCCTTTTACCAATGAGGGCAGTCAATGGAGCGATGATAGCTGAAAAATTATCCACAAATCGACGGTAATAAGACGCCATTCCGATAAAGCCTCGGAGAGTTTTTGCTGTTGTCGGTACAGGAAATTCGTTAATAGCATCGAGTTTCTTCGGATCGGTTTGCAGACCGCGTTCGTTTACGATATAACCCAGATATTTTAGTTCAGGTTTACAGAACTCGCATTTTTTCAAGCTGACTGTCAGACCGGCATCTTTAAGACGATCGTGGACCTTAATAATGAGACGTAGGTGACTCTCAAAATCCTTGGAAACGAGGATCAGATCATCGACATACCCGAAGACAAAGTCATCAGAATCTGACGTATATTCGAAATTAACGATTAGATCGGTAAGACGTTGCATCTCAGAAGCAGCGTTGGTAAGTCCGAACGGCATCCGAGTAAATTCAAAAAGTCCGCGTTGAGGAACAATAAATGCTGTCTTCTGACAACTAGCGTTATCGGCTAAAGGTATCTGCCAAAAGGCACTCCGGAAGTCGAGGGTCGTGATAAATCTCGCACCGCGAAGGTTGTCGAGGATATCCTGTATACGAGGTAAAGGATACGAATCGCGAATGGTAACGCTATTAAGTTTGCGACTATCAACGCAGAACCGAACGGAGCCATCTTTCTTGGTAACCATAACGACTGGGCTCGCCCATGGTGACTTGGAAGGACGAATAACACCCATCTCTAGCATCTTGTCAATCTCCTCATTAAGTATCTTCAACTTCACGGGTGATAGCGGATAATATCTCTGCCTTATTGGTGAGCCTTCAGTTACGATTTTATGGGACAACCATGAGGTACAACCTAGACCTTTTTGATCTGACGAGATATCGCTGAACTGTTCGATGACCGACTGTAACCTAGTTTCCTGATCAGGTGATAATGTCCAACGAGGATGAACGTAACGTGTCTCATTAGAAGCAACCTCGGGTATAACGTTATTCTGAACCGAAGGTACAAAAAGATTGTCAGAATATTTGCCATGAAAAGCGTCCGTAATTAAAGCAGTAAGGCCGTATTGGTTCCAAAATTGAATACCTAAAATCAATTGAGTAGGCAAATTCCTACTAACTAAACAAGGATGTTGAACCCAGCCGCCTCTAAAAAAAATAGGCAGGTCAACACCACCAAGTATCTCAATAGGAGAACTATCTGCAGAAATAACTGTCGGGCGTAAGTCGGTACTAAAAGGGATTTCCAACTTATTTAACAAAAAAAACATCTACCAAAGAAACTTGAGCACCGCTATCTAAAAGGGCCTTTATACGGGACTTTGCCAAAGTAATCTCTAAGAATAATCGACTGTCTGGCGAATTAGTAACAATAACTGGTGACACATTGGGTGTGCGTGCGTCACCATTTACGCGTTTTTTGGAGGATTACAATTCGCACAATCGCGTGTGATGACACCTGGTCGCTTGCAACTAAAACACAAAGGACCAGGCACAACAGGACAAGCGCGATATTGATGACCTGACGTGTTGCACTTCAAACATAAAGGGGGTGAACTTTGGGCGATATCGACATTGGTAGAGGAACAGACTGCACAAACCCTATGCTGGGGCTGGAAAGCCTCGAAATTAGCTGTAATATGTAATAGCGCGTCAAGATCAGTCAATAAATTCGTCGCTAAGCAAGGGTGATAGCGTGGATGTAAGCCGTACTTCACGATGGTGAACAAATCCGCTTCGGGAACCGGAACACGTAGTTTGGAGTTCAGGTCGCGGGCAGAGATTATAAAATCCCTCGCCGTCTGGGTTGGTTTCTGACGCAATTGACGCAATTCACGTTCGATTTTGAAGTCATAATCAATGACATCAAAAGTGCGAAGGAACGCCCCCTTAACCTGATGATACGTCAAGCCGGGACACCTTATTGATCTAAAATATTTAAGTGCACTGTCCGAAAGAAGTTCATGAAACCGACGCACAACGTAGTCTAGCGGAACGTCTCGACCCTCTTGTTCCTCTTCAACGCGTTGGAAAAACTCCCTAACCACAGGCTTCACCATCAAACTTAATGTTCCACTTGAGGAGGGACTCCTGTTTGGAACAACGTCGACTCATCGGACATGTCAAAGGCGTGGGCTCAATGGCATCTTGTGAATCATAAAACTCATCAGGGTTCTTAACAGGAAGAGCTGATGGGGTCAAACGCTGCGGCGTCACCATAGCTGAATCTGACAACTCCATTCTAAAGATCACACGGAGGGAGAAAAACAACAAACACAAAACGATCAAAAGATCAGAACTCTAACACGATCGGAAGCCCCTGTGAACAAACAACGTAAGGTATGGTAGAAGAAAATCAAAGCGACTTACCTTGTTTGTGCCCTACGTCTTACAAGCTAACATCAGAAAGGGAAGGGAATAAAAACACCAAGTATCTTTATTAGCAATCAATAAAACACAGTTTTTAAAATGGGATGGTTTAACACTATTTTTAAAAAAAAAATTCAATATAAATTACAGATCAGAACAAGAAACAGACTCCCAGGGATTAAGTTCGAATCCTCGGTGAAAAGATGCAAGGCGCAGCCAAAGCCTCACAACAGCAAAAAGGTCGACGGGTGTGTAGATCTAAAACACAACATAACGGATTAGTAGTTAAGGAAAAAATTATTGGACAGAATGACCAATTCTTCCACTGACGACACAAAAAAAATAATTAATGTTATCACCAAAACAAGAAAATATAGAAAAAATCACTTACCTTCGGGCGCCATTTTGTAGCGCTCCATAAAAATAAAAGGTACGGAACACTACACGGGATGGTTGCGATAAAACCATCAGCACGTAAATTTGGACCTGTATAAATAAAATAAAACCGAACGAAATTCAACAAGGTCATATAATAAGGAGAACACACAATGATAAAATTAAAACAAACTACATACAATGTAACTATAAAAACAAGATCACTAGACTGTTACGGAACTTAGCTTACGTATCAAAACAATTTAGCACAATACGGTCTGCGGATTGTCACATTAAAAAAGATTTCCTAGTTAAAAAACACATTGCCTAATAAAGGGTGAAAGACCACCTTAGAACACGGTCAGGCCAAAACTTGTATTCAATTTAAAGGTAATTCTGATTCGAACTAAAACAACAAGAATCTGTTAAAATGCAAGAAGCGCTTCATGATTAAAACTGATATGTTCGAAGTATTATGAAACAGGGATAACAAATTATGGTTTTGATCGGTAAAAAAGGTCTAAGGAACTAATAACATTTATCGCCAAAATGAAACCGAAAGAATAACCTTAGGTAAGTTAGGGGTGAGTTCGCGGACTCGGTTGGAATTTAGAAAATAAAAATCAACGAAATAGTAACTGTCCTGTGAACATCCGTCGTCTTCAGCCGCCGTGTGAAGATGTAACCACGCAGCGTTCGTCGCAACTGTTGCAACGGGAAAAATCTGCGGGCGCTGTCGCAGACGTCAACCCGTTGCCAGCGAACTCGATGGCGAACCACACGCTGAATCCAGTCGTCCAAACCTTCAGTCGGGGCGATGAGTCGGAAGATATGGGGTAAGCGGAGGTGCTGCAAAGGACACCTTTACTCACAAAATTGAACGAAAAGGACGGAAGAAAGGCTTCCTTAGATTGGAGGACTGTGAAGACTTGTTCGGCAACAAAAACCAACTCACCCGCTATCCGGACACACAGAAGACAACAGCACTAAAACGTTCAGCCCACCATTGAGACTACGGCGTAATAGCTAAGGTCTTCACGTAACTTAACGGCCGGACGCGGCACTCGAAGCTGGCTTCAGTTATAGAGACACTTGGGATGACTAGAGATTATTCAACTTTTCTGGTGTATCAAGGCAAGAGTACGAGAATGAATGACATTCCCATAACAAGGAACGGATCTAACAAAAACGAATTCAAAATTCAAAACTGTCAGTAGAAATTACAAACTCTAACCGGTCAATGAACAAGTCCGCAATACCAAAAAGGCTGAGAAACGAAAAAGGCGAAATAAATAAACAATAAATAACGCGAACCAACGCGATTTGTAGCGGTAATGCTACAGTAGGTAGGTTAGGTTGGGTTTGTTTTTATATAAGGCCCGGAGGGCCTAATAACCCAGAAACAGGAGCTCCGCCAAGCGGAGTTCTGTCTACTCTATCAAATTAGATTTTTGGAATGGGTAAAAATGCGACTAATAAAATAATCTACAGGTAAGTTCAGTGATTAAAATAAACTTGAACATTAAAAAACGCTACATAAGACAAATAATAAAATTTGCGAACATGACAGTACGCGAATGGTACGCGATGTGAAAATTCGCTACTATGACAAAATGATTTTGTGAAAATAATCTAACGAATCATAACTTTTTCTACAAGCTTAAAAATAACTACAAAGATTGTCGTAATTAGTTAAATTCTAACAGTGGCCCGTTTCATGAAGCTACAAGTTACAAATTACAAGCGGAACTCTCTTTCTAGCAAAAAGAGCTATAAAGAGACTTCCGCTTGTAATTTGTAACTTGTAGCTTCGTGAAACGGGCCTCAGGTGTTTCTAAACTGACAGCGACCAGTCGACCACAGAGAAAAACCATGGCTACATACGTCATAACAGCCTAGTTGATGTATATTATTTTTTATAGTTTCTTTAAGTATTAAATATAATGCTCTTTGTTAAGTTTATTAATTTTATTTTGGTGATTTTGACATATTTCTCTTTTTTAATACTTCTAACAATAAACTATAAGAATTTGAATGTCAGTTTTGATCACCAAAAGCCATTGGTGCAGTACCACCGTAGCGCCATAGTCTGTGGTGCCTGGTGGTGGTGGTGAAGTCTTATTTTTAATTATTATTTCTTAAGCTACTGCGCTGTGGTAACAAAAATTTGATATATAATGTAAGGAGATCTATTACCGCTCCCCTCAAAATCGGCACCTATTACCGCGTTATTTTTAAAACTGCGTTTTATGAACAATTCGATTTACTTACTAAGAAACTTATTTTACACGAGCAAAGCTCAGTTTGTAGACTACCAGTTTTTATGGCGCTAGTGCTTATGCATCAAATAAACAATTCGCAAACCACCAGTATCCGCGACTCCGGTGCAGGAGCAGGTTGTGCCATAGAAACGCGAGACGCCACACGTAAGAAAAATCACATTTTATTTAGTGATTTGCGTAATAGTTGTAATGACTAACCTAATGCGCAGATTTTTAAATTATTTATTATTGTTTTGTTTGCGACTTCCAAATACTATTTTTGTGTGTTTTTGTCAGGAAATACGTTAAAATTAGAATCTTAAATAACGCGGTAATCGGTTTAGTTTTTTGCTATGGCTCCTAAACCCGAGGTATACCACGGTAATAGCTAAAATGGTACTTTAGGTTAAATGGCCTTTATTTTTTATATCTGCTGTCGGTTATTTACTTTTTTAGTGTTATAAAAAACTTTATCTATCTAAGCAGATAAAGAGCAATTTCCGTGGTATGAATAATACTAGTAAAGGCCTTATTTTGTATTAAAAACTAGTGCACTATATTACTTGTTTCCATAGAAAGCCTTAAATGTTTGAGTCGTTTAAATATAAAAATATATTTAAAGATATTCTTATTAGTTTTATGAGTTTATTTTTATTAGATGGTTAAAATGTTAAATATTTATTTGTTTAACCAACGTCACGATAACTTTATTTTTTTACGGGTCGTAATTAGGTTTTATAGTACCGTGAATTAATCCAAGGGTAAGAAAAGATTACCCTCGGTAATAGGATGTACGGTAACCTAGCTCCGAGGTATTTAGGTTTTTTATAGGTCGGTGTCAGGATCCCATACTATCTCCTATTACCGTGTGACATTTACTGAAATAACAAATTTAGGGTCCGGATTCCTTAATAAAATTACGATTTTTTTTTATAGTAAAGCTTACCTGATGGAAACTGTTGTACTAACTGATGGTACAACGCTTATCTGGAAGACTGGGTTTTTATGTTAGTCTGTCGAAAACTGGGATAATAAGACTAAGCGTATGTTTATTTCGATATCAAAAATTTCGCTAAGACTTGCTCTTTTTATAGTTTTAATTTATGTTTTGAAGTCAGCGGCATCCATAATACGTAAGTAACATTATGAACACCAGTACTAATTATGTAAACTCACTATCAAACGTGGATATTCATAGCTACGCACGAGAGAGTATATCGTCACTACTTTAGAAAAAACTCGTATCTGATATCTGATAAGAATCAAAACAATAAAATGGTTATTTTTTACATCACAAGCCAGTTAGTTACCCAGTTTACGGTAAAACAATGTTGATTAATCCGCTTCAAGTTATCGCATTGATTTGACGTTTTTATATACATAATTATGTAAATCTGATGACAATACAGTCATCTGTACTTATCGAAATTTTTATATTGTATTTAGCAGAGATGGGCTTTATATTGTATTAAACAAAGAAATTAAATATACGGAACCAAAAATACATTAATCCTCTACCCTCGGTAATAGGAACCTCATCCGCGGTTATAGGGTCAAAGCCCGTCCAATACCTCGGTAATAGGAGAACCCTACTTTTTGTGTTTAATATTTATTTTATCCCATATAATCATAAAATAAGCCCGAAAAAAGTGCAGATTACAAAGTTCAATCAACACACTTTTATAAAAAAATATAATCTGTCGTTAGGGTGTCTTGATACCTACCCTTAATTTTTGGCTCTTATTTGAAAACTACTTAACTCCCACGGTAATAGGTGACGGTACCTTATATATACCATTTTTACACATTTATATTGTACATAGTTAAAACAAGACAACACAACAACAAGTAAATGAAAGACTTGAGATGTCAGTTGATCACCAAACACCGTCACTGATATTGTTCATGCGCGTAACCATGGTAATAAAAATGCTATAATGATTATTAAATAGCATTTATTACCATGGCAACGCTCATTATAAAATTGTTTTCACGCTTCGGTTACACTAAAGGTGGTATTCTGATACCGTTAACGATATCAACATTAGCGGTTTATTGCACGCGATGAGAAAAACACTGTTTACTCCAAGTAGGTTATTTATATGATTTTAAACATGAAGTTACACACTAACTCTTAATAAAATTAGTCTTTTAAGACACAGAAAGGAAAAATAACAACACAATTAACGTTGATAATTTATTTCACTTATCATTTATAATTTTAATGGCATAACTGCAACGGTAAATTAACATTTATTAAAATAGAAGTACAAAATATAGTTAATAACCTCGGCGTAAAGATAATGAATATCATATTAACACCTTCACAGTCCAGTGCCCCATATATAGATCACGACGAACTAGCTTCACAAGTCTGTACTCCACATATGCGGGTCACTAAGAAACGACACGTGCTGGACGTACTAGGTAATTGTTTTTTTTGTTCGGGGACTATTAACGTGTTAATTCACTGTTTTGGCTTGGAAGTGGAATTAGCTGGATGTCGATGTAATGAACCAATTTCGTAACACACTGAAGCGTAAATAGTGTTGCTGTTTTCATTGCATTCATCTTACTTCAATGTACCTGCTACGGACTAGGTGTAATTGTATAGTGTTTTCAATTCGTGCCTCACTTCTTAATTTTACACGGTCGGTGTAGCATTCTTATTAGTCTTTCAATTTCGGCACAATTCTCTATGAAATTTAAATGTTGACACGTCATATTGACAGACACATGTTGTTGTTTCAAACCTTAGGGTGGCCGAAAACTCAATTTACGTCAATTCGAGCTGTGGTATGCGTCGTCGAGGATTGAAAACACTATATAACGTCAAACAATCTGACCTTAACATATGAAAGTGATAAAGCTAGGGTGTAAATAGTATTCCTGTCAACTTTGAGAACCATATAATTCACTATCAATGGAAGATTTAAGTACAACAAGGTAGGGAAGTGTTAAGTCGCCTGGGTCTCTATTCAATACTTTTAGCGATAACGTTCTGCTCTACTGGTGCGAGAGCTGTCAGAGTTAAGGCCTACGGCGCAAACCGCTTAAGCTACAGACGGAAACAATGAAAATTGAAGCTTTCTTTTGCAACGTAGACACCTACAAACAAAATTTATTTTTCAGCTCACTAGCTCGGAAAGCCCTTTTTGTTTGTTTGATATCTATTGAGAAAATCGCTTTTTATCCGCATGTGAAGAAAGAGTTTTGACATTTGAAGGCGGCTTTAGTGATATTTGACAGCTAACAAAACGTAAAACGTTAAAAGTGCTGAATTTTTAACATCACAATTAAAGAATTGCATCGAGTAAAAAACACTAAATACAGTCTTACAACTTTATTTTAATTCATAAATATCTTCATTCAACATTAACTTTAATTCTTGTTGTAAAAACGGATAAAATGTTCTGACAGTCGAAATTAAAAAAAAACTTAAGTCAAAACTTATCAATTTAAGCCGTCAAAGTTAAATGTTCGCGTTTTTCTAGTTTATTTTGTTACTAAAAATTAGTGATTCTTATTTTCCTCGCTGTAGTGAGGTGAAAAGTTTTGTGTTATACACGGGTGAAAAGTTATTTTACGTCTCGTGTGTTGAATCACTCGCTACGCTCAGGATTCTATTTTTGAACCACTCGCTTCGCTCGTGGTCAATCATAGAATCCTTTCGCTAGCTCGAGTGTTAAATGAACTCTCGCAGGTAAAATACAACTTTCCCCTCTTGTATAACAAATAACTATTAAAATTCACCCCTTAACGGGTAAAAGTTCGTCGCGGACAAAGTTGCAGGAAATGGCAGTCACATTATAAACTAAGTATTCAAGATGAACACAGTGGTTGGCTTTATCTGTAGTACAGTCGAAGACATGTTTACATTTTTGCTTCTTATTCCATTTATAAGGTGCATAAGTACTTACTTGTCTTTAAACACTATTTGCAGTGCTTTAATTTACAAACTTATTTACTACTTACATATAATATAGCTCTTTAATCAAGACTATCAAAAACAGGAAAAGATACCGGAAATGTTAATTCTTAGAAAATATATAAGCATGGTTAGTTTAAAAAAAAGCCAGTTGGTAATAAAATGATCATTTAAGTTTCTGTCGCATATTATGAATTGTCTATGCACTCTACAGATAACTCTCGAATCATTTAGTAACAAACAGTTAAATACAACGCTTTAACTTTCATGCATATGCACTAAAACTAATTCACAAATGCGTAAAGAGATACACGTGGTTATTATTAATAGTATGTATACCTACATAGAATTATAGATTTTCTCACGTTTATTACAAAGATATGAATGTATCTATACAAATTCCCTTCTGGAAGCACTTATGGTTTAGATTCGCTTAGTTAAAAATGGGTACGTGCGACACTGTTAATCAGTTAATAGAAGTAGCGCAAGAAATGGCGTAATAACACCACACGGAAAGTATGAAAAAAATGTGTAAATTATATTAAAAAATATAAATACTAAAAGCAATTCGTTAGAAATAAGAGTTTGTTTAAAGATCATATTCCTTTTGTTTGTTTTATTTATTTCTTCATAAAATATGAAACAAAGGATTTTTCAGAAAAGACGCCCTGTGTAAAGACGTCCTTAACCCCAAAACTTCACTGAATAAGTCTGTTTGCCTCAGAATGTCCGAATTTTTAACATGTACAGTCAACAGACATACTACCAGTTAACCTTTGAGCCCTCGCGTAAGCTTAAAACAGGCTTTATGATACCCGACATGGATTTTTGATGAGTTGCTTTAGGGGGACCAACTATACAGGTGTCCTTGGAAGTGTGGATCAAATCGAACAGGTACATAGGCGGTCATTTCCAATCATTGTAACCGATAAGCGCTGATTCGATTCTTGACGGTTAAAAAGTTATGATTTAAAAAAAACAAAATTGCCATCTCTCAGAGTTATTATTTTATAAACTGAAACCCTATCAGTTTATTTTATTCTATAATAGATTTCGCCGTTTCGGGATAGTTTAACTCTTCTCCATGTTTAGAAGAGTTACACTATCCCAAAACCTATTTAATAAAGATTTTGTTAGACAGAAGTCTTTGTAGGAAATCATTTATTTTTCTGATACAATAAACATTTTTTAAGCTGAAAGAATCATGTTAGAAGAGTTACGATGCATTTTTAGTTTATAAAAGTGTTTACTAAATAAGACAAGTCAGTTGATATAGTTCTTGCTATTTACCAAGGCGAGTAATGGGCTTTTCTTGTGGTAAACACATGTCTCTGTACATGTCAAAGTGTGCGTGAGAGCAAAAGTGGGTATGGTAAGCATAAAATAATAAAGAGAAAATTATATTCTTCTTGAAGAAAGTGAAAACTTTGGCGAACATTGCTCGTCCCTACAAACAATATAAACTAAGATAAAACATCGAAAACAACAAACTATTTATGTTATCGCCGTGAAATGCAAACTATTTAGTCTTGCATGTATTAGTGACTTTCTTGGTTGCATCTTCTACGAAATTTTTGTAACTCTATCTTGTCGCGAAGATGACACTTGTAATGTCTCCGTATTTTTTCGCCTAAAATTACGTACAATTTTATGTTAATTAAAACCTATACGTATACATAGGTTTTGTCTTTATTTCAGAGGGCTTATTATGGCCGTGTTTATCGCGTGACTAAACGTGGATAAAACATCCATCACTCTAGTACTTATATACGTATTTGTCAGAAAGTGACGAACGTTTTATCCACGTTTTGTCACGCGATAAGCACGGATAGGCCCACAGTTTTACTATTTTTATTTTAGCGTACCTTAATTCAAAATAAAAATATGTTATATCGCTATGAATAACTTTTTCCGGAGATCAGACATGCTGACGGTACTTTATGACACAAGTGACTCGAGCGACTGATTGCTCCCTCAGACACGCACACTATCGCAATGTGCATGTAAGTAGATACACGTTCAAGCTCTTATAAAACCCACTCGCCATCGTGAATTTTGCAAGAGCTATATGGAGTTTATGTCCCTGTTCGATTTGATTCACACTTCCAAGAACATCCTGTATATATCACTCGCATGTAACGCACGAATTCATAATCATTTTGGGCAGCAGACAAGATCATTTTCTAACGAGTTGTTTCATAGACTGATTAGTTTTTAACGTAGTTCCAATATTGTCCATATGATTTTGAGACGAGGTGATGCTGTAAACCAGTTGCCCTTACGACCATCTGATACTAACCCACAAAAGTCATGTACATAAGAATAAAATATGCATACAGTCTGTGAGCAGTCAGAAAAATTTTCGGGTTTCGGGGGAAATCGGAAGGATTCGTGTAGTAGAAAATGACAACTGTCTTTTTGACTTAGTAGAAATCCCTCACGCGAAGAGTGCACTCGTTGCGTTTTCATTGATTTATTTAGAGCATTTAAAACTACCAGTTATTTATTTAGTTTGTTTTTCGGAAATTCATTTCCATGGGGAGTCAACTTAAACAGGGTATTTCTGTAAATAGCCAATGACGGGAAATTGTTCATGTTTTTTTTTTAAAAGAAGTCATGAAAAGTGTTGATTGTAAATATTTTAATAAGGTTCAAGACCGAGTTATAGAAGCAGCGGGGATTTCGATAAGTACATTTAATTAAAAAAATGGTACCTAGGTATAGGTCGGTCCAACTAAAGTCGGCTTTTGGGTAAAAATATTGTGAGTCGCCGACTTCAATTGGACTGACCTATACATACCATTTTAAAAGAAGTTATTTTTTGCGTTTTTGACGACGGTTTTTTGTTTTTTAAAACATTTATTTTATTTTATACTTTTTAGTGATCATAATAAGCTGTTGTGTAATTCCACTTCTTAGCTGATATGAAACTTTAAGACATTTTAAGCTCGCCGCAAGCAACGCCTCGGGAAAGTCAGTCATATTTAAACAGTTAAATGTTCTTCGTTACAATTGCTCAACTATCTTAATCGGGATATCTTATCGCCACCCATGAAATAGGTACCTTTGAGGAGTTCCGGTAGCCATTTGTGGTCTTCATCATCAGTTCCACTTCACCAAATGATACTTTATGAATGCAAATTCTAGACTTGTTACTAAAAATACTAAAATCGCTGTATGTATGCCTATAATATTTGAGGAGTTCCCTCAATTCCTCACGGATCCCCTCATCAGATTTATATTTGGTGACAATGGGACTATCTCGTTTGTTGTTTTTGTATTTTATTAAAGTAGGCTTTATAATTATATTAAATAAACGGATTTGTTTTGTATTAAGCCATCTGATCCAGAATAGAATACGAGGGTTGATCAATAAGTTTTTAGAATCGGTATAAAAAATGAGACATATGTAAATCGTTATATTTTAATTGGAATATGCACACTTTCTATATTTAGAAACATTTATTAACGTCATTGAAATGTTTTATTTTACCCTTATAAAAATATATTTACTTTCGCAGGTCAAATTTTGTACCTTCACTAAGTCATCATCAGCTTGTGATTTTTATGTAGTTGTTTTTGAACATTGGTGAGTGAGAAGTAGTAGTCAAAAGTTAGGGCTAAATAACAGAGGGAGCGGTTATCAGTTCTGAACTTAGGTCGGAGAGCAGCATCCTTGTGAATTAGATGGCTCTGAAGCATAATTCCTGCCGAAAATACTAATTTTTTTAATCACTTTTTTATTATTTTTTCCTTAACTATACGGCAGAATAATGTTACATAACTCTCCTAGGTTATTTGATAATTGCTAAAAGCTAATATCACAGTATTTATTTGTAGGCCTCGATAATACCGAAAAAGGCCGATAAAGCCACCCTAAATGTTGGTGACCGAGCTGGAAATAAAAAAGTCCACTGCGGAGATAACTTGTTTATCCTTAAAATCATAATGATAAACCAAGGTTTCATTTTCAATAACATTTTTTTTTATTAGGCCATCAGGACTTTCTCCACACCGCTCCAAATAATTACAGAACTAACTCTTATTTTTGGCGTCTTGTAAAATTGTTCATACAGATGGTTTTTGTTTAGCTATCACAGAAAAACAAATGAATATTGTTAAAAAAAAACTATAATTTAACGTTGATTAGTGCCATGGTATAGTCCACATTAAAATCTTAAAACTTATTTTTTGGTTTGATAGAGTATACTTCCGAGGTGGTCCCGTTGTCACCAAATCAGTATCTGATGAGGGAATCAGTGAGGAATTGAGGGAACTCCTCATATATATGTAGGAGTGAGCAGATTAGACGAATGACCGATGATTGAGACGATTGAACGAATGGATTAGAAAGGTTGGGAACGATGAGTGAGTGAGGGAGATAGATGACGATTGCGAGAGTGATAAGACGTGTGCGCTGCGAGAGCTTTGTATTTGTAAAATTAGTATTTATCGCTTTAATACCTTAAAACAGTAAAATAAACTCAGTGAACGACTATATGGTTTTATTCCTGAAACCCAGAAGCTACAAATTTGGGGGCTCGTCCGGGATCAAGAGGATCCAACCAGATTAAGTTTGAAAACGTAACGACGAACGTGGCAAAGACGACGGGTATTGGTTTTTAAATTCAAACTTGGCAGCGCTATAAGACTCTCAGACGACGACGACCTTTAACGACGATAATGCCGAAAGACTCAAGACGGAGTAGTCGGCAAGCAGTCTTTGAAGACGCAACGGCGCAGTCATCAATGGCGCACGGTGGCGGTGCGATGTTACACCTAACAGAAGGCCTAATCCCGACATTTACCGGACAAGATAAGACGTATCCAGTGAGCCGGTGGATTCAGGATGTCGAAGACAACGCCGAGGTTTTTGGCTGGACGGAGGTGCAGCAGCTACTAATGGCGCGACGTGCATTGACGGGCACTGCAGCGCTGTGGTTACGGGCTGAGCGTATTTGCAAGACCTGGGAGGAGCTTAAAACTAACCTAACCAAGGAGTTCCCAGACACAGTGGACGTAAAAACTATTCACGAAATGATGAGCGCCAGAAAGAAGAAACAGGACGAAACATGTCAAGACTACATGCTAATTATGAAGGAGCTAGGCAGGAGAAGAAAGATGCCAGATTATGTCGCGATCAAGTATATTGTACAGGGCATACGCGACGAAGAAATCAACAAAATTATACTTTATGGCGTTACGGCGTATGCAGACCTAAAAGAAAAGCTGAAAATCTACGAAGCTATTAAAGAGAAGACTAAAAGTACTGTAAAGCATGAAGCAAAGACAAACCGGCCGAGAGAATATTTTATAACGAAGAGGTGCTTTAATTGCGGAGAAAACAATCATGTGTCAAGCGATTGTCCAAATAAGCTAAGAGGGCAAAAGTGTTTCAGGTGTAATCAGTTTGGCCATATAGCCCCGAATTGCCCATCACCGTTGGCATCGGGAACAAGCAAGCCGATTTTTGCACCTGGAAAACATCAAACTCATGCAAGAAATAAAGATGGCGGATTTTCAAAGCAAATGTACGTTAAACAAAACGAATGGACGAACGATTCATCGAATGAAGACCGAGAAGAGCGGATCGGGTTCAACTTCGCAGCGAACTTAGCAGCGAATGAGTTGAAAGAAGTAAACGTGGACGAAACCGAGAGCGGAGCAGGTGACCGATTGAACGACGTTGCGACCGGAATGAACGTAAACAACAATAATGGCGGTAATGGCGGCGGCGGCCACATACCGGCATCTCGTAAGCCGATGAAAGAGGTTATTTTGTGTAATAAAAGTGTTTGTGCGCTAATAGACTCCGGTAGCGATTTAAATTTAGTTACGTGGGACTGCTACGTGTCTTTAAGTGCTCCAGTTTATATAAAGGACGAGATTTCGTTGACTGGACTTGGATCGACGCGAGTGTTTTCGTTAGGTTATTTCACAACAAACATTACGATAGACGGTCAGTGCTACGAAAACATTGTTTTCTACATTGTACCTAAAGATGTCATGCCATTTTCTATGATTCTCGGTCAGGAATTTTTAGTAAATGTTACTGTTGTAATGGAAGGCAGTCGGGTTCTATTTGTCAGGTCACTTGAGAGTTGGCTACGTAATCTTATGTGTGGTGTGGTTAATTCTGATGTTGTAGGTCACATGGGCGATCAGGCGCTACAAAACGAAGTGGAGCAAATGGTGGATACCTACAAGCCTGCTAAGGTGTGCGAAGCCCCGGTGCAGTTGCGCATCACGTTAAAAGACGATGTCTCAGTGGCGCAGCGACCTCGGCGATTGGCTTTCGCAGAACAACAAGAAGTGGATAGACAAGTAAAACAATGGCTCGAAGAAGGCATCATTCGGGTAAGTCATTCCGAGTATGCAAGTCCATTTGTGTTGGTGAGGAAAAAAGATGGCAGTGTAAGGATATGTATCGACTATAGACAGGTCAATAAAAAGATTGTGAAAGATGAGTATCCCCTACCAATTATTGACGATCACATAGACAAGTTGGCTAAAGCTAAGGTTTTTAGTACATTAGACCTAAAGGATGGCTACTTCCACTTAGCCGTTCATAAGGAGTCAGTGAAATATACCGCATTTGTGACGCATAATGGGCAATACGAGTTTCTAAGGGCTCCATTCGGATTATCTGTATGCCCTAAGGTTTTTATGAGATTCATAAATGCAATTTTCAAGGACCTGATAGAAAAAGGATTTATTTTAATTTTTATTGATGATGTCATAATAATTGCAGAGGATGAGAGACAAGCTGTTGAGCGACTGAAGCTGGTACTGCTGCGTGTGTTATATTATTAAAAATATTAAATAATGTTATTATAATTTCTTGTAATTGTTGATCTCGAAACCTACAAATGTACTCGCTACACAAACACCACGTGATGTTCTGCCAGGTGGGCACCACGTGTTGTTTTGCCAGTAAGCATCAGGTGTTCTCTTACCGAAAAACAACAGGTGTTCTTTACTGGTAAACACCACGTGTTGTTTGTCGAGCTGAGCTACGGAGCGGGATAGTGGGGATGCTTTATAAAAGCAGGTCGGTTGTCAAGATGGGCAGTTGGAGTTAAGACTACGCCGTGGACAGACCTATGGTCAAGTCCTGAGCTAGAGTGCCCTTTATATACGAAACGGTCGCTGATTGAGCTAAGTACATAATATTTCATTTGTTGTTATTATGCTTAATTTAAGGTTAAATTAAGTATGTTAGTATTATGATTATAGTTGTTGCTGTTGTATAGTTATTGCTATATATATATATATATATATATATATACACATATATTATACATATACAGATATATAAGCTTAGTTTCATTCACATATGCCTTACGATTCATATATGGTAGTTATTGCTTAATTAATAAATAAAATATTTAATAAAAAGTAACATTGCCTTATTCTTTAAACTAACATTATTTGTTGTTTATTCCTTCAGCTTCTATCTATTCAATCCTTGCTGTGAGCTATAATATCATTACTTGTGTGTTATATTTACTGCCTAACTAACACGTGCATCGCAGTATGGCCTACAGGTGAACTGGAAGAAGTCTCAACTTGTACAACGAAGAGTAGAGTACCTCGGTCATGTGGTGGAAAATGGAACAGTGAGGCCGTCACCTGAAAAGACAGATGCAGTGTTGAGATTCCCTCAACCTACCACTTTGAAGCAGCTTCACAGCTTTGTTGGTCTGGCCTCATACTTTAGAAAGTTCATTCCATGTTTTGCGCTGATTGCACGACCCTTGTCTGATTTGCTGAAGAAGGATATGAATTTTACTTTTGACACTGAACAGAAAGAAGCATTTGAGGAGCTAAAGCGTAGACTAGCTAATCATCCAGTATTGCGAATTTATGACCCATGCTTGAAGACTGAATTGCACACGGATGCGTCAATTGTGGCATACGCTGCGGTCCTGATGCAGCATTGCTCCGAAGATGGTCAATTGCATCCTGTACACTACATGAGTCGCAAAACAAGTGATGCAGAAAAGAAGTACACAAGCTATGAGCTAGAAGCGTTGGCTATTATTGAAGCAGTGAAAAAGTTCAGGCCTTATTTGTTTGGCATTAAATTTAAAATTGTCACGGACTGTCAAGCGTTCGAGTTGACATTAAGAAAAAAGGACTTGAGTACACGAGTGGCCAGATGGGTGTTACTATTACAAGAACATGATTATGAAGTTGAGCACCGAAAAGGATCACATATGAAGCATGTCGATGCGCTAAGTCGATCACCATTCATTGGCACTATCACAAGAGCTTTATGGAATCAAATCAAGAGGGCTCAGGAGTTGGATGATGGTTTAAAGGCGATCCTAGAGGTTGTTAAAGAGAAAACCTACCTAGACTACTGCATCCAAGATGGAATTTTATATAAAGGTTTGCAATTAGTTGTGCCAAGAGGTATGGAGGATTATGTGATAAAGAAAGTACATGAAAATGGTCATTTTGGGAAAAAGAAAATGGTGGAAACAATAACCAAGGATTATTTCATAAAAGATTTATCTCAGAAAATAGATGATTTTTTGGTAACTTGCGTTCCATGTTTGCTAGCAACCAAGAAGACTGGGAAGCAAGAAGGTTTCCTTAACACAATTGAAAAAGGAAGTGTTCCTTTGCAAACATTACACTGTGACCATATAGGACCGCTGTCGCAGACAAAGAAAATGTATAATCACACGGGTTTACAAAATTTGTTTGGCTGTTCCCAGTCAAGACGACGACCGCCAAAGAAACTATCGAAAAGTTAAGAATACAACAACAAACCTTTGGAAACCCCACAAGACTTATTACTGACAGAGGTGCCGCTTACACCAGCAATGAGTTCAAGGAATACTGTGCTGCAGAGAACATTCAGCATTCAATGATTACGACGGGAGTGCCGCGCAGAAATGGGCAAGTCGAGCGCATACACCGCACCATGATATCTGTGCTAACTAAACTTTGTATTGCAGAACCAGCAGCATGGTACAAACATGTCGCCAGGGTGCAGACGGCACTGAATAGCACGTATCAACGTAGTATCGATACGACGCCGTTCGAGCTGATGCTAGGAACAAAAATGAGGTGCAAAGAAGATACAGAAGTTTATGACTTGTTGTTACTAGAAGAGCGCGAGGCACACATTGCACACAGAGAAGAGCTGCGGCGTACAGCAAAAACACAGATACTTAAGGTTCAAGAAGAGAACAAGCAAACTTACAATAAAAGGCGCAAGAAAAGCACGCTGTACCAGATCGGAGATCGCGTTGCTATTGCGAGGACGCAGTTTGGTACTTGTCTAAAGTTGAAACCGAAATATTTGGGACCATATGAGGTAGTAGCGGTTCGAGGCAAGGACAGGTACGACGTCGAGAAGTTGGATAGTTCAACAGAGGGGCCCTTGCGCACTTCCACATCAGCTGATCTCATGAAGCCGTGGCCCTGGGGTCAGTGACCTCTGCACCATGCATAAGGTAACTTTTTATAGTCACTCTTATCCCGACTGCCTCTATAACCATTTGTTACTGCCATAGTAGTATAAGTAGTGTGTAAAAATTTGTTGTATTTTTTATAGTGTGTTAAATAAGTAGTTATAGCAATGTTCAAAGACTGCTACATAACGTTACTGGTGTTATACCTAAGTCTCAAATGTTCTAGTTTTAAGTTGAATAAACAAGACTGTGTGAAAGCGTTATTGTGGTATGGTTGAGTATGAGTGTGTGATAAGTATGCGTGTCACTAGATTAAGATTTAATGCTGTACCTAAGATCTGGAATGCCTGGGGACAGTCAAGGATGTAGGAAGGCCGAGTGTAGGAGTGAGCAGATTAGACGAATGACCGATGATTGAGATGATTGAACGAATGGATTAGAAAGGTTGGGAACGATGAGTGAGTGAGGGAGATAGATGACGATTGCGAGAGTGATAAGACGTGTGCGCTGCGAGAGCTTTGTATTTGTAAAATTAGTATTTATCGCTTTAATACCTTAAAACAGTAAAATAAACTCAGTGAACGACTATATGGTTTTATTCCTGAAACCCAGAAGCTACATATATAGCGATTTTATTTAGCATTTGCATTCAGAAAGTATCATTTGTTAAAGTGGAACTGACGAAGAAGACCACAAACGGCCACCGGAACTCCTCAACGTTACCGATTTCAACGGTGGCGACAAGATATCTCGATTAAGATAGTTGAGCGACTACAACGAAGGATATTTACTTGTTGAAATAGGACTATGACTTTCCCGCGGCGTTGCTTGCGGCTTGCTTGAAATAACTTAAAGTTTCATATTCATATCAACTATGAAGTGGGATGAAGTTACGTATAACAGCGTATTATGATCACTAAAAAGTATTAAAAAAAATGTTTTAAATAACAAAATACCGCTTTCAAAAACGCAAAGAATAACTTCTTTAAATTGTAGGCACCTAATAGTTTGTCCAACAGAAGTCGGCGGCCACAATATTTACAAGAAAAAGCCGACATCAGTTGGACGAACCTATTAGGTGCCTAAAATTTTAAAGAAATTATTTATTTTCCGAATTTCTATTTTTTCTCTTCTAAGACACGCACGTTGGTGTTCACCAAGCATTAAAATTGGCTGCATTTTGACAGCGGTTAATCTCTTATGGTCTGTTAAGCTGTTGGTGAACAATCCAATCCCAGCAGCACGATATCAGGCGTATTCGCTACAATATTCCTGTCCGTGATGATAGATTGATTTCAACAGGTCGTGTCACGTGTATATTACCTACATATTTAACACGGTACAGAAGAAGGGTGAACAAAAGATTGTATAGAAGAGCAAGTTGCTGGTGAATATCCTAGCTACGAGGTTATTCACCAGCAACTTGCTATATCTTTTCATGTACCTACAATCTAGTTAGCAATATCCCTGAGTTATTTCCGGGGCGGCGGCACTGCCGAATTGTGTAGGTATATTATTTATTGTTAGGGTATATAATATAATTTAATTTGATTATTAGCAGAGCTGTCTGCTAGCGAAAATACACTTTATTAATGTTTTAACCGCCTCCAGACATGTCTTTTCCTTTATTACATTTAGTTTAAATATATATATGTATAAAAATGTAGTTTCTAAGAATCCACAGGTGGGTACAGATGTAGTGAAATATCCTTTCACATCGTATTTTCTCGGAAATGTTCGTTTTTGTCATGCTACTTCAGTCTGACGCAGTACCCATCAAGACAACGTGGGGGAACGTCGCATCGTGAGAGTGATAATCGATATAGAGTGGTTAATACCAGAGTATTTTTTAAGTTTATTTTCAGTTCTTTTTAATAGTCATGCCCAAAAGCATTAAGACCTGGGAAACGTTAAGATGGACAAGCCTGTGAAATTATTTTCAACATTTATTTATATTTCTTCTTGTTTACCTACTCCTAATTTCTATATATTTGATCACGGTGGTTTTAACATCTCGGTGTGATATACTTCAAACTCGTGGTTTGAAATTTGACACTGATAACTAAAGTACTCTATTTATATAATTCAAACATGTCACTTAATAATTAAATAATTCATAGACACGTCGGCATCATTCGGAAATAGAACTGAATTCCGAGTTTTCACGATGTGAAAGGATTATTCACTAGATCCGTATAACAGCTCTTTATACTTCCAAACAAAAGTAGTGTGTTCTCGATTTAAATTAACGATGGAAGAATTCGAAAATGCTGATTTTGTTTTATTTGTACCTATCATGCATGACAAAATTTTACCGGTTCGCTACAACCAAATATCGTAACATCATGTTCTTAGTACCTACATCGCAATGTCAAAACAGATTAGTTTCGAAATGTCTAAAACTTGAAATGACTTACGCCTACTTCTTAAAACGCGGTAAACTTGATATCTCTTTAAGTGTTTAAGACTTTACCTTGTTTTGACTAATTATCAATTCAACCTTGTCTCAAAATCCTAAAACTTAATACAAAAATGTCTCAAGATTCAAACGTCAAATTCTTGAAATACCCACAACTCAGTACCTATGGAATAAATGTCTAAATTTCGAAATCACCGTTTTTCATAAACAGGAATGAGTAAATTAATTAATCATCATCTTGCGGGTTTCATACAATTTTCGTCTCGTTACTATTTTGATAACATATTATACATACATACATAATCTCACGCCTTCGTTCCCAGAGTGGGGTAGGCAGAGCTACAGAATTACAAACATAAAGACTGTACACGATAAAATCCGGCCATGCATGCTCTGGTGTATTTTTTTAATGAATGCTAATTTTCAAGCAGCCCTTTTTGTAATAGTCAGTGGTTATGAAACTTCATAGTAATAATACAATCATAATAAAATGTTAGGGCGTTTGTGACTTAGACCGTTATATAATCCACAGTACCAATATTTTTTTGTACACAGAGTACTGACAGTCTTTACCAAATTCTCCTTTTATAAACATTTTATTATTTTTAATTATACAAGCCAAATTATACCTTATTACATTATCTTTTCACAATAGTTAAAACTTTTCTAATTGTATTAAGATTGAGATAGTTCTGAGGTTTTTTAACTTTGGTGAATTTGACTTTTTGACAAATAAATGCCTCCCATACAAAAATAACTTTCAGTGCATGGAGTAAAAAGTCTTCCTGACTACTACAAATAGAAATGAGTTTCAAAAGGTATTTTTTTGGTAAGACGACATTCTAATGTGCGTAAAACAGCTTGTAAAAATATTAATACAGTTGTGACATTGTAGCAGGAAGTCAGTGAAGATTGTCAAATAACGCTGGACAGGAGATGAAAGGTATGATAGAATATATTCGGCGAAAACTCACACATACCCATACATTATGAGACGATTTTATTTTATTATATAGTATTATAATTCTATAAGTTATTAAAAAAAAACAGCTTTAAAATATGCATTCATTGCAAAGATACACCAGAGCATGCATGGCCGGATTTTATCGTGTACAGTCTTTATTATAACATGATATAAAGTAAAACTACATGCTAGATGCAGATGCTAGTGCATTTTAGCGCAAACCGAAGTTCTGCAATCTTTTAGAAGACAAAATTATCGACAAATAGAAAGTTTCTACGATACCTAGTAATAGTAATATGGAATGCTCAGGCTTAGCTCGTAAACCTTGTAAAAATTGTGATTTTCAAACCATCACATCATAAAAAATGGAGTTAAAATTCAAACGGTGGCACAACTTGGCGCATGCCAATCCGTTCTTCATGCACGAGCACATGGTATTCAGGTACTGGGATGAACAATTGAAAGATACAATATCCGTGCAGACTTTGAGGATGGGCTCGAGGGTCATTAGAATGGGAATATATAGGTTTTGATGAAGTCTTCAGCCTAATATGGAAAGTAATAACTTATTTTCCATCACCACCGGTCGAGTATGATGAGCATTTTCCCATACGTTATCCTGAAAGACTAAATAAATATTCAGTAACGCAAAAGCAATTGATTTTACACTAGCACTCCATGGATGATTCCATATCTTTTTTCCTAGAGGTCGTGGAAAAAATCTTTGAACCCAAAAGTTTTAGCAAATTTTGTACTCTACAATATTGCCGAAGTAGGTACAGTTTGCGCTAAAATGTACCTAAACGTAAAAATGGAAGGAAAACTAGAAACAAGTAGCAATTTTTAACGCTAGCTCTCCATACACGATTCCATATCTTCGTTCCTAGGGATCCTGGAAGAAATCTTTAAACCCAAAAGTTTTAGCAAATTTTGTATTCTACAATATTGCCGAAGTACAGTTTGCGCTAAAATGCACCAAAACGTAAATATGGAAGGAAAACTAGAAAAAGTAGCAATTCTTAACGCTAGCTTCCCATAGATGATTCCATATCTTCGTTCCTAGGGATCGTGGAATAAAACCATAACAATCGGACCGGATCAACGATTTACAAAATGTACAACGAAAATTTTTGTACGGGCTGCACCTTTTCCGGTATAGCATACTTCCGGTTCAAATTTCGGAATGGCGTCAGGCAGATCCTTATTCTGCAGGGTCAAAACCCTCTGATAACGTTGTCACCCCAACTGTTACATGATTTGCCGCTTAGCCTAGAACAGCCAACAGAACAAGACTATGTGGAGAATTTATTACAATAATTTGCTCAATTTGAAGATATCTTAAAAATCAACAATAATCAACGTTCTGAATACTTATTAATAAATCAACTTGGTGTATCGTTCCGACCGGTGCACACGAACGCAGGTACGGGACGGGCTTCGTATCTTGGCCTGTCACGTGACTCCGGACGCGAACGCAGGTACGGGTTACGTACCGGCCGTGTTCGTGAAATTCGTGATCTTAACACCGCCGGGGTTAAGAACACGTAGCTACGGGTCGGCGTGTATCACGGATATCGATGTGTGTGCGAGTGCGTTAGGCAATAGCGATACTGGTCCTCTATTCAGCACGGTAAAACCCGAATCGTTTTTGCCCTGTTATCGTATTGACAAAGTTTTGATAGCTCTTATTTACTTGACAGTAATTGCGGCCGAGTTGAAAACAATACCATAACTGTTCAAATGCAATTTGGATTTTACCGCATTGAATAGAGGCGCAGGGGGCGAACTTTTGGTTCCGATGATATCAATTTACTTACAGGATAGTTAAAATTAAAAGACTAGTAATGAAAGGTTGATATTTGGTCCGGAACCAGTTCTGCATAAATCCTTGTTAAGCTTTCTGAGTTCATGGACACTGACATTGAGATGGATAGTAGCAAAAATAATTTGAGTAACATTATCATCCCAAAAAAACTGTTCTTATGTTGTATGCCCTCGTTTTTTCAATACTTTCCGTGAGGTGTTGTTGTATGTGAGTAGTTTATATAACAGAACAGCGAATCATAATCATTTAAATATTATGATATTGATTCAAATTTTATAGAACAAAATAAACACAATATTATTTCTCATTCTATTACTCTTATTTAAAAATGATTCATCAGGAACCCTAGACAAGATGTTTAACGTAAATGATTTTCGAAACAAAGGCATGGAAATGCATCTCGTCTAGGGCCACAGCAACTACAACAACACAGTTATTGCAAAGTGGTGGGCTCTCGCCGGAGCTCTCCTTACACTCGCCTGTGAGACCTCCGCTACGGGAGTTTCGCTAACGCTAAGCGCTTTCATATACGCTACAAAGAAAATGTCCATGTGAGATAAATAAAAGAAAGCATTGCTTAACTAAGGGCGCGTACACATAGAACGTCCGTTTTACAGGAACCGTTTTAACGGATCTTTTCACCTTATAATCTTCTTTTTTACTGGATCCAGAATACTGTTTTGGGTGTGAACCCGCTCATACAACTACATACGCCATCAAATAACGGACCTGGAAAACGGATCGCTATGTGTACGCGCCCTAACAATAACTTGCTGCGCAGCGCCTAGGCACCAAATTTCACATCATAGAACAAAATATGAAATTATAGATATTTATAAGCTATTGTATTTAAATCGGCATTGATATAATAGTAGGGCTGTACTGACGTTTGGACAAAGTATTTTTCGCCAAATTAGGCATCCCAAAAAACTTATCGCAGTAGTTTCATTTCCCAAACGAATCTTTAGCACATTTACATTTCGCATTTTATTCATTTGGTCAAATTATCATTTGGCATAATTTTACTTTGTCAAGTTTTATTAAGACAAACGTTTATTAAGCAAACTTTTCCCTTTGGCAAATATTATATTCCAGCAGTGGACGTCTTTCGGCTGACATGATGGTAATGATGATACTCCAAAAAAAAAATATGTTCAAATTGTTATTTCGCACACTCAATTTATAGCATGTCCATTTAGGTTAGTTTAGGTTAAAATTAGGTAAGTAGGTTTAGGTCAGGTTACAGTTCATCAGGCCCGAAGGGCCAATCTACACAGAATAGAAGTCCCGCGCAGCGGGGCTTCGTCGACTATGTCACGGAAATAACTCCATCCATCGTATCTACTTTCAGTAAAAACAAATACCAAGTTTGCGCAGATCCGATGGTAATGCACTAGCACGAAGTAAGAAACCTACCCACTTAACGAAAGATAATCATACCCTAAATTTGATCCTATGCACTACTCAATTAGGATGTAAATCGTATGCCATACAATATTTTGGGAAGAGTATGTTATGCCAAACGATACATTTGACTACATGAAATTTGGTAAAATGAAACTTGAACAAGTACCTAATCATATATGTTAAAAATAAATTTGCTAAAAATAAATTGCTATCTGTTAAATTGCGAAAAGTTGTTTTGATTTATTATTTTTTGCCAAATGATTATTTGAGTAAAATAGTTTGGGAAGTGATACTTTGGGAAAATATTTTTGACCAAACATTAGTAATAGAAGGGGATCCGAAAAGGAGACGACCTTCACCGGGCTGTTTATTCGATAAAAAGTATTAATTATCAAATTTAATATGCTACGTAATGTATGGCGAATAGGTTGACTGTAACATTTCAGTCCAGTCATTATATGATTAAAAAAAAAAACGAAAATTGACTTTTTTTTGAAATTGCTATTGCTTGTTAAATAGACCAATGACATACTAATCGAAAGCATGAAGCCTATAGAATATGCAAACGTTAGGTTGACTATTTCTTCCTGTCATAACTATTGGGTAGGTAGGTAAGTCGGTACTAATATTTTGCACTAAACCTAACGTTTGCATATTCTATAGGCTTCAAATGCGGCCGCACTCCACACCCGCATGGTGCGGCATGGCACGGCAACGTTGTTGCTCGCAATTAAGTACGCCACCATGAACAAGTGGCTTCAGGCGTTAGTCAATATCGCTGCTTGTAACGATTTATTTTAATTGATCATACTTACTGTATATTATTATACATACTTATATCTAAAGAACCTGTTATGACTTTGAAAAACATTTTATTTAGTTAAGTTTCAGTCTCTGTAGGCATTATGTAGGTATAAAACACGTTTGGCGTGACATAAAATAAACCTGGAAGATCCAATACGGACTATAAACGTGGATGTATATATTTATGTATGCTATCTTAACATAACGTTTGTTTAATGAAACAGTACGGCAGCACAAGTAAGTAGCGTGATCTCGGTGCTTATCAAATACACGCTGTTTTAAGATTTAGAGAACAGGGAATTTGTGGCTTTGTGGACCTAATCGTCAGCTACTGTTACTTCTGCTGCTGCCCGTCGTCATTGTACAGTGCAATAGGTGATGTAGTCGTTCTTAAAACAATTTCCTTGTACATTTTCAAACAATAACGTAATCACTATAAACGCAAGGTATATTTTTTTATTATCCTAAAGTAGAATAACTATGAGGAACTTTGTCACAGATTATGCGTTTTGCGGATAGTTGCGGTCTCAGTATTTTTTTTACTATACCTACAGGAAGTTCTTGGGTAATAGCATCCAGAAAAAACAGTTTAAAATTGCAATACTATTTAAAAACATCTCTATGTATAAACGGTGATTCCGTAGGTACTACATATAAACCGTGTATTATGTTATATTCTACTATTTATTAATATTCATTGAATTCACAAGCTGCCGCCGTAGTGGTATGTGTGATGCAGAGTCTCAACTCTGCTTCTATGTTCGATTGAGCATATAAACAAAAACATTTGCCGAGGCGGACCCCAAAATTACAAGTTTCTAATTACGTTTGCTTCGGCTGTCTCCCGGTTTGATTAGGAATGGAAGTGATCAAGTACTAAGTTAAGAATTTAGTTAAACCTACCTCGAAAAAACCCACCAGTGAGTGTTGCGCATCGCAAAGGAAAATAATATTCACAAAAGTAAAATATATTTAATATTGGCGTAACAAACCGATTTTGTTTAAAATTCCACTTACTAAATGGTTTTTTAAACACAATTATCTGTATTGTGAAGATTTTTACTTGTTACTCGTAGTTTCATAGTTTTCATTATTCCTATAGAGCACGACTTTAAAGGCTCCTAACTAAACTCCACCTCGAAGGGTAATTAAACCTTTTTAACAACATTTATAGATTGGATTGGCGCAGACCTTATGTTCAGTCGTGACCAGACCCCGCGAACGAACTGACAAGTCGTAGCAAATGACAGTTTTTTTTTTTTAACTTTTTGGCGGTCTTACAAAGTTGTTAAATCTTTGTACGGACGCGTCAGCACTAAGTTTTAGCACTAATTTAAACCTTAGTTTATTAACAGGGATCGGAAATTCGGATCGATATTTACCTAAACTTTCGCAGCGGCGTTGTTGTTCAGTTGTATGGAGGCGGACTCAATCATATAATTCATTAATAAAATTCCCGGGATTTCTAAGTAAATAAATTACGCCAGCATAAATTCATAATTAAGTATTTATATTAACTACCTATTTGAAGTTATTTTCCATGTATGCATAGATTTACCAAATGTTATTTAATTCACCTGTAACTATTGACCTGACGAATTTACAGGAGCAAAACGGAACGTTTTATCCTACAACCAAGGTATGACACCAAACGTCCTAGCCCTTCTTACTTCTCACATTTAAACATTCTCATGAAGGATGAACCAAGTTTTCAGGTAAAACAACCAAAAACCCTTTTATTATTTAACCAAAAAAAAATGGCAGGTATTGATGGATCAACATTTGGACAAATATAAATATATTTTAAAACCAAATCAATAGGAATTCCATAAAGAATTAACAGCTTTTTTACTTTATTCGAACATTCTGTGGAATAAACTACAAAATCCAAATTGAATGATACAAATACATTTTGACCACTGACGTACAACTGCCACGGATTTGCCTACCCGATTGTGAAGTCTGATCATGATAATAATAATACACAGGCTCCACAGTAATTTATAGGTTCCCAATGTTTATTTTCAGTTGTTCGATCATTTTTGTACATACGGGCGAAACGCCGAAACATTTCTTAATATATTCGCGATTTGTGCGTTTCAACCGCCGTCACTGTTGTCTTCAGTATATTGACCAAAATAGTGACAACGACCAGCGACTTCTGATGTAAATAAAAGTTTTGTAGGAGGTCATTTCCATTGCATTTAATGGACAAAGAAATTTGTTTTTCTCAAACATGTTCAGAAAGAACGGTTTTCCGATTGAAACACAAGGACGGAAAGTGCCTCATTTTACTCCTAGGAGTAAAAAAAACATATGTAAACACTTTCCGTCCATGTCCATATTGTTTTATAAAAGTGCTCTCTATTTCGTATAAAATCGAAAGGACCATGAAAAAAGTCCCGTACACCCAACTTGTGGGTAGGGGCAGTGAGGAGTGGCGACGGGGCTCTGCGGTGCTGGCGGCGGCGGGCGGCGGCAGCTCGATCGTTATGCGTGAAACCATCTTATGCCGGCACCACACTTCGCTATTCGCTATGTGGCTGCGCCGTATTTGTTAAAATATTTGTTATATGCGCGAACAACAAACATGCCCCCCACACTTCGTGACGGTATGGTGAACATGCCAAATATGTATGTTGTTCGTGCAGCGATACCTACCCTTATCTGTAGTAGCGATGGAGATCTGATAAAATTCTATAAATCGTATTACTTTTTCGTTCATTCACTCCATTTTCTTATTAATATTAATTAGTAACCCACTAAACAAACTTCAATCAATCAGATTCCAATACGACGGATAAAAACTTGGAAAATCACATCGAGACACGACAGATTATAATATGGGGGCAAATTAATGAGTCGCGCTTATGCGTTATGCGTGCGAATAAAGCAAACATAGACGAATAAACTCTCCACACTTCGTCGAATGTAGAACTAACCGTATTCAAATTAAAATTAAACTAAGCTACTCAAATGATATGATGATACCTTATTAATTTTAGAATTGAATTATTAACAGAGCCTGGAATTTTGGCGGTAAGACAAAAGACTCGCAATCTAGCTAGTGTCATATTTTTTTTCATTGATTTGTCGATAGTTGTGTAATAGATAAAACGGTCCACGAAATAATTATATTCTATAGAGGTGGTATGCAAAGTTTCGTCACTGTGATAATAATATTGAAAAGTATCGAATCCTCCCTTTTTTCTGCGATTATAATTTGTGCTTAAATACCCCAGGCCACTTAAAATTGTTCGGAAATTATTCGATATCAGGCATGATATTTGACGCACTTCCACTAAATTAACATACCGAAAATTGCTAGAAAAAGTAGTACTTACCCTAAAAGGAGTTGGTAAGCTTTAGCAAAAGTTCTGTAACTATTTAAATGGAAAATGTATTGATTGACACCAAATACCATGACCGAAACTAAAATGCAAAAAATAAAGTACTAGGAAACAAAAAACTTGAGCTGACAATGGCAGATTTTTTTCATAGCTAAAATTATTTTAAATTTTAGTAATGTTTCAAACACGCTCCTTGTGAATGAAACATTAGCATAGCAAAAGTGAACTGATATGATTAATTTTATTCGAGTTATGCAATTAACAAGCAATTTTTTTGTAATGCAGTATCAAAAATAATGATTTTGAATGTATTTGAAAGAAAAATAATTAATCTATATATTTTTAAAGTAAATAATACTAATAGCATTTTCCCTCAATGTAGGCGTTTTAATGGTATTCTAATGGGATAGTTATCAACATGCCCATTTATTTTTTGACATAAGTGTTGTTGAGCACCCCACGTTTTCCTTTGTACGAGGGCAGAGTGAGAAGTCTGGTAAAAA
Organism: Acleris literana; assembly: GCA_946894065.1. Classification (NCBI taxonomy): domain Eukaryota; kingdom Metazoa; phylum Arthropoda; class Insecta; order Lepidoptera; family Tortricidae; genus Acleris; species Acleris literana. Next base: position 26,284,673 of record OX335668.1, on the reverse strand, counting down.
TCATATTAGGGGTATTTTTTTCACAAATTCATTAATGTCAAGTTGTAATGCAGCCTTTTTGGAGGTAAATCGTATATTTTCAGCCAGTTCGCACGGCTAGTTTTTTTTTGACAACTATGAAAAACAAAACAATCACTTTGGTGTTTGCAAACATTGAGAAAAGTGAGTTTCGTCTTCTGATTAAACATTATTTTTTGCGAAAAAAAACAATTAAGGAAACAAAAAAAAAAATTTACAAATATTACGGGAACTCTGCTCCATCGATTAAAATGATCCACAAGTGGTTTACAGATTTTCGTTGTGGCCGTACAAGCACTGCTGACGCCGACCGACCCGGACGCCCAGTTGAAGTCACTACACCAAAGATGATCACCAAAATCCATAACATCGTATTGAACGACCGAAGAGTAAAGGTCCGTGAGATAGCTGATATTGTAAGCATTTCAGACGAACGGGTTCGTAATATCCTTCACACTTGTTTGGATATGAAGAAGCTCTCCGCCCGTTGGGTGCCGCGATTGCTCACAGTGGATCAAAAACGCACTAGGGTGACCCTGTCAGAGGCATGTTTGGCGAAGTATAGGTGTAATGAAAAGGACTTCTTGCGTCGTTTCATAACTGTTGACGAAACCTGGATTCATCATCATACACCAGAAACCAAGCAAGGAGCAGTCAAAACAATGGATTGCTTCAGGTGAACCTGCACCAAAGAAGGCCAAAGCAGTTTTATCTGCGAATAAAGTCATGGCTACTGTCTTCTGGGATGCTCGCGGTGAAATATATGTTGATTACCTTCAGAAAGGTAAAACGATTAACGGCGAATATTATGCCAACTTGTTACAGCGATTTCATGAAGTTTTAGTGGACAACCCAAGCCCAACACAAGACAACCCAATACAAGAAAATCATTTTTCACCAAGACAACGCACGGGTCCACACTTGTGCCGTTGCAATGGCTAAAATCCACGAGCTGCGTTACGAATTGCTCCCGCATCCACCTTATTCTCCTGATTTAGCCCCCTGCGACTATTTTCTTTTCCAAAACTTGAAGAAATGGCTTGGTGGAAAAAGATTTGGTTCCAACGAAGAAATCATCGCAGAAACCAATGCGTATTTTGAAGGGTTGGAGAAATCGTACTATACGGAGGGAATCGAAAAGCTAGAAAAGCGATGGACCAAGTGTATTGAGTTAAATGGGCACTACGACTACGTTGAAAAATAAATATTTACTTTTACCAAAAAAAAACTGTTTAATTTTTGCCAGACTTTTCACTCTGCCCTCGTAACTTATAAACGAAAGTATTATTTTTCAATTCAAAAACAAAGACGTAAAATATAAAATAGCGTTAATTATTAATTATTAATTGTGTGGATGCCCGGTTAGAATAGTGCCACTCCATGCCTTACCGTGGATGTCGTAAGAGGCGACTAAGGGAATATAGGCTTGTAGTACTGTTAGGTGATGGCATGCAACCTTTCACTAATACGCTGGTAAACATCTTGACCTATTTGTGCAAAATGTGGTTACTGGATTATCAACTTTTGAACTTGTAGGTAATGCTGTAGCTCTGCCTACCCCACTCTGGGATTACAGGCGTGAAGGTATGTATGTATGCTAATAAACATCGGTATCAACGTTTAGTTTTCATGGCAAAGTAGGTTAGCAGAAAAACAAATACAAACAAATACATCTAGTATTTTGAACGTTTATTTTTTATAAACAAAAAGAAAGACTATAAAAATGTATTGAATGTTTGAATAAATAACTAAAATTTATTAAATAGTGTCAACCTGTGACGTCTGATATAAATATCCATTTTTAAATTACTGAATGACCTTTCCAAAGTGACTAATATTTATTTGGTGTGACAATTAAATTGTTTTTTTTACATATTTGGCATATATTATTTTTCGAATGGAAAATGAGTATGAAGGTTCTATAAAATTATTTAAAATATAAAACTCTTTAAGTACAATTACAGTATAAATATAGGTACAGTTAGCTGCAACATAGTTAAATTTAAAAATAACACAGAGGATAAACGGTATTATTCATTTAATATTCGAATGTATATATTTTTTTGCTACCCTTACCGGGTGCCATGAAAGTTGTACGTTGATACCGATGTTTAGTTATTAATTGTATTTTATTTCTCGGATTTTCCCTTAACGTCAATAAATATGACTAATCTTTCAGATAGATATACAACTTTTTATATTTAAAGATATCAATGCACCTTATAAAGTTTGACTTTTATATGAAAAACGCATGGGTGCTCAACATCTTTGGCCAAGGCTGTGGATGTATTGTTTTGTCTCCATACAACGAAATCGTATCTTTCCTGGGTTAAAGCACGGTTTTTATTATTTATTTATTTATTATTCATTATTCATAATGGGTTTATGGCAACTGCGGTTTATGATTGAGATTTGTTATTTTTAGGTTTATAGATACCCTATTTAAACTTTTATCTACTCTCATATCGTAAAGTTCGAATTATAAACTTCAAAACGAATTTATATTGGCATACTTTATAAACACAATACCGAAATTAAAGAAAAAAAAACACTTTATAACATTATTTCCCTAACAAAATAATGTTATAAAGTATTTTTTTTACCATTACGATACAAGTTAATCAAAAAAGTTAATATCACCAACGAGGTTCCATATCAGTTATTTTTACAGTATCAATTTTTGTAACGTTATGAGTTTAAATTTGGAACAGCTGTCAAAACCCAAGAGGGTCTCTATTCTAGTATTCATCATAGATATTAAAACAGTTATCGATACGAAACGTCAATTCAGTATGTTTTTTTTATATAAACTGCACGAAATTTTATCTCGAGTGACATGAGAATAGGGTCTTCATAAGTTTGTCTATGATTTTTTGCTGCGCAAGTTTGTTTTGCCGCCATTTTTGTCGTCAAGTCGTCGGCTTCTGAACCCATCTTATTCACTTATGATATGTGTGTAGATATAGTAATGTATTCAACTGTACATAATTAGGCCTTAAAACACTCGTGTGATCCCATTATGAAACTCGCTGACGCTCGTTTCATAAAACCACACGTATGTATCAGTTGCATAAACTACTATTACAATGCCTATGAATTTCACTACCGGAGTCATATATGACGTCCGCTTATGACCGCGAAAATTAGAGATACATAATTTCAAACAGTAAGCATTTAATATTAAAAAAAAACAATGTCTACTGGCAAGTGAATAATATTTAGAAAGCCAGCAAGTCTATTTTGACTGAACACCTCACGTCCACTTAACTTCATCCCAATCGATTGTAAAATTAGCCGAGATTTTAGTTATTTAGAGGTAAATTTGACAGAGGCAGTAAAACATAAAAAAAATACTGGCAACAATTTGTCTGTTATCAACGTAATAACTGTTATCATTTCAATGTTTCTCATCAACAATTGTTTATAATAATCATTTTAATTATTAATAAGCAAGGAAATAGTAAACCATGGTGGCGGAGGAAACTTTTAATCAATATCAGTTATCTACGTAAAATTCATCGTTCTTAAATAAAGGAGGACCGAAAAGAACAAGCGATATGTTACCGGAAAGGTTATTCTAAGTTGTAAAACTTTGGCATGGCAGGTAGTCGCAAATCTTTGTGTAAAAAATGTTATCGCCGCATAAAAGTAGTGCGAGTTGAAACGTCCGCCCATCCTTTTTTAGCATCTAGCTCCCTTTTACTGTATGGTTGTACGTAACCTAACTTTTTTTCAAAATCCTTTTACATAGCTAAAAATTTTGTACGCATGTAGACATTTATTAACGCGCAAAAAACCCAATAAAGATAAGTGAAAATAAAACTGTTTAGGTACACGTAATGCGAGGCTGCTTAATCTTACAGTTTGAGCGAGATATAAAATTATTATCATGTTATTTTACCAATAATAGATGCGGGCAAGCAAAATTACACTTAAGTTGATAGTTTCTGTAGTTGCTGAGAAAAACTACAGTGCAATACAGACAGATATATGAGTTCCTCTGTTACTATTTCGCAAAGGAACGCAAATACTTTTTTCCTATCATATGAAACGTCATTGTCTAGGACTCACTTAGTACAGATAAAACACGTACTTTATTACTTTTTACCCGACTGCCGAAGTAGGAGGGTAATGTGTTTATCAGCCTATATATGTATGTATGTATCTCTGTTCCTTTGTGGCACTCTAGAAACTAAACGCGTGGGCCGATTTTGATGATACTTTTGTCAATGGAATGGTCTTATTCTTGCGAGTGTTACAGTAATCAAAATTCAATATGGTGGCAACAAGACGCTTTTTAAATACGTTGAGACTCGGAAAGCGCTCGGTTTGGTTTATTGGCATTAAAAGCATTACATTCGTAGGGCTTTCGTTCAAGCTAATGTGTCTTGTCTGTTTGAGCCACGGGGTCTTAATTTCTCTGATGTTAAGCGGCCAGACGGCTTAACCCTGGTTCCGCGGGCTAGAGGCAGTAGTCTCCTGTGGGATGCAATGTACTTCAGCACTTTTTCTTCCTCGCACCTCATCCACACGATACGGAACGCAAGTGCCGCTGCTGAAGGTGCTGCAAGGCTCAAGCCCAAATAGTCAGAGGTCGAGGGTGTATGAGTCTGTTCTGGTAGCGGTAGACATTGGTGTTCCTTGGTGCGTAGGTAGCATTGCCACCATTGTCATAAAATCACAATTAGTTGACACATGAATAAAAAGTTCAATTTTAGACACTGAGTATGATAAATACTAATGCGAGAGGAGTTTTCAATCATATTTATATTATTTATTAATATTAACACCAATGTTTTATGCTTTCTTTTTAAATATTTGGTTGATAATTTTTTTTTTATAAAAATAAGTATGTTAATATTAATAAATAATATAAATATGATTGAAAACTTCTCTCGCATTAGTATTTATCTTCCTCAGTGTCTAAAATTGAACTTTTATACGTGTTTCAACTAATGAAGAATGTCAGTAGGTACGCCAGATCGCTTGAAACTTTGTTACAGTAAAGCTTATAAATAAACAAACGTACTACTTTTTGTTTCATTCAAATAGACCCAGTAGTTTTGATTCTACGTACGTTTAAAATCTTGGTCAATAATATTAAAGGGCGCGGGCGCCATCTTCCTGGAGTGACGTCATCGCTTAACAGCGATGCGCGCCCTTATATGATTAAGTTCACAGGGCTATATCTTTTTAACCGTAATAAGTAACCAATTGAAATTTTCACAGAATACGTTTTATTTATTATAAACTCTATCGTTTAAAATTATAAATTGAACTATAAATCAAATCCCAAGTGGGGTCCCCATACAACACACACGAAAAAATACCATTATTTTTAGCATTTTTATACGGTTTGTATTTTTATAATGGCTTCTTATTTTAATGCTATTTTAAGCCTAAATTGTATTCTAATTTTCATAGTTTACGAATAAGTAGCAATCTCAAGTAAAACTGCTATAAATATGGGACAAAACAAAACAAAACTTTGAAGTCGTAATATTTCTACGAATTCGTTTTGATGATACTATGGTAGTTATGGTTATCTTTTGTTTTATATTACATACAGTTTAACTAAACTAACTGTCTGTTACTGACCGGCTTTTCTGTTTGTAATGGGACCCCTCTTAGGATTTGATTTATTGATCATTTTATAATTTAAAACGATAGATTTTATAATAAGACGTAGTCGAATTTCAATTGGTTACTTATATTACGGTTAAAAAATTATAGCCCTGTGAACCTACTCAATCATATAAGGGCGCTCACCGCTGTTAAGTGATGACGTCATCATCCGTGAGCGCTCGCCGCCGGGTTCCGAGCGCCGCATTCGAAGTTTAAAATTCAAATTCTCAGAAACTATATGACGTATCGAAATAAAAAATACAGGGTTTTTTTGTTTTTAATGAAGAATACGGTAAGCAAAAGATCTAAACTAACTGACATTTTCTATTGCGATTTTATCACGTTTTTTAATATTAAAAAATTATTAAATAATATTAAATGTAAATATTTTCTTGGGGTTGAATATGAGGCTATTACATATCATTTAAGGTATATTTTACCGAGTCAACCGTATCATATCTGGAGGAGCCTAAACCTGGTCTGTTTTGAAAATGATTTTTTGTATGGCCAAAAGATCAATCGTTCCGATTTTCATGCTTTTAACACCATTTGCAGCTTTTTTTGGCGTACCGCTAGCACTATGCCCGGCATGCTCTTGATCGGTGTTTTACAGAATGCATTTAAACCAGAGCCCTTGCCTCTAGACGATTGATTCGAGAGGTTTCCTGTGATTCGAATAACGCCAAACGCTTTATTTTAATAACAAATAGGTACCCATCAGGTCAACTCAATATAAATCAAGGTTAGAGGCAAAGACAACGGAGCAACACCATAAGGCCGGCATGGTGAGCTATATAAGCTTGACGCTTTCGGCAAGATTGGCGTGCGATTGCACATTACGTAGATACGTGGAAATTCGGGAAAGAGGCCTTTGCTCACCAGTGGGACATTACGAGCTAAAAAGTAATAACAGTAATAATTGGAAAATTGTGATTTTTAGGGTTCCGTTCAACACGGAAAAAACGGAACCCTTATACTTTTATCATGTTCGTCCGTCTGTCCGTATATCACAGGCGTTTTACTCGAAAACTACAACAGGTACAGGTCGATTCACGAGAGTTGGCACGAATGGATTGAATGAGTGAACCAAAGTATACAAGTGTGTAAAATAATAACAGATTTTAGGTTTGAAATTCGAACATCGGTTCAAAGGACGGCACTCACACAGTGATAGGTGACATTACTTTTGTTCGTTCCATTCGTGCCAATTTTAGTGAATGTACCTGTATGTACATTGATGAAATTTGGAGTATAGGTGTCTTGTAGAAGCCGCTACTTAGTTTGGTATTTGAATAAATAAATATTTCTAGGGAGGGCACTCCATACATGAAAAAACAATTTTTCAGTATAATTCTTAAGTTCTTTTAAAACACTAAGGTTTCTTAGCAGTTTTTGATTAAGTGCATATTTTCGGAAATACTCGCTCCGAAAGTTGTATGAATTATGTCCCCCCCCCCTTTATCTTCAAAACCATACGTCTAAAAATATGAAAAAAATTACAAAGGGCTTAATAAATACTTTCAACAAAAAAAACTTCATGATCGGATGTACCGTTTTTGAGTTATAGCTAAAAACTGCGCTTCTAGACCAAAGGTCGTAGGTGCCATGAAGATACGCTCTTTTGCTAGTGCACTTTTTTGTGTTTGTGGTAACGGCTTCGGAACCTTACACTGATCTTGGTCCGACATGCTCTTGCCAGGGTTTTATATGTTATGATCTATGCTACGTCCAACTGTTATTGTTTTCGAGTTTCGTACCTTGATATCCCGAATATCTGACATTAAAACGTACTTGCCGTAAAATTGACCTCTAAACAAAGATATAAAGAGATATTATATTACTTTAACATCGTAAGGACAAAAAATAAAAGACTCAATGTAATCTAAACTACTTGCAAAAGTAATAATGTTGATTTCTTTTGTTTTAGCAAAAATCCCATTAGAAATTAAACTATATATTTTTTACAGTAGGTACGAATTCATTGACACTTATGTTAGTTGGTCCTTAGGAAGTTAAGTCATCATATTACACTTAGCTGCTCATCATATGTCTAGTGTGGAAGCTCCGTCGAGTCTGAAGTTTTTTCTCTTTGGTAGACTTGTATTCGCGTCGACACGGACTATTCCTAAGTTCCAGGATAGTGTTGACTTTGTCAACTATTTCTTTGGCCGTCGCATGGTCAGCTTCGAAGTCGTGGAACTTGTAATTGGGGTTCGGACTGAAGAAATAACCTGTAATAGCATAAAGTCCAAGTTAAAGGCAAATATTTCGTTAATAGTCCAAGTTTGTCATTAGAAATATAATACAGATATAGTGAATAATATGTTTCAATCGGTAAAACTCGGATCTCAACCGGAAGACGACGGGACCCGAAGTGTCAATTAATTATTGTATTAAATGAGTGACACGTTTGTTTTCATTAATATGAAACTTTATTATTTAGTGTCAAATGTGAAAATGAAAATGACAGCATATGGCACTGTATAATATAGAGATGTTATAACCACCCTAAGAAACTTAGAAATTCACTCATAGGTAAGTAGTACTTTTATTGTCATTCTTAAACGAAACTTAAACGAAACACTCTCCTTACGCTAACATAAAATGCAGCAAAATAACGCATACGTATTTTGAAATATTTACAGTAATAAAACTCAGGACGCTACGCACTTAGAACATTACCTACTTATTAAAATATTAATATTACCTATTTCGATCAATATTTTCAACATTTTCCATTTCACAATCCGAGTCACACTCAGACGTGTCATCGTCAGTAATTTCATTGAAGTGAATGACAATACTATCAATATGATCATCCATCGAGTGTTATTGTGAACGATATTCATTTTCACATTTGATAGCATGATCACAACCTTTCTTCCATTCATCCGGGCCAATCAGATTAAATTTTTCTTCAATCAATTTCTTTTTGATACGTAACCTTTTATCTGGGACCATATGATTTCAATTGGGTTGAAGTCGGGATGGCGGTAATCTTAACACTGTGTGTCCATGTTGATGTAAAATATTGTCTATTGAATATTCTACACAGTCTTGTTTATGACGACAAATAATTTCATATGGGTGAATTTCAACAAGCGTCAAACTATCCCAATTTTGGTGGTATTTTTTATTTTGATAGTAGGGTTCACAATTATACTTTTAAGGGACGTCATTAGTAATAATTAAAACAGTGTTAAAACGGCCCTTCATTACACCAAGTGGTTTTTAAAATATAATGATTTTACTAATTATGTACCACCAAAATTGCTATTATCCACCAAAATTACTTTTCTAAGAAACACTCACAATAAATAATAACATATCGGGATAATTAAAATATAATCGTTAGGGAATCTTACTTGTTATTTTTTTAAACCAAAAACGTATATTTCTTAATATAATAAATAATGATTATTTATTGTTTAAATAATTTTGGTGGAATCCAGCAATTTTGTCAATTTTGGTGTCATCGGAATAGCCACCAAAATTGTACCACCAAAAGTAGAAATTGAACTATTCATTTATATTCAAAGCGAATCTTTTAGTATAACACAAATTTAAATTAATACAGTTAAAAAGACACCATAAACATACTTGAAATAACTATCAGACAACAAAACTTTTTGCGAAATAATAACTTACCTAAGTTATCACAATTAAAAAACTGTATTCCACACCACCAAAATTAGATATTTATGTGCTTAGCGGGAAGACGCAGCAAGATGGTACAAATCTTTCATCATCTATCGCTGGAGTGGAACTGAACGAACAACTGATGTCATATTTGTTTGTTAAATCACTTTCCGTTCGATCATAAACTCAATTTCAATATTCACCACCGAAATTGACTATTTCGCTTGGACAGTTTTATTTACACTGCTCCCAGTTTCCTTTTATTTGCAAATGCAATAATTGTAATATTTTAAAATACCTTAACTAATAGGGAATACAGATAACTAAAATATAAATCTAGTTGAGGCTTAAGATCTTTGTACCACGGTATATCAGTATATGCGACAAGTACAGGACACGACACCAAAATTGATTTTGGATTGAAGATATTTTTTTACGATAAATATGATAAGTTAATAATATTTTTAACCTTGGCTCAACATAGTACTTTGTGTAAGATTATCTAGAAAATAAATAGTTTTCCAATGCATGTACTTTACACCCCAATTATCACGTCCGCTGCTCAAAAATGTGGTTTAGGATAATTACCCATATAGTTGTACCTTAGTTAATGATGGATCAAAGGGAATATTATATTTTTCTAACCAGTTTATCATTAGCGGCTTTGCTGTATTAGAGTTGGGTGGGCGTTCCACAGATTTATTGTCATAAGCTGCATTATTCACTACTAATACAGAATTTGGAGACAAGTTGGGAATAAGTTGATTTTGTAAACCTTTTTCATAATTTACATTATTCATGGCATCGTGATAATCACCGGTCTTATCAGTAGACTTGTACATAAGCAGACACCCGGAACAAATCCTTTGGCACTACCTCCATTTACTATATAATAAGAGTAATTAGACGTTTTCCTTTTGAAATTAACTATTTCACTCCTTTATCCGTGGAATCCGCCCAGTATTTTCCTGTTAAATGTGATGTATGAACATATGTATCGTCCGTGTACACAATATCCTTTCAGATCTATACTTTCTTAAGTCCAGAATCAGATAATTTACTCTTTTTAGTCTTACGTGATCCTTTTCCATCAGCATTCTTCTATTGTTTGTAGTTATCTTGAATCGAAAACCCATTTGGCGAAGTATCTTTCTTAATGTAAAATCACAGCCTTTAAAATTAATCGTTTCCATCAAATTGGACTTTAGGGCCGGGATCGTAGGAACTAGTTTATAAATCAGATGGAAATTATAAACCATAAGTCGTATTACTGCGTAATCAAAGTCATCAAGATCTAGGCAGATTTTTTTTGCGTGGTCTACCTAACTTAACATTATTTGGATTCGAATTTTTATTGTTCTTGTTATCTTCTTCCTTGTTTATTAGTTTTCTTATTGTTGGCCGAGAAATGCCCGTTGCATCTGAAATTCGTTGTTGAACTTTGCCAAAATATTGAGAATCATTGCTATTTCCGATTTTGCTATTTTGTGATAAAAAATACAGGTATATGTTAAATATATGATGATAATCAAAATGGTTTTCGTAAGGAACGGTTATCTGCTATTTACAAATTCACATGTGATATTCTAAAAATAATAAATAATCGTAAGTATGGTGTAGCTATGTTACTGGGCATGAGCAAGGCTAATGACAGAGTTTCCCATAAAGTACTCTTACTAAAATTGGAAGGAATAGGAGTGCGCGGTATTCCTAATAAATGGTTTAAATCTTACTTAGAGCACCGCCAACAATTTGTAGACATAGAATATCACGGACGCGGCGACAGACGATCGCGTCTGTTAAAATTATGATTGTCTATTTATGACGGAGGCGATCGTACGTCGCAGCATACTTTCGGCTACGATTGCGTGTCGCGGAAGACGCCCGCGGTCAAGTTCCTGTGCGCGGCTTGGTAATATAGACTTTAAATACTGTGAATATGATTGAATAGCGTTTAAAGACCATACAATTCTTTCCGTTCCGATCCGTTGCGGGCCGTTTGGTGGAAATAGTGCTTAAAGGTTCAATCCCTCAAGGTAGCGAATTGGGTTGTTTACTATTTGTCTCTCACCACAATAATAAATAAAAATAGTAGGTATTCTCTATGCAGATGACATAACTATAGTTTTTGATTGTAACAATACTCATGAGTTGAAAGAACAAGTAAAATCTACCCTTACACAAATAACTGACTGGCTATATGACCACAATTTAAAACTAAACCATTCAAAAACATAAATAATCCAAATCATACCTCGTCAAAAAACGCCCATACAAACCAGCATAATACATAATGACAATGCAATAGAATCAGTTTCATCGTGTAGCTTGTTAGGAATAGAAATAGACTCCGAAATTAATTGGACAGCGCACGTTGATAAAATCTTGAACAAAATATCTAGATTCACATACGCTCTGTATGAATTAAAAAGATGTACTGATTTAAAAACTGCAAATACAGCATATTATGCGTACGCACACGCGTGGCTCAGTTACGGCGTCGTCGTGTGGGGCAGAAGCGCGCACGCAGGGAGGTTGTTCACTCTCCAGAAGAAATGCATTAGGGTTTTAGTAATTATTGCTTCAACGGATACACGTAGACCACGTTTTACTTCCTTAAATATATTGACATTGACATCCATATACATCTATGAAATCTGTAGACTTGTGAGAACAAATGAGTTGATAAATATCAAACTCCAATATGTCCTTGAAGTTTGGTATACGAATTTAAAACTTAATTTGTTCGAATGAAGTTTTAAATTCGATTACCAAATTTCAAGGACATATCGGAGTTTGATATTTATCAACTCAAATAAAGATCAATTTGGACAGGATAGAGATAATAATAATAGCAGTAGGCAGTTCAACCTTAGAAAACGTAACAAATTAGTTAGTTCTTTCACTAATCTTGAAATAGATTCGGAACACAACATATGGCTGTGACAATATATAATAATAAGTTACCTCTAACAATTAACAATTTTTTGAAAGACTCAGTATTTAATGTTAAGCTGAAAACATTTTTAATTTCTAAATGTTTTTAACGGGTTCCCTCTATGTCGCCGAAGCTTTTTACGCCGCATGTATAGTTACACCGAATTTTGGTTTCGCATAATTTTTCTCCAGCTTAAACGGAAAATATTTTTTAAAATGATTTGTGTAATCCTGGTAGAATAGAGAAGGTTAGGTTAGGTTTATTTTATAACTTTTCAAAAAGGTCAAAGTCATCAGCAGAATAACAATTATCGGACAAATTATGATTATGCGTAAACAAGGGGAACCGTTTCAATACTTTGACATTGAATGAATGAATATGAATAATAATATCTATGTATTTGTAACTCGATAACATAAAAGTATGCTAATATTGGTAAATTTAAAATATATTATTGTAATTTAATTAGGTAATTTAGTTAAGCAGAGTAATTGCAGTGCCATTACAGGGTTTATTATATATAGTTGATCCATGTAATAGTATTTAAGATCTTGGTAACGACAACATAAGGCAATCAAATATATGACTATGACTATGACTATCACTATAATTTCCTGGACTGGAGGACCTAAGCGTTTTCTTCTATTTTGAGGTTTCGGCATGATAATACAAACCTTATATATGTAAACCGTAGATATAACCAAAACTACAGCGAATATTTGAATTGCGTAATAGCCAGGGATCGGATATTCGGATAGATATTTACCTAAACTTTGGCGGCGGCGTTGTTGTTCAGTTGTATGGAAGCGGACTCAAATTTAGTTTTTTAATTAAATTTCAGTGATTTACTTAAATTAAACAAACAAATTACGCCAACATAAATTCATATTTAAGTATTTCCATTAACAATTTGAAGTTATTTTCCATATATAAATATACTAATGTTATTTAACTTACTTGTAACTCATTAAACTAACGCAGTTTCAAGAGCTAATTGACGTAAAGTTTAATTCTAAGTGTAAAGTAATAAATTAAACGTTTTATACAACACACGAATCCCGTAACTTATATTATTAAAATAATAATTTTAAGAAGCCGACGCCATACTTGCTTAACTTTTTCCAGGATTTTGACAACTTTAGGTAAATATCTATCCGAATATCCGATCCCTGGTAATAGCCACTCTATATGTATAAACAGGGTGACTCAGAAACCGACGTCAACCCTCCTAGGGCTGATAGAGCAGCTAAAAAGCTATCGATGTCACCTCTATGTATGTTCAGCGATTTTTACTAGTTTCGGAGATATTGATCATTTAAATCTTAATATTTGTAATTTTCCCTTATAGCCGAGTCTATAACGACATCATAGATCGCAAACGCGCATGTAACTACGATTTGTTTATGTTGTTAGGTCCCTTGAGAGTAGTTAATACCCAAGTTTACAACTTTGAAAACCCTGTGCTACCCCCATGGTGCTAGAAAAGCTGCGAAATTTCAGCACTTGGATCAGTTTTTTCGAAAAAAATACCCTAAGGAAGCGTTTTTCAAGAATCTTTGGGTATACTTTAATAAAGATAACTAAATTTGCCACAATTTGGCGTAACCTGAGCTCACTATGTCCATTGGTTGCGGAGATACAGCAAGTCGAAGATGGGCAATGTGCGCAGAGCCCGCTCCTCAGACCCTGCTTAAAATGGTGACTTGCAAATGCAAAAAGAGGTTGCTTAGGGTCGTGCACTTGCAGACAGGCTGGGCTCAGGTGCTCTATCCTATTTTCCTTATGCCACGGGTGAAATTGCAACAACGCCATCCCTACCGTCCTGGACGAGGAGGACGAGGATGTGGACGACCCAACACCATGAGCCAGCCCGCCTCCACTCCAGAAAACATTATGCCTCTTCCCCCACCCTCCCTGTGTTTTTTTATGTTTACGTTTATTTGTTTTGAAACCATATGTTAAATCTAAAATGTCAAATTTACACTTTTTGGTTTTCTTTAAGAAATACATTCATACATTATTCAGAACAATGTTTTTATCATTTAACCAAAATCAGATATTTTTATAGTTTTTATATTTTTGAGAAAACTATGAAAGCTAGAGGCACTACTTTGGTATTAAATTGAAGCTAGTCAAATTGTACACTAATTCTTATCTCAACTTTTATTCTAGGATCATTAGTTTAGCCAGTACGTAACTTGGAAAATGACCATAACACGAAATTTTAATTTAGTTGAAAAAAAAGTCAGTCTTTGACTAGCTGTATCTCCGCAACTAATAGTCTTACAGTACTCAAATTAGGCTTAAATTGTAGCCAATTTAGTACGCTTTATTAAAGTATAGAACAAAGATACTCGAAAAATGCTTCCTTTATATAATTCTAAAAAACTGAAACAAGTGCCTTAAATTTTGGCAGTTAACGAAACAACGTGGAAGTATGTTGATTTCTTTAGTGTATGTTTATTTGAAGCCACAATTATACATCTAAAATGGGAAATTCACATTTTTGCATTTTTTTTTTATAGATAATCGTCCCAAAATTGTTCAGTATAATGTTTTTATTATTTAGCCAAAATCCGATATTTTACTATTTTATTTTTATTTTGAATGAAACTATGAGGCCTAGAGGCACCATTTTGGTATTAAATTGAGGCTAATTCAATTCCCTACAAATTCTTTTGACATGACTTTTACCTAGGAGCATTATTTCAGCCGGTATGTATCTTCGAAATAATACTACCAACACCTTTTCACTTATTGAAGAAAATTGCCCATCTTTGACTTACTGTTTCTCCGCAACCAATAAACATAATGTGCTTAAATTACGCTCAAATTGTAGCAAATTTAGTTATCTTTATTAAAGTATTCACAAATATACTTGGAAAATACTTCATTAGAGAAGTTCTTTCGAAAAAACTGAAACAAGTGCCAAAAATTCGCAGTTTTTCGAGCACCATCGGGGTAGCACAGGCATTTCAGGGTTGCAAACTTGGATGTTAAATACTCACAACGGACCTAAAAACATATAAGCAAATCGTAGTTACATGCGGGTTTGCGATGTTAGCCTTTTTTGTGTTGCTATTATGTCCATGTCACGAAAAATCATTAATTTTACGTTTTATTTCATAAGTTTTTCAGTGGTATCTTGCATAATTAGAATCATTACGAATCAGCGAAGTTTTTAAACCTACTCGTATTTTTTATTTATATTTTTTTTTTAGTAATCACGGAAAGTTGTTTTCTCCATACTAGGTGTCCCAGTGTTTGCTTTTCACTTTATATGAAAAAACAACTTAAGAAAATTACAAAAATGACGATTAAAATGATCAATATCTCCGAAACTAGTAAAAATCGCTGAACATACATAGGGGTTCGATAGCTTTTTAGCTGCTCTATCTGCCCTAGGCGAGTTGACGTCGGTTTCTGGGACACTCTGTATATTGGCTGCTGAATGCGACCTACCCCTACGGTGGTATGATGGGTACTAAAGATAATTGAGAGGGCACGATAAATACGAACTTTTCCGACAAAAAACGATGGAAACTAATTATGCACTACATCTGTACCCTCACCTGTTATTTGAAGAGGACAAAGATTGTATGTTAGATAATATTATTAATTGATAAATCGCAAATGGGTTACCTAGCTAAATCGCGTGCCGAATCCGATGCTATTAAATAATATTAATTATTTTTTGGATCACCTTTCCCGATTTCTTTCACTACTTACCCTCAGCACAGGCAGCTCAGTTATGCTGAGGGTAAAGTAGGCAATCAATATTTCTCCAATTGCTTGAGTCACCAGCTAAGTCTCAGCTCACACTCGATCCTTATGAATAAAAACAGCATCGTTACGCTATTTAAATAGGCACCCCATTTGCTTATTATCAATCTTTATTTATCCCACAGATATAAATACTCATAGATAACGTAAACACCTCAATCTGTATGAAAACCAACCGTGTCACTTTTTGCTAACAACCGGGTCACACCAAGAGAACAGAATTTTCCGTTTTCCGTACAAAATCGATTCAAAGTCGTTGCATTTTTGGGCTATTGCAGTTTATTATCAATTTATCACGCAACGAGGCATTTTCTTAATTTTCACGGCCGACCGGCTGCAACAATAGGCGCGCGGAACGTCAGTAGCGACGGCCAACCCCGACGCTTGGTCGGGGTTTAAGTTCGGATTCGGACACACGAAGTAGATGCATTTGCTTTATAAGCTTGATATCGTGTTGACAGATCGATCTCAACGCGCCGGGCAGTGCTCGTCCACGTCACCATCCCGCATGACGAGAACCTCGTGAAGCCTGAGAAGGACAAACTCAGCAAGTACCTTGAATTGGCTCACGAGGTGACCGCCATGTGGGATGTTGAATGGTTGACTCGACGATCATTGCCCTATAGTTACTTCGTCAAACGGTCTTATAGCGAAGCGAGTCTCGACCAAAACCTCAACAGACTCTCACTAGATGGCTGGATCAAGGGCCAGATACAGAAGGCAGTACTCCTCGACACGGCACGCATTGTGCGGAGGTTCCTCTCTCTGCAGCCCTAACCACCGGCAGCTGGAGCCCTGCCCCGCTGCCGGCGGCACTCGTAGGTTAGGATTTTATAACGTTTATTTTTTGAATTAATATTGTTATTTTACTTTTATATTTGAATATTATTTATAAAAACCCAAATTTACCAAAAATTAAATAAATATCTGAATTATAATAGGTTCGAAAATGGCACCGTTGATATAGATAATAGGAGGTAATTGATTGTTAGAAAAGAGACGCACCTTACAAAAATAAAAATTACATCGACAGCTAATTTTACGAACAAACTTTGTATCCATAAGTCTCGATGCTCCGTGGCCCTAGACAAGATGGATTCGGCGAACGTTATCGTTTTTGACAGTTTTATGATAATTGTTTGTGTTAGCGTTATCTTATCTAGGGCTAGTATGTTTTACATAAAGTATAGTTAAGACCACTTTGGTGAAAATAGAGCATTTTGGAGTTTACTTACTAGCGTTACGATCGTAGGGGCACTGGTCGGCGTTGTAGCCAATTCTGAAGATGCACTTACATCCTTTAGCCTCTAGCATTTGACACCATGCAATTGTGTCTATGTTGTGCCGAAAAAATTTGGCTTTCCACTGAAAAAAAAACGTTCAAAAGTAAATCGGACTTGAGCTCGTCAAAACTACATTTGGAATATACCACTATGTCCAGCACAGCAGTGGACGCCATTCGGCTGACGTGTTGATGGTGTTAATGAAGCCCCTTTCGTATGATACTCCACTCAAACTTTAAAACTTTAACTATCCCCAATAAATATGTTTAGATTATATTTTCTTACAATAAAGTTTAGTAAGCGGTACAGTCATAAGCATTAATATCTACACAGCCATAACGTCAAATATGTGTACCAATACATGGACTTTTTTGTCAGTTAATTTGCCACGCGTGTAGATATTTTGAACGTATTGGGAACGTGCATATGTTTATGATAAGACTCCTACTACCAATACATATATTATTGTATGTATAAATATAGATTAAAGTACTTCCAAATTTTAAATTGATCGCATTAATGGTTCATAGAGCGTCGGTGGCCTAGTGGCTTAGTGGTTGACTCGTGATCGTAAGGTACCGAGTTCGAACTCCCGCGGTCACCATGTACTAATGAGTTTTTCTAACTCAAGTACATTAGCCGAAACTCTTACGGTAAAGGAAAAACATCGTGAGGAAAACTGCACATTCCAACAGCTGAGTGTGTAAGAGGGCAATATAGACCGATAGCGCTAGGTTTTGTGGGTACAAAAATATTAAAAAAAAATGTGTTTCTCATTTACACTGGCCCGCAAAACTAAGTATCACACTTTTAATACTAGCTAGTATTAAAAGTGTGATACTTAGTTTTTCGGAACAGTGTAGTTTCCGGAACATTTTCCCAATCTAATACATTAGTTGTTGTCATCCTAGGTGCTTGCTTAGGTAGAAATTAAGGTATTTGTCTTTTCGATCAGCATTGGACGAAAAAACCATCTGAGATGAAAATTTTACTTTCATAATAATACGAAGTAGTAACCAAAGTACATAGGTATTTTGGTCCAGCCCACTTCCGCTTCCTTAGAGTGATTACTTTGGCTATATCGGTGAGACTTGTTCGTCTCCGGATCTCCGTATTTGGGACTCTGTCGCGGAGAGAGAGGCCCAACATCGCCCGTTCCATCGCAATTTGCGTGACTTGCAGCTTGTTAATCACCTTCTGCGTGTGCGTCCAAGTTTCGGCTCCATATACCAGGACGGGGAGACACACAGTTCGAAGCATCTGCGCTTGGAATTCAGAGGTACGAGTATGTGCACTTTAAGCACGTCGGACAATCTATCGAAAGCCGCCCAGCCTAAGCGGATTCGGCGCTGGACTTCCAGGTCTTGTCCACTTTTTCCTAGGCTCAGCATTTGACTGAGGTAGACATACTCTTCCACCCTCTTCAGCACCTGCCCATGTACTGTAATGTAGAGAATGCCATTAGGCCTTAGGTCCGCCGTCTGTACTTATTTTTTTGCAATAAAGATTAAAATAAATAATGTGGGTGGCATCGGTGTTCTTGCACATTATCTTTGTTTTTGCCATGTTAATTTTAAGACCCACCATTATAGATACGTCGTACAGTTCAGCGCCCATGGTTTCCATATCTCCCAGGCTCTCTTCGAAGAGTATGATGTCATCAGGTCATCGTACGTGTGTGAATTGTTTGCCGTTGAAGTTGATGCCTCTATTTGACCAATCGAGAAGCCCAAAAACATCCACTAGGCAAGAGGTACACAATTTAGGGGAAATGGTGTCCCCCTGCCTCACACCCCTCTTCACCGGAACTGGGTTCGTCAGCTCGTGTAACCAAACTTGCAGAGTAGCCGAGGAATACCAATGTGAATACCATAATTCAACAAACGGTAAGAAGTGCTCTTACTCGACCTTTAACTGCTATTTTGATGTTTTGAAGCGACTGTTTAGCCTTTTGATGTCACGAAGCGAATACCTTTACATTTTTTTGGTATTTTTTAAGAACTAAATTGTAAGTAATAATTTTACTTAACAACTGATGGAAGGCAGCCATATATAAAATGGTTTGACATACTTACAGACAAAAAATCTATGATGTTAAATTATTCTATATTCTCATTCTACCATTTTCCGGCATTTCCTCGAGTTTATTTACTGTAAATTGATTACATTTATGTCACTATATTCCGAAGACGTTTAAACTGATTGGGGTTCATTTTTAGGGTTCCCTACCAAAATGGTAAAAAAGGAACCCTTATGGTGAGACTTCGGTGTCTGTCTATCTGTCAGTCTGTATGTCACAGCAGTTTTTCTTTGAAACTACAAAAGCTAACTTGACAAAATCAAAATATATTTATTAAGTAAATTGGCCACATGAGGGCTCTTTTACACGTCAGTAATATGGAGTGAATCTACTAGTGCTTCGGACAAGACCATCATTGCGGAGAAGAAGCGGCGCAAGAAACTCCAGTAGAAGGTCATTTATATGGTATTTTCCGGTGACCTAGAACTTTGAAATTTGAATGTAATACCGTCTTATACCACAGGTATAGGGAAAAATCTACATTTCTAGATAAATCACAATAAAACAGGGTCTCTATGCAAGGAACGGCGGTCCAAATTGAATTAACCGTGTCATGTGGGTATCTTATGAAAGGGCTTCATTGGCACAAGCTTAAACAGATTTTTAATTATTATATATGACAAAAATTTAAAAAAGCCTTGGTACGTCCCTACCTAATAATTTTTGTTTATGTAGCACTTACCTAACAGTTTGCACTGTGATGCGTAGCGAACTTGCTTATTGAATTTAAAATTTTGTAATAAACATTATCCTTAATAGGTACCTACTTACTTAAGTGTTTTGTACCTAGTAGTATTCAACATATATTACAGTCGAGTTCATAAATATGTATACACTTTAGTACCTTGCCTATTTAATGTCATGTTTAAACTGCTATGTATGAATTGTCACAGCGATTAAAGTGACAAGTGACAAGGTACTAAAGTGTATACATATTTATATAAAAAAAGATAAAAGATAAAAGAAATTTATTCAGTAAGTAGGCTGCACGGGCACTTTTACACGTCAAGAATCTACCAACGCTTCCAAAGAGAAGACCACTGCCGAGAAGAAACGCCGCAAGAAACTCAGCAGTCAGTCATTTTTTAAACATATTTCTTATTACAATGGTACTACTTAGTCTAGCATTATATAAAGCTATAAATATTAAATTAAATATAGTATCAAATAACATGCGTAGTTAAGCAGGAAAACATGCCAATTAAGAATCTTACGGGAGAGATAGAGAGAAAAAAAAAACACATACTTATGTGTATATAAGATGGTGCGAGACGACCACATAAAAGTTTCGATATGTTTTCCTACATCAAAGGTGTATGAACTCGACTGTACATATTATATTTCAATAACTACAAATGTTAATACAGCCCTAGATTCAATTGCTTTGTATGTTATGTATACCTACCTAGTATCGCATCACAACGAAATATGACACACTCGGCCTACGTATGACCCAACGCAACATACGCTCTCGTGATTACGTGATTTATAGCCAAAAATGTACAAAAAAATACCGAATCTCGGAAGTTTATGGGTCAAAAAATCTGAAAAGTTAATGAAAGATAATTATTAATGCCGTGTGGTTGTCGGCTTAGAATTGTGCCACTCAATGTCTTCCCGTGGAAGTCGTAAGAGGCGACTAAGGGAATAAAGGTTTGTAGTATTCTTAGGCGATGGGCTTGCAACCTGTCACTAATGTACAGTCACCCAATAAAAATGTTGAGTATACTTAGAACCTTGTCATTGTGTCTGTCATTGTTATTGTCATACTTGTCATTTGATGTTCAGTTTGAAGCTTATTATGACAGCGCACTAAAGTGCTTAACATTTTCGTTGGGGTACTCTGGTAAACATCTTGCCTGTTTGTGCAAAATGTGGTTACATAATCAACAACAAGTTTTTAGAGTTGTTGGTAATTATGTAGCTCTGCCTACCCCACTCTGGGAATGAAGGCGTGGAGGTATGTATGTATGTATGTATGTATGTATGTATGTATGTATGTATGTATGTATATTATATTAGAACCAGGGACCGGAAAACCAGTTCCTTTGCTTAAGCCGTTCGAACGGCTTACCCGTTCATACGGTAAGCCAATCGTTTCGGTAACCTCTTCATGGGCTCACCCAACGATTAGGTAGCCCTATTAAGCCGGGATACCCTAACCGTAACCCTTTGGTAACCGCTTACCGAATGTTGTTGGATTTGGTATTTGTTTCATTAAGCGCTTACCGTTCGGGTTAGGGTAACCTCTTCGCTCCCTTCCCGCGCGCGCCCCTATTTTTACGTGTATTGGCTACAGATAGACAATAAAACTGGGAAAAGATACATACAGTGGCCCGTTTCACAAAGCTACAAGTTACAAATTACAAGCGGAAGTCTGTTTCTAACTCCTTTTGCTAGAAAGAGAGTTCCGCTTGTAATTTGTAACTTTAAGTTTCCTGAAACGGGCCACAGGTCGTGTTGTTGTAATATTAGTGGGGCCTATCTATTACGTCTTCATTTTAATTGATAATATGGTAAGTAATTGTTATGAATAATTTAAAGCTAGTTATTTTTCTCGCTCGGTGTACTATTATTATGTGTGTGCTCTCCGACAACGAATCCGTTATCAAAATAAAAATAAATAAAAACGTGTGCGTCTCGGGACGCCCGACAGAAATGATAACTAATCTAAATCTGTGGGTTAGAGTGAGAGAGGAAAAGCCTGCCTGCCGCTGCCTTATGCGTGAGAGAAAGGGAAGCCAGACAGACTGGCGCCGTAACACGTTATGTAACGAATCGGTTTGCCCTACCATAAGAAGTTATCACTTAAAAAGATCAAAATAGCGGCAACTTTTTAAAATCTGCTTACGTGTTCGCATTTGTAGTCCAAAGGAGCCCTCAGATATCGATTTTCAAGACAATCGCACCAGTAACAACTAACTTAAACTAATCACTTTCAAAAACGGTGATAGTTTTAGGTTATATGCTCACTGTCAACAGTATTTATGCTTAGAAACGCAATACAGGGTGACGTCGGCAGGCAAGATCAAATACCGTTTACCATTTTCGTGCATAAGTACTTGTAAGTTACGATTGGCCTAGCGGCTGAGAGCTACCTCTCAGCCGCTAGTCTATGACGCCATGGTGCCGCGGTTCAAATCCCACCCGATTCCAGTATCTCTTTGTATTTTAAAAATTGTTTAAAAATTAGTACTTCCCCTGCCGTATGCGTGAGAGAAAGGGAAGTTAGACAGGCTGTCTAATAACGCGCGTTACGTAACGAAATGGTTTACCCTCCGTAAAGAAGTTATCACTTCAAAAAAGTAGCCGCCATCTTGAACTTTTTAATTATTCGACGGATTCCTTCCGAAATCGATATCTTGGGATCTGTGTGATCTCCGACAAAGAATCCGGTCAAAGAATAAAACAACTCGCCGCCATCTTGAACTTTTTAATTATTCGACTGATTGCTACCAAAATCCATTGACAGAATGAAAAAAATAGACGCCATCTTGAACTTTTCAATTATTGGACTGATTTCTTTGAAAATCGATATCTGGGGATCTGTGTGGTCTCCGACCACAAATCCGTTGACACAATAACATAAATAACCGCCACAGAATGAGAGAAAGTAGCCGTTATCTTGAACTGTTTAGTTATTCGACTGATTTACTTCCAAAATCTATACTTGGGGACCTGTTTGGTCTCCAACAACAAATCCTTGGACAGAATGAGAAAAAGAATCCGCCATCTTGAACTTTCAAGTTATTCGACTGATTGCTTCCAAAATCTATCTGAGGATATTTATGGTCTCCAACAAGGAATCGGTTGAAAGAAAGAGAAAAAGTAGCCCCCATTTTGAACTTTTTAGTTATTCCACTGATTGCTTCCAAAATCGATATTTAGGGATATTAATGGTCCCAAACAAGGAATCCGTTGACAGAATGAGAAAAAGTAGCCACCATCTTGAATTTTGTTACTTTTTCGACTGATTGCTTCCAAAATCGATATCAGTGGTCTGGAACTGTGTGGTCTCCGACAGTGAATCCTTTGACAGAGTGGAACTTTTTCTCATTCTGTCAACAGACTCGTTGTTGGAGGCCACACAGATCGTAGTGCTAGCAATACGCCCAAAAAAGCTGCAAATGGTGTTAAAAGCATGAAAATCGGAACGATTGATCTTTAGGCCATACGAATCAATTTGACCCGTAGCACGAAAAAAAACAAAAAAGGGTAGGAGTTATGACGTCATTTTTTTAGTACGGGGAAAAAAAATGTTGTTCTTAAACCTATCGTATGTGGTATCGAATGAAAGGGGTTACTAAGCCGATTCTAAAAATATATCACATCATTATATTTCAATCCCTTGTTTTAAAATAATTTTCAAAACATACCAAGTTTGGGCTCCTCCAGATATGATACGGTTGAATCATGATTAGTAAAATATACCTACAATGATATGTAATAGCCTCATATCCAACCTTAAAAAAGTAAACCAGGACCAAGGCGAGGATGACAGCGCCGTCAGATCACAACTGTGACGTACTTTTTTTTCTTTTTACTATATATACCACTAATAATTTTGTGATTTTTTTTCAAATTTGAATTTTTCTTATTATCTTGGGGTTGACGCTAAAATTCAACAGTTTTTAATTTAAAAATTAAATTATAATTCATTCTAGTGTCACTGAGAATAATCATTGAGTCGTAAATAAGTCACGTGGATGTCGCAATACTTGCAATATCTGGTGCGTGTCACAACCGGCACGCGTACTCATCGTCGTCGAGAAAGTCAAGGTAACGGTTTTTTTGCAAATTTGTGACCCTCCCACCCCCTTGCTTTACGCTTAAATCGTCAGATTATTGTAATATATACTTTTTTGCATGTAATTAACCTACCTTACCTTAATCTGACGCGCTCGAGTATTTCAAGTTATCGTTTTTTTTTCTATTCTGATTGGCTATCCTGGACGCACGTTCCAGGTAAAGAGCTCATATATGCTGGAGGTACTCAACAGGGTACAAGGATGGCCCCTTATGTTAATCTGCCGCGCTCGAGCAAATCCCGAAATCCCCTCTTGGGCTCCCCTACTATAAGGTTTGCAGTTCGCTGAGCTATATCAGTTACTTTAGTTCTCCTGCGGATCTCCTCATTCCTGATTCGATCTCGCAAATAGACACCCAGCATAGCTCTTTCCATCGCCCTATGAGTGACCTTGAGCCTTCTTATGAGGCCCATTGTGAGCGACCATGTCATCACTAGCAATACACACTGATCGTAGACTCTTGCCTTGAGGCACTGCGGTATTTGGGACAAGATGGCCGTTGGAGCGAGAAGGTTCTAGAGTGGCGACCGTGAACCGGAAGACGAAGTGTCGGCAGGCCTTCCACAAGGTGGATCGACGATCTGATAAAGGTCGCGGGAAACAGCTGGATGACAGCAGTAGAGGACCGATCGTCGTGGAAAACCTTGGGGAAGGCCTTTGTCCAGCAGTGGACATCTTGCGGCTGATAATGATGATGATGATCAGGGACCGGACCCGCTTACCGTAACCCGGGGTTTTTATAGCGCTGATTTTTATAAACCCGCACATTTCGGTAAGCGCTTAATCGCTTCACACATAAACGGATAATCCATTCGATTGAGTTAATTTGACTTACCGCTTACCGGTATCAAAACCTCCGAATGGGTTACCGCTTAAATTACCTTTAAGCAATTTTAGTTCTTAGACAAACCATGTGCGACATATTATTGGAGCGTTTATAGAAACCTAAACTCGGGCGGCGCGCGCGCTTCAAAGGTGAGTACAGGCAGTGGCACGAGCCGCTCGTGGCGACATTTGTCAAAGCTTTATGAATTGCCGCCGCCGCAGCGCGCCGTCATTTAAAAGTAAACCTTGATTCTACAATTTTAAAGCATATTTTTGCAAATATGTTAGGTCCTTGTGATCAATTTTTGGCGTGAACTACCTTTTGTTTGCCTATTTATTTGTTTATTGCACGCATATTACTCGTCACTTTCTTAGTGATTTGCAAACGTTGCGCATCTACATAGACTAGTAAGTGAAAGTTAATTTGATGAGCTAAGATGAGAGTGTTTCTATTAACTGTTATTGTTATTTAAAATAAGTATAAGTATAGTTTAAAATACCGGCTTTAGGGTGCGGCTCCACTGAGGCGGAGACGAGAGGAGCGGAGCGGAGCTGTGCCAATATTAACCAATAGAAGGCGCATGCGGTCACGTCGAGCGCGCTTTGCGCACGTTATTTCATATTCTATTGGTTAATATTGGCACAGCTCCGCCCCGCTCCGCTCGTCTCCGCCTCAGTGGACCCGCACCCTTAGTATGCCTAAACAAAAAAAAGACTCAGCTAATCGGTATTTTGAATATGACGTGGCATCAAATATGTAATAATAAAGTAAAATTCAGGTACCTTTTCCCATTTTCTCAATAGCTTTCGCCTGGTTATCGCTATCACGCTGGCACTCGCAACTGAGAGTATATTTTTCACTCGTGTGTCATAGAAAGATTGCCGATCGCTATTAAGAAAATGGTAGCGCTGTACCTACACAGTATTGTATCAATAGAAAAGCAGTTAAGCTTACTTTTCAAGATAAAAACATTAAAAACCTATTCTGCAACAAAAAGTTTTTGTTTATGTATCTCAGCTAGTTGGTGCCAAATCGATATCTGGTGTGGTCTGCGACAACGAATCCGTGAACAGATTGAGAAAAATAAGCCGCCATCTTGAACTGTTTAGTTATTCGACGGATTGCTTCCGAAATTGATATCTGGGGATCTGTGTGATCTCCGACATCGATCTCTTAACAGAATAAGAAAAAGTAGCCGTCATCTTAAACTTATTAATTATTCGATTGATTGCTTCCAAAATCGATATCTGTTTCAAACAACGAATCCGTTGACAGAATGAGAAAAAGTAGCCGAAATTTTGAACTTTACAGTTAGTCGACTGATTGCTTCCAAAATTGATATCTGGGGTTATTTATGGTCTCCAACATGGAATCCATTGACAGAATGAGAAAAAGTACGTAGCCGCCATTTTGAACTTTTTATTTAGTAGATTGATTGCTTCCAAAATTGATATCTAGGGATATTTATGGTCTCCAACAAGGAATCCGTTGACAGAATGAGAAAAAGAAGCCGCCATTTTGTACTTTTTAGTTACTCGACTGATTGCTTCCAAAATTGATATCTGGGGATATTTATGGTCTCTAACATGGAATCAGTTAACATAATGAGAAAAAGTAGCCTCCATCTTGAACTTATTAATTATTCGACTGATTGTTTCCAAAATCGATATCTAGCGGTCTGTGTGGTCTCTAACTACGAATCCGTTAACAGAATAAAAAAGTTGCCGACATCTTGAACTTATTAATTATTCGACTGATTGCTTCAAAAACCAATATCTAGCGATAGTGCTAACGGTACACCCCGAAATTCAGTAAAAAGCTGCAAATGGTGTTAAAAGCATAAAAATCGGAACGATTGATCTTTAGGACATAAGAATCAATTTGACCCGTCTCACAGGAAAAAATAAAAATGGAGAGGAGTTATGACGTCATCTTTTTTTTGAGTGGGAAAATAATAATTGGCCTGACTCCTATCTAAAGGGCTTACTCAGCCGATTCTAAAAATATATATCACATCATTATACAGGGTGGAAAGTTCAGATGGGTCTTTAAGGGCAGCTACCAGATCCCTTGCTGCCACGCGAAAATGATCTTAGGAGACCTTTCCCAACTTTTTGAGTGATGACAATCGACATTCATAGATTTTTGATAAAATGTACAGTCAGCGAGAAAATCGTCAGACTTAAGTAATTTTTTTTAATGCCAGTCTATCCCATTCCCATAAAGGATTAAAACACTCTTTCAGACCAACTGAGGTTAGAGTACTAGAACACCCACAAATCGAAGAAAACTTTTTCCATACATTTTAGTACCGTAAAGGCAAAGTGGAATTTTCTTAAGCATAAAGATCATTAATGTTTATGGTCTCCATAAATATTAATGATCTTTATGCTTAACTTCCATCAGGACATTAACACGTACGGCGCCGGTGACACAACGTCTGTGATCAAAAAATTCTGACCCCTATGCCCCACACATATGTTGTGTTTTTATTTTCAAGCCTTTTTCTCAACCAATATCCAATTTTTTTTTTTTTAATTAAATGTACAGTTATATTATTGAAATATTAATCGAATTCCGCTTTGGTTTTAAAATCTGTAAGTTTTTTAGATTTCATAAAAGTTACCCTTATACAATGCCGATGATACAAAATACCACTAAATACGATAAAGCAAAGAACTTACCCTTTTTTTAGGGTTCCGTAGCCAAATGGCAAAAAACGGAACCCTTATAGATTCGTCATGTCTGTCCGTCTGTCCGTCCGTATGTCACAGCCACTTTATTCCGTAACTATAAGAGCTATACTGTGGAAACTTGGTAAGTAGATGTATTCGGTGAACCGCATTAAGATTTTCATACAAAAATAGAAAAAAAACAATAAATTTTTGGGGTTCCCCATACTTAGAACTGAAACTCAAAATTTTTTTTTTCATCAAACTCATACGTGTGGGGTATCTATGGATAGGTATTCAAAAATGATATTGAGGTTTCTATTATAATTTTTTTCTAAACTGAATAGTTTGCGCGAGAGACGCTTCCAAAGTGGAAAAATGTGTGTCCCCCCCCCCGTAACTTCTAAAATAAGGGAATGATAAATGTAAAAATAATATATGATGTACATTACCATGCAAACTTCCACCGAAAATTGGTTTGAACGAGATCTAATAATTAGTTTTTTTTTAATACGTTATAAATCGTAAACCGCATTTTACCTTTCATTCAATCAACTCCAATATAATAAAGAATAAAGAAAAACATTTATTTAGATGTATAGTTGTACGGAACCCTACGTGCGCGAGTCCGACTCGCACTTGGCCGGTTTTTAATAAGTTGGCTTCGTATGGCCGGGAATTTTTAGGGCTTGTTGCTGTTCATGACGCAAATCTGATATTTTTATTTGCCCCTGCTTAAGTAAAGTAAGCGGGTACCTATGAAGTATAAAATTAACAAAATATCTCTCAGCGCACACTACAAGATAAAGGTTGTATATAATGTAACACTGGATGGATGTAAGACTAAAGGTTAAAGACGATTTGTTTAGCTCCTACGCATGCACTTAGACGTTTATTATTCTACGATTAAGAGAGTAATGAAAAATCCTATCGACTACAACTGAGTCTCAAAAGCACTCCTCGTATGTATTATGAAGGCCAGTACGGTGCAAATAATTAAATTACAAGAATCTACTCGCGGCGCCGTTTAGGCACTTATAATTAAAACGGTCTCACCGGGACGGTCGCTCGGTAGGCCCGTTTTAAGGCAGCTGCACCGCTCCTGTGATGATGATGTGAGGAGGACGTCTGCACTCTCCCTCAAGCTTGATGTGGTGGTGCAAGGACGGCCCATACACACACGCGTGCACGCTTGCTGCGAAGAGTTCAGGAAGACGCAGACACACACACATTTACTCACACTTTCACTCCCACCTTCACTCACACCTTCACTCACTCCTTTGCTCAAACTATACTCGTAGTGCTAGGCCGAACCTAGTTAACGCGTTATTAAGTGAAATGTACTACAGCGAAAGTCACTGCATGAGGGTTGGCCTCCTAGGTAGCTTGATCGTTGCAGCCCGACCGACCCAAAACACGTGTTGCTCCGGGAACGGTTGGCGGGCAACTCCCTTGCATAGAGACACTGTTTTTTTGTGATTTATCTAAAAATGTAGATTTTTCCCTATACTTGTAGTATAAGACGGTATTCATTCAAATTTCAAAGTTCTAGGTCAACGGAAAGTTTGTTCGTTCTTCTCCGCAATGATGGTCTTGTCCGAAGCACTAGTAGATTCACTCCATATTACCGACGTGTAAAACAGCCCTCATGTGGCCAATTTACTTAATAAATATATTTTGAATTTTGTCAAGTTAGCTTTTGTAGTTTCAAAGAAAAACTGCTGTGACATACAGACTGACAGACAGACAGACACCGAAGTCTCACCATAAGGGTTCCTTTTTTACCATTTTGGTAGGGAACCCTAAAAATGAACCCCAATCAGTTTAAATGTCTTCGGAATATAGTGACAAAAATGTAATCAATTTACAATAAATAAACTAGAGTAAATGCCGTAAAATGGTAGAATGAGAATATAGAATAATTTAACATCATACATTTTTTGACTTTAAGTATGTCAAACCATTATATATATGGCTGCCTTCCATCAGTTGTTAAGTAAAATTAATACTTACAAACAAGTTCTTAAAAAATATCAAAAAAATGTAAAGGTATTCGCTTCGTGACATCAAAAGGCTAAACAGTCGCTTCAAAACACCAAAATAGCAGTTAAAGGTCGTTCGGTTTGTTGAATTATGGTATTCACATTGGTATTATTGCATTTATAGTGTCGCATATTGCCATCTCTAAACTTTTATATAATCTTTTGGCTCCCCCTATGACAAACTTACAACGGTTACAGAACTTAATGTAGAGTAATTTGTGCTCAAATCGCGTTGAGTAAACTTTTACAGAGCTATTTGTCGACGGTTTGACATACCGCTTTTCAGCTTTATAGGATATAATAATCGTCGGCGTAATAATAGGCGATAATAGGAACGTGCCCTTGACTTTAATAAGACTTAGTTTTGCTAGTTGAGGTCGTAGGGTTCCCTAATAGGAAGATCATACATATTTTGTTGTTCGCAAAAGTCTTGATACATGCTAGTCACGGTTAGCTCAGACGGAAAATGGGCGCAACTGATTGAACTGATATTGAATTTAAGATTTAAGGGGTTGCGATTATTTTTAGTAAAATTTAAAAATACACGTAGATCGACCTTTTTTTCTACATTCCTAATATATAGAAAACTCAATTTAAAAAAATTGTTACATGCGCATTTTTTCCGTTTGGCGGCAGAATAGAGCCCCTTCTCCGTAAAATAAATTACAGACGTACCCATAAACCCAGCTTACTCGCCGTCAGTGGTTCCACCTCAACCCGCTCCAGAGAAATGCCCAGATGCACGAGTGTATTGGCTCTCAATTTCCGCAGCATGTGCACTCTATACACCTTGTACTGTGGTGCTTCTGTCGCCAATTTGTGTATTTTATTCAAGTCATTCTCAGTTTTCTTGTAGATACCTGAAGTCAAAAAACTTTTTATACTTAATTGGTCTTGAGGATTTGCTCGACCACGAACATGTCATTCATACGTCACGTTTTCAAATCCCATTTACTATTCGAAAACGTGTTCTCAATGCTTTCGTATCGAAACGGCCTAAAAGCAAATCGTCCTATTAGCGTAATGACCTGAAAGCAAATCGTCCCATTAACACAATAACCTGAAAGCAAAACCTGTTAGTAAAATAACCTAAAAGCAAATCGTCCTATTAGTCCTAGCAACGAAAAATTGTGGATGGAATGGCCGAAAGCAGATGTTTGACTTCGGTACTTATTTTTGGACTAGTTAGGAGATAAACATACTAAAAGTCCCCACCCCTGGGAGGTGAGCCCTAGGGGGGGGGCACAAAGAAGGTCCCGCTTTTTTGTTTTTTTTTTACATCTTGAAAACGAGGTTTCATAGGAAATGTTGTTGTATTGCATTATTAAAGCTGATAAAATTCTCTACAACTTTGATTCTTAATTTTTTTTATCTATTTTCAATAGATATGAGCTCCGAAAAACGGACGATTTTCAAAAGAGTTTTTATCCCAAACAGTCACAATAAAAGCAACCTGATTGCCATTCTCCGATCTCAACTTAATGGATGATATGATGACAAAAAACGTAAGGTCAAAACAGCTGGTTTGGTAATGAATCCGTTGTATGGGAACCTTGCACTTTTGACTTTACGGTGAAACTTGGCACAGTTGATCCTTAGCTGGTCTTGAGTAGATTCAGACCGGGAGCTATCGAGAGCCACTGCGCATTTAGTGGGGGGAGGGGGAGGAAGTTCGACGCTGCCGCGCTTTAATTGAAGCAACATTTCTCTAAAACTATTTATACATATAAGGGCATGCAATATATCATTTTCGGATAAATTAAGGACGACGAATCTATTTTTCGAACAAAGACAATGCACTTTCTAGCAAAAAAAATGAATAAAGTAGAAAAGGCTAAAAACCACCCAGGGAGAATGTGTATTCGGTGGATTTACCAACTATTTAAACAGCACAAAGACAGCTGAACATGAGCGTAGGTATCGACTTAAGCAGTCTGCCGATATAAATCTCAATTTAGAAACAACGATCGATCATCAATGTCAAGCAGATTTTTTTTATCTCATACAGTCACAATAAAAGCAACCTGGTTGCCATTCTCCGATCTCAACTTAATGGATGACATGATGACAAAAAACGTGAGGTCAAAACAGCTGGTTTGATAATGAATCCGTTGTATGGGAACCTTGCACTTTTGACTTTACGCTGAAACTTGGCACAGTTGATCCTTAGGTGGTCTCGAGTGAATTCAGACCGGGAGCCATCGAGAGCCACCGCGCATTCAGTGGGGAAGGGAGAGGGAGTTTGATGACGCCACGCTATAATTGAAGCCATATTTCTCTAAAACTATACACTTGTTTTGGCGTCCAATATATCAATTTCGGATAAATTAAGGATGGGAAGTCTATTTTTGGGATAAAAATAATAAAAGAAAGAAAGAAAATAAATTTATTGACACAAAAATGATACGGTTCGCACTAACAAAAAATTAAAACGAAAACATTTTTCATCTGTCCCGTACGTTGCATCAATAAAGTACTAGGCAGAGGCAAGCCAAAACGCTGATTATAATGCACTTTAAAACAAAAAATAAAAATCATGTACAACTTTTTTTCATTTCTACCTCATATTTTTCAATCACGTGAAATCTGTTAAAAATAAAGATATATGTAAAAAGCCACATTTAGCTACTTATTAAAAAAATATAGTTTTGTTTTACGTCTAAGATAGGCATGGAACTAATTCGCGTAGACAAAACATATTATAAGTAAGCATCCTTGACAGTTCAGATATTGTAATTACTGTATGTTTTATAATTTTGTAATACATATTTCGTTCCAAAAATTTCAACGAAAAATACGTCGTAACATTATATGATAGCACAGATTTTCCGCTTTTTTAAACAGATATAATAGGCTCTCAAACCTTAAACCAGATTATTGCATTTCATAATTATTATTTCATTTCAGATAAGCTAAATGACATGATATACGGTGTTTCATTTCAGTAAATGAGTTCCATAAATATCTGTTTACGAAGAAAGACCGGCAAATAAAACACATCCCGCCGAATAAAGTTGCTTTATATGAGCATTTTTAAGAGCCATATTTCAATGGGTTCATGTTTGGGGTCAGTTAGCAGTGTTAGCATCAGCTCAGAATCTGTTCATCTTGTAATATATAGAATATAAAACTAATAATAATAATATAAAGCTTTTGTTTTTTGTTCTAAAGTGCAGTGGCTCTCCATGGCTCCAGGACTGAATTCACTCGAGACCACCTAAGGATCAACTGTGCTATGTTTCAGCGCATACAACGGATGTACTCTCAAACCAGCTATTTTGACCTCACGTTTTTTGTCATACATTTCTCTCCATTAAGTTGAGATCGGAGAATGGTAATCAGGTTTCTTTTATTGTGAGTTTTTGAGATAAAATGTTCCTACTTGACATCGATGATCGATCGTTGTTTCTAAATTGAGATTTATATCGGCAGACTGCTTAAGTCGATACCTACGCTCATGTTCAGCTGTCTTTATGATGTTTACATAGTTGGTATATCCATCGAATACACATTCTACCTGGGTAATTTTTAGTCTTTTCTACTTTATTCATTTTTTTTTGTTAGAAAATGCATTGTTTTTGTTCGAAAAATACATTCCTCGTCCTTAGTTTATCCGAAAATGATATATTGTATGCCCTAATATTTATGGTTTTAGAGAAATGTTGCTTCAATTAAAGCGCGGCAGCGCCGAACTTCCTCCCCCTTCCCCCACTAAATACGCAATGGTTCTCGATGGCTCCCGGCCTGAATCTACTCAAGACCAGCTAAGAGTCAACTATACCAAGTTTCAGCGCATAGTCCCAAGTGCAAGATGCGTTGCAGTAATATCCTAGATAAAAACACTTTTTTGAAAATCGTTCGGAGCTCATATCTAGTAAAAGATTGAAAATAGGTAAAAAATGTATAGAATCAAAGTTGTAGAGAATATTATCAGCTTTAATAATGCAATACAACAACATTTCCTACGACGCATCGTTTTCAAAATACGAAAACAAAAAACAAAAATACGGGGCCTCCTTTGTGCCCACCAGGGCTCACCTCCCAGGGGTGGGGACTTTTACTATGTTTATCTCCTAACTAGTCCAAACAAAGTACCGAAGTCATCTTTCTGCTTTCGGCCATTCCATCCACACCCCCCGTTAGAGCATTCATTTACCAAGCTATATTATCAGGTCGCCCTTTTAGCAAAACGTCCCGAAAGCGAAACGCCATGAAATCAGAATGGCCTAAAAGCAAAACACCCTATAAGCATAACGTTCCATGGTGTACAGACAAGAAATTATAATTTAGCATTAAACTATAATATTAACATTTACATTAATTTATATTAAGGCTTCTATTATTTTTTACTGTAAGGTAACACACACAAGTAGCTTTAACGTTTAACATTATTTTTTTTAAATCTGCTTATACGGGGACCTTATAGCACGGAACACTAATTGCCCGAATCGACTCGATTGGCGATTTTTTACCTGAACTAACCGCCTCCAACGCGGACTTGACTGCTTCCGACGTCGCACTACCTCCTGTATTATGCCTCGAGTTCTGATTACTCTGTGCCGACTCCGGATCCTTAGGGAACATCCCGAAACTACAGAACCCATCAAACCTCAGGCTGTCATCGGGCAAAGAACAAGTCGTATGGGCCTGCGAGCTTATGCTCTTTAGCTCGACTAGCCCGAGGCACGTAAATCCATACTTGGAGCAAGGCTCGTAGGCGTCTAGGCACGGGAAGGCAGTGTCAACTTCGCCGTCATCCTCGGCGATACAGAGTCCGTAATCATCTATCTCGCCGAGAGACATTTCCGGGTATTCGATGCTAGAAAGATATAACAGATAACTGTAATGGTAAGACAATACCACTTTTAAATCAATGCCAATAAATTCCAGACCACAAAAGTTCTTACCCATTAATCAGATCAGATCCCTGTTTTACTTTTATAAAACTTATAATACCTACTTTTATTTGTAGTCCGTTACGATTTATATAATAAATCAAATTTATATAAGTTCATGTAATTGTACTAGATAAGGTTTCGTTTGGTAGAGGTGAAAGAGGTGAAAACTTTTGACCTTTCATCAGTCCTACATCCTAAAAACTTCAAAAATTCAGAACTTTTACAGGGTCTGATGAGAGTTACTCTCCCGTTTTATTATAGGTTAGTGGGCTATAGGGAGGATTATGAATATTTTAGCAATTAAAAATAGCTTAAACTTTACCTGAACTTATAACACGAAAGTCCAATCAGATCTTTAATCCTTGCACTGGCTATGATGCAGATAATAATCGGGTAATTTCTGGCGTTTTCGGGTAAAGTAGTTAAGAAAATCTTAAACATTTTCGACTGCAGCCCAGTCTGCGCCGTGCTATCAAACTTGGCGTACTCCAAATATTGTCGGTGCGGCAATTCTGGACACTTCTCCATCTGCTCGGAAAGCAAAGATTTTTGCTTTACGCCTTTTTTTATGTCGATTTTCTTGAACGCCTCCGCAATTTGCTCATCCGTCAGTTGTGTGGTCGAGTCATCCCATTTGACAACTTTTATTTTTGCTGCCTTGAGCAATGCTTGCTCCTTTTTATCGAGCCATTGCGCCGTATTGGATCTTTGTCTAAAACAAATTTAAAAATTAACACTGCACCGATCACTTACCGGTGCTGACCAGGCCGTCGGCCGAGCGGACCCTAATTACCTTTCTTATGTTTCCAATAACCCAAAGGTTCGTTTTGCCTAATGTCAGACCGGTAGAATCTAGTATATTTCTAAATGATGAGTGTTTGGAGATGGTGGACAAGGCGCTTTTCTTAGGGATAACTATAGACAAAAACTTGCAATGGAGTCCCCATATAGCAGTACTAGCAGGTAAATTAAGTTCGGCAGCTTATGCTGTTAGGAAAATCAGGTAACTTACCAATGTTGAGACAGCTCGCTTAGTTTATTATAGTTATTTTCATAGTGTTATGTCGTACGGTATTCTGGTTTGGGGAAAAGCTGCTGACATACAGACTATATTCGGGTTACAAAAAAGAGCCATTCGTTCCATATATAACCTAAACTCCCGTGATTCCTTAAGATTACTATTTAAAGAAATTAGTATTTTGACAGTAGCGTCACAATTTATTTATGAGAATATTATTTATGTCATTAAAAATCAAGACTCTTTTGTTAAGAATTGTGATATACATAATTTGAATACAAGAAATAAAAATAAAATTGCTATTAAAAAATTTCGTGTCCGTAAGGTATATAAATCATTTGTTGGTCAATGCATTCATTTCTATAATAAATTACCTGACGAAGTTTTAAAGTTATCATTTCCAGCACTTAAAAATTACTTGGAAAAGTCGTTGATGTCGAAAGCTTATTATAGGGTCGAGGACTATCTAACAGAT
Source organism: Acleris literana (assembly GCA_946894065.1). Classification (NCBI taxonomy): domain Eukaryota; kingdom Metazoa; phylum Arthropoda; class Insecta; order Lepidoptera; family Tortricidae; genus Acleris; species Acleris literana. The sequence continues at coordinate 26,248,568 of OX335668.1, read as the reverse complement.
AAAAATGCTTGGCCTAAATTAAACACCTAAATAACTTAGTAATAGCTTAGTCAGGAAAATATCTAAACATTGTAGGTATAATTATTGTCTAGGGGACACGGTTTCTGTAGGAGAATGTATCAAAACTATGTGGTTGTTTTGCACCGTCATGGGTAAGTATATGTATATATATATATATAATTATTATTATTACTATTTAAGAGTTCATCTGAACATACTGAGTTTTGACACATTTTCCTGCTCAACTACGCATGATATATATATTTTAATGTTAAATTCATTGTTTTATATAATGCTAGGTTAAGTTCTATAATTGTATAAGTAATTTAAAAAAAAACGACTGACTGTTGAGTTTCTTGCGGCGATTCTCCTCAGCAGTGGTCTCTTGCGAAGCGCTGGTAGATTTTCGACGTGTAAAAGTGCCCGTGCGGCCTACTTACTGAATAAACATCTTTTATCTTTTTATCTTTTTTTTTATGTGTTTTCTTGAAATCAAAGCCGGACGACCGAACAACTGAATATACAATTCATAACATAAGAAAATATAGCAAAGCGTAATACCAATGAACTTTCGTTTCGTTCTGTTCTCTTCCGTTAATTTGATTAAGATATTGTATTTATAAAAAAATATGTTCTTAATTATGTAAGGACTGATTCGTAGCGGATTCGCCAAATTAAAAACTATTTCATTATGAGTTCCACCGTTTAATACATTTTTTTTTATAAATTGTTAAAATATGATGTTCAAAATATCATGTGTCGGTAAAGATCTTATTTAACTTTTTTTCCCACTCTTGTCGTAATTTTTGTCGTACAGCCTCCATTAAACGTGCGACAGTGTCATTTGTCACTTTCTTGCAGGCTGAATTCCACTTGGTGAGGAAATATTTTTGGTCTGGTGCGGACTTACGGGTCTTGCGTAAAACTCCCTTGACCAAAGCCCAGTACACTTCTATGGGGCGACAATGTGGGACATTTGGTGGGTTAAGGTCTTAGGGCACGATTTGTATGGCATTACGTTAAAAGCATCTGATCTTGTCCTTAGCATAGTAGGCTGTAGCCAGATCTGGCCAAAATCATGTTGAAGTATGGTGCTTTTGAACAAAAGGTACCAGTCGTTTCTTTAAGCACTCGTTAATATAGATTTCCTTATTGATTGTGCCACTCGTGACGAAAGCTCGGCTGCGATCACCGCATTGACAAATTGCCTGCCACACTAAATATTTGGAGCCAAACTTTTCAACTCCAATAGTCGTTTCTGATTCGGGAGAAACCTGTCGTTCAGCTATTTCATGCTGATCACCTGGTAATGTTAAAATATCGGCTTTGACGTAGGTTTCGTCATCAAGTATTAAGTGAAAATTTTCTGTGCCCAAAACGTCATACAATTTTCGTGCCCTGATTTTGATGGTCTTTCGTTGTTTTGCTGTAGTTTTAGGCACCTTTGACTTTTCTTAGTCTTCATTCCAGTTAGTTTTCATGCACGTCTAATCATGAATTGGCTAGTGTACAATTTTTTTGCTACATCACGTTCATACGTACAGCGATTATTACGAATCGTCCGAATGATTTTCTTCTCGAGCTCAGGGTCACGATGGCTTCCGTGTTCTTTAACCTTCGGCTTCTGAAGAGTGGACAACGTCTTTAAGCAACGTTATATAAAAAAAAAAGATATTTATTTAGTCATAAATCCCATTAAATTTACAAATTTACAAATAGACAATTAAAAATTAAATACATTAATCATAAATTAAAGTTTGAAAAATTATTATTAAGCTGGCACAAGGACATAACAATTAAATTTAGTTTAATTGTGAAAATTGAGACTAGACATACACATAAAATTAAAATCAGATGACACATGAAAACCAAATTAAAATAAAATAAGAATATCAAATTAAAATACATTAATAGTTAAAAATGTATAGTTTTAGAGTAGAGGATGCGATTGCAAAGTAGCACGCAGAGTACGTGTTCGTAATGATTTTATTCTTCGCCCTTTCGACTCTCTGCATAAAGGGCCACTGTCTTTTACGCATGACAGCGAAAAAATCGTCGTCGTTGTTGTATTGAACTCCTAACGCACTAAGCGCACGTTTCGTATAGCTGACATGCATAAAACGCCTGACAGTAAGCCCTGAACAATGTAATTTTCACTTGATCTGAACAATATGAAAATCGGCAAGCTAACATGTTACTCTTTACTGATATCGAGCGGCGCTATGTCTCGAGATCTTCATCATCTCTTAATTTATCCGTGATAATTCCGCTCGATCTAGTACAATCGGTGGGATACAATCCTGTCCCTTACCATATCTAAATACCATTAAGTACTTTCGTTTTCGTAACATTATATTTCAGTCCATGGGAATCCGCATACCGCTGACAAATATCCAGTAGCCTATTCATACCGCTCAATGAAGGGCTCAGCAGAGCCATGTCGTCCGCTTAACTAAAGTTGTTGGCGCACTCTCCCGCTATGTGGCACCCTACTGCGACTGTGCTGAGCTCCCCTATGTGATCGTTGACGTAAATGTTAAACAAGATAGGTGACGTCAGCCCGCCCAGCCTAACACCGAAATTAAGTCTATAACTGTCCGAGTTCGCTTCGCCCCAGCGTACAGAGTTCACTTGGTTCTTGTACCAATAACTCAACATACATGTTATTTTCTTGGACACCCCTGCCTTTAGTAATTTTGCCTTCAGTATTTGATAATTTATAGTGTCAAAGGCACGGCTGAGGTCTAGAAATCAGCCATATACAGATGAGTTTCTCTTTAAATAATGCTTGATAGTCCGCTTTAAAAAGAATATAGCCATGTCTGTTGAATGACCCGGACGGAACCCGAACTGGGCATCGTGCAAACTGACCGCGTTCGTAATCATTGGATTAATTATGCGTTCCAATATTTTAGACATAACAGTGGTACGTGAAATCGGTATGTAGTTATCAGGGTCACTAAGGTCACCTGTCCTATTCTTTACAATCGGTATAAGATGAATGATGTGCTCAATACTAATACCGTCGTGACCAGGTGACTTACCGCGTTTCATATTATGTACACACTCCCAGATTTGTTCCGGCGTGATACCTAAATTCCCGTTAGTCAACCGATCACTAAGATCACTTAGCGCATCGGTCGAACAACATGACGAGCTTGCAAGTGAATCCTCTACTCCTAAACTTGTTAATAAACATATTTGTGATCTCCGTTTCGTTTTGAAGGTCGTTAACTGTAATCGGTCTACTTTGTTTATAATTAAACTTGTTAGTGTCCTTCCAGACCCGACTAAAGTTGCCTTTAGCTCTGTGGGATACAATTATGTCCATCTGTATCTTATTTTGATTACGATGACACCATGCCAGCTTATTCTTAAACAACTTCCTTTTATAATACATATCATCATACACGGACCCAGATGCCGGCGAACCTTGAATCATCCATATCTTATAGGCTTCGCGAGCCTCTGCATAAAATGGTTGTACGTGATGATTCCATCCGATTACTTTACGTTTCGTTTTCCTATTCTGAGATGTGGAAAGTTCGAATGCCACATGGAAGGCAACTACCTTAAATATTGGAAATAGCACATTCTGTGTAAAGGAGACTTTCCTTTATTTTTAAAATCTATAAACTCTGCGTTTATGGATTTTTGCAAAATCGTCGGTCTCAACCGGGACTCGAACCGGTCGGTCAAATGCGGTTAGATAACATGCCGTATTTTATGATGCAGATCGAAAGGATTACCGATATGGTTCATTTATCTCTAAATAACAAATACAATCAAAATAACGGAAGGCCGTGAATACTAGCAATTACCATTTAACTTTGTTTTCACCCGTCACAGTAAATGAACCGCAGCTACCTTATAAAATTGAAAATAGCAAATTTTACGCAATGGAGACTTACTTTTATTTTAGAAAATAATAAATACTGCATTTAAAGATTTTTGAAAAATTGCCTGATATAACCGGGAATTGAACAGGTCAAATATGTCAGAAATAACATGCCATATTTTAAGATGACAATCGAAAGGGTCTTTCATAGCGATAGTTTACAATAGGTTCCTACCGTGAATTAAATAAACACCTTGAAAATAAAGAATTACTGGTGTTGTGAATTGTCATTACATAAACATTTAACGAATACTGAAAAAACAAGATGTACTCTAATCTACTCAAAAACAAATACAGCTCATTAAAATGTTCCATTTTCAAATTACCTACCTATGCAAGCGACTATGATGACTAGTTCTAGTTATATATAATGTGTAAAGATAATAATTGATGTGATTTTCTTATCTAGGAAGTCAATCGTATTGTACTAAAGAGGTGACATTAGTATCGCAAATAAACTGATAGGTAAACATAAGTGTAGCTCGTTTAAACTTCTTTACTTTCCTTGCAATGCATTGTTTTCTCAGTATTCGTTAAATGTTTAGGTAATGACAAATCACATTACAAGTAAGTCTTAATTTCCTATTTCCAATATTTAAGGTAGCTGCGGTACATTTCCCGTGATACAAAGTTAAATGGTAATTGCTAGTATTCATGGCCTTCCGTTATGTTGATTGTGTTTGTTATTAAGAGATAAATGAAGCATATCGGTTACCCTTTCAATCTGCATCATAAAATACGGCATGTTATTTTACCGCATTTGACCGACCGGTTCGAGTCCCGGTTGAGACAGACAATTTTTCAAAAATCCATAAATTTAGAGTTTATAGTTTTTAAAAATAAAGGAAAGTCTCCTTTACACTGAATATGCTATTTCCAATATTTAAGGTAGTTGCCTTCCATGTGGCATTCGAACTTTCCACCCTGTATATTCACTATAAAAAGAGTCAATCAAATTGAAATGTGATTGGTTGCTACAAGATTCGCAGCACACAATACTTGGCATTTTAATATTTTTTAAATATTGAGAACAAGCTTTACGATAATTTTCGGTTTGTTCACTACATCTGTTGCCCCACAGAACCCTATTAACTGGTGTAGATCCCAATGTTAATTTAGTTTGTATTAGTCTTAGGTCACAATTAATAAGCAATGGGGTATGGTCAGACCAATACACGTCACTTAACACTCGAGCGTTCGTACACAAACCATACTCCGAGGAGGTGGAACACTGTGGTCCAGCCAGCGCGTCGTGCCATGCGCTTCACTTTTAAAAGTAAACGTGTCAGATCGCTCACCCAGCAAACATAAGTCCGCACAAACCCATTCCTGGTCTTCGCAGAAGGATCTCAGCTCCGTACAGAAAGGGGCGCGCGGGTCCGCCTTATAATCACCCAGCGCTAGCACACATTCACTATCCTCTATGATGGCACGTATTTTTCCCATGCATTCCGTGAACAGCGGCAGATTATCCGCGCAGTCGGTTAGCAAATATACAGACATTATAATTAAACTCCGGTTATCCGCGAGTTGCACGCGGATAGCGGCTATGCGTTTTGAACTGCTGTTTAACATTGTCACATTTGTAAACAAACTTCGCCTCCACAACAGCGCCACACTGGTGTGACCTGCCCTTAAACGGTCCCGATCACGTATCTGTAACGTCCGGTCCTATCGTTTAGGATCAATTGGGTTATTGGATAGGTAATAAAACCGCAGTATTGCGTTTGCCCGACACGCTCACGCCGCAACCCACCGACATCCGGTTGTCAGGCAGGAAGTGTTGCCAACGGCAGGGCGTCCGGCTATCACGGAATTTCGGCAGTGGCGAAATTCCGTGATAGCCGAAATCATCAATAATCTGACCTAAATAGTCAATGTCTTCAGGGAGCAGCCACAATTCCTGAAGAGCGATGATGTCACACTGTTTACATAGATCCTGGACATTGGGAAGTGATCGTTTAACGCCTTTACAGTTAAATGATATCAGGTTAACGTTAGTTATTAAGTTATTGCATTGAGTATCCATTGTTAAATTATTATTGAGTCTGTAAGGTTTCGGTGCGTAGTGCATTGTTCGTTCCGTTTATATATGTGTTTTCTGGTCACAATCCCTCTTGGCCAAAATCCGTCACTTAAGAAAGTGTTTAGCTTGTCCGATTCAACAGTAACAAGAAAAGAGTTATAAGAAGTTTCCTGGTATGGCTTTAAATATTCGATCTTAATTGCGGACTGTCCTTTACTTTCAATTTATTCTTTCATACTATTCTCGGTAATTTCTTTCCTCGTGCGAGAAATGTAAAGTGTAATAGAAATCGGAATGGCTTGCGATATGCTGTTAGTTTCACCTTTTCCTCTTTTGTTCCTTTTATGCAGCTTCCTTTTCGTATAAGTAACTTTTTCATACCCAACTTCATCGATTTCTTTGTTCGGTTTATTCGTTAGTGACATGACAATTTTTCTATAGGAAAGTTTTGAATCAATTGGCTTTTTATTTTCGGTTAGAGGGGTCAAAGCCGGAGGGCCCCATTCACTAATGTGCGTTGTAGAGTCAACCTTATTTTCCTCGCCCGAAGATTCAATTTGCTGCTGACGCATAGGAGTCACGGCCGTCGAACTAAGAGCCGGCGACTTACTGCGACTCGGCTGAGGCGTACCCTCTAGTTCAATTTTATTATTCCGATTCTTCAACGATTTACGTACACTAGGGCACACGGGTAGCGGTAATCTATATTTTCTTTTAACAATAGTATTTTTTTCCGTAACTCTGTTATTAATTCCGTATTACTTTCTTCATTCGATTTAAACATAAACAGCTCAGATCGTAGTGACGCTAGTTCTTTAAGCATTTTTGCCACATCCAAGTGATCAAACGTTATAGGAGGTATTTTGTGTAAGTCTTTTGCGACATATAAGCGCATTTTGCTTCGGGGGGTTTCTTTAATTATTAGGTAATGTAGTACAACACTTCGTTCAACACTAAGTTATTTTCACTTTCCATGTTTACATGGTAGTAACTTGACGGAAGGGTTGTACCCCCAACAAAAGTTTTAGCAAATATTGTACTCTACAATTTTGCCGAACCATGATTAACACTAGGGTGAACTTTAACGACAGTATCGGCAATTAAAAACAAAAAAGTGTCAGTTTTTGCAAGATGGCGGAGAAAGAAATAGAGCTGGAGGGACGAAAAATTTGCGTTACCATGACTATTATTGTCCTTTACAAAATATTAAAAAACAATAACAATCGGACCTTTTTTAGGGTACCGGAACAACTATTTACAAAATGTACGACGAGAAATTTTGTATGCGCTGCACCTTTTCCCGTATACTACCTTCCAGTTCAAATTTAGGAATGGCGACAGGCAGATCCGTATTCTGCAGGGTCAAAACCCTCTGATAACGTTGTCACCCCAACTGTACATGATTTGCCGCTTGCATTATAATTCTTCAAAAATGGTCCTAGACTAATGACACAGTATATACAGGGTGTTAGGTAATGAGTGGATAATCCTTGAATTATGGATAGAGGGCAACAATGAGGACGTTATGAGAAAGCTAAAAGATAAAAGATTACGATTACGATAAATATTAAATTACGTGACAACGTAATTTAATATTTATCTACCTAGGGCACGTTTTATAAAGCTACAAGTAACAATTTTACAGGTCTAAACTGGCAGCACTGCTCGAATGGCTGGTCGTCATTGGTCGAGGTTGTGTCAAATGGGAACTTTTAACCTGTAAATTGTAATTTGTAGCTTTATAAAACAGACCCCTAATGGTAGGCAGGGGGTCCATCTAAAACCAAAAAAATTGCCAAGTGGTCTACAAACCAAAAAAGTTTTGGGACCTTTGGTCTAAAAACACAATTCACCATTCATTACGCAATAATAGCGAAATTCAAAATGCAATTGCAAAAAAAAAGTCAGTCGGCATATTTTTAAAATTTGGAATAAATGGCATTTAAATTAGTGGCCAGCAATGTCATTTTTGCAACAAAAAGTTTTGAATTCTACGCCAGGGATACAAAAAGTAAATCAGGAAAAGTGTGGGTGGGCGTGTATTTTTTTTATTATTTTGGTATTTTGATTTTAAATTCAAAAGGTAATTGTCAATAAATTGGCATGCTTTTAAGCTTATGGGCGACTAGACGGTAGTGTATTTTTTTTTCATCATGGGAGCTGAAAATTCGATCAATGTACGATTGAAAACGCAATAATTAAGTTTGCGATTTTTCTTAAAAAAATCCATTATAGTCTCACATTAATGGTGAGTCCTATCTGATAACATAAGTATTCAAGAATATTGAGAAAAAATAAAGTTCTGAAAAAAATATCTTAGAATGATCAAAACATTGAACAAGGGTGATCATTTTCGAAAAAAACCTAAAAGTCCAAATATCTCGAAAACCGTGCGACTTTTACTTTTAACCTATTTTAGTTTTTTCATAACGTCCTAAGTGCCCTCTGTCCATAATTCAAGATTTATCCACTCATTACCTAACACCCTGTATATAAAGCAGTAAAGAAGCTACGAACAAACGTTCGAAACGACGCACTCACACAGACGCACTCCTCTACGAGACCGCTAAGTGGACATGGCGGTGCTGTTAGACGCGAGTGTCGTCGGTCGCGTCGAGAGAAACGGTTTCCTTTGCATTTTATTATTCTTTAGTCTGCTTTTTTTAGTAATTCGGCTGATTGTTTCCAAAATCGATATCTGAGGATCTGTGTGGTCTCCGACAACGAATCCGTTGACAGATTGTGAAAAAGTAGCCGCCATTTTGAACTTTTTAGTTATTCGACTGATTGCTTGCGAAATCGATATCGGGGAATCTGTGTGGTTTCCGACAACGAATCCGTTGACTGTTTGAGAAAAAATAGCCGCCGTCTTAAACTATTTAGTTATTCGACTCATTTTTCCAAAATCGACATCTGGGGATCTATGTGGTTTCCGACAACGAATCCGTTGACAGATTGAGAAAAAGTAGCCTCCATTTTGAACTTTTTAGTTATTCGACTGATTGCTTCCAAAATCGATATCTGGGGATCTGCGTGGTCTCCGTCAACGAATCCGTTGACAGTTTGAGAAAAAGTAGCCGCCATCTTGAACTTTTTAGTTTTCCGAATGTTTGCTTCCAAAATCGATAGCTGGGGGATCTATGTGATCTCTGACAACGAATCCGTGGACAGGATGAGAAAAAGTAGCCGCCATCTTGAACTTTTTAGTTATTCGACTGTTTGCCTCCAAAATCGATAGCTGGGGATCTATGTGATCTCCGACAACAAATCCGTTGACAGATTGAGAAAAAGTAGCCGCCATCTTGAACTTTTTAGTGATTCGGCTGATTCTTTCTAAAATCGATATCTGGAGATCGGTGTGGTCTAGGACAATAAATCCGTGGACAGAATGAGAAAAAATAGCCGCCATCTTGAACTTTTTAGTTATTCGACTGATTGCTTCCAAAATCGATATCTCGGGATTTGTGTGGTCTCCGACAGCAAACCCGTTGATAGGTGACTCAATTTCAAGAGTTATAGGGTACCACACAGATCGCCAAATATCGACTTTAAAAGAATTCGGCCCAAAAACTGGAAAGTTAAAGATGGCGGCCACTTTTTACCATTCTGTCAATGGATTCGTTGTCGGAGACCACACCGATCCCAAATCGATTTTGGAAGCAATCAGTCGAATAGGTAACTAAAAAAGATGGCGGCTACTTTTTCTCATTCTGTCAACGGATTCGTTATCGGACAACACAGAGACCTACATATCAATTTTCAAAGCAATCAGTCGAATAGGTAACTAAAAAAGATGGCGGCTACTTTTTCTCATTCTGTCAACGGATTCGTTGTCGGAGACTACACAGCTCCCCAGATATCGATTTTGGAAGCAATCAGTAAAATAACTAAAATGTTAAAGATGGCGGCTACTTTTTCTCAATCTGTCAACAGATTCGTTGTGGCAGACCACACTTATCGACTTTGCACTAACTAGCTGAGATACAACAAAAAAACTTTTTTCAATTTTACAAAATGTTACTTGACAACCCTTACTCTCAATTGGAGAGTAGGTATTTATCTTGAAAAGTAGGCCTAGTTTCTTTACTGCTTTATTTATATACTGTGCTAATGAGCAAAATTAACGATTATTAAAGTTTATCTACAAAGTTTATGTACGAAATACCTAATGATAAATACATAACTTTTTCAAATCCATGTTTTCATACATACAATGAACATACATTATAATCCTTGTTGGCTTGGCAAAAAAAATACGGGATGCAAATGCTTGGAGCATAGTTGGTCCCACTTTTTCTCTACCTATTCGCCGAACCCGTATTTAATCGAATAAAGAATTTCATCACGTTTTCATCTCTTGGAAATCTGAAAATATCGATATATTGTCACATCGCTGTCAAAATTTCAATTGCATAATTACAATCGGGTCATTCCATATGATATCAACAAATGGGCTAGGCCGCATGACCTTCGGCCGCATCTTTGTGATGTCAGAAGAGCAAAACCACCACCTTTTTTTTGCCGTGTCATGACAAAATGATGTAACTATAGATACATGAGTTAGTGGTAATAGGTCTCCATCGTATTTATTTGATGATACGATGCTCCCCGTACAAATATTTAGGCTTTAATAACTTCCTATTAGAAGAAAAATGACATTACCAACACATGTAACTTGAAATTTCCCAGGTGTTGTCCCGACTACTTATTGTATCATAAATTACCCGAGGTAGGCGTGACAAAATGCTCGCCAAATAACAGACGCGTCAATTTGCTGTATCTCGCAGTTACATGATTTGTCAATACTTGTACGCTCCCACCTAGCCGGCGGGCGGCGACCGTACATCTAGTCGTTATCTGCACCCTCCCCCGCGAGGGCCTGTTATTTGACTTACCGCGGGGGCGGCCAAGGATCTTGTTATTTTGGATAGATGCTACTTTGAATTTTTGTATTGTTTTGACAAATCACTTCCGTGTTTACTTTCGTTGAGAAGACAAGTGATTTTGATTTTGGTTATCGATTGCCACTACAATAAAAAGACGTGATTTTACGTTAAAACATTCGCAACAAAACAAAGTGCATGCAACACGACTATCCACCATGATCACGACCATTGTAAGTTCACAAAAATTACGTTTTATTTGCTTAATAATCTTGAAAATTAATTCGGATCATTAAAATTGAGGTATTTACAATATGTAGCTTGATTCACCCAATTGTTATTTGTTGTAATATCAATTACCTACCATTCTGCAAAAAGTTATAAAAGTAATGGCAAGTAACAAGGCAAATCTTTAGAAATATTTCCAAAATATCGACAAGATGAGTTAACAAACTTTATTTATATCCAACTAAGTACAGAATTCAACATTAATACAATTAAAAATTAAAACTAAACGTATTTAAATTAAAATTAAACTAAGCTACTCAAATATTAAAGATATAAATAATAATCACCACTATAAAAAGAACACCCCCTCTAGCAGGTCCAATTTAAAATCAGTAAATAAATAGGTCCAATTTTTTGAGTTAACTATATTGTCATGACAAAATATTGTAACTATAGTCTATAGTTACATGACAAGAAGTCATGACAAGAATTCTTGAGAAATATTTCCAAAATATCGACAAGATGAGTTAACTATAGTTACAATATTCTGTCATGACAAGATTTGTATGTTTTTTTTTTAAGTGAATTTCCATTTTATTTATATACAATTATTGTAATACAGATCAAATTGAATATAAAACAATTAAAAAATAATGTTATGAAATTAAATAAATAAATATTGAACACAACAAACTCAACTATGTGGAGTGTGGAAGGGCAGCACCATCATCGAAACCTTTGCTGCTGGCTTCCATTTATGGCGGGTGCCTCGAATGCACATGCTGGTCGCTCTAATAATTGAAGTTATTATACGAGCTCTCAGCCAGCCCAAAACACAAGACAAAGATCTATCCCAGCGAGATGCAAGCGCTTCCCCGAGGTGTTTAATAAAGGTAGCCAATTGTGGTGCAAAGACTCCATCCAAGGAGGTGACGAGGGGTGTAAAAGTGGCATGATGCAACTCACAGGCATTGGCGTATTTGTTTTACTTTTCTGACTCGGCAGCGTTTAGGACAGAAGCAACAGGGCGTGAGATGTACGAGGGAGCGTCGGTGTCTACAACACGGATTTCAAATAACGCCCTCTGTGCAACCCACACGCCACGGCATGCTAGATCTCCTCGTAGGCCAGTGTCACCTTCAGTGATAACAGGTTATTTGACTACATTTCCCCACGCTTGTTGGCATAATTCACAAAAGAGATCCCTTATTTCGTTGTGACGTCTTGTAATAAGACCGCCAGTTTTACAGCAGAGTGCATGATCTATATTAAATCGTTATTGCCGCATCCATCACAAGATTTTGGCATTGAGATTGGTGTTCGATGGTACCGTATAGAAAGGGCATCTCGGAATTCATGTGGGGAAAGGTCAACGTGATCTTTACTTGTAGGTATAACGGATAACCAATTGGAGGATTTTGTTTTCATTTTGGTCACAATTGATCTTTCAATGGCTCTTTTTTTGATAGGTGGGAGATTGGTTACAATAGAGTCTAAAAGATTGTCATCGTGAGTTTCTTTTACTTTGTGGCATTCTTTACGTGCATCCTTGAGGGATTTGTGGTGTTTTGAAAGTTCCATTTTCTCCATTTCAATTAACGAGGATGAAAGGACTGTGTAGCCTTTTTTTTAGACATATCATAGTATAAATTTAAAGTGGTGGCACCATCGGATATTGCTAAGCCACATTTATGAATGGGTAAAGAAAATAAGTCAGCTTCTAATGATGACACATCACCCCCTAATAGGGTCGGCAAAAAAATTGTGCGTAAGGTATTTGTTAATGGATCAAAGTATTCTGCGGCATCTTTTATGACTCGTAACAAAAAGGACCACTGAAATTGTGCAGCTTTGGTAAGGACAGTATAGGCAGCTTGTGGTGAATCTTTACATATGAATGATAATTTATCTAAAGTGTAAACCCATTTACGTAGGTTCTTTTTTACAAAAACTTCTTTCCCTTCTCCGATGGAGCTTCCTAGATACCGAGATCCAGTTACAATTGAAACATTAGTATTCTTGAATATAAGTGTTGCTTTTTGTTTGTCTGTCTCAGATATTATTAAGAATGATTTTTTGCCTTGGGGGAAATATCCGTAGGCAGGCCCTGTGCTACTTATCTTTTCCCACCATTGAAAAAGGTTATTAAAAGTACTTGGGCAGAAGAGTCATCGGCATACCAACATTGAGTGGTGTTATGGTCATCCTTGAGTTTATTTATTAAAGGTAAAGTAGCAAGGGCATATAAAGGCATTGCTAGAGGATCTCCTTGGGTAACACCTTTGCTATAAATTCTCATATCCGAATTACGAATGACAAGCTCTGCATGACCATTATAAGTATTATAAAGAAAGCGGGCACAGTGTGGCCAGTATATTCCTGCTTGCCAAAGGGCTAATTGTCTATTAACGGCATTAAAAGCATTATTTGCGTCGACAAGAAGTATTTCATCATCACTCATTGCATGTATTGCACCTTCAATGCCGCAGCTTAATCCACTGCAAAGTTGCAAGTTGGTGCATACTTCGGTAACCTCGGAACCAGTGGCTTCAATCATACATTTGGATAGGATTCTCCGAAGGCATTCACCAATACCGATTGATCTCACACCAGGGCATTTGTCAAGGGCTACAAGGCGACTTGACGTGAATGCTTGAATGTGGCTCCAAGGAAAATATTCATTATTTAGTTTCATGGTTAGATGAGCGATGGCAATTCTTAGGTGTAGGCTTGCTTCGCCAAAGCGTAATAGGTAATCTTTCCAGTTTTCAGATTTGGTATCTGTTGGCCCTCCTCCACCGTGTAGTTTCCTGATGACTGATTCGACATGGTCACAGGTTATGTCAACATCGAGTAGTGGAGGCATTTCAGAAAAGTTCTCAGATAGTGTAAATAGGGATGGGTCTGGGTTAGTAGCGGTGGGATGTTTTTCTTCTAAGACGTCTTTGACCGTTTTTCCACAAGTATCAACTTCATCATTGGTATTAAGGATTTTGCTCGTGTCTTTTGTTAGAAGCCAATCGAGAGCTTCTCGAATTTTGCCTTTCAAAATTAAACGTGTAAATATTTTGGTTACGTCATCGTTATTGCCATTTTTTCGATGAAAAGCATTACAAAGCGAGGTGTCTGCTTTGATAGATTCAGTTATGAGGATTTCATATTTTTCTTCAGCCCATAATTTGAGGCGGCGATTAAGTAACCTGGATATGTCTTTTGCTTTTTTTATATTCTTGTCTCTTTGTAACATTACGGCAGTGAAGATTAAAACAAAGGAAATCTAATAATAATAAAAATAACAAGGCCCGACGTAGACTTTTTAGCGTCCGTGAACTAGCCAGTTCACGGACGCTGACGATACGATTTGGTGACCTCTTTGGGGAAGGTTTTGTCTGTGCAATTGCTGACGAGGTCATAATGACGAACAATTACCAGAAATATATTCTGAGGGCTGGAACGGTCGACATTTGTCGAGCATGCCGTTGCCCCGGCGAGTCCCTCAGATATATAATTTCCGGTTGTTCGCATTTGGCCAACGGCGAGTACTTGCACAGTCATAAACTCGTAGCCAGGATCATCCATCAGCAACTTGCTCTTCAATATGGTCTTGTTGAGTCTGAAGTGCCGTACTATAAGTACGCACCGGCGCCAGTTCTCGAAAATGGTCGTGCTACGTTCTATTGGGATCAATCTCTCATCACGGACAGGACTATTGTTGCCAATAAGCCTGATATCGTGTTGACAGATCGATCTCAACGCCGGGCAATGCTCGTCGACATCACCATCCCGCATGTCGAGAACCCCGTGAAGGCCGAGAAGGACAAACTCAGCAAGTACCTTGACTTGGCTCACGAGGTGACCGCCATGTGGGATGTTGACTCGACGATCATTGTCCCGATAGTTGTTTCGGCAAACGGTCTTATAGCGAAGAGTCTCGACCAACACCTCAATAGACTCTCGCTAGATGGCTGGATCAAGGGCCAGATACAGAAGGCAGTACTCCTCGAAACGGCACGCATTGTGAGGAGGTTCCTCTCTCTGTAGCCCTAACCACCGGTAGCTTGAGCCCTGCCCCGCTGCCGGCGGCACTCGTAGGTTAGGTTTTTTATAATGTCTATTTTTTTGTATTAGTATTGTTATTTTACTTTTATATTTGAATATTTGTTATAAAAAACCTAATTTACAGAAAATTAAATAAATATCTATAATAATAATTTAATAATTTGTATGAAATTGTTGTCATGACAAACTACTTTAACGAAAATAAGTCAAATAATACTATAAATATCTTTAAAACAATATAAAGGCATGGACAAAGAACTATTATTACAATAATTTAGAATTAAACTTAATATACTGGACTAACGGGTCTCAAAATAACTTAACAAGTACAATTCAAACTTTAATCTTAATTACTGAAAGTCCTGCTCATTGGAGTTACATCATTTTGTCATGACACGGCAGCCCTGTTCTAAAATAATGATGGCTATGTCGGGATGCTTTACAATGAGAGATTATAAAACTATATCATCAATATAATCCTCGATTGAGTAATGGAAAAAAGCAACATGAAGGTTGATGGTTATGTATTGTGTCTTATACACCATGCCCGGGAGGTACCCGAAGGATTTTAACCATCGATTCTAGACCCTATTTGGAGTATACAGGGTGGAAAGTTGAGATGGGGCATTAAGGGCAGCTACCAGATCCCTTGCTGCCACGCGAAAATGATCTTAGGAGACCTTTCCCAACTTTTTGAGTGATGACAATCGACATTCACAGATTTTTGATAAAATGTACAGTGAGCGAGAAAATTGTCAGAATTCAGTTTTTTTTTTTAATGCCTATCGATCCCATTCCCACAAAGGATTAAAATACTCTGTGAGACCAACTGAGGTTAGAGTACTAGAACACCCACAAATCAAAGAAAACTTTTTCCATACATTTTAGTAGGGTAGAGGGCAGGGATTAATTACTAAGAAATTGATGAAATTAATTTATGTTGATGATATTGCTACTTACAACATGAATCTTTCTTAGAAAATAATGCTTTAGGTTAAGGTGACAGTGTTCAAATTAAATTAACTATGGAATTGTTTTTTAAATAATAAAAAACTCGGAAATTATGCGTTATTGGACTACATTATTATTATCATTTATTTATTTATTAAACCAACTCGTATCTAATAGATGTTTCTTTAGTTTTCTCTTAAAAATACGTTTATTTTGCTCGAGACGGATTTCCTCACTAAACTGTAAACTAGTAAACTGTTAAGAATATATGGCAGGCGTTTTTTTTAAATTCTGTCTCCGTAATAGTTGTTGACTCTAGGCACATCAAACTTACCCGCGGACACCAATCTCGTACCATGATTGCGATCAATTCTACTCAGGTCATGCTGCCAACTGTCATTGTTATTAATAGCTAAAAGGTATTTGTGGTATGTTATACCACATTATATACTCCTAATAGGGTCTAGAATTGATGGTTAAAATCCTTCAGGTACGTCGCGGGCACGGTATACAGGGCGTCCCACGGCTATGCCACATGGAAGGAAAGTACCTTAAATATTGTAGATGGAACATTTTACTGAAAGAAGACATTATTTGAATTTAAAAAATAATTTAAATTGCATTCATAGATATTTAAATAATTACATGGTTGAACCGGGAATCGAACCCGTTACACGAGAATAATAATTACCCTGTAGCTTTACCATACTGATCGAAAGGCTTCATCATAAGGATTATTTTTTGCTCCTATTATTTATTAATGCCCCTATTACCAACTAGAGTTTAGACTCCCGCGGATACTACCCCAGCCAGTGCTGAAAGGCCGGAGGAGAAAGTCCTTCCTCCGTTTACTTATCCGCGGGGTTTTTCCAAAAAGGGAGGATAGGAATGGGGGTTGGGATGGGGGGGAGACTTATAGCTATGTGAGTCGCGGAGCGGGAATCCTGACGCATGCATGCTAATTAAAAGTTTAGTAGGTACCTACCAATGTATAATTCATTGTTACATTTACTTATTACAAACCAAAAAAAGGTATGTTTTCTTTAAATTGGGGTGAGACGATAAAATAATTGACTGACCATAATTTTCTTAAATTTAAGTTAAAACAAGTTCATTTTTCGTTAGTTTTTGTTTTGATTACAAAAAAAGAGGACTTTGTCTAGACCAATAAAGTTAATTTAATGATTTTTCCTTTTTTAATTACCACACTTCATCCACTCAAATATGTTATTAAATTGCTATAGAACCCTTCATTAAAAAAATAAGATAAAATGTCGTATAACCCTTTTAGAATGTACTCAACTGCTTAGCAAAAAAGTAGTTAGTCGGTTTTAAATTAAAAATATATATAATTTTGAGTTCAAAATATAATAAACGTATAGCTCTACGTTTAACTAAACCATACGTACAAAAAAGAAAAAAAAAAAGTCCGGTTTTAGCTAGTGCTACCTTGAAAAAACATACCGTGGTGGTCACATAATTAGGGACACTTGTTTTTTTCCCATACAATTGCCTACAAATATGACTTTTCAATTTTGACCACCATTCAAAAAGTTCTACACTAATTTAATATTTGGTTACACTCATCGTTCATTAATGAACTAAGGTTTAAATGTATGTACAATTCATCTCTATTGAAAATGGATCTTTTATTTTATAAGGATTTGAAAAAATAAATACCTTGTGTTCATACAAAGTTGTAAAACTTTGTATGAAGTACTTTGTACTTTGTAAGTTTTTAAATCCCTATAAAATATAAGGTTCGTCTTTAACAGTAGTTCATTGTACATAAATTTAAACCTTAGTTAATGATCTAAAGTAAATTGTATTTAGCAATAAAATTGGTCAAGAACTTTTTGAATGGTGGTCAAAATTTAAAAGTCATATTTGTAGCCAATTGTTTGTGAAAAAACAAGTGTCCCTAATTATGTGACCACCACTGTATAAACACGTTTTTCTCAAAACTGTCAAAACGCCTATAGGCCTTTTTGGCTTAGCACGGCAGTGTTGGTGTCACACCCAGTTTCCATATAAAAGTGACCATGATCCTTTGAAATGGAGATAGCTTAAACCCTGGATTAACTCATAGACTACATATCATCACGAATTTTTTTAATTTCCGTGGGAACAATGGTAATGGAAATATATGCGGAAGAAGTTGGGGGACGAAGCTATGCATAATAAATGTTGGTTTATGTAAGGGTTTCACAGAAAACTCATATAAACCAAAGCAAAGCAAGGGGCTGCCCTTGCTTTGCTACTTAAAATTAAGTTAAAATCCACTTATACCCTTATCGTACTAGAATGTTAGCATGCCTCACATATAAGTTATAGGTTACATACTAGAAACTAAAAGCTGAGGTGGCCCATTGCAGTATGTTCCCATACCAAAATTGCCTCCTCCACCATGCTCTGGGAACATATTTTACTATGGAAACACACCACAATACAAACACTTAAACAATTGCTAATAAAATTAGGGGTTGTAAATAAAGATTTCTATAATTTCATAACCACAATTTTGTTTTGATTCCACTATAAATTCATATTTCAGAGTAAAATTAATTTAACCAGTTCCCTGTCCCCATACAAGAGTGCATTTACATTGTTATAAGTTATGTTAGTGTTTGTTAAGGTATATTATCAAATTTGATCACGTTTGATTCATGAATATAACAAAACGTAACCAGGAACAAAACTGCTGCAGGGAACCTGTTAGTGAGATTTGATAAAAAAATTGGTATTTATACAGCTTTGTTATAACAAAATGAGAAAAACAGTGTAAGAAGAGTAAATTATTCCATACCTATGTCCCAATATATCGTCATAGCGGATATAGCTGCCGGCCAGGTCGTCGTCTTCACTGTCTTCTGCTTGAGGATAAGGGTCGAATTGAGTGACCGGTTCGCACTCGACTTCCGATATGTTCCCCATGCCATCCCACCCCTTGCTCGTACTCGGCTGGCACAGCCGCTCACTCCTCAGCCGCTCACGCTCGTCTACCGCTTTGGTTGCAAAAAACTTCGTATAGTCTTCCCCAGCCATAACTATTTCGCACAACCCTGTGTCGTCAGTGACGATGAAGGCGTCCCTGATGAGCTTCAGCAACCAAATCTTGTTGTCGAATGTGGCCATGGTTAAGTTATTCTATGTTAAATACAAGACTGATTACATTTTAGTACCCTCGTTCCAATTCTACAAATTCAAAACACGAAAGTTACCATTCCCAAACACATATTATAGGGTATGGGTTTCCCAAACAAATATCTGACACCTCAATTGTCATGTTTTGTATTGCACGCTTCAGTCACATTATAAGGGTGTCTAAAGCCCTCTAGGCATTATCCTTCTTGACGTACAGCCGCGCACGACCGTCAGGCCCGATGGTGCTGTACGCACTATCGTGCAAAGTATCCATCATGCTATCACAGACCACAAATTCTTAAGGCGTGTCCGCTGCGCCGAAAAAGTAACAAAACATTTTGTAGCAAAATATGTTAAGCTCCCTACGCATTATCTTTCCGTTCCATCCGTCCGGGCACGATGCACGACGCAAAACGAAAGTGCGTAGTCTTGCTGAGGCCCGTTTCACGAAGCTACAATTTACAAACTACAAGCGGAAGTCTCTTTCTAACTCCTTTTGCTAGAAAGAGACTTCCGCTTGTAATTTGTAACTTGTAGCTTCGTGAAACGGGCCAATGGACGTCGATAATCACGGTAATAATAATAATAAATGACGTCCAGCAAGCCTACGCACTATCGTTTTGCGTCGTGCATCGTGCCGTGCGTAGGCTTGCTGGACGTCAATTATTATTATTATTACCTTGAAGGACTTGCACGACCGAATTTGTATCCAACCAGCCCCCACTACTTCTTGCACAACGTGTGGCTGGACGGTGCGTAGCCCTGACGTACGTCAGTTCAATCGTGCATCGTGCTTGCATGGTAATGCGTTGACTTAACGTCCGACATTTTGTTTTTTTAATATTTTTTCTTGACCGTGGATGCTAGGTCCTTCAGTCGACATCCGTCAAATCTTCGCAGTGTTGCCAGAACTACGTAGCCAGATCTTCGCAGTGTTGTCAGAGTTTACGTTTCGCGAACGTCTAGCACGATCTGCACGATGGACTTTGCACGATAGTGCGTACAGCACCAGCGTGACTGACGGTCGTGCGCGGCTGTACGTCAAGAAGGATAATGCGTAGAGGCCTTAATGCGTAGGGGCTTTACGAAACATGTTTAGGTACAACTCCACGTCCATTCCGACCACAGATTGCGACTTTCGAGTGAACAATGTATTGTTTCTATTCTATTCTATTCTTAACTAATGGCTTTCACTCCTGTTAAGGTGTATTTCGCCAATGTCGAGTTATTTATAGACACTCCCATGGACTTATTAGAGAAATAAGTCCATGGATATCACACGCGAAGACAATTGTTTGGTAAAAGAGAATTTTCTTTAATGGACTAAACAGAAGCACACGGGGTTAGCTCCATGTACTGTCCATGTATTGTTTGTCATAACATTTCACTTTTCTTTTGACAGCTGTCATCCCAGTACTATTTGTCATCTTTGACGTTTGTTCACTGTCTGTTCGTAGGATTGTAGTATATTTATTTATATTCAAATTCCATTGCAAATAATTATAAATTAAATAATGAATGCCCTATTTGACAGTTATTCACTCAAACTCAAAACTTTCAAAAGTCAAAACATGAACCCCTCCCCCCGCAGACGAACGCGGGGAATGTTTTCCATCTGTGACGGAAAACATGTTACTGTTTTTAAACAAAACACATTTTGGCCACGCTACTTTTCTGTTCGAAAAGCATGTTAGATGTTTAAAAACATCGAAAACACCATGAAGTTATAGATAAAGGTGGAGGCAACACTCTCTGAAGCCGAATGAAGCGTCCTTGAAGTCTCAAACAATTTGCTCACCAAAATCAAATTTGGGACCAAAGTGTTTTGAGATAGAATGGCGAAAAAGTACATTCAAGATGCTTTATTTTGGTCTAGAGAGTGTGGCCTCCACCTTTATCTATAACTTCATGGAAAACACGGCGCAACGGACGCGGCTTTACTTCGCTCATTCCGTTTCGTTCAGAAATTGTGGCTCCTACACTCGCTTCAAGAACCTTATGTGTATAATAATGTTTTTTTTATTACACAAGCGAAATTCTAAAATCCAGTAGATTTTATTGAGAAAAACAGTAGAGCAGTACACCCCAAAACCAGTAGCTCCCCTGTAAAAACAGGAGACTTGGCAACACTGAAAAGATTTGACGGATGTTGATTGAAGGACCTAGCATCCAAGGTTAAGAAAAAACATTTAAAAAAAATTGACGGACGTCAAGTCTACGCATTACCCACAGAAATAGGATTCTCATAGAAGGAACTTAATGAGAAGCACACTTGAAAAGTAAATCTATCGCATAAATTTTAACGCAGATTGATAATGAGTTAGACAAAGAGGTAGATAGCAGCGCATTTCGGCTTAAATCGGCATATAAAACCGGGGTCATTTTAAGGCCACCGTGGTCTCAAAACCCGACTAATTTAAAAATTATAAACTTATGATCATATTAGACCACAGATCACCCCCAATAGATACCGCTTACAAGGCAGCCGATGTTCACCAGTCATATGCGAAATTTTGTATATATACGGTATAGCAGCGATGACCGCTGTCAGTGTCAACCATGTTTGAGACCTATGCGTACGCCTCCCGTTTGAGTTTGCAACATGTCATAAAAAATATACAGAATTCGTGAAATTACTCAAAATGCCTTCACGTTCCGTGAAATGGTGTGGAAATTCATCAAGAACATAAAACTTTAAAAAATATGGTGTAACATTCACCGGTAAGCACATTTTATATTTGACCAACAATGGTCAAGTTATGATGGCCTTTTTCGTATCTTCTCTTTTACTCATTAGGTCAATCCCGCGGCGGCGTTGTTTCTAAATACAATAATTTTGGTCGATAATTTTTCCGATTTCGAAGATATTTGTGAAGTATATTTTTGATAGTAATATTTTATTGGTTACTTAAGGGCAGAGTGAGAAGTCTGGTAAAAATCATAGTAGGGGTATTTTTTCACAAATTCATTAATGTCAAATTGTAATGCAGCCTTTTTGGGGGTAAATCGTATATTTTCAGCCAGTTCGCACGGCTAGTTTTTTTTTGACAGCTATGAAAAACAAAACAATCACTTTGGTGTTTGCAAACATGGAGAAAAGTGAGTTTCATGTTCTGATTAAACATTTTTTTTTGCGAAAAAAACAATTACGGAAACAAAAAAAAAATTGACAAATATTACGGGAACTCTGCTCCATCGATTAAAATGATCCACAAGTGGTTTACGGATTTTCGTTGTGGCCGTACAAGCACTGCTGACGCCGACCGACCCGGACGCCCAGTTGAAGTCACTGCACCAGAGATGATCAACAAAATCCATGACATCGTATTGAACGACGGAGGAGTAAAGGTCCGTGAGATAGCTGATATTGTAAGCATTTCAGACGAACGGGTTCGTAATATCCTTCACACTTGTTTGGATATGAAGACGCTCTCCGCCCGTTGGGTGCCGCGATTGCTCACAGTGGATCAAAAACGCACTAGGGTGACCCTGTCAGAGGCATGTTTGGCGAAGTTTAGGTGTAATGAAAAGGACTTCTTGCGTCGTTTCATAACCTTTGCCGAAACCTGGAATCATCATCATACACCAGAGACCAAGGAGCAGTCAAAACAATGGGTTGCTTCAGGTGAACCTGCACCAAAGAAGGCCAAAGCAGTTTTATCTGCGAATAAAGTTATGGCTACTGTGCGGAACGCCCCAAAACGCCGCACACGGCGACCGAAATCGTCCAGTATAGACCCTTTGTTTATACGCGAACACGCGGTTAATTTATATAGTAGGGCCTTGTAAATACATGAATAGACGATTAAGTTTTAGTGATAGTTTCCTGTGTTTATCTTAGCTTATAAGTAGTTTTTAAGTATTCAATTAGGTAGATTTATCAATAAAGAGTTTATTACTTGTGTTTCGTTATTTAGAACCCCTGCCGGGTAGGGTTTTGCCGTAGTTTACAGAACGTAAACAAACCTACCCGGCAGTACGCATGCGCCTCCACAAGAGAGGGCCACCATGCGGAGTGGGGATGTTCGCGCCTGCGCAGTAGGTGTTTTCCCGACCGTGTGGAAATGGCGGGAAAATACCTACTGGCGCGAAAACTCTATTTTGTAAATATTTTCATAGTTCATAAGTAAATAGTTTAAGTTTATATACCAGATTGTAGCGCGGATAGTTTGTAAGGTTTTTTTAGTATGTAAGATGTCTCACATGTAATAGATAATAAGGAAAACGTTGAAAATAAAGGAAAATGGAGGGGGGGACGGAGGCTCGGAAAACTCGTATAAAATAGGGACCCTCGGCCATAGAATTTGCACTCAAGAGCCACTCCCAGCCAGGGCAACATAGAAGAGCCTCCGCCCTCTCCGAAACGTCTGATCAATCCACCGAGCATTTTCTTCACCGAACCTGCCCTGCCAACTTCAAGAACCAGTCATAGGTGCGAGTCCGCACAGCTACTGTCTTCTGGGATGCTCGTGGTGTAATATATGTTGATTACCTTCAGAAAGGTAAAACGATTAACGGCGAATATTATGCCAACTTGTTACAGCGATTTCATGAAGTTTTAGTGGAAAAACGACCCCATTTGGCGAAAAAGAAAATCATTTTTCACCAAGACAACGCACGGGTCCACACTTGTGCCGTTGCTATGGCTAAAATCCACGAGCTGCGATACGAATTGCTCCCCCATCCACCTTATTCTCCTGATTTAGCCCCCTGCGACTATTTTCTTTTCCAAAACTTGAAGAAATGGCTTGGTGGAAAAAGATTTGGTTCCAACGAAGAAATCATCGCAGAAACCAATGCGTATTTTGAAGAGTTGGAGAAATCGTACTATACGGTGGGAATCGAAAAGCTAGAAAAGCGATGGACCAAGTGTATTGAGTTAAATGGGGACTACGTTGAAAAATAAATATTTACTTTTACCAACAAAAAAAATAATTGTTTATTTTTTCCAGACTTTTCACTCTGCCCTCGTAACGTTTAAAAAACAGTCGCCATGGTAATATTTTAGGTAAGAAGTTTCACTGTTTTGTCGCGATCGAACTTTTTAGTTCTGTGAGCGATTGCTGATTGAGGAAAAATAACCGCCACCATTGTGCTGAATTCTTTCAAAATAGACTGCTTGTGTTTAGTGGTTTCCGACAACGAATGCAGAAACAAAAACTGGAAATCACACATATCTCCAAGGGTTTGTTTTATAAAGCTACAAATTACAATTTACAGGTTACAAGTTTCCATTTGACACAACCTCGACCAATGACGACCAGCCATTTGAGCAGTGTTGCCAGTTTAGACCTGTAAAATTGTAACTTGTGGCTTTATAAAACGTGCCCCTGATATCGATATTTACAGCAATAATGCGAAGTAAAGAAAACCACGGTAGGCTTAGGGTATGCAAAGCTCTTCATAGAAAGAGTTGACCAGAGCTGGACCAAAAAACTTTGGAAACTCCGCAGAAGTCAACTCCGATACATTACCCGAGTTTTTACTGGGCACTTTGGGTTTAAAGATTTCCTAGCAAAGATCCCATGGGGTCGGAGTATATCCGTAAGGACCCCACCAATAAGATAAGAAGAGAATATGAACAGCATTCAGCCATTTCCGTTATCATTTTTTTTTGGGAACGATAACACGTTTTTCAGCCTCCATACATAAAGAGAACGCAACAACTGTGTGCGCGGGTTGACCGACAGCCTAGAATAATCCATTTCGGAGATCGTTACCAGATTTGTCATGACCTCCTGTAATGATAGTACTTATGGTAAAATGGAGTACTTACTCCCACTGGGTTCGAGACGTTTTATGTTTTGTTAACTGAATCTTGTCGATTTCATTGTTTGATTATTACTATTATTTGTTATTACTTAAATAAATAACATTTAACTAGGTTTTTAATTGTACCTTAATTTATGAAGCCTATTCACATATAATGCCGGCACCACACTTCGCTATTCGCTATTCGTTATGCGGGTGCGCCGTATTTGTTAAAATATTTGCCATCGCGCTTATGCGTTATGCGTGCTTAAACATAGACGAATAAACCCTCCACACTTCGTCGAATGTAGGCGCATAAGCCGAATAACGAATAGCCAATAGCGAAGTGTGGTACCGGCATAATAGTTATCCAATTTAACTACCCCAATCGAAGACTATAATAATTATTTATTAAATATCGCCCATTAAATTACACTTAGGTAAAGCCTGACAAGTTCCTATTTAGCCCTGATGTTGTGTCGCTACAAACAGCTTACATATGGCAATTATACGTGTACGTCATGAATAGTCGGGACAGTGAGTATTGGCATCGTGCAAGAACGAGTGAGATATACAATTAAGTACTTGTAGATTGTGAAACTATGTTTTCATGTAATCGGAAGAGCATGTCTAGTTGATAATTAAATATGAATAATTACCTATCCGTCAAAATCCGATTCTAAATATTCGACATCCATATATTCATCAGATTCTGGCTCCGATGTATTTTCACTTTCGTCCGTTGAAGAGTCACTTTCAGGACCACCAACCTCGATTATAAATCTTTCGGTCTGTGATTCGATTATAGGACCTTTTGTCCTATATCCGTCTTCTATTTTTTTTACGTGTCCGCAGCATTTACTCCAATTTTCTATAGTCACTTCCTAAGTAATAACGAAGTGTAAAAGTAAGCTATATTTTTAACTGTTCAATAAAATTCATTGATAAATGTAAATACCTGAAAACTATCTTCAACGAGCTTTAGGAAGGCATCATTCGTGATGGAAACATTTTTAGTTGCCACTTTTGCTTTCATGATGCCCCAAATCATCTCGATGGGATTTAAATCACAGTGATAGGGCGGTAACCTTATCACCTTGTGACCATGATTTGAGAGAATCGTATCTATTTCGTATACTGGCTCGGGTTTATGACGTCTCAAAATTGTGACCAATTTATCTTTAGATGCATTTTGGGGAAATGAGATGTTATTTAAACGCAGCCACTCAGCAATGACGTGTTTTCTATCGCCAGATGTTGGAGCTTTGTTAATTTGGAAAGAATGGTACCGGCCATTATCCATTATAACACACGTGGGTTCACTGAGATTGAGAATTAATCTCTGCAAAACCCATTTCTTAAAATTGTTCCTGTTCATGGAGTCATGATAATCGGCTTTCTTTTCCTTATCATTATATATTAGGAGTGCATTGGGAACAAATCCCAATGGTCCGCCGGCATGAACTATAATATATCGTTTGCCAGTTGAAACGGATTTCGACACACCGGGTTCATTTTCGCTTTGCCAGCATTTTGCGTGGTTAAGAGAAGTATGGATGTAAGTCTCATCTAAATAAACAAGAGGTATATTTTTGTCCCTTGCTTCTTTTATTTCGTCTAAATAACTTTCCCGCCAAACCACAATATCCGAACGCTCCTTCAATATGTACCGTTGGTTTCTGCACTTTTTGTATTTGAACCCCATACTATGCAATAGCAATCGCAAGTACTCCCTACTACCGGTAAAATCAATATCTTTTTTCAATTCGGTAAGCAGACTTTTGAGAGTTGGTACTTGCTTTCGCACAGCATAGAATTCATGAATTTTGTGCCTTATGGCACATTTGTCGAAGTCGTCTATTTGTATTCTTTTTTTTGGTTGTTTTTTTTTTGGTACCGATGGCAATGGCGGTAACGGCTCATTCTTTTTGTATATATTCTTAATTGTAGCACTACAGACGCCTTGAATGAGAAAAAAAATAAAATTTAATAATTAATATACATATTTAGTACCAAGCTAACCAATTCATGACAATCGCACTATGAATATCATACCCGTCATGTCAACAACTAATTTCAAAACATTGTTTATTGGAATGCTGCTGAATCCTTCGTCCTTTTTCTGCCGCAACCATTTGAATGTATTTATAATAATGTTTTTTGCATCGGGGTGAAATTTCTTGGGCATTTTGATTTTAAAATCGATTTGTTTACATCGGTGACATTCAATGACTTCCAACGTCCGTTGTCAAAAAAAAACGTTGCCATTTAAATAAATTTGTTCCACTGAAAATCCGCAACATGGCGAGGGCTAAAAAGGAACTTGTCAGGCTTTACATTATTCTTTTCTGTAATGATTGTAAAGTATAGTGTAAGTGTAATTTAATGGGCCAATTTTAATAAATACGTATGTTAGGTACGTTTCACTAGGTAAGAGTTTTTAATGATTCTGGGTTAGTTGCATAAGACTTGTAACTAAGGATATTGGTCGTGATTATCTTTTTTTAGATTCCGATCCAGATGTTTCACAATGCCAAAATAAACCATGACTGATATTATAGGTACTTAACAATAATAAGAGGGTGAATCTTTATCGATAAGAATTATCATCACAATAAGTATGTCCCATCCCTACTCGGTCGGTGAAAAATCGGGCTACCTTTAAATAACCAATCACGACATCGTTTCCTCTTTCCCCGCATCCCGTGCCTACCTTCATTTATCTTTGGTGATTTAGACGTTTAACCTAGTAGCATTAAGGCCTGTACGCATTATCCTTCTTGACGTACAGCCGCGCACGACCGTCAGGGGCACTACTTTGAAATTCGAAGTTCGAAGTTCCGTTCTTCGATTTCACCATTTGCTACTATGAACACCTTCGGGCCCGTCTTCGGATTCGAAGTTCGTCGTTTGACAATTGTTACTTCGTGGTTACTTCTATTGACCTACTATGAAAATCGAACTTCGGCGACGGTTTCGGATTTTGACACAAAGTTCTTCGGGGAGAAACGTCAAATCTCACGTTAACTAAAGTGTTATCGTTTGACCTTCGATCCATTGTTTTCATTGCGTGAGTGTGAGTGATTTTTGGTTTTATTACTGTGAAATATTTTTCCTAAGCTTATTTTATTTTATCGAGTTTCGTTTATATTTTAGATTGAACGATGTCACGTTTTTTGCTCAACGAAGTACTCCGCAAAGTGATGCACGTACATATGACGAATTTGGCGGCGGGTTACACTCGAGGCTTTTTGGGGAATTCGTCAACACTTTCAGATTAAATCGAGTGGTGTTAGAGGCTATAACTTAATAACCGAGGCATCTACCCAACCTATTCAATCAAAAAACCCTTAGGTACGTATTTAAAGTGTTTTAGCGATGTTTATCCTTTATGAAAATATGTTTACTTTTGGTATTGTTATTTATGAGGTATAATGTCTGCCTATTTTTGTTCAAATATGCAGACCAATCCAATGAGATAAAACTCTTTCATTTGATTTATTACAGATTGGAGTTGCCTTAAAATTGTATGGTATGGTAGATTACCGGGGCAGGGTTGGAAGATATCATGCTGGGTCAATGACTTGTTGCCTGTGTGATGTTACATAAGGCTGCCATTTTTCTGCCCCATTAGCAATTCCCCCAAACAAGCGCAGCATCATTAAAACTGGGTAAGTACATACTATGGCTATATATTTTTTCTAATTATCATTCGCACTCATCATAATGCCATCCTAAAAGGTATTAGGTTATTTGACTTTACTTTACATTGTACATAGTTAAGTCGCTTTGACCCAAAGAGCATGAAGAGAAGTTCTTTAACCGGAAACATTTCCGGTTGCCCAATATAATATATATCATATAATTATATATTAAAGGACAATTATTAACTTGTTCATTTTATTTGTTTTCAATAATATGATGCCATTATTTCTTATGTTATTGGCATCAAGTTATTTTTTTATTTGATATACATAAAGTCAGGCCAAGCTTGGTAACAAGCATATGCCAAGTCAACAATCTGTTATGTTTATCTCATTACACTTTAAGTAAACAGTTACAGTGTAACGCTGATAATCTGGAAGCATTCTCAGTGTTTTTTCATATATGCCCTCTCTATCGCTTTAGGTTTAATTCTTGTATTGATAGATTAAAAGGATGCTGTGAAATGAAAAAAAATAAAACTTCACTGATATTGTTGTTTCAGATGACAAATATGCCATTTTAAATGTGATGAGATGCTTCACATGGTGGAGCGACTCATGAATCTTTGTGGCAATATCTGGGAACATTTTGAAAGCCTCTGTGCCAAGAGAGAGCCTGCTGTTTTGCACTTGCTGGGTAATTCATGATTATTATTTTTTTCTAAAATTTGAATACTTCTCTTATGAAATACTGAGTATAATTCATGACCCATTGTGGGAGTACATGATGACCACTGAGGATGGTCCCACAGACGACTCCCCTGAGGGTTACTATAATGTCATACAAAAGAGGGTGCGCTCAACCATTGAGAGAACATTCAGCATTTTTAAAGGTTTAAATGCATATATGTATTAACATTATTTTTTATAACAAGGAGAAGGCACATGAGTACTCAGGCCTCCTGATGATAATGGTATCTGAGACCTATAGATATTTGAATTCCCAAGAGTACAATTTCAAGACTGCAATGCTAAGACTTCAAATACGTTGCCAACCCTGAGGACTAAGGTGGAATAAGGAATGCCTTGATGCTAGTAATTTCACTGGTTTTTCTTATCCCATTACCGGAACACAACAATGCGAAGACTGCTCCTGCACTGGTGGGTTGATGGATAAGATGGTGGGAGCCATCTGGATGAATCCTGCACAAAAGCTCTACCACCACTAAAACACCAATATTTCCAAAGTCACAGCATAATCAGAAATTATAATGAATTATATATTTTATTTGTCACAGGGCGGTGGAAATGCCTTTTGGCCGCACGCGCTCTGCACTACAGCCCCGAGATGGCCAGCAGGATCTGCAGGATCACCATTGAATGCAGTATTCTGTATAATATCTGGATGGGAGCTGCAGCCGACGACATCACGAGCGAGAGCAACATGCAGACCGGTGCTGTCGCTGACTTCCGCGTCTTCTCCGCCGCAAAATAGATTAATCTTAGTTTTAATAAATAGATAATAATAGTATGTCGTCCGAGACATCACACCAAGTGAAGGGAATTTTTCAACATGTTTATCCTATGACAAAAATTATACCGGTAAAACGGGGCTATTTGGAACAAAGCAATAAAAAGTTTTTTTGAATATTTTTTTTCTTGACTATGTTAGAACTGACAACTTCGCCTGAATACAAGTTTTACAGTTCTATTATAGCCATGACAAAATATATATCAACTAAAAGCTTATGATTGCTTAGTTCCAAAATAGCCTCGTGATTCCCAAATAGCCCCGTTTTACTATTTAACTTTATTTTAAAACTACTGCGTTATGATTCACTGAGACAATTTGAATGATGAACTTCAATTTACTAAGTACTTTTTGGTGTTCTTAACCATACTTTGGTTAGGCTAAGGCCGCACAGATAGGAGGCTTGCTTAACGCCTAGAGCCTAGCGTGTTGCTTTTGTTCGTGGTCGCCTAGCGAGGCGCCAAGCGCGCAGTGCGGCCGGTTGCAAAGATTCTAGTACATTTGGTTCAGGCTAGGCTCTAGTCTAGGCGCTAAGCAAGCCTCCTATCTGTGCGGCCTTAGCCTTAGGCTTATAAGGACTTGATTGCAAAACGTCTATGTAAGCAAAACGTCTTTGTTGCATAGCGACCAACTAAACAAAACGACTTTTTTGTAAAATACCCTGCTCTAGGATGCAAAATGTCTAGGTTGGAAGTAATGCATAATTAGGCATAACAAAATGTTTGTTTTATTTTATTTATTTATTTATATAAGGCTCACAAAACATGTTACAGTTACATAATGCTAATAATGCTAAAAGAAAGAGTTTTAAGGTCTGGACTATAACTCTAAACTATGTGTGCACACAGACATACATTTAAAAAAAAAAACGTTAGTGGGCATTAATTTTATCAGTATAGTTTTAGTACCTATATTTTGGAAGACTGTATTACCGGCCAAGTTTCATAGTTCTATGTCATCGGAAAATACCGCATGAATTTTGATTCACTCGAGTTACCTTTGAGTGAGTTGAGTGTCGAAATATACCTACGTTTTTGCGGCATAAACGGCCGTATCTTTTTTTTTCGTTAACTTTGAAGTATAATTATTGTTTCATAGCTTCAAGAGACTGTAGACTTGAAATATATGGATTTAATTTCAACTCCCGTCCCAACGTTTGAGTTCCTGAGAAAAACGGTCTTGACAGACAGACGTACGGACGGACGGACGGAAGGACAACAAATCCTATAAGGGTTCCGTTTTTTCCTTTTGAGGTACGGAACCCTAAAAATGTTTAAGAAACTATGTAAAATAAGTAACTAAACGAATTAAGTAACTATGAATAGTTCAAAGAGTTCCTTCACAAATCATAAACTACAGTTTGTGATTTCCTTGTCATAAAACCATCTAGTCGTTTTGCCACTAAGACGTTATGATTTTTTTACGATATGCCTACCTAGTCGTTTTACCATCAGTACGTTCTGCATACGTTGGCGTTTTGCAACTGGGACATTTTGTTATTTGGGCGTTATACTAACAAAACGTTATAGAAATAAGTCAAATCTTCAACCAAGGTATAGTAGAATACCTTAAGAAGATTTACACAATTAGACATTTTGCAACCAAGATCTTATGAAACTAAGTCGTTTTACTTACGTAGTCGTTTTGTAATCTTCACTGTGTTTCACCTGAGATGAGTCCTGTGACAGCTCATATAAACACGTATTACTTACTTGTTACTAGTTATTATTTACGTATTACTTACTTGTTTCTTTAACTTTACATAAATATTACATTGGTACACACCTAGCGACGCGTTTCAGGAACTTAAATAATTAACCACCTATTTTTAAGTACCTCGCATGTGAGCATAGTAAGTGATTGAAATTACGAAATACGGCTGTCACAGGACTCATCTTAGATTAAACAGAGTGTAGACCTTACAAGCCTAACCCTGGATAGGTATGTAGAGAAATTACTTAAATTGTTTCAATTTCCATTGATTGTCGTTCCTGAGTCTGTCTCAGTGTAGGCACTAAATAGATAGTCACAGTTATTTATTGACTTCATGATGAGAAATGTCATCATGGTCAATATGGTCAACATAATGTCTGCCAAAAACAATGTTAGTTATGAAGTATATATAGATAATGTTATACTAAGGTACATTTTTAGGCTTAACTAGAGACAAAATATTGTAATAGTCCTCATACCATCTGTTATAGTATTTTTCATAGATTTCTGTCGTACTTTTTTCTTTTACATTTGTATTAAAGGGCCATTCATCTATACTTATATTATCAAGAGAGAGAGAGAGAGAGTGGATTTGTAATTTTGTTTAAACCATTACTTTATTATTTGTACAATCATTATTACTTTAGTATTTGTACAATTCTTTCACTATTTGTACAGTACATTATTCCAGATGAATATAGGCTATTTTTTATTATGTGGAACCTGAACAAAGCTAGGGCCTGACGCTAGTTCTATTAATAAGACTATCTCTCATGATTCCAAGTAGGTACCTAATGCTAGACTTAATAGGAAGTTGTAATGTTTTTTAGTGAGTACTGAAGAATGAGGAGTACCTAGTAGGAGGGTAATTCAATTTTGTGTTATGTTATGTAATAAAATAACTTTTAATCTTTTTCGAATTTAATTTAATTTTCTTTATGTTGGAGTCAATGAGCACCGCTTGTCTTGATTTTGTTAGTTCTGGGCAAATGGTTGACTTGGTGATTTTGGAATCTTCCATCTCCAGCAGCTGCCCTTGCTGACTGGCCTGTTTGAGGAGCAAAGGCCAGACCACCACCGTCTGGTGCTTCATGTGAACAGATAATTACAATATTATAAAAAATGTAATAGGATCAATATATTTACCTAGAAATAAACACAGCACACAAAATAATAACAATCAGATAATCCATGATGTACCTAATGTACCTAAAATTATATATAAACCCCCTTGCAACGATAACGAGCCCTTTCGATTTCTGCAAGTAGTTTAAACATACTGTATTTTTTTTTCTTGGATATATCTGCGATCAGTCGGTTTGGATAGACTTTGCGGTTGTGTACAAAGGTTTTTTCCTAATCAATGGCTATCATTCCTTGTTTTAACATATTAATTTAACAAGGTATATTTCACTAACAATAAGTTTTAGACAATTACCATGAACTTATTAAAAAAACAAATCCATGGATATCACACACATGGACAATTACTCTGTTAAAGAGTATTTATTCTGGTGGACTAAACAGAATCATATGGGGCTACCCCCAAGCATTTCTGTTAAGTAGTAAAAAGGTATGCTTACTTGATGGGTGCTGAAATGACAGGAGCTGTAAGGTTCCTAGGGTACGGATGATTGGTCATTGTCCAAGAGTGAAACTGACACTTCCTCATACATTCTTATAGGGCAAGTTTTACCCGTTGACCTCTTTTAGCCATTGGGGTCCGCACCATTACCCTGGAAATGAGACAATGTTGTATTAAATTGTATTTTGAATTCACATAAGTCAGAATGCACCGGCACAGGAAAGTAGAAAATAAAACCATGTCGTGATGGTTTACCTTCTGCGATTGTCTTGGCGACTGGGCTGCCCCACCGAGACTGTTTAACGTAACGTAACAGTAATTTGCTCCCACAGGGTGCGGGAGCGTACTCTTCCCAACACGCTCCCGACAAAACCACGAGCAAAATCAGCATTTCACATCGCTCGTGGGTAACAGGGGAGGAAGATGATGGTTGCTGCAATCCATAAGTACAATGTTTTTATTCAAATCTTAAGGTAAACTACTAAAGTAAGTAAGCAAGAGAACCAAAAAATATATCAGTTAACTAAAGAATACAATACAAATTTAATACCACCAAGTCTTGACTCGAGTTAAACTGTTTTATAATATAATAATCAAATATTGGGATGATATTAAATATTAATTTAATAATAAAAATAAAACTTACAAAACAAATTTCGTTGCTTGACACATGGATATGATAGATAGATTATTTTTTACACTTAATGATACGTCAGAATATTTTTAAAATATAAATTACAAGCATATTTGGTGTTTTTATTTTCTTAAACTATCCTTGTTACTTTGTGTGTTATTGCACAAGTAAGCTATAAATAGTTAATCGGCGATTTAGGACAAAAATCTGATTACCGGTTTTTAACCGCTATGTGTGTAACGCATAC
Organism: Acleris literana; assembly: GCA_946894065.1. NCBI lineage: Eukaryota > Metazoa > Arthropoda > Insecta > Lepidoptera > Tortricidae > Acleris > Acleris literana. Next base: position 26,214,274 of record OX335668.1, on the reverse strand, counting down.
TTTTTATCCATTCGTTCTTTCCATTCAAGTAACTCAATTCTTCTTGAATCGAAAGTTGGTCTATGGCTCCGAAACGTAAGTAAACAAATCGAAGTTACTTCATGGTAGCATTCACCTTCAACGTTCGATCGATCTGCGTTGCGGGCTTCGTTGCGAGCGTCGAATTTCAAAGTAGTGCCCCATCGTGCAAAGTATCCATCATGCTGTCACAGACCAAAAATTCTTACTTCGCTCATTCCGTTTCATTCAGAAATTGTGGCTGCGACACTCGCTTCAAGAACCTTATGTGTGTAATATGTTTTTTTTATTACACTTGCGAAAATCTAAAATCCAGTAGATTTTTTTGGGTAAAACAGTAGAGCAGTAGATACACCCCAAAACAGGTAGGTCCTTTGTAAAAACAGGAGATCAGGCAACAATTCGAAGATTTGACTGATGTCAACTGATGGACCTAGCATCCACGGTCAAGAAAAAATATTTAAAAAAAAAACAAATTAACGGACGTCAAGTCTACGCATTACCATGAAAGCACGATCATGGAATTAGTAAGTACATCTGGAATGCTTACTTCCAAAATCGCGACAAGTAAAATTGAACTCAATATCTGAAGACAGAAGGCTGACTTTGTGGTAATCAAGTGCACGAGCCTAATGAGACTTACTTTGTCTTTGTTTGTCCCTCTTACACAATTGCCATGTTAAAAAGTTACGATTTTCTTAGTACGAAATGTTAACTAGGTAGAAAATGTTAATTTTTAAAATTGTGAGGATTATCACAGTATATATTTAAATTAGGCACTAGGAATGCATTAAATTATTACATATTAAATTAATATTAAAGTTAACCCGCTTCAATCATTGCTCAACATATGGTAATGGTAGGAGTTTATAAAATAAAACTAGCAACACTAATAAAACAAAATGGCGATTGGCGGTCACTTTAATAATTTCTCACTGTTGCAATGAGACCTATTTCGGCTTTTATGTGTTAATAATTGATTTTCTTAAAAACAATGGTAAATACTAGTTGTGCAGTGAGTGGCTGCAATAAAGAATCATATCCAGGTTGTGGGATATCCTTTTACAGGCAAGTTTGTGAGATTTCTGTTAGTAGGGTGACCATGAGCAATCATTAATATCATCATTGCTAGCGTAGCGAAGTTACCTAACAAAAACGATTTGATTTCAGACTGCCTGCGAATGTTGAAGTAAAAAAGAAATGGATTGAAGCGATTCCTGGGAAAGTAACTAACAACTCTGTTGTATGTAGTTTACATTTCAAACCTGCACGGCTAGCACAAGTTTCCCGCGAATTCTTTGTCGCTCGGATCTCCCTTTCTATCTAGACCGTAACGATAGAGACGCACTGAGCGACATGCGAGAAAATACAACTTGTGCTACCCGTGCTGAAGATTATCTGACGGAAGGTAGAAAAAAAAAGATATCTGAGACCCGTTTCACGAAGCTACAAGTTACAAATTACAAGCGGAATTCTCTTTCTAACTCCTTTTGCTAGAAATACAGTTCCGCTTGTAATTTGTAACTTGTAGCTTCGTGAAACGGGCCTCAGATATCTTTTTTTTATCATTAATATCTTGCGTGTTACTTCAAGACTGCATGCCGGATTGTAATTTTGTACCTCGTTATCAAGTTGGGAACTATTAAATCATACATTCGGACAGTTTATGATTATGCGTAAACAAGGGGAACCAATTAAAATATTGTCACCTTTACTAGAAAGGGACGCACTAAGTTTTAGTACGTTTCTTTCGGCTCGCGTTATCGGTGTAGTGCACCTTCCAGATGTACGTAAGTACTTACTAATTCCATGAGCACGATGCACGATTGAACTGATGTATGTCAGGGCTACGCACCATCCAGCCGCAACCTTACTTTTTCAGACATATAGTGTTCTCTATTTAAATTTTGTGCGGAACGCCTCCAAACGCCGCACACGGCGACCGAGTCCACCCAGAGGCCCTTTGAAAATCGAAGTTCGAAGTTACGTTAGCTCCATCCCTTTCTCTCGATCTAGTCTCAAATAACGAGTGAAAGGGATGGAGCTAACGTAACTTCGAACTTCGATTTTCAAAGTAGGGCCTCAGTATAGGCCGTTGTTTATACGCGAATACGCGGTTAGCTTATATAGTTAAGTTTGTTTATCCACGAACAGACGGTTAAGTTCTTAGTGATAGTTTTTATACATTTCCCATAGCATATTAAGTAGTTTAGTATTTTATTTAGCTAGTAAGTTTTGTTAAGAAGGTTGCATGAATTTACGTATGCATTGTGGTTACTTAGGTATCCAAGCAACCTATTATATTTTTCTAACAACACTGTCAACTGTACTCTTGTAATAAATGCTTTATAAAATATTCAATCTTAATATAAATTCACATTTATACGTTAACATGGTAGCAGAGCGTGGTTGAAGATCGTTATTTTATGAAGGAAAAGTGTCGGAGTTCTCATATTTGTTAAATAAGTGACAAAAGATGGATAAATCGTTTTTCGAAGCGACCAAACTGCAAGTTGGTCTACTCGACGATAAGAACTGGAGGACATGGAGGTACAAGTTGATTATAGCTTTGAGAGGATCAGGAGTACAGGATAGTGTAGAAGGCAATGTTAGCAGACCTAAATTAGCATTGGATGCTACCTCAGAACAGAAAGCTGTTTACGAAACGCAACTGCAGAACTATGAGAAGAGAGATAGTACACCATTGCTAGTGTTAACAACAAATTTATCAGATGACAATCTTCAGAAAGTTATGCCATATTCTACTTCAAGAGAGGTATGGTCGGAACTGCACCGCTTGTATGATGGAGTGTCAGAAGATCGAGCTATGACCCTTGTTTGAAATTCTTTGGTTACAAGAAATAACCTAAAGATGACATAGCTACCCATTTGTCGAAAATGAAGAACATTTGGTTTTCGCTAACAAAAGAATTGCAGAAGTCAAAAGAAAGTGATTTGCCAGAAATTTTCCTTATTTGCAAAATTTTGAACACACTACCTGAAGAATACTTCGCATTTAAATCCCGCTGGTTGTTAATGTCTAAATCTGATCACACAAGACAAAACAAGACTGTCTGACAAGTCAACTATGTTCCCATGAGAGAGCGCTATCCTCTAGAAACGGAGAAGATATGGAAGCCCTTCACGTGCAAGGAACAAAGAGTAAACTGAAGATGAATAAGACACCATTTGACAAAAGAGACAAAGAAAAATGTCACTATTGCGGCGAGATCGGTCATAGAGTCAAACAACGCTCGAAGTGGATTACCGATAGACGTCCACCGAAACAGAAACCATCAACATCTAAGAGTTATCCAAGCACGAAAGTTAACATGAATCTTATGGCTTTTGACAATCCAAGTTCAAGCATGGATTATGATAACTGGTTCGTTGACAACGGAGCCACGAGCCATGTTACCCACAGGTGTGATTTGTTTGAAACATTTGAAAACTTTCGAGACTCACACACGGTAACAACTGCGAATGGAGAGGCAGTTCAAGTAATTGGCAAAGGCAAATTGACGGTACTGGCTGACGTTGAAGGCAATAAGCAAATGATTACTCTGAATGACGTATGGTATGTTCCTACGATAAAGAAAAACCTTTTCTCTGTAATGACAGCCCAGGACAAACTTTCAAACAGTATCTTTACATCAGAAGCAATAGTATGTAATTTGTCAGTCAATGGTAACATACTGCTAATTGGGAACAGAAAGAAACATGGATGGTTATATCAGTTACAACTTACAAATGTTAAACCCGTTCAGCCTTTAGAGATTAACTGCCTGAACTCGAACAACTTACTACAGCTTTACCATGAAAGATTGGGACATCAGAATAAGGACCATGTAAAGAACGTTGTGGAAAGAGAACTCGGAATAAAGCTGAAGCAAGACAGTGAATTATGTGAGGGTTGTATTTATGGAAAACTGCACAGGATGAAATTTGGAACCAGACGAAGAGCAACTGAAGTCGGAGAGCTTATACACGCAGATGTGTGTGGCCCATTCAGATTTTCGATTTCCAAATTCGAATATTTTGTCTTTTTAAGGATAATTTTTCAAAATTTCGTTATTTGTACCTGCTGAGACGGAAATCAGAAGTAAGTCAGAAGCTGAAACTGATGTTAGCTGAAGTAAAAGCATTGGGTTACAGAGTAAAAGAATTACTGTCAGATAACGGAGGAGAGTTTGATAATCAGACCATAAAGAAAATACTGGAAGAGAATGGCATTCGTCAAAGATTACAATGCCGTATACGTCAGAGCAAAACGGTTCTGCAGAAAGAGAGAACAGAACCATTATCGAAGCTGCAAGATCTATGATGCATGCTAAAGACTTGCCGCAAGGGCTTTTGGCTGAATTAGTCAACGCTGCTGCCTACATTCTTAATAGGACTGGTCCGACCTCAATGGATAAAAGCCCATATGAGATTTGGTACAATAAGAAGCCCAGAATTCGGCATTTACGAATAATTGGCAGTGCGTGCTACGCACACGTTCCGAGGGTCACTAGAAAAATTTTAGATAAAAAGGCAATTAAAGGCGTACTAATTGGATACGACTGTGATGAAGGATACAGGGTATGGATCAAAGAAGCGAACAAGTTAGTCCGATCAAGGGATGTTATCTTTAAAGAGAAAACTCTGATACCAAGTAATCACATTGAGCTACCGATAGACGGTAATCCAATAGAACCGATTTCCTTTGACCTTCCGGTAATAGTCACTCCTGCAGAATTGCCACCGTCATCTAATACAAATGTAGAATCCTTACCATTCAGATTAGATCGGGACAATATTGAACCAGAAATTACTCATGAACATGATTTCAACAATGAATCTGAAGATAACGTCGAAGGTCAAGTCCCTGAAGTCCAAACTGATGATTCGTTTGTATCAGTAAGAGAGGAAGAGATTGGATCAGAGGATGAAGAATTACTTCCTGAAATGGATGAAAGAAGAATGACACTCAGAGATCGTTCTACTCTAAAAGCTCCAACTAGATTTGATGACTTTGTAATGAATATTGAGGACTTAATCGACAGTAAAGAACCGAAGATATTTAAAGAGGCTTTCGATGGACCTGACCAAGATGGGTGGCGCATGGCTATGGACATTGAAATGAATTCTCTACGGGAAAACGAAACGTGGGAATTAGTAAAACTTAAAGGAAAAATGAGAGCGTTGCCCTGCAAGTGGGTATTCAAACGAAAATTGAACCCTGACGGAAGCATTGATCGCTATAAAGCAAGATTAGTGATAAAAGGCTATTCTCAAAGAGAATGAATCTATTATGACAAGACTTTCAGTCCTGTAGCCAAGTAAAGCACAATCAGAGTTTTACTTAGCGTTGCTGCTAACGAAGGATTGACTTTACGACAGTTTGATGTCGCTACTGCTTTCCTAAATGGAAAAGTAGAGGAAGAACTGTACATGAAACAGCCTGAAGGCTATAATGATGGCACAGGAAGGCTATGCAAGTTAAAGAGAAGTCTTTACGGTCTATAACAAGCCCCTCGCTGTTGGAATATCTGTATCCATGAATTTTTAATAGAATCGGGATTCAAGCAAACAGAGGCAGATCCCTGTTTATATTTTCGCAAACGAGGTAATGTCAAAGTGTTACTAGGCCTATATGTCGATGACGGGTTGGTTGCATCAACAGATGAAGCAGAAGCAGAACACTTTGTTGAGCATGAGCTTAAGGGTGCGGCCCCACTGAGGCGGAGACGAGAGGAGCGGAGCGTAGCTGTGCCAATATTAACCAATAGAAGGCGCATGCGGTCACGTCGAGCGCGCCTTGCGCATGTTAGTTTATATTCTATTGGTTAATATTGGCACAGCTCCGCCCCGCTCCGCTCGTCTCCGCCTCAGTGGAGCCGCACCCTTAGGCTCGTTTCAAAATAACTAAAGAGCCTGCATCTTATGTCCTTGGTTTGGAACTGGAGCGTCAAGCTGATGGTGCTATTTTAGTACATCAAAGAGCTTATATAAAGCGAATATTAGAGAAATTTGGAATGTCCGAATGCAAACCAGTTGCAACTCCAGCTGTAAAGGACTCGAAAGAGTGTTACAGAAGGAACTATTTCTATGCAAACTGATTTCCCGGAATTTCCCTACAGAGAAGCAGTGGGAACACTTAGTTATTTAATGGTGGCAACTCGACCTGATATAGCTTACCTGAGGCCCTACTTTGAAAATCGAAGTTCGAAGTTACGTTAGCTCCATCTTTCTCTCTCGATTTAGTCTCGAATGACGAGTGACAGGGACGGAGCTAACGTAACTTCGAACTTCGATTTTCAAAGTAGAGCCTCTGATATTGATGTACTCTTACTGACAGAACATTGGTTACAATCGAATGAGTTAGCTGTGACAAATATCAATAACTATAATTTATGTTCATCATTCTGCCGTGTGACTAGACAACACGGAGGTGTATGCATCTATGTGCATAATACTCTAGCGACAGTAGACAGAATTGGCGATTAACATCTTTAGACATTTGGACCATGACATATCCTTACCCATAAAGCTCCCTACGCATTATCCTTCCGTGCCATCCCTCCGGGCACTATGCACGACGCAAAACGATAGTGCGTAGGCTTGCTGGATGTCATTAATCACGGAAATAATAATAATAATTGACGTCCAGCAAGCCTACGCACTGTCGTTTTGCGTCGCGCATCGTGCCCGGAGGGATGGCACGGAAGGATAATGCGTAGGGGGCTTTACAATCTGTGACCAAAGTTGTCATAACAACGTATGTATTGTGTCAACAACCGGTCAGGGCTTTAAGGTTAGATTTATAAAACATTTTAAAATAATTTAGTTAAAAAATTTATGGATTTTACATGTGTAAAATTTTCTCTTGCCCTTTTTTAGTTTTATTTCTGTTGAATTTCTAAGTTTGTGTGGTAGTTTTCTAGCTGTGACTCCGTTAACCGGACATAAAGCTGGGAACAAATTATCGGACGCGGCTGACGGACTTATAGGTATCTAGATAATGAATATACACTGAATTGTGCAAACTAACGGAGGTGAGCCGTGGACGTAACCTTGTGCTGACCTTGAGGGTTCGGACATCCGACAGAAATCTGGCGCGCTGGATGTTTTTGTCAGCCGAAGCCGCGTCCCGGTCGACTGTGCACACTTTACAGTCGCGGCCGTCAGCCGCGTCCGATAATTTGTTCCCACCTTAAGTCCTACCGTCCTGATGGGGGCGGTAGGACTTTTGTCCCTGTAGTTGATTGGGGAGAGGTTAGTTCTCGTCAGCGTGGTCCAGAGGACTCTGGTGGGTTGGGGTAAAGGAAAGGGGACGCAGGACTTAGAAAAAAATCGGCAAAATGGTTTTATTGTGACACCTCCTTTAATTGATTTTATCTTATAGACAGAGATTGGACCAACGGGTGTCATTACTCGCAATAATGTGGACATGACTCCAAAGATTTTAATTAAACAAATTAAATTACATTAATTGATTACTTACCCTAAAAATAATTTTGAACCTTTGCAAGACAGTAATAAATAAATAATACAAAGACGTTAGGAGTGGCCATTAATATTAATCTACTTAAGTTTACTCCATTAACATCCGTGGATTGCAAAAGGAGCTTTTCACCTCATAAGTTTATTTTAGCCGTGAAAGGAATAATCTAACCACGAAAAGTTTATATAAATCACTGGTTATTTGCTTTAATAACATAATAACAAGTCTTTGTATTATTTATTTATTACTGTCTTGCAAAGGATCAAAATTGTTTTTAGGGTAAGTAATCAATTAATGTAATTTAATTTGTTTAATTAAAATCTTTGAGTCATGTCCACATTATTGCGAGTAATGACGCTGATTTGTCCGATCTCTGCTTATAGAACATGTTAAAATAAGAATGTTTTACTTAAAAACTTTTCTCTAAAATCAAAATTAACTGAGATACAGGGGCTCAAATGTTGGTTAATTAAAAGGCATCAGGGACATAGAATTTTTTTTTCACTTCAAAATTATGTCAATATAAGGTGTGTTTATGATGATTTAATTGTTTAGTTAGAATATACTAAAACAAGCATCTTTAACATACCTAATATAAACTTTTCACTAAAACCAAGTATGACTGCAATACGGAGTTAAAAACTGATTCGTTTAGATTTTAAGCAAATAAAGAATATTTAGGTTGATTTGATTTGATTTGACGGTTCGTTTTTCAGGGTGGTTTGCCCTTCGGGCGTATATAAGAACTAACCTAACCTTATCTATTATTTTATTGATATAACTTTGAAGCAACAACAATTTTAAGTCCCAGACGCCTTGTAACTAACCAATATTTGAGCTCCCCTACCTCGGCCAATTTTGATTTTAGAGAAAAGTTTTTCAAGTAAAAACATGCATATTACAACGTGTTCCATAACATAAAATCATTTAAATTAGGTGTCATAATGACACCATTTTGTTGAAATTTTTGCCAAGTCCCCTTTCCTTTACCCTAACCCTCTGGTGTATTAGACAACAAGAATAAAAGGGATGCTAGGATGCTGGCATCAGCCTCCATCCAGCACACCTTTTCGGTTCCCGAATTCGCTCCTGGGTCAATATTAAATTCTACTGGTCCTGGCCCTTTCATTGTCTATGTTGTGAAAACATTGGAGGATTCATCTGGAGAGATTCTTCATTGCTGGCATTTTTTTGGCATTGATGTGATTTAGGCTTGTATTCTTGGCCATGCGAACATGCAAGCAATGAATGGTTTGATTTTTTCGCGAAGCAAGCCATTGAGATTGGTTGGTTGCTCCTCCCACTCTGAATGTTATAGTCAAGACTTGTGTTCCTCTGTATGAACCATCCAGTTGATCACTGGACTGATTTATGGACTTGTTCTGGTCTCTCCAAGGGTACATCATGGTGGTATTCAATCCAGTCTCCCTGTAAAGCCTTGTCCTTTTTTAATTCAATAAAGCTTATAAGTCTGCCACCTCCACCATAATTTTATTGCAACTTGGTCACATTTGCTTGCCTTCTTTAGTGGCGATGATTCATGTTCGGGATCATTCTCTGTGTGAGTGAGGTCTCAAAGAGGGAGGTTATAATTATATTTTTTAACTGTCCATGAACTCCATTTTCTCTGTACGACTTTCTTCCTGATTTTAACTCTACCCAGCTAGGCTTAGTTGTTTCCTCACTTTTGTAAATACTTCCGTTGTATACATTTAGTTAAGTATATTAATGACTTTAATATTAAGTTGCAAAATGCCATTTTAGATTTAGTATATGCAGTTGTACTTAATTTACAGAATCTATTTATTTTTAGATGCCCTAACTGATAAATCAATATATCCTTCTGGAAAAACATTTTGACCGATCACATCTAACTTCCAACCTTGATACTGGTAGAATTATCCCACTGGACTGTAGCCTATATCAAAGAATTGAACTTGAACTGAATTAATTATATTTCCAGTTGGTTGCTTTTTTTTGGTTATCTACACTTAAAATAAAACCAGTCATGTGTTTTACGTATCAAACGCCGTAATAGAAGGCAATCGAAAAATATCTGTTATTTGAACTTGAAATAACAATTAATCTACTAACTAAATAAATTAAGTTGCCTTATTTTACTAACTCTCTATAATGTATGTTAAAAAAAGTATAATAACTCATTATTTATTATGATTGGTATGTTAAAAAAAATTACAATTTATTTTTGAATAATTTATTTAACAAATTGTCATATATACACAATAATTACTCCTTTGCTTTTTGTAATAAAAAGTGATTGAGTAGGGTACACACTTATATTCTGATATAACTACATCATGTGTTGCTCCTTAGCTCAATAAAGTTAATAACGATTTAACAGTGTTTTAATAGACATAATAGTGGCGCCGTACGTAAAAGTGGACTTAGTGCTATCGCGATGTCGAAAAAGTCAGTGAAATTCGACCAGTTTCACCCAGAAACGGACCTTTGGGACAGTTATTTGGACAGGTTAAAATATTGCTTTGAAGCCAATGGCATTGAGGAAGACAGTGCTAGAAAAGCGAATTTCTTCACAGTGTGTGGTGCTCAAGCGTTTGAAACATGCTTAGCATTGATTACACTTAAAAAAACAAGTGAAGTTACATTTCAAGATATATAAACTTTTTTGACGAAACATTACAGTCCGAAACCCAATGAGATATCTGTCTTATAAATTCTATAAACGCGATCAGCAACAAGGTGAAACAGCTTCTGATTACATCACCGAAGTGCGGAAAATAAGTTCAAATTGTAACTTCAAGGAATTAGAACGAATGTTACGCGACCGAATCGTGTGTGGTATGAATGATCACAGATTACAATATGAACTTTTGAAAAAAGTCAATCTCAGCTACCAGGACGTTGTCGATTCGATATTGTCGTCGGAAAGTGCGGAAAAAGACGTGCGTATGGTCATGACGAGCGGTACCTACCGGCGGGCTCGGCGCGAGCAGTGCCGCATCAGCCGCGCCGGCGCCGGAGCCTATGGACGTCAACGCTGTACACTCGAAAGCGAGTGTTCGCCTGTGCTATAGGTGTGGGGACCAACACGGCGGCGAGTGTCGTTTCGTCAACGCTACTTGCCTAATTGTAAGAAAAAGGGGCATCTGGAAAAGATTTGTCTAGCAAAAAGGAAAGGCGGTACCAAGTCTGTCAACTACACAAACACGCGGCATACGGAGGAGGACAAAGACGAGTACCTAAGTGGTATCTACAGCGTGTGCGCGGCCAGCCGCGTGCCGCCCTACGAGGTGCAGGTGGCACTGAACGGCGCGCCGCACGCTATGCAAGTGGACACGGGCGCCAGCTTCTCGCTGGTGAACGAGTGCACGTGGCGCGCGCCCGCGGCCGGCGCCGCTCACTTTGCGCAGCTGGACCGACGCGCCCGTCGATCTGCTTGGTCAAACGACTCTACGAGTGCAGTTTAAAGAAGTTGCGCGCGATGTAAGGGTTTTTGTCGCGAAAGGAAAAGGGCCTAAAAAAGGGCCTAATCTTTTAGGCCATGATTGGTTTGCGCTGCTCAATTTCACCCTTAACATTAATTGTATATCAAATGTGGACGACACTATTCTTTTGAAACATAGTGAGGTATTTAGAGAAGGGTTAGGAACTTACCGAGGTCGACCTGTAACTATTCATGTAAAGCCGGGATCGATACCTAAATACATTAAGGCCCGCTCGTTGCCGTACGCTATTAAAGAGCGCGTCGAGAAGGAAATTGACAGATTGGTTCAGGAAGGGGTACTTCGGCCAGTATCTTTCTCCGAGTGGGCGACTCCAGTCGTACCCATAGTTAAAAAGTCAGGTGACATACGTCTATGCGGAGATTATCGCAGCACAGTAAACCAATCCACCGAGTCGGATACCTATCCGATGCCTACAGCCAATGAAGTTTTCGCAACTATCGCCGGGGGCAAGTTTTTCCCAACTCTCGACTTAGACAGAGCGTACACGCAGGTTACAGTGGACGACGCGACCGCAAATTTGCTTATACTGAACACCTGCAAAGGCTTACACTCAGTTCATCGTCTGGCATTCGGAGTCAAGGCAAGTCCCGGTATCTTTCAGCGAATGATGACGGCCCTGTTAGCTGGAATTAAAGGAGTGGCGGTACTGATTGACGATATTATCATAGCTGGTGGTACTATGGATGAAATGTGTCAACGTCTGGACATTGTACTCACACGTATACAAAATGCACGTCTCCGGCTTAACAGCAACAATTGTAAATTAGGTAAACAAAGAGTTGAATTTCTCGGATACATCATTGACGCGGAGGGCATTCACCCGGCTCCTAGCAAGGTAGAAGCAATTACGAATACACCCGAACCGCAAAATGTTCAGGAATTGCAAGCTTTTCTGGGTCTTTACAACTTTTATGAAAGGTTTTTACCACATAAGGCTACATTGCTAGAACCTTTACATCGGCTACTTGACAAGACAAAATCGTAGCACTGGACTGAGACCAAACAAACTGCGTTCGAAAAAGCCAAACATCTGTTATCGTTCGATATGATGTTAGTTCATTACGATCTAAACAAACCGCTAGTACTTACTTGCGACAGCCGAATGAAGCCGCGGACGAGCTGGCAAGGGAAGGGTCCAAGGGCGCTTACGTCGGACCTGAACCATTTGTGGCACCATCACCGGGCACCATAAAAGCAGCCCTGAACAATAACTCCCTAGTAAATCACCTAAAAGAGTGGAAAACTACGGAAGGCTTAGGGCATGCGAAGCTCTTCATAGATGGAGTTGACCAGAGCTGGACCAATAAACTTTGGAAACTCAGCAGAAGACAACTCCGATATATTATAGGAGTGTCCACCGGGCACTTCGGGGTTAAACATCTCCTAGAAAAGATGGGCCTTTATGACAACACAGATTGTAGAATGTGCGGCGAAGAGGAGGAAACAATGAAACACTTATTGTGTGAATGTGATGCCCTCGCCGGAGTAAGAATGAAAGTCCTCGGTTGTGGCTACCCAGACCCAAGCGATTTCAAGGCACTGCCATTGCACTCCACTATCCGCTTTCTGGAAGGGGTGGAGGCTGCATTGGATTAAGTGCTAAAAAAAAGAAGGGGTAACTACACAAAAGATCCCATAGGGTCGAAGTGTATCCGTAAGGACCCCGCCAATAAGATAAGATAAGATAAGATAAGATAAGATACTTGCGACAGTTCGGAATATGGCGTCGGCTCAGTGCTCTCACACGTCATGGAGGACGGCTTCGAGCGTCCAATCGCTATGAGCTCTCGGACGCTGCACTCTCATGAACGGGGCTATTCGCAACTTGACAAAGAGGCTGCATCAATTATGTTTGGTATTCAAAAGTTCCACAACTAGTTGATAGGACGCTCCTTCACAATTGTGACTGATCACAAGCCTTTGCTTGGTATCTTTGATCCCAAGAAACCAATGCCGGCTATGATCTCACCGCGCTTAACGAGAATATCTCTTGCACTGACTGCACATAATTATGGGATTATTTATAGGCCAGGATCGCAAATCGGTAATGCAGACGGTTTAAGTCGCTGGCCGCAACCCGTTCCCGATCAACCAGAACAGGAGCTAAGTGAGATTTTATTAATGGCGGAAGCACCACAAGACTTTCCGTTTGACGCTGACCAAATCGCTAAAGAGACCAAGAAAGATAAGATTCTGGCTTCAGTAATAAATTACATACAGCGTGGTTGGCCAGCCAAAGTAACGGACAGGGACCTAAAAGCTTATTGGCTGCACCGTTCTGAACTGTCACTCCAGGAGGACTGTATTCTGTTGGGTTGTCGCGTGGTAATTCCACCCATGTTACGTGAAGCTACGCTACAAGTACTCCATAGTACTCACAATGGCATCGTACAGACGAAAGCCCTCGCAAGAAGCTACGTGTGGTGGCCGCAACTGAACGAAGAGATTGAACGTTTGGTTGGTGGTTGTTCGAACTGCCTGGAACATCGACACATGCCTCCCAAGACAACCCACGAGTGGATTACACCCACGAGACCATGGTCCAGAATACACATGGACTTTGCAGGGTCATTTCAGGGTAGACAGTTCCTGATAGTGGTTGACTCTTATTCAAGGTGGCCAGAAGTATTTATGGTCTCCAACACAAGCTCGGCTACCGTCATCAAGTATTGACGAATATTATTTGCTGCACATGGCCTATGTGAAATAATCGTCTCGGATAATGGTACACCATTTGTGTCAGCAGAGATGGAAAGATTTTTAACTGCCAACAAAATAAAACATTTGAAAACGGCACCTTACCATCCAGCCACTAATGGTTTAGCTGAGAGAATGGTACAAACGGTAAAGAATAAACTACGTAAAATGGATAATGTACCATGTGACGTACGGATTCCTAACATGCTGCTAGGTTTAAGGGCTACACCATGCACAGCCACACACAAAAGCCCAGCAGAGCTACTGATGAACCGAAAACTGCGTACTTTGCTCGATACAATTCACCCGGACAACATAGTTAATAAAAAAGTAGAACAACAAATTGATCGAAATTCACAACAGAAAAGAAGAGAAAGTGATGTTGGCACGTCATGTTTAGGAATTATGGCAGTGGTGCTAGGTGGTTGCCAGGTACAGTACTTAACAAAGGGGGTCTATCTAGTTACCAAGTGAAAACTGATGATGGGTCAGTGGTCAACAGACACATTGACCAATTGATTAGAACTGCTACACAGACCTTTAAGACAAATGAAGAAGAAGCAACACACAAAGATATAGGGGAGGAAAGGGTGACACCGGAATCAAACAATGGTGATATGGTGGAGATGGAGAGTATTAGCCAGGCCAGCGATCAGGAAGAGTGTATTATCCAAATACCTAGTTCAGATCAGTGGGCAGGGATGCTAGGAATACCTCCATCTGATCCAAGTCATTCTATAGGAAAAGCTGTTAAAAAATCTAAGAGTCGCTCAAGAGCGCCTTATGTTAGGCCAGAAAAAAAAGATGATTAATTGAGTATAGTGATCATGTTTAAAGATATAATGTTTGAATGAGTTTTGCTAATAGTAGATTAATGTTTCTTTCTGTTTATTTGTACATGTAGTATTGTTACTTGAGAGGGGAGGTATGTCATATATACACAATAATTATGTGGGTAGACTTCCTTTGCTTTTTAGTAATAAAAAGTGATTGAGTAGGGTACACACTTATATTCTGATATAACTACATCATGTGTTGCTCCTTAGCTCAATGAAGTTAATAACGATTTAACAGTGTTTTAATAGACATAATACAAGTACAAACAAAAAATATTGAAAATAAAATAATCACATAAGACTATAATTTCCGGTTCCCAACATACAGCGCCTTAGGTCTTGGACACAGTCATAGTATGAGCGATATGGTGCTTGAAGAGTGGCATCATAAAGTTTGAGTACTTCCACCAGCTTTTTGATGGCGTCACCATAGTTGCCTTCCTCCATGGCACCTCTGGCAAGACGATACAACATTTCTGTGTCCTGTGTAACCAGAATTATTTATGTATCATTGGTATCAATCTTATAAATTATGTTATGAACATTAAGACTGCACCGGGCGTCCAGTGGCGCCCTCATTACTACTATTGTGTTTTTATATAAACTAGATTAGGTATTGTCTTGAAATCGAAGGTTTTTTTTTGTACACATGAACAGACAATTTATAGGGTATGTGATATAACAACAATTTCAGTGGCCATCTTTTTCCGTTAAGTTTACTTAAATACTTTGAGATATATAAATGTGTATTAATTTGTACAACAAAAACCCATTCTTCAATTTCAAGACAATGCTTTAGTACATTACATAACAATAATTATAACGAGTGAGCCGCAGGATGCAGTGGATCATCATGTTATATAATACAATATCAATTTTAGTTCGAACTACTCGTGAGTTCCAAATCCAAATAATCTTATGTACCACCGGCGGTTGACAGGACGCGCCACACCACAGGTTAACGCATTCACTGCCACCGACGCATATATGCGTCACCGTGACTTCCACACTGTGCCCTCAACGCATATGTGCGTTCTTACAGTAGGCAAGCTCCGTATAAAACAAAAGATGTGGCACCTGGCGAAAGTTCAAAAAACAGTACTGGCAGTGAATGCGTTAAGGGAAAATTAACGAAACAGTTCTCTTACAAAGCCTACACGGCCCATCCGTTTGTTCCATCTAACTTTATCTTTTGAATCGGTGAATTTTGTAATAATTAATAAAAATATCAAAGAGCTCAATAATAAGGTATTAATAAGGTATAGAACCAAGAACCAAAAATAACTTGGTAAAAACTGTAACAATGCAGGGCGTGCAGGGACCGGACCTGCTTTTCGTAACCTGGGGTTATTAAAGGGTTTTTATAGCGCTGATTTTAATAACTCCCCACATTTCGGTAAGCGCTTGATCGTGTTACACATTAAACGGATAATCCATTGGATTGAGTTAATTTGACTTGCCGCTTACCAGTATCAAAACCCCCGAATGGGTTACCGCTTAAAATACTGACTGAATCCTTTTAAGCAATTTTAGTTCTTAGACGAACTTTGAGAGAAATGTTATTGGACCGCTTGTAGAAACCTAACTCAGGCGGCGCACGCCCGGGAAGGGAGCGAAGCGGTTACCTTAACCTTTTCAATGCCACAGTCGGCTCTGGCCGTCACCTAAAAGTCGTGCCACTGACGCCACGTCGGCTACAGCCGACAAGAGTTCAAGAAAAGAGACTTTGTTTGGTAGCAATAAGGTGTAATTTGCATAGCATAGCAAACATGTTTGGCGTGTGGGTGGCACATTTTGTATTCGACGTATGGCGCCTTTTCAACGCCACAGTCGGCTCTGGCCGTCAACTAAAAGTCGTGCCACTGACGCCACGTCGGCTACAGCCGACAAGAGTTCAAGATTAAAAGAGACTTTGTTCGGTAGCAATACGGTGTAATTTGCATAGCATAGCAAACATGTTTGGCGTGTGGGTGGCACATTTTGTATTCGACGTATGGCGTTCAAAAGGTTAACCCAAACGGTAAGCGCTTATCTAAACAAATATCAAAGGGTTACGGTTAGGGTAACCTAATCGTTGGATAAGCCGGTCAAGATGTTACCGAAACGATTGACTTATCGTATGAACGGGTAAGCCCTTCGGCTTAAAACGGGTTTTCCGGTCCCTGCTCCGCTCCGCACCGCTGTCTGTCCATCCGTCCGTCCTAACTTTTGTATCTTTTGAACCGTAATAGATATTGTTTTATTTTAGAATGTGTGTTATTACTTATTACTGTTATTAGTTATTACGGCGGATTTACTAACAAATAAAAAAAAATAAAGAAAGCAAATAATTAAGGGGCCACGTTCCCCCAACATATTTTTAATTTTGTTGTATCGTAACATCGGTAAAACATACAAGCAAACAAAGTCAAATTTGCCATGATTATTATAGTAAACAGCAAATAATAAAAATGGTCAAGTGTGAGTTGGGCTCGCGCTGATTCGATTCGAAATCGAATTTTTAATTTGAAGGAAATATGACTAGGATTATTTTATCTTATCCGGAATCCAATATAGGTCAATCTTATTTTTAGCCTCTCTAAAGATGAAAAATAGAGAGGTAAACAAAGGGCGTTTAAAGTTATACGCAGAAGCTATTGGAAAAGTATGGTATGGTATATAGTATGTCGGGGCTTAGACCCAGAGTCACCAAGTGGTATTGGAGAGTATGAAAGATTGAATAAATTGGTATATTTTTACTACAAACTAGCTACAGCAATAATAATATTTGGGCCATTCTACTTTTCAGTGTAAATTTTTGTTATCGTCCGATAAAAAGTATGCCAAATTATGAATCCGCGTATAAATAAATTAAATGAAACTTAGAATGTTTAAGTTAAGCGGTTTTCACAAAAACAACTTTTAAATTACTTAATTATCGTTGAAGAATCTTGCTAGCTAGCTTGCTCTTTAAATTGCACTTTTTCCATAGAAAAGGCGGGGACATCAACGTCCACTGCGTTACTCACTCTATAGTTATTACAAATAACTTTTTATGAATTAGGATAATTCTAAATATAAGCTTATTTATGTCTCTTTTCGAGTTTCAATTTAGAAAACGCAGCACTTTACCGGTTTTTGAAATAAAAATAGAGGGAGAACGTCGCTAAAACTTATGTACAACGAAAAGTAGAATGGCCCATTTAATCGTGTTATTTATTTAGTTCCAGGTTTATACCAGAGTACTAAACAAATATGGCTGATGAAGAAGGTATGTTTCACCTTCAAGCATTGAATTTTCTTAAACTCTTTATTCTATAATCTGATGAAATTTGACAAGTTCTCGGTCCATTGAGCTAAAATGTAGGGTGACGGCACTTTTAGGTGACAGGCAAAGTAAGGAGTGGTTCAGTAAAAAAGTAGCAACGTATTATTATTATTATTATTATCATTATTATTTATTTTAAACAGGCAATTGGCACTGATATGTCTAAATCTTTGTTCACTGCACGTAATGTCACACTAGTTTAGAATGTTTGTCAAACTTATTTTTGAACTGGTTAACACTTTTAGAGTTTACAACATTTGAGGGTAATAATTTATTCCACATTTTTATTATTCTATTCCCTAAAAAAGTTTTTGCCGATATTTGTGTTGTGTTTTTTTGTTGCAAGTTTAAAGTTATGTGCTCTTGTGCGTGTGTTGGTGTTACGAAAAAATAGGTCGCTAAGTTCAGGAGAGTCGTAAAAGCCGTTTAACTCTCTGCTCTCGTCTCTTTTGAAGTGATGTCAAGTCCAGTTTCTTTAACCCAAAAAATAATAATATTCCGTATTATGTGCTGCTACTGTTTTTCCGGACCACTCTTTATGTAATGGACACTTCACTCTTCAAATTTCATACGGTCCTAAATGGATTGTTGCAAAACAAATGAATAACCCTTATCTTCTGTAAAATAAGAATCAAGTGTCCATCATTGGTCCTTGTCCATTACTGACTTCACTTTATAATATAAATAATCTATACACATATATATGGGTATCATTTAATCGATCAGCAAAATATTCTTATTTTGATGAACAGAAATATGTATTTGGTCAGCCAAAATAGCTAGTTGGTAAGCAACTTATGGTTAGCAAACATTTATAAATCTGACTGCAATTAATAATATACTGAACTGCTCTAAATCATTTTGGTCAGCAAATTAAATATTTGAGCTGCATTGAGCGATCCACAGTTAATCAAATTTTGGTAAGCAATCAGTAGGTAAGCAAAATATTTCATTTTGTCCATCAAAAAAAAGGGGGCAAATTTACTGCCGTGCCGGCAACGCACATATGCCAAACCCACCATCAAATTTACAAATTTAACAGAGTCGACGGAGCTCCGCTAACGCGGAGCTCCTATTTCTGGGTTGTTCTGGCCCTCCGGGCCTGATATAAAAGCGAACCTAACCTAACCTACCTCATATTTATGATACAAATTTTGGTTAATGTAGGGTGTGATTGTGATTCCTAAATTTGTGTGACAAAACGTAACTTGTAATTACTACTAGCCTCAAAAATACCAACGCTTGGGTACTCGCATCACGTGGTCTGAGTTCGCTCCGCCCGCAAATAACGAACACTGCTGATTTTTCAAACTAAACGCAATCCACTTATTTATATAGATAACCATTATTTTAATATGCACACCTCTCAATTAAACTGCTTACAGACATGTTTTCTCTGCTGACCAATTGTAAAATCTTGCTGCCCAAGTAATTATTTTGCAGCTCGACTGTTTATTAGGCAGACAAATGACCAAAGAAGCAGATTGATATTGTTTAAAATGTTAACCGTTTGTAAATTGTTTGCTGAACAAGAGTTGCAGCCCGATTTTTATTTATTGCCTGCCAAATCTTTGTATGCTGCCCAAATGAGTAAATTGCTTCTTTTTTTTTGCGAATCAATTTGAATAACGGCTGACCATTTAATTACTTCCCCATATATATAATATAAAATAAAACTGTTACATTGCTGATTGACTGCAAGATAGCGGAAATTTAAGATGCAGTTATCTTTCTTTAGTAGAGATACACTAGGCAAGAGTTATTCTTGTTACAACCTCTAAGAGGAACTCGTCAACCCCTAATGGGTAACGAAATTAGCATGTCCGAAAACCTTAGTATTTGGGACAAGTCTTTTTGTTGATTGTATATTTTTACATAGTTATCAACTGCTCAGTGCTTAGTGTCCAGTGCAGTGAACTGCTGGACATAACCCCCTCTCATATAGAGCATGATCCGTGAACATTCTCATTGAGCGCTTTCAAGCCACCAACTTAACTGCTCATGGATCCCAACCTAACGAGATCACTCTTGGTGGATCTATGTTAAATACATGGGAGATCCTGATTTCGCATTATGACTCCACCATCAGATTCGCTTTAAGACACCAATGACACCATATAATTGAATTGCCATCGGGTTAATATTAACATAATGATACCTACCTATTTGTATACCTATCTAATTAATTGCAGCAGATTCCAATAACGGGAATTGGTTTAAATTGATTTAGAAGATTTGAACTTAACGAATATACTGATAAACGAATTGTAGAGTTAATAATAAAACCTTGTAAAGAGTAACTTTTATGGCTTAAACAGCGCTCGCCAAACCTAGACATACCCTATTCACACGACTGCCCAAAAAGAACAGTAATGCACTTACACGGTGCAATAAATTAGTTAAAACTAACCAAGGCTAGAACACAAATAAATGCCTCAACATTAAGATTTGTCTACCAAGTAACTATTTCTTACGGCATCGACGATGTAACTTAGTAAAATTGTTTGTTTTGTTTGTTGTTTCTTTGTTTGTATGTGGAGGGGTAAAAGTAATCTTTGGTTCTACTGAAGCGATTTTATCTATCAATCTTTCACTAACATTAAGCTAGGTACCTACAAAATCTCTTAAGCAAGCTAATATTTAGATGAAAACCAATTGTAATGAATTACCAATCGCACTGTTACAATTTCACAAGATCTAGATTATGTTTTTTTATATTAATATCGTCAATTTTGTAAAATACTGACTTATTTTTTAATGTGTATTTCCAGTTGTGGAGGAAGAGCAACGCCCGGAAGGTGAAGCAGAAGTATTTGAGGAGGCCGCAATACAAAAGTTGGACCCGCCCAAATACACCGTCCGACCCGGCCTTGGAGAAAAGTAAGAAAACGACTCTACCCTCCACACTGTGTAATTTTCCTTTTAAGTGCGGTCACCTATAATTTACCCCTTCATCCTATAGATCTACGGAAGAACTTAAACTTCTGGGAAGAACCCATGTATTTTTATGTTTATTCTTGAAGTTATTTAAAAAATTGAGAAATCTTCCTTAAAAGACCAGGTAAATGCATTATTTCGTTTTAAATATATTGTGATTATGCATTATACAACGGTGTCTTAAAAAGAGCTGTTATATTTACTAATTCAGTCAAAAAGATATTATAAATAATCGTTACTAAAAGGGAAAACCATGACTTTTAAAAATTAAATTTATTTTTTATATGGTTAGTCTCATTGATTCTGCAGTATTTTTTAACATGAATCGTTACATATTGTATTTAGCTATAATATTAAAAAAAAACAGATACGAAAATGCGGGACATCTGAGATATTGATTTTTTATGTTTGAGGGTAGGGTTGTCACCTTCTATATTATAACAATTCTTAGATAACTTCGACTGCCAATTTACTCTCTTTCTTGATGTAAAATTAAATATACATAGTTTTCTTTGATGTAAAAAATCCTCAATCATACAGATTTTGTCGCCCAATCAAGATTCAATATCGATCTGAATCTAAAGAATTGACTTTACAAGAAAAAACCGGTTGAGGAGGAAATTAAAGATCTCACATCTATTTATGCCGAAACTACCGCCGGGCATATTGACATTGGAGATCCCGAATTATATTTGACCTTAATTGATGGTAAAGTTTTTAACGCGATTACGGATACAAAAACACAACTACGATGTGCGTGTTGCGACGCCATTACTTAAAATAGGCTGTTTTTGATGGATCTTGATATGTCCGCGAACGTGTGTATGTATGTACTTTATTGTACAAAACGCAGAAATTCCGTGAAATACGCCAACATTGCCACCCAGGGTATCATTGCCCAAAATGCCATTTACAAACAAATTCATTACGTGGAAAAAAATCTTCTTAATTATGCCAAAAAAATATAAAAAAGTTAACTGGAAGAGATCCTTTAAAGGGATAAGTTCGCATTTGCACATTTTATTCCGTAAATATTGTGTTTGAAATTCTGTGTTTTATACGATAGTGTTTGTGTTTACATAAGTACACACGTTCGCGGACAAATCGAGATTCATTCCAATTTTACGCCTTAAAACCTTGTAAAAATTTCAGTTATTGAAGAAAAAACAACCTGCTTTTTGTTTCATTTTCTCTTTTTACATAACTAGAGAAAGATAGCTGGGGCAAAGTTCATCTTATATTCCGGCTTCTATGCTATATTATGTTCTCATTCTATATTGAATTTTATATTACTGCCAACTTTTTATTTGACACTAATTCATGAAAGAAGTCGTCCCTGCCTACCCCTCTGGGAAACAGGCGTGATTTTATGTACAGATCTAGTGAATAATCCTTTCGCATCGTGAAAACTCGGCCCTCACGTCTACTTCCGAATGATGCCGACTTATCTATGAATTATTGAATTATTAAGTGACACGTTTGTATTAAATAAATAGAGTACTTTAGTTATCAGTGTCAAATGTCAAAACACGAGTTTGATGTATATCACACCGAGATGTTAAAACCACGATCAAATATATAGAAATTAGGTGTAGGTAAACAGGAAGAAATATAAATAAATGTTGAAAATAATTTCACAGGCTTGTCGATCTAAACGTTTCCCAGGTCCTAATGCTTTCGGCATGACTATTAAAAACAACTGAAAACAAACTTAATCTTAATTAACAAAAAAATACTCTAGTATTAACCACTCTATATCGATTATCACTCTCGCGATGCGACATTCCCCCACGTTGTCTTGATGGGTACTGAGTCAGACTGAAGTAGCATGACAAATACGAACATTTCCGATAAAATACGATATGAAAGGATATTTCACTACATCTGTATGTAAGGAGTGATCCGGAAAAAAAGTAGCAGCACATTATATGGATTATTTGTTTATTTTGTGGTAATTTTTAAGCAGTGCATTTGTTATAGTAATCTGTAGATACTATTCAATAAAATTAAAAACAACAATCGTAAAAATGAACGGGCGATCTAAAGTTTTCGCCTTTTATATTACATCTTACCTAAAACTTTTTGAACAGCGTCTTCTGAGAGAATTAATGAGGTGTTTGTCATAAACATAGTTTTTCCTTAAAGTTTAATGGGCTACTTAATACCTTATTAATTTGTCTTTTGATCAATAGTTAACTTTTTTGATTTGACTTCACTTTGAGGTAGTTACATGGAATTTCAACATTGGTGTATTTACCATTTTTATAGAAATTTGTCTCCCATAGAAAAACCTCTGTCAGAGGTTAGATTGGAGAGACTTCCTTACTACCCAAAGTAAAATCCAGTTTATTGGTAAAACTTATCCGTAAGATGATATTCCTAAAAGCATAAAACAAGTTGTGAAAATGGAAATTCAATTATGGCATTGTAGAAAACGGCAAGCGAAGATTGTCAAATTGTGTTGTTCATAAGGTTATAAAGTACCTGCAATAAATATTGAGAAAACTTAAAGAATCTCATACATTTCAATATGATTGTATTTTTATTTTATAGTATGATATCTACAGATAACTAAAAAAAAAAACTGATTCATAATTAGCAAATAAAAAATATATACCAGATAATACAGGTCTATTCACGAGAGTTGGCACGAATGGATTGAATGAGTGAACGAAAGTATACAAGTGTGTAAAATAATAACAGATTTTCGGTTTGAAATTCGAACATCGGTTCAAAGGAAGGCACTCACACAGTGATAGGTGACATTACTTTTGTTCATTCCATTCGTGCCAACTTTAGTGAATGTACCTGTACATTGCTACTTTTTTACTCAACCACTCCTTGTATGTAATTCATGAATGACATTAAATGTGACACTAGTTCATGCGTAGCCATGGAATTAGCGAGTACATCTGAAATGCTTACTTCCAAAATTGCGACAAGTAAAATTGAACTCAATATCTGAAGACAGAAGGCTGACTTTGTCGTAATCAAGTGCACGAGCCTAATGAGACTTACTTTGTCTTTGTTTGTCCCTCTTACACAATTGCCATGTTAAAAAGTTACGATTTTCTTAGTACAAAATGTTAACTAGGTAGAACATGTTAATTTTTAAAATTGTGAGGATTATCACAGTATATATATTTAAATTAGGCGCTAGGAATGCATTAAAGTATTACATATTAAATTAATATTAAAGTTAACCCGCTTCAATCATGCTCATCATGGTAATGGTAGGAGTTTATAAAATAAAACTAGCAACACTAATAAAACAAAATGGCGATTGGCGGTCACTTTAATAATCTCTCACTGTTGCAATGAGACCTATTTCGGCTTTTATGTGTTAATAAGTGATTTTCATAAAAACAATGGTAAATACTAGTTGTGCTGTGAGTGGCTGCAATAAAGAATCATAAAGAATCATATCCAGGTTGTGGGATATCCTTTCACAGGCAAGTTTGTGAGATTTCTGTTAGTAGGGTGACCATGAGCAATCATTAATATCATTATTGCTAGCGTAGCGAAGCTACCTAACAAAAACGATTTGATTTCAGATTGCCTGCGAATGTTGAAGTAAAAAAGAAATGGTTTGACGCGATTCCTGGGAAAGTAACTAGCAACTCTGTTGTATGTAGTTTACATTTGAAACCTGAAGATTATCTGACGGAAGCTAGAAAAAAAAAGATATCTGAGGCCCGTTTCACGAAACTACAAGTTACAAATTACAAGCGGAATTCCCTTTCTAACTCCTTTTGCTAGAAAGAGAGTTCCGCTTATAATTTGTAAATTGTAGCTTCGTGAAACGGGCCACTGGAGTAGTTCCATCTATTTTTCCTAAGGTAATTTAAGGTAATACCGTAAAATTACTCATTAAATACGTTGGTTAATAAAAGCTTCAGGAGGACAGAAAAAATATTTAAAAAAAAACTAGTTTTTTTAGATTTTGCGAAAAACTATGTCCGTCACACAGGACATTGCCAAATATGCGGGATATTATTACATGCCCACCGTGCCGGACACTGCCAAATTTTTACATAAAAAAAGGGAGAAAATTTTAAAATACCGTTACTTAGGTATATTATTTATGTTGTATGAAACTATGAAACGTAATTGACAGTTGTGTGCGCGAACTTTGTAATACTTTTTTGATACTTGAATATTAAAAAAAAATTAAAAGTCGTGAGGTATCTTTAGACATCTTCAAAGGCTCATGAGAAATGAATTTTGGGAGATCTAAATAAATATTTAGGGTGTCCAAATATTTTTTACAAATTTACGTGTTTTGCTGATGACGTTGGGGTTCCTTGATCGAGTTTTTCTCGTTGTGTTTGACATTGTAGGTAAATATGAAAATGATGAAATAGACAGAATATTTCGTCATTTTCATATTTATATCTTGCATGTTACTTCAAGACTGCATGCCGGATTGTAATTTTATACCTCGTTATCAAGTTGGGAACTATTAAATCATACTTTCGGACAGTTTATGATTATGCGTAAACGAGGGGAACCAATTAAAATATGGTCACCTTTTGGTTGGTTTTAGTACGTTTCTTTCGGCTCGCGTTATCGGTGTAGAGCACCATCCAGATGTACGTAGCATACTAAGCCCACTGGTCAAGGTTAACGTAACATCAAATCCGAATCCTCTCGTAACCATTGTAATAAGGTTGTGTTATTAAAACAGAAAGCCTTTCGAAATAATTAAGAACACTATTGATTTTGAAAAATAAATGTATACTCGTACTCGTACTAACATTCAAATTACTTAAAATAAACCTTGTAAAAATGTGACCGTAGCGTAGACATAACGTTACAGGATAAAATTCTTTCCTCGCGCCGTTGGACAGTGAGGAATGAGTTTAATAATTTTGGAAAAATATTTTCCTTTGCCGATTGTAACTATTTACCTGGAACACAAAAAAAACATGTGTGCATAAACTTTGCTCTTTGGTATATTTATGATTATTTATTTCTATCTATTTCTCATAGACACGTTTATGTCGTAAGGTCAATTGTTGAGGAATTATTTGAAAATAATTTGATTCTTATGAATTTTGGGATTATTAAAACAGTTGGGAACGAAAACTCAACCTAGTGATAGGTTTTATACACAAACGTCCCGGAAGAAATTTTCTAAATTATGGTCAAAGTTTATAAGACCTAAACCTACAAAAAGTACGACAAAATAGAGACGTTATTTACATATAACTACAAAATGACTCATAACATGATATAAATCCACTTTGTATAATTTGATTTGCTGTAACATTTAGTTAGTATAACAAACGAAACGTATAACAATAATATATATAATCTCATACGTGCTCATAACATAACATATGTGTAATGTAATGAACTTTAGATATAGAGACTTTTTGTGTAACGATTAAATTATATAATATTAAAATTATCTAATGACCAAAACATATCATATGACATACATAACATATATCTAATGACATATATGTCATGTAGTGTCATGGCTCCTAGGCTATATAATAAACTACCCGCAACTGTAAAAAACTTACCCGTTATTAAATTTAAAAATAAACTGTTTAACTACCTTATTAAAAATTGTTTATGAAAAGTTTTTATAGCATTAAAGAGTATTTAGACGAAGATTACATTAGCGTTTAGTTGTTTTAGCTTTAAGTAGTATATTCAATATTTGTTAATAAATATTTTATCTATATTTTTTAAGCACTTGTTACAAAAAATGTTAAATTTTAGATTAATATTTTTTGTTTATTTTCGTATGCTATCTAGGCACATCACAGCGGAAATATTGTATTAAATACCTGCTCATACCTGTGTTGACGAAATAAATATATTTGATTTGATTTGACATTTAATATAACAGCGAAAAACATAACGCTGAAACAACGTTATTCAGTTATGGCTTTTTGGCACTTGTCTCAATGCCGTCGAGAAAGCGATTAGCTAGGTATGTACTGTTTTCTCGCTCAAGAAACGTACAAGAGATATAGATCCCATGTCAATATAAGATACATATATTAATAGTTAAACGCTGGCTGTTCACACTGCCGGTGAGAACTCTTTCCACTAGTTTGTCAAAACAAAAGATATAGATCCTGTGTCAATAAAAGAGAGCTATATATTAACAGTTGATTGCTGGCTCGACTTCCCGCTCATCGTCGGCGGTGGGACAAGTCTTATGGTCACAATTCTAACCTAACCAAACTTAATTAGGCAGGAGTAACCTAAAACAGGCCAGAGGGGGACCCTTAAGTACGTCAAAATCATTTCTGGATTCAAGATTTATATCAGATCCGGATTATATTATATATTAAAGATCATTATTTGTTATGTTGTTATGTAATATACTAATTAAACGTTATAAATTATATTTTAATTTAGTAGATCTGGCGTTTGTTATACCTTATAAACGTTTTTAATATGAAATTACACCAAATGTTGTTATATTGATACTTCTGTGTTGTAAATCAGAATTATAAAATTTGGTATTTTCAAATTAGAAATTAATCAATTCAAGGCTGTTCTTCCCGTTTAATTTGTGTAAGATTGCCCGTCAGTATTTATTATTATTTACCTCTTACATATACTTTTATACTCTTCGAACCAATATTTTGAAATAAAATTTGTTAGCTATTTTAAGTCATATTGATTTGTTTCATTTATATTTGTATTAAATTTGAACAATCCAAAGAAAAAGATAACTAAACTTAGATGTTTATTCAATTAAAAGATTCAATTTGATTTTACATTACTTTAAAGAATTGTTTAAATGTGATTGGCGGACGCTTCTTATTGGCTGTTCTATCAATCAATGAGAAGCATCCACAAAACAAGCGCGAAATTAAATTGCATTTATACCTGTAACGATTTCGAACACCATTCTGGTTAAGGATTTATACTGAGGAACAACTTAGAAGATTAAGTACTTACTGGATTAATGTGTAAGGTTTTGTTTTTGAACTAAAATTATATTGGTGTTAAAAGTATCAGCTTGTTGGTGTTATTTAAATCTCCTGGATCCAGTGCCTTGGGAGGTTTTAACAAATTCAGAAGAGAGGATCTTCAAACGTCCACAAAGTATGTATTTTTCTATACATTGTTTTTGTAATATTATTTTTATTGTGAACTAGTCAATTGTAAACTAGATAATTATTGCATTATTAAGGTGAATCACTCAGACATTTGGAGTATTCTCTGATAATGTCTGAATACTTCATGTATCCTTTATCTAACTAGTCACACACAAGTTCGGTAAAGTACTTTCTTGGTAATGTATTTACGATGTTAATTTTCTAAATTTTAAAGACCTACCCCCTTTATTTTTGTAATTTTTAATATAGATCTATGGCTGTGACCTAAAAGAAGTCAACGGTTTTATCTCTTTGTTTAGCCGCATTACAACTTTGTCAGTATTCACAAATTACTCCCATTAAAACACATTTGTGAACATTTTATTGGTTGTATCTATTAGTGGTTTCAGCTGGACGACATGGATGAGTTACGACGTCGGGCACGGTCTCGACAGAGGCGACTGGTGACTCCAGATACAGCAGGACCCAGTAGCAGTGGCAGTGGCAGGAAACACAGAAGGCGCAGTCAAGGTAGACGTGCACATTTATTAAATGATCATGAAGACGAAGTACGAAACTTGCAAAACCGAAGCCGCAATAATACCCGACGTACTAGTGTATCACGTGACAGGGAATCACGACGACGTCGGTGAAATGATTCTGAAAGGCGTTTTACTGTAGCTCGTTATAGTCGTGAATCCCGTAGCTCTGAGCGTTCAAGCAGCATGTCGCCACGTGATCGTTACAGACAGAGAAATCATGGTTCGCGTAGTCGTGCTCGGGAAGGTTATAATTATGATAGAGTAGATCATAGTTTGATGTCTAGATTTATTGATATGATGGAAGGTATGAATAAAAATGATAGAATCAAAAAGGAAACCTTTTCTAACACTAATGTAATTCCAGAATTCGATCCTACGTTAAAGAACCAAACTACGAGGGCAGAAAGTCTGGTAAAAATCATAGTAGGGGTATTTTTTTACAAATTCATTAATGTCAAGTTGTAATGCAGTCTTTTTGGAGGTAAATCGTATATTTTCAGCCAGTTCGCACGGCCAGTTTTTTTTGACAGCTATGAAAAACAACAATCACTTTGGTGTTTGCAAACATGGAGAAAAGTGAGTTTCGTGTTCTGATTAAACATTATTTTTTGCGAAAAAAAATAATTACGGAAACAAAAAAAAATTTACAAATATTACGGGAACTCTGCTCCATCGATTAAAATGATCCACAAGTGGTTTACGGATTTTCGTTGTGGCCATACAAGCACTGCTGACGCCGACCGACCCGGACGCCCAGTTGAAGTCACTGCACCAGAGATGATCAACAAAATCCATGACATCGTATTGAACGACGGAGGAGTAAAGGTCCGTGAGATAGCTGATATTGTAAGCATTTCAGACGAACGGGTTCGTAATCTCCTTCACACTTGTTTGGATATGAAGAAGCTCTCCGCCCGTTGGGTGCCGCGATTGCTCACAGTGGATCAAAAACGCACTAGGGTGACCCTGTCAATTGCTTGGTGGAAAAAGATTTGGTTCCAACGAAGAAATCATCGCAGAAACCAATGCGTACTTTGAAGGGTTGGAGAAATCGTACTATACGGAGGGAATCGAGAAGCTAGAAAAGCGATGGACCAAGTGTATTGAGTTAAATGGGGACTACGTTGAAAAATAAATATTTACATTTACCAAAAAAAAAAGTTTAATTTTTCCAGACTTTTCACTCAATGGATCTTATAAGTGAATGAGTGTGCTAGTATGTATGAATGGACAAATAGGCAGACTGTTCATTACGCCTTACCAAAATTGGTTGGTATAGCAAAAAAATGGTACGAGGGTTTGCCTTCCGTTTTGTATGATTGGAATGAGTGGCAGGTTAAATTGAGAAATGCGTTTCCAGCGAATGAGAATTATGGGCAAATGTTATACGATATGTTAGAAGGGAGATCAAAGTTTGGAGACTCGCTGGAAACTTATTTCTATGAAAAGGTTGGACTTATAAATAGGTGTGAGATTATTGGAAAGAGGGCAGTAGACTGTGTTTTGCATGGGATAGACGACAGGTCGGTACGTTTAGGAGCGGAAGCTGCCCAGTTCGAAGATTGCGACATACTTTTAGCTTATCTACGAAATATAAATGTGCGGAAGACTGATTTTTCAAATAGTAGAAAAGGAAATAATATTAGTATCACTACTAGTAAGCCAAATATAAAACAGAATCCTCATATTAAACCTTATATTAGATGCTACAACTGCAAAGAGGAAGGTCACCCTGTCTCGAAATGTCCGAAACCCATAAAGAAATGTAGTAAGTGTTCCGCACTTGGCCATATTGAATCTGAATGTTTTCGGCGTGATAAAAACATAAATGATAAAACTGTTATGGCAATAAATAAAAACGATGCACCTAACAATGGTTCTGATAAGTGTATTCAAGAAATACTTGTTAACAACATACCCCCAAAAGGTTTTATTGACTTGGGTAGTGAATTAACCTTAATACGTGAAAGCGATGCTAAGGACATTTTGAAACAGTGGGATTCAACTGATAATTATCCTATGTTAGGATTCGGTGGAGCAGTTGTACAATCTATAGGATCTCATTTGGTAGAAATTAGTATTCAGGATGTCAAGGCAAAAGTAATATGCGTTGTAGTCCCAGATTTGTTTTTAAAGTACCCGGTTTTAGTTGGTCAAACATTTAGTGAGCAACCCCATATTAAAATAGTAAAAACGAATAAGGAGTTATTGTTTGAAAGTTCATTTGATAGTTCATACAAGGAGTGCATACAGTTAAAAAAAATGGCGGATACTGTAATCAATGAAACAAACATGATCAATGTTTATTGTGACACTGACTATACTGGATCTTGTTATGTAAGAGGAGGTTATAGAGGACAAATTAACAAAGAATACATTTTAGAAGGTGTTTATAGTTTTGTTCAAGGAAAAGGATCAGTTATTGTTAATCCAATAACAAAACCTATTAACTTTATTAAGGGAGAACTAATTACTAGAGCCGATATTATTTTAGAATCGTTTGGGATTTACAAGGTAAACAAAATTGAACCTTATGACTACTTACACCGACCATTCACGTTAGATGACCTTACGGTTGGAGATATTGATTATAATGATAAATGTAGACTTCTGAAATTAGTTAACGAATATAGATATTGTTTTCCTGTTTACAAGAATTTGGATGCACTTCCATAGAAAAAATGGAAATAGATGTCAAAGTTACAGAGCCTGTTGTTTACAGACCATATCGTTTGTCAGCGAGTGAAAGGCATGAAGTCTAAAATATGGTAGATGAATTGCTCGGTATAGTTCGGGAGTCAAATTCTGCATATGCTAGTCCTATAATAATAGTTTTAAAAAAAACGGGAGGTAACAGGTTGTGCGTTGATTACAGGCAACTCAATAAAAAACCATCAAACAACATTATCCTTTGCCTTGTATGGAGATATCAAATGAACAGGTTAGCTGACAATGTTTATTATTCAGCTTTAGATTTAGCTAGTGGGTATTACCAGATTGAAATGACTGAAGGATCTAAAGCCAAAACTGCATTCGTTACACCCGATGGCCAGTGGGAGTTTAACAGGATGCCATTCGGGTTAGCAAATGCACCAGCGGTGTTTCAACGTGCAATTAACAAAGCATTGGGTTCACTTCGTTTTAACACTGCTGTTGCATATATGGACGATATTTTGGTACCATCTAAAACTATAGTTGAAGGCTTAGAAAAACTAGAGGCAATATTTAAAAAAAATCGTGCGGCGAACCTTACGTTGAAATTATCGAAGTGCCACTTCTTTCAGACTTCTGTTAATTTCCTAGGGTTTAAAATATCAGCGGGTGGTATAAGGCCTGGTGAAAAAAAAACTATTGCTGTTGAAAATTTCCCTGTGGATTTGGAATGATGACCAGCATCAGGCTTTTGAAGAACTTAAAAATAAGTTAGTATCTCGTCCCGTCTTGGCCTTATACAATGCGCTGCTGTATACCGAAATGCACACAGATGCAAGTAAGTTGGGGGTAGCAGGTATATTACTACAGAGGCAAGAAGGGGGAGATTTAAAACCAGTAGCCTATTATAGCCGACAGACTACACCAGAGGAGCAACACTTTTCAGCATATGAATTAGAAACGTTAGCAGTTTTATCGTCACTTATTAAGTTTAGAACATATTTGCTAGGTATGCCGTTCACAATACTGACTGATTGTAACTCGTTGCGTGGTACATTCACGAAAAGAGATATGCTGCCTAAGGTTGCTCGCTGGTGGAGTCTCATACAAGAATTCGATTGCGATGTTAGGTATAAACCTGGTAAGGGAAGGATGCATGTTGATGCCCTAAGCAGAAATCCGACGCCGGGTGATACTACCAGTTTAGATATCCCACAATATTCAATATTAGTGATCAATGGCTAAAGACTGTTCAATCTGACGATACTGAGATTAAAAGAATAAAATATATTTTATTAGATTCTAACAGCAATAACACCATTGAGGTAAAGAAGAATTTTTGCTTAAAAAATAACAATGTGTATAAAGTAACTGACGATGGATTCAAATGGTTAGTGCCGAAAGGCGTGCGACGGCAGATTTTGAAGGCTTGTCATGACAGTATAGGTCATTTTTCTAATGATAAGGCGTTTGAAAAGGTTAAGGAGAATTACTGGTTTCCGAAAATGCGGAGATTCATAAAAAAATATGTTCAAGCATGTTTAGAATGCGCGCATAGTAAAGTTCCTTCCGGAAAAAAATCTGGGTTTCTGCACCCCATACCAAAAGTGTCAAAACCATTTCATACTTTGCACGCTGACCATTTGGGTCCCTTCAATCCCAGTAAAAGCAAAAATCGGTATTTATTAGTAATAATCGAAGCTTATACGAAATTCATTGTTTTAAAACCGGTCAAGAGTACTAAGGCACGAGTCACAATTAAAATATTACGAGAATATTTTGACACATTCGGTCTCCCAACTAGAATAATTACAGACAGATATTATTCATTTAATGGGAAGAAGATAAAGACATTTTTAAAAGAATTAGGCGTTTGTCATGTTATGAATGCGGTTGCGACCCCACGTGCAAACGGACAGGTGGAGCGGTATAACCGCACCATTCTTGATGCTCTTACAGCTATGAATCACGGGCGGGACGAGGATGTATGGGATGAAAAGGTTCTTGACGTACAATGGGGACTTAATAATACTGTCAACAAAGGCACGATAAGGACTCCATCAGAGGTTTTATTTGGGCTCAAGTTGACAGGGATAAAAGAGGGAAAGTTAGTATCCGTTTTACATGATAATAACTCTGAGCTCGAAAGAGATGCCAACTTAGAGAATATTAGATCAGAAGTTAATAAACATGTCACCGAGTCACAAGTTAAACAGAAAGAGAGGTTTGATAAATCGAGGTGTAGGCCGCGTAACTTTAATTTGGGAGATCTAGTGAGAGTAGAGAGAAATATTCCCTGCCCAGAAAAAAGTAAGAAATTAACATATAAATGTTCCGGCCCATTATAGGGTTGATCAGGTGTTGTCTAACGATACATATGTAGTTGAGGATACGCCATTGACTAAGAAAAGGGGTAAAGCAAAATATAACGGTGTACATCCAGTCGATAAGATTCACCCGTGGTTATCGTTTAAAGGAATAGACAGTGATTCTAGTGAGGATGACACAAGTGAAATAAATGTGGATGATGATGAATGTGTGTGAAGAATTAATAATAAAAAAAACATAAATTAAAAGGATCGGGTTCAGGAATATTACGGATAAATAATTATATTTAATTGTATGGATTTGTTTGTATACATTATTCAATAAAGTAGATTAAGGATACAATTATGGATTAAGGATAATATTGTGGATTTTGGAAGGATATTTCACAGGTGGATTGAAATAAATATGGTAAAACATTATTGTGGATTTTGGAAGGATATTTCACAGGTGGATTTAAATAAATATGGTTATACGTTATTGTTGATTTTAAAAGGATTTCTCGCAGGATGGATTTAAATAAATTGTGTTTAATATTAGTTATATTAATATTGAAGGATATATTAACGATATGTAATTAAGAGCATGTGTATTTAGATTATTATTGTGGATTTGAAAAAGATGTGTTAATGAGATTTAGATTATTTAATACATGGCATTTAAAATTCAAATGTTTAGTACTAATTACACCAAACGATGTCAATTGTTATCAATGTTAATCGACTGTTAGTTTTTAGGCTTTTAATCAATGTTCACGAGGACGTGATAGCTGCTATCAGGATGGACGAATTTGTTAGCTATTTTAAGTCATATTGATTTGTTTAATTTATATTTGTCATCAATTTGAACAATCCAAAGAAAAAGATAACTAAACTACCTATGATGGTTATTCAATTAAAAGAATCTATTTGATTTTACATTACTTTAAAGGATTGTTTAAATGTGATTGGCGGACGCTTCTTATTGGCAGTTCTATCAACCAATGAGAAGCATCCACAAAACTAGCGCGAAATTACATTGCATTTATACCTGTAACGATTTCGAACACCATTCTGGTTAAGGATTTATACTGAGGAACAACTTAGAAGATTAAGTTCTTACTGGATTAATGGGGAAGGTTTTGTTTTTGAACTAAAATTATATTGGTGTTAAAAGTATCAGCTTGTTGGTGTTATTTAAATCTCCTGGATCCAGTGCCTTGGAAGGTTTTAACATACGTTTAATACGGATAATGTACCAACCGATTTTGTAAGTAAACCCACAAAGATTGATTCCATAACACCGAACAACGACGGCAATATAGAACGGTAAACAAGCTTACGATTACCCAAAATCTAGGCATCATGACCCGGACTCTCTTTTTTTCTCTACCTACTTAGATATTATTTCCACATGGTGGTGGGGTCAGATTTATTTATTATATAGAGTGGGCCAGAAATATTTGCATTTTTAGTAGCATTTAGTCTTCCTAATCAGATTTTCTTTTCCCACCACTACCACCTACCACTTATACCTCGATTTATTTTATGGCAAACAATTTGTGACTTACGAGGTGCGGTCCAAAAGTTTCCGGCCTAACAAAGAAAAGAAAGCCTTACATATATTTAAAAAAAAAAAAACTATTCCTATTTAAATGAAATCAGTAAGGTATTTGTTTAATGCCTTGTTTTTTACGTGTTATGTGGTTAAATGGCTTTGTCTTTAGATTCCAGGCGGAGAACGTACACGAGATAATATTATCCTCGATGCAAGAGCAGCTGATGGGCCGGCAGTACCGCGCCGACCAGGCGCCGCGCTGGGCCCAGACAATCGCTAACGGCATCAGGCATCGGACCCAAGAACTAGGCATGAAGCGGTTAGTCTGAAGTTTTGAACCAGAACCTTTACTAACAGCGTCAGTAAATGAATTTGATGGCTAGTAACTAGTTATTGACGATTTACCCTACCATCTGTATAAGATGCTTCATCCATTAATAAAAGCAGGAATTATCCGGTTTACACATATTTTTTTGTGTTAATTTACTTTTAAAGTCGTAATAAATCATAGCTCTGAAATTTTCACGGGACAATTCCATTTTCAGCAGCGACTAGACGACTTCATAAACCCAATTTAATTCGAACCATTTTCTTTTTTCTTCTATGTGGCCAGAGTATGTTAAGATAATGAAACTAGAAATTATAAAAAGGTATTATGTGTCAAAAGAAAGTTCGTAAATAAGTATTAGGTTCCCGAAACTTTCAGTGCAGCCCTCGTAATATCCGTCAGAAATTTGACGAAGCACGACGACGTTTTTTGTAAATTAGCCATACAATATTAGGACTAGCAATATTCGATCAAACAATGTTAGGATAATCATATTAGGCCTGTTATGCGTTAAGACAAACAATCTTAATGACCAATCTTCTATTATATAAAATGCTAAGCTGATTGTTGATATAACAACGCACAGCCCAAACCGCTGGACCTAGAGACTTGAAATTTTGCACATAGATACCTTATATAGTGTAGAGATCCACTAAGGAAGGATTTTTGGAAATTCCACCACTAAGGGTGTAAAATAGGGGAAAACATTTGTATGAAAGTCCGCCAATTTTGAAGTTAGACGCTTCAAATTTTGCGTTTAGGTTGGCGATTGAATTTTAACTTATACGTGTCTCAGCGTTTTTGATAATTTCAACCCCGAAGGGATGAAAAGGGTTAAAACTGATTGTTGATACATCAATGCACAGCCCAAACCGCTGGACCTAGAGACTTGAAATTTTGCAAATAGATACCTTATATAGTGTAAAGATCCACTAAGGAAGGATTTTTGGAAATTCCATCCCTAAGGGGATGAAAATTTGTATGAAAGTCCGTCAGTTTTAGTTTAAGTTAGACTTTTCAAATTTTGTGTTTAGGTTGAAAATTGAACATTAATGTATACGTGTCTCAGCGTTTTTGATAATTTCATCCCCGAAGGGATGGAATGGGGTAAAACTGGCTGACTGATCGATCAACGCACAGCCTAAACCGCTGTACCTAGAGACGTGAAATTTTAAGGGAATATTCCTTGGGTACCTAGGGGTGCACTAAGAAAGGATTTCTGGAAATTCATCCCCTAAAGGGTTAAAATAGGGGGTAGAAATTTGTATGGGAGATTAGTTATATTTAAAATAAGCAATTTAGAAATGGGTAGTTACGTTACTGATTATAAATAAAAATTACTACTTTCAGCCATTTAGAAAAAACTACCCCTAAAGGGGGTAAAAGGGAGTTTTAGTTTGTTACTCCTTCACGCTGCGATGGCGCTGGATGGATTTGGATGAAATTTAAAATGGGGATAGCTTATACCCTGGATTAACATAGGAAAATCTCATCTCGGAAAATTTAAAAGTTCCCGAGGGAATAACGACAATATGTTTGGTGATTTTTGAAAAAGTCATCATGGGTGTCATTTTCTTAGGTTGCGTTGACGCAGATTTCGAAAATAATATCAAATTTGGAATTCAAAATGGCCGCCATGATGTTTATTGCAAAAGTCGTCATTGGTATCATTTTCTTACATTTTGGGGACGCAGATTATGAAAATGATGTCAAATTTAGAATTCAAGCTGGCGGCAATGATGTTTTTTTTAAAAAGTTGTCACGGGTAACATTTTCTTAGTTTTTGGGGACGCAAATAATTACTAATATAGAATAAGATAAGTAATTATTTGTCAAAATTGTGCAATTGAATAATTTATTTCTTTATTTTGCCACACAGTGTGACAACATGAGACAGGCTTTGTACATTCAGTTTGGTTAGTCTATAATATTATCAAAAGGAGCGGTGACAGATTGACGTTGTCAGCGTTGACTTATCCAGATTTTAACATTTTTTTCCGCTATTTTCAATACTATTCACTATTCACGGCGTATTAATTCTACGGCTGTTATTTAATATTAGGGCGGTTATTATGATCACTTGAAAACAATTACGGATAGGCATTTTATTTTTCGGTGGAAATTGGCTTATACCCTGGATTAACACATAGGAAAATCCCGTCCTGGAAAATTTAAAAGTTCTCGAGGGAATAACGACATTGTTTGGTGTTTTTTGAAGAAGTCAACATGGGTGTCATTTTCTTAGGTTGCGTTGACGCAGATTTCGAAAACGATATCAAATTTGGAATTCGAAATGGCCGCCATGATGTTTATTGAAAAAGTCGTCATTGGTATCATTTTCTTACATTTTGGGGACGCAGATTATGAAAATTATGTCAAATTTAGAATTCAAGATGGCGGTCATGATCTTTTTTAAAAAGGGGACATAATTGTCATTTTCTTAGATTTTGAGGACGCAGATTTCGAAAATGGCAGCCTCGTGTGGTTGCCTAGTTAGAATAGTGCCACTCCATGTCTTCCCGTGGATGTTGTAAGAGACGACTAAGGGAATAAAGGCTTGTAGTCCTGTTAGGCAATGGGCTTGCAACCTGTCACTAATACGCTGGTAAACATCTTAGCCTAATTGTGCAATAGAATTATCAACAAGTTTTTAGAGATGTTTGTAATTCTGTAGCTCTGCCTACCCCACTCTGGGAACGAAGGCGTGAGATTATGTATGTATGTATGTAGATTTCGAAAATGATGTGAAAGTATAGGTTGAAATTCAAAATGGCAATTCAATTATGTCTGTCGTCTGTCTGTTTGTTACGCTTTCACGGATTAAACGCGGAACCGAATTAGATTAAAGGGCATTGGGTAAATTTGTTTGAAGAATATTGTCTTTTTTTTTCAGCGGCTACGCATGATGTTTGGGAGTTCCGCCATTTATAATGATAGATACATTAAAATTAGTATTAAGACTCATAATATAATATATGTAATATTTAACTATGATGGATATTTTAAGAGCAACCAAACTATCATGGGAGGGATGGTGTTTTGAGACGGCGACTTTAGACAGATCATCTACCGGTGATAACTAGGTGCACACCAGCGGATAAAATAAATGCATTTCGGCATATATCTACGATATGGGTATATATATAAAAAATATACCTCACTACAAATATGCCAGGGACTACGAGTACACCATGATACACAGTCGGGGCAATATATGCGGCAGCTCTACTAAACATTGGCGAAGATCGTATGGCATCATTGCGTATGGCACTCATCCTGCATGGATCAGATGTCCAGGTGTTTCAGCCAGTCTTCTGCGGCAGGCGAAAATTTATGCAGCTCCTCCATGCCACCGGGAAAACAGCGAAGTGGGCAATCATTTACTACGTGGGAGAGGGTCTGGTCAGGTGCTCCGCAGTCGCATTGTGGCGACTCCCTCTGTCCCCACTTGTGTAGGTGGTAGTTAGTTTTCCCGTGGTCAGATCGAAACCGATTTAAGCGGGTCCAGAGTTTTCGGTCGGCGCAGAAACCAGGCAATTTCTTTGAGGGGTCTGTTACGAGGGTGGCGTTTGCACCGGCAAAAAGGCCCCACCCCTCACGCCAAACATCGTTTAGGTGGTACGGGTGATTAAGTCCCTCGTCTTTCCATATTGGGAACCTAGAAGTAAGGCGGGAGGGAGGCAGATCCAAAGTAGCTGCAGGATATATTCTGCAATAAACCAATCTTTCAAGCAGCTTGTAAGTCACCGAGAGCAGTGATATTGGTCGGTAGCTGGACGGATCGTCTGGTGATTTTCCTGGTTTCAGCAAGGCAATGACTTTTGACAGCTTAAAAGCGGCCGGGATGGAACTTGCATCCAGGATGCAATTGAAAAACTGGACCAACCATCGTTTGGCTACTTTTCCCAGATGAAGAAGGAATTCTGGGTAAATTTCGTCTGGACCCGCGGCCCTATTCGTCCTGATGCACTTCAACGCAGAGTCTAAATCTTCAGGGGAAAAGGGTCTGCTGTATAGATCGCTGGTGTTTGCGGAGTTGAAATATTGTGACAGTTTCGATCTGGTTTCTTTGGCAAAAGATCTGTCTGTTTTTTCACACTTAGTCAAATCTTGCATTCTTCTGGCGATCTCGTTGGGATTTATAGATGGTGACTGTTTTAGATGTTGTGAGGCGTTGCTCAGTTTCCGGAGAACATTCCAACTTTTTCGACTGGAATGAGTGAAGTTCATGTCCTCAACGCACTCCAACCACTTAGCCTTCCGAGATGCATCCATGGATGCTAATAGCTTCCGGGCCGCTCCAGGATCATTAGTAGAGGGATATTCTTCATAAGCTTCCTCGGTCTCAGCCGTCCAGCCCGGCGCATACTCTCTGCGGAAGCCTCTCGGTATGGTACGTTTGGCAGTTGCTATTACAGCTCCCACAAACCTGTTGTAATTTTCCACTGATGGTTTAATAAACCTCACAGTAGCGTCAAGTTTAGCTGAGAAAGTGTTCCAATCAGCTTTCGCAAAATTCCAACGGGGTGCGAGAGGGCAATATTAGCACCGTCAAACAAAATTGTCGGGCGGATGAATATAAAAATATGTCTCATGTAGAGGGCGATGTTGTGGAGTATCTCTTGGTAGACAATGTCATAGACACAGAGCAAGTCACGTCCTACCCTTAGAGTTCCTGAACTCTTTGGAGGTATCGGGAGTGCCCTCCCGTAAGTTCATGGTTAAAGTTGGTGTCCCGGTAAATTTTGAGCTCAATATTACATGTGTTTGAAAGATCATTCTGGCCAGGGAGGATGTAAAACTATAGAACTAAACTATTAATTTACTTAACTGCGATAAAAGAGTTCTACGCGGACGAAGTCGCGGGCAAAAGCTAGTAATGGTATAAGATAATAAAAAAATGTGACAGTACTTCAGAGATTCCAATATCGGAGTTTGACGCTGCCGCGCTTTAATTTAAGCCATAT
The DNA here is from genome assembly GCA_946894065.1 of Acleris literana. Lineage (NCBI taxonomy): Eukaryota > Metazoa > Arthropoda > Insecta > Lepidoptera > Tortricidae > Acleris > Acleris literana. The sequence continues at coordinate 26,174,085 of OX335668.1, read as the reverse complement.
TATTTCCCAAAAACTGGGCCGGTATTCTAGGCGGTAAAAACCATATCGTTATTGACCTGTTATCATATTGTCAACTCCTATTTACTTGACAGTAATGACAGAATGTGTATAAAATAATTCCATAGCAGGTCAAGTACGATATCGTTTTTACCGTCTAGAATAGAGGCCCTGTACTTGTTATGGCGTCCAATATATATAGGGCATGCAGAACCGGTCCTGGTTCCAGATTTTTGATACCCGGCTCTTTGATACCCAGAACCGGGGGAACCGGTTCCCCCGGTTCTGGGTGATAAAATTGGAACTTTTTTGTGATTAAAATAAATTATAGAGAATTTAAGAGAATAAAGCACTATTATGAGGAATATGTAATGAAAAAGTTTTAAATTATGTAATCAACATTATTTATTTGCTTACTTATTAATATCTATTTTTACTTAGTTAGTAATATCACAAAAGTAAAAGAACACAACAACAAATCTGTCTTACTGAACGATATTAATTATCTAAGAAGGAAATTGCCTTTATTTATTTATTTATTTATTTAATATTTATTGGTATTCGAAACTCACACCCTCTCTTGAGTCTTCACCGTCAATCAAAATCTAAAAAAATAAACAATACAAAAATCAACTAAGTTTTTGAAAATGATGTAATGAGAAAATATAAATTAAATAAAAAAAAAACTGCTTTTCTTATTCCCGGGCCCTGGCTGTATTTTTATATTATGTTCTCTCTCATTCAGTTTTATCAGTTAGTTTTCTTCAAAATATTTATTTTTGTTAATAAGCCCTTAAATAAATAATAACATCTAAACTGTGGTCACTTAATGAGCTGCGTAGGCGATTCCATATCTATTCAGAGTACTTACACGAAGTTCACGCACAGTATGCGCCTGCGGGGCGGGGGAGGGGCCGGCGAGGCGAGCGACGCGACGCCGTACCGCCATACCATTCAAATGACGAGTGCATGCGACGATGCCAGGGGCCTGTTTTATAAAGCTTCAAATTACAATTTACAGGCTACAAGTTTCCACTTGACACAACCTCGACCAATGACGACCAGCCATTTGAGCAGTGTTGCCAGTTTAGACCTGTAATATTTTTACTTGTAGCTTTATAAAACGTGTCCCAGCTCGCAAGAACCTAATTAATTACCTACTAATACATCCTATGAAAGTTTTAGCGAAAGAAATTCTGGGAAATTAAACCACTTTTAGTTATGTTTGAGAACCGGGGGAACCGGGTTTATTGCTTTTGGAACCGGTTCTACGCATACCGTAAAGGAACCGGGTATACCCGGGTATTTCAGAACAGGATAGAACCGGGTGCATGCCCTAAATATATAATTTTCGGATAAATTAAAGATGTGAAGGGTGCACCGCAAACTGCACTTTAGAACAAAAAAATTAAAAAATGGGCAAACGACAAAAGTCATGTCCAAATATAAGGATACTGGATAGAGACGTTTCTAGTGTATCCTTTCGCATGCCAACTTTACCTAAACTTCGTTTAATGGTATAAGTAATAGAAGTGCTTTTGAAGCTTGGGAAGCCTTTCCTGACCTAACTATAGGTTTCGAGTCAGCGATCGAGGGGCGCATTGAGGATTTGAGGAGGCAATAGCTTCCATCGAAAAATACGTCGTAACATTATATAATAGGTCAGATTTTCTGCCTTTTTAAACAGATATAATGGGATCTTAAACCATGGGATCTTAAATCAAAGCTTAAACCAGAATATTGCATATCATTATTATTATTTTTGATCAGCGTTGCGTACTTCAGTAAATGAGTGCCGTAACTAAGCCCAAGTCTCTTAGTAAGTCAGTCAGTTATTAAGCATAAGACCCGAGACTCCTAAGACTTGTCCAACTACAGACCAATCCCACTCGCCTCTGTTCTGTAATCGCTAAGTTACTGGACTGTTTGTTTGACCGGTAAATGGAAAAGCACTTGACAAGTAACGATGCACAATGTGGTCTTAGGCCGATTTTTTCCACGGAAAGTGCTTTTCTTTGCAGATAGGGCACCGACTAAAGCTGCTTTATAAAAGTATTAGAATTTTTTAAGAGGCATATATGAATGGGTGCATGTTTGGGGCCAGTTAGCATTGTTAACACCAGCTCAAAATCTGCTCTATCTGTCTACTTGGGGTTGGACGAAGGTCAAAAGCAACTGGGAGCCTACATGGACGGGCTTGCCTGTTGCTGCAGAAGCATGTCTAGAAACTGTCTGGTACAAATGCAAAAAACAGTGCCGTGGATGGTGCAGTGGTAAAAAAAGGCAGCTTAAATGTTCAGACCTCTGTCTGTGCAGTGGATCTTGTAATAGGTATATAAAATTAATTTGCATTGCGCTACCTTTCATGTGTTAAAACATTACATAAACCCTACTTTCACGGATGTTAATGCATTGAGATCACCCTGACCCATGCTTAATATTATTTTTTCTCTACCATGTGTTAGTTTTAAAAAGGGGACATAATTGTCATTTTCTTAGATTTTGAGGACGCAGATTTCGAAAATGGCAGCCTCGTGTGGTTGCCGAGTTAGAATAGTGCCACTCCATGTCTTCCCGTGGATGTCGTAAGAGACGACTAAGGGAATAAAGGCTTGTAGTACTGTTAGGCGATGGGCTTGCAACCTGTCACTAATACGCTGGTAAACATCTTAGCCTAATTGTGCAAATTGTGGTTATAGAATTAACAACAAGTTTTTAGAGATGTTTGTAATTCTGTAGCTCTGCCTACCCCACTCTGGGAACGAAGGCGTGAGATTATGTATGTATGATATATCGCATGCCCTAATATGTTTAGTTTTAGAGAAATGTTGCTTCAATTAAAGCGCGGCAGCGTCGAACTTCCCTCCCCTCCCGCTACTAAATGCGCCATGGCTCTCGATGGCTCCCGGTCTGAATCTACTCAAGACCAGTTAAGAATCAACTGTGCCAAGTTTCAGCGCATAGTCACAAAGTGCAGGGTGTCGTGCAGTACCTAATACCCTAGCTAAATAAAATAAAATTAAAAAGTCACAGTCAATGTTTAAAGTAATCAAAATATTCTTCAGTACCGCTCATTCCCGAAATATGAGTAGTTAAACCTTTTAAACGCCACAGTCTGCTCTGGCCGTCAACTAAAAGTCGTGCCACTGAAGCCACGTCGGCTACAGCCGACAAGAGTACAAGATTAAAAGAGACTTTGTTTGATAGCAATAAGATGTAATTTGCATAGCATAGCAAACATGTTGCGTTGGCGTGTGGGTCGCACATTTTGTATTCGACGTATGGCGTTCAAAAGGTTAAGATACCAGATTCTCTATATATCGGAATCCCAATAGTACATTTTCAAATTAGAGTTTTGTCTATTATCTTCATCCAATATTTCGAATTTGGTGTTTTTAGAACATGGTAAAAAGAGTAATTTGGCATTTCAAATGCTTGTGCTTTGGGAATGAACGTTCAGTACTATAAAAGCATCCTGCACTACAGTAGCGGCATCGAGTGATGGCACTTTTGATAGCTGACAATTAGTGTCGTGAAACACTCTAATTTATTATCCTAAAAAAATCAGTCAAGTTCGAGAAGTTTATTAAAGAAATAACGCATAAAAATAAAAGGCCATAAATTGTATATCAAACTCTCGAAATAAACTGTGTGGCTAGAAGAAAGAAACATTGACAGAAATTTGAAATATTGATTAAAAAAATACAAATAGTGAAATTATTGATAAATGAGTGAATAAATAATCATACAATCACCTTAACTCAGGGACGCGAGTTTGCCAGCGGCGCCGACGTGAAAGTGCAGTGACTTCATTGTCATACGTTGTTGTACCAGTCAGCGGACCTTTGTTATCATCACGCGAATTATTTTTTTGAGATGTTTTTTGTTAGTTATGTATGATTAAAACGATGAACGCTAGAGTGCGAGCAAATAAAAACAACCTCAAGATGAAGCTAGTTACGAAATGGGTTTCGGTAAATTACGGCCGCCTCAGCAGTAGGTTCATAACTATTCCGGTACCAGCAACTATGAAGTTTGACATCTGTTCCTTTATACTTGCTGTCAATATTTAGGGAACTTCACGAGCGAGCTGACGTCAAAAGTGCCTTCACTCGATGCCGCTACTGTAACCAACTCTTAATTTTAGTCTTAATTAGTCAAGTAGGCAATTCTTTAATGTCATCATGCAATCGATTATAGATGCCAATGGATATGCAATATACGTTCTTACCACACAACTTTATCTTTTGAGCGGGACCTACAAGGCGATTTGGATATCTTGTATTAAAATGACATAGGTAGGTATTATGTCTTTGTTGGTTTTAAAAAGTTCTGGATGCAGTTAAACGAATAAACAAATTTCATATATGTACATGCTTGGTACTTGGTACAGTCAGAAGTTGTAGGCTTCTAAAGCGAACGTCGTGGACCATTTTACACGAAGGAGTGAGTGTCGAAGCACAGTTTATACCTAGTCGGTTAATAAGTTCTGTTACCAAGGTCCAGTCAAAGAAAACTAACTTTACGTTAATTTTTTAATTTTCAATATGTTTAAAAATTAAAAGCTTAATTAATGTACATTTTGAAGAATAAATATTATTTTTCTATATAGTCGCCTCAATTTCTGAAAAGATGTTTGAACATTCACAGAATTTTCTGTGAATTTCACTTTTTGAAAACGCTTAAATGTTAGTATTTGTTTACCTAGGTTTTTTTTTGTTAATATTATAAAACTTCCTATCTCTGTGTATGTTTAGAGACCAGCATTATATTACTCAACGCGACTCAATTCCAGCTTATGAAGCAAGAGATTTGGTGTGTTTTCGTATCGCTGCCAATTGATGTGAAATCGTATAGCAGATTTAATGAGGCACCAAAATTGACCGGTGTACAAGCGGATCTTTAGTAGCTTGGAATACATTTGTATCAGAATTTAAAGCTAAAAGTCTGTTCAATATATCACGCAAATTTGAACTCTCTACGAGAACTCTTAAAAAAATTGTGGTCGTTATCAGTATCACCGTCGTGCGTTTCTCGTCCGAAATGGGAATACTTCAATCTCGTACATCAAATAATTGCAATATTATAGAATAGGTACATTATTTTTATTTATATTGTATATAAATCAAAGTTTTGATTAATGAACAGATTTATGAAAAACTCCTTTAACTTTTTTTTAATTTTAGTAAATATCAGTATCTAACGGTACTTATCAACCAACTAGGTAGTATTTTAGCGTTCTACTCACTCAGAAAAACGACTACAAGAAAGTCCGGAAGACTATCTAGTTTAAGCCAGTCTACTGAGAGGAGTCGTTTAAAGAAAATGAATACCGGCCATGTTGCAAAATGATATAGAGAGCTCGGGAGCAAATTGAAATGCGACGACAAAATCATTAAAAGGTATCTTAAAGAAATCGGTATTGAAAAAAATAAGCGAGAAAAGTCAAGCTTACTGTGTCTGAAAATCAAAAATTGACTCAAAAAAGCGGGCTTCGCAATTTGGTCAAAAAAAATATTTTCTCTTTAGTCTTGTGCGTAATGGACGACGAATCATATTTCACATTAGACGGAAATTAATGGCAAGGGAATTATTATTTCAAAAACACCAATAGCCCAAATGAAGAAAACGTGAAATATGTGGAGCATACGAAGTTCCCCAAAAAAGTATTACCGTGGCTTGCGATCAGCCTTCGCGGTATGTCTAATGCAGTTTTATTTTTAAATCTGCGTTAGCCATTAATGTCGACCATACTTACATAGGGCGATGTTTGCCAATTGTTAGGTATTTTATAAAATCGAAACATAGGGGAGCTGATGTGGTGTTTTGGCCAGATTTGACTTATGGTCACTACTCTAAAAAAGTTGAGCAATATGGATGACCTAAAAATCCCGTACGTCCTCAAATTAGAAAATTCACCTTACGTCCTACAACTTCGCCCAATCGAAGACTTGGGTCAATCAGAAACGGCGAGTCTACTCGAATAATTTTCGCCCAAAGAAGGTTCAAAGTTTATTTCGAAAGATTAAATCCGAATCATAGTAGATTGTTCAACAAGGGATTAAAACAAGCCATAATGGCACGAGATGTTTAGCCACGCAAGCGAGAGTGTCAGTATGGTTGTTTAGTCTCGCATTAACCACTACTTTTTACGTAGAATGCGAGGCAACTTTGTATGGAGCCTGTCCACTAAACCAACTAAGATGATAGTTAGGTCATTAAATAGGTCTTAAAATCTACTTCATTTCGTTCTATAGGCACCAAGTCGAATTCCATTGCAGAACTGAGATATTCATATTTTATTTTAGGAGTGAATAAGATCTATGAGAAAACAGCTGGCCTATTACCTAATTCACTCGCAATCGCAATCGACTTCAAAGCGGAACGATTTTCATTTTTTATGCAGACTTGCCTTCAGACTGTTAAAATGAAAACGATTGCGCTTGCGAGTGCGTTAGGCAATTGGCCTGCTGGTCTCTCTTAGAGAATACAGATCACTATTATTAGGGTGCCGAAGTATGTATAATAATAGTAGATTGTTCCACAAGATACTAAAACAAGCCATAATGACAAGAGATATTTAGCCACGCGAGCGAGCGGGCGAGCGAGAGTGGCTATAGTTCGAGTGTCATTATGGTTGTTTAGTCTCGCGTTAAACACTCTACTTTTCACTTTGATTGCGAGGAAAAAAAACGACGTTCGGTGCCGGATTAGCCACATATCAAGAGTAGCAAATGCTACAGGCCCCGCGCATTGGGTGGCCTCGCGCACCCACCTCTAACCTCTATAATGCTTGTCTGGTAGAAATTCTCCTGTTTTTGTACTTACATCAGTATGCGTGTACTCATATCCATCAGGGTTGATGATAGGATGAATAATCCACCCTTGCTTGCTCAATCCGGCACTGACGACGTTCTTCACAAAATTACAATATTGATTATAAGAAAGTTTGTTACAAATTTGTTCCGCGGTTTTTTTTTCTGAAGTGCCGCTTTAAATTCTTGCATATTTAGCCAACAGGTTCAAACTTGAAACGTTTTTTTTTATATTTTTGCACAGTTGTTATTTTGAGGTTATTTCCAATGCCTAAAAATGGTCCATACACAATCACTGAAAATGGCGATAATCCTCCATTCACATATACCGTGATTGGCTGTTTAGAGGTTTCTAAAGTAAATTAAAAAAAATACTTTGATCCCTAGAGATTAATAAGGAGCTTTATTCCCGATGTGCATAGACTAAAGTAACATTTTAAGAGCATGAGAAGTGAAAAAATATTTTTGTAGCCTATTAATGGATTTATTAATAATATGTTTTATCTTATTTAATAAATAATTCTAGTCATATATTAATATAATTTTACACACATGTCAAAGTTTTTCATTCTCCAAATGAAACCCATTTTAGATACGTTCTCGTAATGAAGTAGATTTAAATACCTATTTAAAGTCCTAACTCTCAGCACTGTTGGTTTTGGGGCCATTTTGACGCACGGGCCTTTGTTTCGCGGTTGTTTTTTTTTGTAAAGTGACACTTTAAAGGCCAACAGATACAAACTTGAAAACTATTTGAACCATGCAAAAAAAAATAACATAATCCTTAATATATTTAAATGGATTCATATTCGTAATCATTAATCGTGTTTCATGAAATTAAATCGTTTTTAGGGTTCCGTACAAAAAATGAAAAAACGTAACCCTTATAGGATTACTCGTGCGTCTGTCTGTCCGTCTGTCTGTCACAGCCAATTTGCTCCGAAACTACTCGACCGATTGAGTTGAAATTTGGTACACATATGTAAATTGATGGCCTAAACACAGATGTGCTAAGTAAATAGGGTCATTTTCGGGGGCAAATTAGGAAATTTTACAAAAAGTTTTGCAAACCTTACTGTGTCATATATCAAATGAAAGGGCTCGTTATGAGGATCTCAAATATATTTTAATTATTATTGTAAAATAAATAGCTTTGATTTTATTCTTGAAAGAAGACGAAAATTGACCACTCCCCCGTGATGTCCGAAACTACTGAGCATATGAAAAAAAAGATACAAAATATATTTCATTGCTTGTAGATTACAGGAAAACTTATAAAAATACTATCAAAAAAAATAATTAAGTATGTACGGAATCCTCTCCACGCGAGTTCAACTCACACTTGACCGGATTTTTTATATTTTTGCACAGTTGTCATTTTGAGGTTATTATTTCCACGCCCTAAAGATGATCCATACACAACACTGAAAATGGCTATAATCCTCACAAATACCGTGATTGGTTGTTTAGGGCTTACAAAGTAAATTAAAAAAAAACTTTAATCCTTAGAGATTAATAAGAAGCTTTAGTCCCGATGTGCAGAGACTAAAGTAGCATTTTAAGAGCATGACAAGTGGTAAATAAAATGCCGACATCTGTGTTTACGTCAGCCATGGACAAAAGTGCCACGAAACTGTCGCAAAGCAGCATTATTTGTTAAAAACATTTTTAACAAAACCGACTTTTTATTACATTAAATATTGTCCTGAACTTTGTCCAAATTTCACTCCGCATACGTTATAAACATGAATTTGTTGAGCAATTTTGTTTCTTATATACTTTTAAATGACTTTTTAATATTCCTGAACCTAGGTATAATAATATGTAAACACGAATATATTGACATTGATAAAAATGGTTCGCACTACAGACAACTGGGAAAAATACCCAGTAGTTCGCAGTGCGAACAAAGGGGTACCTACGAACAACTGGGAATAATCGGTCGCGGTGACAATGAGAACCCGACTAGCGGCCACCATCGTACCTAAACAAACGTCTGCGGGGGAGGCGGAAGCTGAATCCGGTGCGGGGCGCGGAGTGGCTGTTCTGTACGTATATATTCTGTGGCTCTGCAATGTAATTTTGGTCGGTGTTTTAAAATAGCTGTTTCAATCCAAACGGGTCATTTTTGTAGGTTAGAATTGTGTTTACTTTTATTGTGATACTGAAATGTTTCATTTGTTCAGGTACAAAATACTGGTGCAAACAAACATACTAGAGTTGAAAGGTGCCGGAGTGAAAATGGCACAGCGCTGCCTGTGGGACCCCGAGACCGACGACTACGTGCACGAACTGTTTAAGAACGAAACGATATTCTGCCACTCCGCCGTGTATGGAGTCTACATGTACTAGCCGTATGTATTCATACATAAGCGACATGCACAAGCCAAATTAGGTTCGCCGCCTGTAAAATGGACCTTCATTGTTATTCAAACGCTTTTTATTCAGAAAAAAATAAATACCTATTTTTGATCAAATGCGTTTAAATGCATTCTGCGAACGTTACAGACTCCCAAAATCATAGAAAATGTATATACTGCGGGCCAAATAAGGTGGCAATATGTTACATTGACCCCGTCTGTATCCCGATATCCTTATTCTTTAACAATCTATCGCTAAACCATTCATAAATAGCAAAACAATATCACTAGAAAATCGTGGTACAGGGTAAAACGTGAAAAGTGCGGTAGCAAAAAATAAAAGAAATTGAGTAAAATTAGTCCGTGAATTTATTTTATAATGTAAAAAAATATATTTACACTAGCTGACCCGGCAAACGTTGTTTTGCCATATAAATAATTTAAGGGTGGACTACCCCTAACATTTAGGGGGATGAAAAATAGATGTTGGCCGATTCTCATAGATACCGGATAAGCACAAAAAAAAATCATCAAAATCGGTCAAGCCGTTTCGGAGGAGTATGGCAACGAAAACTGTGACACGAGAATTTTATATATTAGATGTAAGGTGCATTCGGGTAATTCCGAACGGTTTTTAGAAGAGTAGACAGCGCGTCTATATTTATTGATCTTACTAAAAATTTCATTGACGAAATGATTCGGTTCTTGAAAACACAATCTAAACCATGACTTAAAGGTTGTTTACAAATATTATCCTCTTATGTAAATAAATAGGTTTGTAAAGTTTGTTTTATTTGCATTGCACCGGCTGAATTCCGAATTATATTTGGATAATTCCGGACGTCATTCAAACGCGAGCTTTATTTGTTTTCGGTTAAGAAACACTGATTTTTCATTCAGATTTTCACTCCCAAAAAATGTTTATTGTTATTGGTCATTAAGTAGCATACATACAGTTATGCGATACTTGTATTTCGGAATTACCCGACAGGGAGTCTGTGGTGCTCAAACTTATATTTGACGTAGTAGGTTTCTAGACCTGAAATATAAATAAATAAGCATGAAAATATTTTTTATGACAAAATATTTAATTGAAGGTCAATTTGTGAAATTGTTTTCAAGCTTTACGTGAACGATCATAACTAATATTGACTATTAACTTATGTATGACTATTTAAATAATGTTGAGAACCACTGACCATTTCTATAGAAAGTAAAGTCTTTCGGAATTAGCCTAATCGGTTAATTCCGAATAAAACCATATATCTTAAGCTAAACCGATATGAACCTATTTATCAATTTACTAAAACGAAAATCGATTGTAAGTGAAAACAATCAAATGAAAAACTTAAACAATCAAATAATATACAAATTATGGACGATCGGGTAATTCCGATAGGTAATGCAAAAAGCGTGCAACAACGACGCGTAATGCATGTATACTCGCTTCTAGCGACCAGGGTTAACTGAAGGGCCGGAGCAGCATAAGATGGCGGCTAGGTAAAGGTTGCCACAGCAAAAAATAAAGTTGCGTTTGGAAGAAATTTGATATTATTGGAGTTACCCGATTTTCGGAATTACCCGAATGCACCTTACGTTATTATTTGTAAGTAATTTGTACATTTTGCGGTTAAATATTAACACATACCCCCATAAACATTAGAGGTTTTATATCAAAATATGCTTAAAACCATGTCTAAAGTCAATATATTATATTCTGGGTAATAAGTGTCTATTTAAACAAATGTTAAATTATATTTACTTTGTTTTTCTACTTATTATGCATTAAAAGCATTGCTCTAGCCAAAAAACAATGATTTAGAATCAAACGTGTTGTTATCGCGGGAGCAAAAACGATTTGACAGTAGGTACTGAAAGATTATGACAAATAGGCATTACAGAAGTGACAGGCGTATCGAGAAACGTTTATACCTACGAGTTCAAAATGTATCAATTTTCTTTATAATATGTTACCTCCGTACTTAACTTGATTAGTAGTCTATATTTAAAAAGATTAGCTACGTAATCTTAATCCTAACGTCTAACTCTTCAGTCACTTTTCCTGCTACTTTAGAAATTTGTCATTATTGATGTATTTGATATGTACAAAAAACATATAGCTACTAAAATATCTGTAAATTAAAGAGTGCAAATGGAAAACATAAATTTGAAAAATTAAAGCTAGTTTTGGAGAGAAATACTGGATTTGACTTTTTTTTAATTCAAGTTGTCACTTAGACTTATAGGCAAGCGGTTACTCAGTGTAAGACAAGGTTGATTGACCTTTTCCAGCGAAAACTTCTTGCTAGATATGAATGAAGAACTTCTAAAGGCCGCTTACACCAAAAAATTGAACCCTGGGTAAAAGATAAAAGATATTTAGTCGGCAAGTACGCCGTACAGGCACTTTTACACGTCAAGAATCTACCAGCCCTTCCCAAGAGGAGACCACTGCTGAGAAGAAACGCCGCAAGAAACTCCGCAGTCGGTCATTTTTTAAATATATTACAACGTTTACTACTTAGTCTAGCATTATATAAACCTATAAATATTAAATTAAATATTATATAAAAGTAACACGCGTAGCAGGAAAACATGCCAAAAATCTTACGAGAGAGACAGAGGGAGAAAAGGAAAAAAAAACACCTATTTAAGTATGTGTATATATTAGACGGTGCAAGACGACCACATACAATTTTCGATATGTTTTCCTACGTCAACGGTGTCCCCTAGACAAGATAAAGCTTTTGCATTTGAATAAATTATTATTGACTAAGTTTCGGATTTGACTGCATGCTTTTCTTTTAATAAAAAAATATGGCAGGCACTCAAAAGCCAAGGTATTGAAAATAAGTACATAAGAGTATTAAAATACATCTATGATAGCATCAAGGCTAAAATAAAACTCGAGAAGGAAGGGGAAGAGATCAAAATAGAAAGAGGCGTACGCCAGGGCGATCCGTTATCACCGAAACTCTTCACAGCCGTTTTAGAAGAAGTCTGTCGTCAGTTAGACTAGGAGAATTGTGGGCTGTCCATCAACGGTGAAAACCTTTCACATATGAGATTTGCAGATAATTTGATAATCCTTTCGTCATCGAGTGAGGGAATGCAAGCAATGCTGAATGACCTAGTTAAGGAAAGTGCAAAAGTGGGATTAGCCATGAACACATTAAAGACCAAGGCTATGACCAACGGCAGGCAAGAACCTATTCGGATGAATGGTAACGAAATTGAATATGTCAATGAGTACATCTATCTAGGTCAAATTATCTCACCTACAGATCTAACTTCAGAAGAAATAGACAGGCGTATTGGAAATGCTTGGAAGCAGTATTGGAGCCTAAAAGAAATATTGAAAAATAAACATATCAACATCACCATCAAACGTAAACTTTTTACTCACTTAAAAAGACTGTCGGATAGAATAAGGACTTAAACCATAAAGAAACACGAAAACAAAAGATGTTACAAATACAATATTAAAACTAAAATTGAAGCGGTCAGGACATACAATTAGAGGGAAGGACAAATGGTCAAAAATGATAATGAACTGGTTCACAAGTCATAAGAAAAGGCAAAGAGGGAGACCCGTTAGAAAATGGGTGGATGACATTAAAGCCATTGCAGGAAGCACGTGGACCAGACTAGCTAGTGATAGAGAGGAATGGAGAAAGTTGGAGGAGGCCTTTGCCAATAAGTGGCATACAGACAAGGCTATCGTTGCATAGGTTAAGCGTACAATATAAGAACATAGTAGATTTTTTTTAAGTGTAATTAGTGTTAAGTGTTATGATAAAACTGCGTATGATGTCTGAATATAAAGGCTATTATTATTATTATTGTTATAATTTTCGGGTTTAGGCCATGCATTTTTGTCTGTTAGATCATCCTCGACCTTATAATACGCTTTAGACATAAACGATTTTTTCAAGTCATTTTTAAGTGCTGGTGAAAGAACCTAAATTCTTAATAACATAAATAATATTCTCATAAATAAATTGAGACGCTACAGTCAAGATATTAATTTCTTTAAAAAGTTATCTTAATGAGTCACGGGAATTTAAGTTGTAAATATAACGAATGGCCCTTTTTTGTAACACAAATATAGTTTGTATGTCAGCTGCCTTACCCCAAACCAGAATACCGTAGGACATAACACTATGGAAATAACTATAATAAACTAAGAGAGCTGTCTCAACATTGGCGTAAGCTGCCGAACTTAGTTTACCTGTCAGTTCAGCTATATGAGGACTCCATTTGATAGATTTTATCTATTGTTATGCCTAGGAAAACTGCCTTATCTACCATTTGTAAACACTCGTCATTTAGAAAAATACTAGAATCTACCGGTTTAACATTCGGCAAAGCGAACCTAACACATTTAGTTTTCTTAGCATTTAGTAGTCAATTGTTGCTAATAAACCAATTAAGTAATTTAACTAGTGTGGCGTTTATCCTACTGTAGTCTACGGATTTTCTATCTGCCTTGAAAATTAATGAAGTATCATCAGCAAAAAGTACAATATCACAAAGTTTATCTACTGATGGTGGCAAGTCATTTATGTAAACTAAAATTAAAAAAGGACCTAAAATAGAACCTTGAGGCACACCTATTTTCACTGTAGCTCTAACAGATTGAGTTATGTTTACAACACCTGTTTGAGTTCTCTCACTTGGATAAGAAAACATAAGACTTAAACCTTTATTGGACAATCCATAATGTTCCAATTTTAAAATAAGGGTCGTATGATCTACGCAATCAAAAGCTTTAGAAAGATCACAAAAGATTCCTACTGCATCGCAAGATTTCTCCCAACTGTTATATATATATGTTTAATAAATACAGATGCCGCATCAATTGTTGATCGACCTCTGGTAAAGCCGAACTGCTTATTGCTAAGTAGTTTATTTCTATTAAAGTGACCAAACATATCATTCAGCATTCGTTACTCAAAGACTTTACTTAAAACTAGTAGTATGAAAATGGGACAGAAGTTTGTTAAATCACTCATCTCGCCCGATTTAAAAAGAGGTTATGACTTTACTATATTTCATGAGATCTGGAAAGATTCCCTCTGATATGGATTTATTATAAATAAATGCTAGATGGGGTGCAATTACATCTATGATATGAAAGAGTACTCTAACTGATGTGCCCCACAAATCCTCAGTCTTTTTTAAACCTTTATTATTATTCCTTGACTATTGAATCTGAATTTACGGGGCTAAATTCAAAGTTTATATTACATTTACTGACATTAGTGCAAAGTAATGAATGAGCTTCAACCGCAGATGATTTAAGACATTTCGTAGTATAAATGGCTATGTTGGAGAAATAATCTTCGAATGCTAAGGCGACGTCTTCATTTGACGTGATTTGTTTGTCACCTGGGTTTCGGGTGACTTGATTATCACGAGTTTTGGATTTTCCCGTTTCTCTATTTATAATATTCCATAGAGTTTTTGCCTTTGCACTTAAACAAACTTGCTTAAAGGTCCTCGAATAATTCTTAACATAATTTAGGAAGTCAGCGTTTTTATTGTCCTCCCTCTCTCTATATAGGTCATAAAGCCTATTTCTACTTTTATGAATGCCTGCAGTAGCCCATTCACTAAATTTGGTTTTCGACCTAGTAACAGTTTTCATTTTAAAATTGTTATTAAATTGATGTAGAATTACGTCAAACAAGTCTTTATTAATACTATTACACTCATTCTGTAAGAAAGGTAACTCTGAAAGATTACTCTGAACTTTATTTTTGAATTATTCCAAACTATTACTCTAGTCCAAGATCCCAGTCAGCCCAGACTTACTTTATTTCAGGAAAGATGAAAATTTTATGATCGGTAGTATTACATAAATTTAGAAAGGAATGGATACTTGCTAAGCTGAAAACGGGGCCGTTTTACAGGTAACAGGTATCAAAGGTGGAAAAAAACCATGCTAACTTACGTCAAAGTAGGAAGGCTGGTTTTTACATATGTCATATATGATATTGTTATAAACAAACATATACAGTTGCCAAACACTTCCTGTGGGCCATAACTTTTGACAGACACCTTAAAAGTCGTAAAAAAATGTTGGAACTTACGTCATTTTAGGAAGGCTGAATTTTAAATATATTAAGTATTATTGAGTATAATATTTTAAACTTTTAACTCCATAATATATAATGCTATAAGTTGTAATGATAAATATAATTTCTTTAATTTAATCAAATTTTTAAAGCCCATCACCCTAACATCAGGAAAAATTCATGAGCCAAGGAAGTATATTTTGACCTTGGTTGACCTATTAGCTTTTAATATAGAACCAAATAGATACAGTAGTACCCAGCCCCAGCAAGGCAATATTGGCAATAATGCCTTGCCCAATGATTTAAACTAATTAATAGGACAGCGGAAACACCCTTGAGTATAAATTTAATTCACCAAAATATTCAAGGTTTTTCCAGCAAAGAACTAGAAATAGGGTTGTTCTTAGATAGTGAAAATGTACAAATTATGTGCGTTACTGAACATTGGCTTAGACAAGACCAATTAATTTTTGATTTTGTAAATTTTAAATTAGTTAGTTATTTTGCCAGAAAATGTGCCATTCATGGTGGCTCTTTTATAATAGTTAAAAGTACTCTTAAATCGAAAGAAAGAAAGGATATAGTAAAGCTATCGATAGAAAGGATTGTAGAAATTTCTTGCGTGAACTAGAAAGTTATATAATAATATGTGTTTACAGACCACCGTTGGCTGAGTTTTGCACATTTGAATCTACTATGGAACATGTGTTAAAATTAGCATGTAATAGCTTGAAGCATGTTAAAGTTTGTGGAGATTTTAATATTAACTTACTCGAAACGTCAAATAATACCACTAGGTTACTAAGTTTATTTAAATCTTTTAATTTAGGTAATCTGTTCTTTAAACCCACACGGATAGGTGTTAGTAGTGCAACCTGCTTAGATAATATTTTTTGTAATTGCGAATGTTTGGATAAAAAAATATTTAATTGTTTTAATTCTGACCATAGTGGTCAGAAGGCATCTTTCGTCAATGATTTTTATCAAAAACCTAAGACAATAACATACCGACCTATAACCAGTAATCGTTTGGAATTATTCAAAAATAAAGTTCAGAGTAATCTTTCAGTGTTACCTTTCTTACAGAATGAGTGTAATAGTATTTATAAAGACTTGTTTGGCGTAATTCTACATCAATTTAATAACAATTTTAAAATGAAAACTATTACTAAGTCTGAAACCAAATTTAGTGAATGGGCTACTGCAGGCATTCATAAAAGTAGAAATAGGCTTTATGTCCTATATAGAGAGAGGGAGGACAATTAAAACGCTGACTTCCTAAATTATGTTAAGAATTATTCGAGGACCTTTAAGCAAGTTTGTTTAACTGCTAAGGCAAATTTTCTTAGTCTTAAACTCAAATCATCTGACAATAAGGTAAAAACTGTATGGAATATTATAATTAGAGAAACGGGAAAATCAAAAACTCGTGATAATCAAGTCACCCTAAACACAGGTGACAAACAAATCACGTCACGAAACTTAGTCAATAATAATTTATTCTAATGCGAAAGCTTTATCTTTTCTAGGGGACACCGTTGATGTAGGAAAACATATCGAAACTTTTATGTGGTCATCTTGTACCGTCTTAATTAAACATAAATAGGTGTTTTTTTTTCCTTTTCTCCCTCTGTCATCTCGTAAGATTTTTGGCAAGTTTTCCTGCTGAACTATGCATGTTATAATAAGTAATTTAATATTTATTGCTTTATATATTGCTAGACTAAGTAGTAAGTAACCATTGTAATATGTTAAAAAGATGAGTTTCTTGCGGCGTTTCTCCTCAGCAGTGGTCTCCTCTTGGGAAGCGCTGGTAGATTCTTGAAGTGTAAAAGTGCCCGTGCGGCCTACTTACTGAATAAATATCTTTATTTTTATCTTTATCTTTAACTAATTTCCAATGAGCCAGACAAATCTGACGGGCCAAACATCCTCCCAGACTCGTTCAAAGTTCCGCTATGCGAGGAAGCGCTAGAGCATTAGAGCATTATTCAAGCCCATTAGTACAAGTGAGATGCACTCTGACTCGTGAATATCTCTCTTACAACTCGTGGCTACTCTTTATTCGAGGCTTCGGCACAAACAGACAGAAACACAAAAGGTTTGTACTAAGGCGATCTTATCCCTTTAAGAGATCTCTTTCAGATAACCATTGAGCGATTGGAAAATCAATAGTTGTATCAACAAATTGCCGAATGTACAGCAGTGAAAGGGACTAGATGTTTCATAATTACGTTTAATATTAAATAACCAATTTAAAGGACTAAAGTTAAATAAATAAATATAAGCTACATCTTAGCTAAATAATGACATGTAATACATTGCTAAATAGATAGATATATATACTTATATCTATATATGAGTTGATAAATATCAAACTACAATATGTCCTTGAAATTTGGTATTCGAATTTAAACCTTATTTTTTTCGAATTAAGTTTTAAAGTAGTATACCAAATTTCAAGGAAATATTGGAGTTTGATATTTATCAACAAATATATAAAAGAAGAAACTGACTGATCTATGAACGCACAGCCCAAACCGCTGGGTCTAGAAATTCCAAATTTGGCACGTAGGTTCATTATAACGTCTAGGGGTGCACTTAGGAAGGATTTTTCAAAATTCACCCCTTAAGGAGGTAAAATAGGAGATGAACATTTGTATGAAAGTCCGTCAATTTTTAATCTTTAAATTTGGTGTTTATGTAGGTCGACAATTAAATATTAATTTTTACGTGTCACAGCGTTTTTGATAATTTCATCCCCTAAGGGATGGAAAGGGGTAAAACTGACTGACTGATCGATCAACGCACAGCCTAAACCGCTGGACCTAGGGACTTGAAATGTGGAGGGAATATTTCTTGCGTATTTACTTTACTTTTATAGAAAAGGATGTACCCAAATATCCTTTTCATCACACTTGCACGTAAACAGTATCTAAACATACAGGTTAACGTTGCCGTAATGCCCCATATAAAACCCTCGAGCTTCCTTTTTGTCATAAAAGCCAAGGCCGGTGTATTTTTTTTTTATATGTAATACGTGGACTCAAACTATCACAATAGGTCAGGACCCCAATTCTTGTGCCATTCGATATGAAGTTTCATCCGAGATGAAATGTCAGTTGCATATAAGGTTGTACCAGTGTTTGCTTTTCACCTTGTATGGAAAAACAACTTTAGGTAATTACTTAAAAAAATAATTTAAAAGAAAACGGGAAAATAGGTTTAAAAACTTCGCTGATTCGTATTGATTCTAATTATGTAAGATATCACTGAAAAACTTATGAAATAAAACATGAAATTAATGATTTTTCGTGACATGGACGTAGGGGAAAATTAAAAAAAAAACAGATTAAAATGATCATTAACTCCAAAACTAGTAAAAATCGCTAAACATACATAGAGGTTAAATCGATAGCTTTTTACCTGCTCTATCAGCCCTCTTAGTTTTAGCGTTGGTTTGAGGGACACCCAGTATATAAAATTCAGCCTTCCTAAAATAACGTAAGTTCCCAAACTTTTTTACGACTTTTAAAGTGTCTGTCAAAAGTTATGGCCCACAGGAACTGTGTGGCAACTGTATATGTTTGTTTAGAACAATATCATATATGAAATATGTAAAAACCAGCCTTCCTACTTTGACGTAAATTAGCATGGTTTTTTTTCAACTTTTATACCTGCTACTAGAGATGGGCATCTACTCGGGTATTTACCCCAAAATGGGTATTTACCCGGTAAATACCCGATATTTACCTACCCACGGGTAGATACGCGGGTATTTAATCTTGTATCTGTAGGTCGCCTTTGTCCATCTTTTTTATAATGAATTGTATTGTTTTTGTTTTTATTTTGTACAATAAAGTGTTTACATACGTACATACATATATCTTGAGTTTTCTACCAATTTAAGTACCAATTTTAATAAATTTAGTCAATATTACGTTTTTATTATTATTATTTCTATTGTTCCTAGACAAAGAATGATTCGCATTTAGACAATTTTGTTTTTATTTTTATTGATTCGTTAAATATTGTGAAACATTCAAACAACACACTAAGTTTGTAACGCTATTTGCTTCTTTAATAAAATGTACGCAATAAACAGTTAATGAACTGATGAATTCTATTTCAATATCTCGCTTCGCATCATCTGTATCACATTAAGTTGTTTTGTCATGATCCGACAATATTTTGCCGTGGTGATTTTAATAGTTTGTTTTGTTAATTACTTTTACTTTTACTCACTTTTATTCCAGTTCTGAAACAATATTAACACCATAAGTAACAAAAATATCTACCCGACGATTTGGGTAGATACGGGTAAATACCGGGTAGATGGGTATTTACCGGGTAAATACCTGGGTATTTACCCGCCGCCCATATCTACCTGTTACCTGTAAAACGGCCCCGCTTTCAGCTTAGCGAGTATACATTCCTTTCTAAGTTTATGCTATACTACCGATCAAAAAAAAACATCTGTCCTAAAATTACGCAGTCTGGGGTGTCTCCTGACCAGAGTTGGGCGTTATTTAAATAATTTCTAAATGAATTATTAATCATTAATCATTTGAAAATAATTTATTCGAAGATAACGTCAATGTCAAATAATGGTGTTGTCAACTCTTTTATTTAAATAAATCATCTAGATGAAGATAACGAACCTCTTTTGTTATTGAAGTAAGCTTGGATAAATAAATGTATATAGAATTTCAAGTCGGGTCAAACATTCATCTGACTGCTTCCAAAATCGATATCTCGGGATCAGTGCGGTCTCCGACAGCGAATCCATTAACAGAATGAGAAAAAGTAGCCGCCATCTTGAACTTTTTAGTTATTCGACTGATTGCTTCCAAAATCGATATGTTTGGATCTGCGTGTTCTCCAACAACGAATCCGTTGACAGAATGAGAAAAATTAGCCGCCATCTTGAACTTATTAATTACCTATTCGACTGATTGCTTCGAAAATCGATATCTAACGATCTGTCTGGTCTCCAACAACGAATCCGTTGACAGAATGAGAAAAAGTTCTATTCTGTCAAAGGATTCACTGTCGGTGGACAGATATCGATTTTGGAAGCAATCAGTCGAATAACTAACAAAACTCAAGATGGCGGGTACTTTTCTCATGCTGTCAACGGATTTCTTGTTAGGAATTATCAATATCCATTAATATCCCCAGATATCGATTTTGGAAGCAATCAGTCGAATAGCTAAAAAGTACAAGATGGCGGCTACTTTTTCTCATTCTGTTAACGGATTCGTTGTCGGAGACCACACTGATCCCCAGATATCGATTTTGGAAGCAGTCAGTCAAATAACTTAAAAGTTAAGATGGCGGCTTCCTTTTTTTATTCTGTTTACGGATTCATTGTCGGAGACCACACAGATCCCCAGATATCGATTTCGGAAGCAATTCGTCGAATAACTAAAAAGTTCAAGATGGCGGCTACTTTTTTTATTCATTTAACGGATTCGTTGTCGGAGACCACACAGATCCCCAGATATCGATTACGGCAGCAATGAGTCGAATATCTAAAGAAATAAGAAATAATATAAAATGCAAATGAAACCATTGGTCTCGACGCGACACCCGTGTCTTACAGCTCTGCCATGTCCGCTTAGCGGTCTCGTAGAGGCGTTCGTCTGTGTGAGTGCGTCGTTTCGAACATTTGTTCGTAGTTTCTTTACTGCTTTAGCTATGTTTATACTGTGACGGAACCCTAAAAAGGTCACATATATTTATATTTCGCCTATTTATTTCCAAAACATTCATTACTTTGTTGTAGATTATTTTCATTGTGCCCGAGAACTTTTATCCCTACATGACTGTACTACTTACATTCATATTTTATTTAAAAGCCCAACTAATTTATCTAGATAAATAATAAAGCTCTACTAAATAAGTTCAAAATAACAAATGACTGATTATTTGGTTATTTTAAATAACGAATGATTTAGTTTATCTTATCGGTTATTCGTAAAAAGATAAATTTTGCCCAACTCTGCTCCTGACCACTATGGTCAGAATTAATACAATTAAATATTTCTTTATCCATACATTCGCAATTACAAAAAATATTATCTAAGCAGGTTGCACTACTAACACCTATCCGCGTGAGTTCACAGAACTGATTACCTAAATTAAAAGATTTAAATAAACTTAGTAACCTAGTGGTATTATTTGATGTTTCGAGTAAGTTAATATTACAACTCCACAAACTATAACATGCTTCTGGCTATTACATACTAATTTTAACACATGTTCCATAGTAGATTCAAATGTGCAAAAATCATCCAACGGTGGTCTGTAAACATATATTATTATATAACTTTCTAGTTCTGCGTAAGAAATTTCTACAATCCTTCCATCGTTACCTTTACAATATCCTTTCTTTTTTTGGATTTAAGAGTACTTTTAACAATGATAAAATTGCCACCATGAATGGCTCTTTTTCTGTTTTTTTTTTAAAAATCAAACATTAATTGCTCTTGTCTAAGCCAATGTTCAGTAACGCACATAATTTGTACATTTTCACTATCTAAGAACAAGCAGCGAGAAGCAAAGCAAACTACTTGACCATCTTGATACAGAGCTGCTCCTAACCCAAATTCACTTGCATCGCATTCTATACTAACATTTTTATTTACATCAAAGAATTTTAGTGTGGGCAGTTCCGATATAATTTTCTTAATATTGTTAAACTCCATTTCTTCTATTTGAGACCACTTAAACTCCGTGTCTTTTCTAGTAAGCTTTCTAAGATTGTTGGCTTGAAAACTAAGATTTTTTATAAATTTACTTAGATACCCTACCATACCCAAAAACCTTAGGACGTCTTTAGCAGATTCTGGAGTAGGCATATTTTTTATGGCAGCCACTTTGGACTCATCCACCTTTACTCCTTCATTTGTCAAAACATGCCCATAAAATTTAACCGAAGATTGCAAGAGGTGTTGTTCAGCTTGCAGTTAATCTTTCGCAGCCTTTTAAATAATTCTTCTAACTTTATGTTATGATCAGCTATGGCTTCTTCTGTAGAATCGCCCACTCCATAAATCAGGATATCATCTGCTATAATCTCCACTCCTTTAAGTCCAATAAGCAGACTGGATAACTTCTGCTGAAATATCTCCGGTGACGAGCAGAGTCCGAAGGGCAGTCGAAGCCATCTGAAACGGCCAAAAGGCGTCCAAAAGGTGGTTAATTTACTACTCTCTACCGACAGACCCAGCTGCCAAAATCCCTTTTTAGTGTCTACTGTTGTAAAAACTTTTGTTTTATCAAGTTCTGGGAGCATTTCATCTAATGTTGTAAATTGATAGTGGGGTCTTTTCAAAGCTTTATTTAAAGGAATAGGATCCAGGCAAATACGGAACTTGGAATCTTTATTTAAAATTAGAATATTATTTACCCAATCAGTGTGCTGCATCTCTTGTACTATTATGCCATCCTTTTCTAGCTGCTCTAACTCCTCTTTTAGCTTCTCTCGTACTGCCATAGGAACTCTTCGTGCTGACTGTATGCGGGGTGGCACTGATGTATCTATCTTCAGTGAAACTTCACCCGGGAGCTTGCATACCCTTCAAAGATATCGCTGTATTCCTTAAACAATTCAATAGCCCTAGCCCTGTCCTTTATATTGCCAGAATTGACAGAGTTGCAGTATTTTATTAGACCCTAAGATAAACAAGCATTTTCAGATAGAAGAGGCTCATGGTTTGCCTCTACGATATGAAACTCAATCTTGTAAAGTTCATTATTTCTTAGACACTCAAACTGTGCTACTCCATATTCCACCAGCTCGGACCCGTTGTAACATTTTAATTGATGTGAAGGCGTAATGAGTTTGGACACACCATTCGATCTCGTAAGCTTCTTATAATCCTTTATATTCATAACACACACCTGTGCCCCTATATCCAAAGTACAGAATACTGGAACCCACTCTCCTTTTATTTTAAATAATAGTTCAGCCTCTGTATGTCCTGACCTTTTATTAGCTCTTATAGCTTTTATGATAGTTTCTTCCTCTGAAGAGTTACAATCTTCTCTCACCTCATTAATTGCACGAGGATGATGCATTTTCTTACAAACCAATTTGAAATGGTTTCGGCCTTTGCATGCTTCACACCTTTTTCCATACGCGGGACATCTGTCTCGCCCAAAAATATGTTTCTGTCCACAAAATTTACACAACTGAATTTCTTTATTCGTTTTTCGTAATTTGCTTATCTCATTTACTTCACATTCAGAGCTCTTAAGTACAGTCAGCTGTTCTGCGGCTGTTTCCGCTGACCTGCAAATATTTATTGTTAAGTCTAGCTTTAAATCTGCCTTCCTAAGCAGCTCTTTCTTAACCTCGCTATCTTTTATGCCCACCACTAAATGATCTCGTAGTATGTCATCTTCAATGTCACCATAATCACAGGGTTTGATTAGCTTTCGGACCGTTAAGAGGTAATCTTCAAATCTTTCTTCTATTAATTGGTTCCGGGCATTAAAAATATACCTGCAATAGATAATATTGGTCTTTTTCTTAATAGTTTCATCCATTTTGCTCAAAATTGCCTCCTCTGATCGTTTTTCTTTGTCTGTTAACCCAAATTCCATATATTTTTTCATGGCCGCACTTCCAATCGCACTAATGAGGAGGCCTGCTTTCAACTCCATTTGTGACGTTCCACGGGTAAAGGTACCTTATGGTCGGTATGGAGTTATGAATATCCCTGTAATCTACAATTCATAAGCAATCAATAACAAAAACATCCAACTCCCTAAGTTGTGCAGTTAAGGAGAATTTTTTTTTTGAAAATTTTCTTTAAAATACTTTCTGAAAAAAAGGACATTTTAAAATAACTTTTTGGCTATATTTTTAGCTGAATAACATAAATCAAACAAAGAAAAAAAAAATTAATCAAACTTTAAGCCTTCTATATTTCGAGAATAAGCAAAAAAGACCAAGTTATTTTCGTACCATTTTATAAAACACTTCGTATCTCCGAAACTAAAACCCGCCATAAGGTACCTTTACCCGCGGAACGTCACATTTTATCCTCGCTCCATTCATTCATACCTGTAGCTAGGCAATAGTTTGTCCATCCATTTTAAAAAAAAACTTAGATTTTCATTTGGTTCGCCCGAGTTAACCTCCAAAGGTTGCGGCCAGGGAACATTGACACGACTCTTAGTATCATTGTCATTGTTGCCCGACTTATTTGTCATCGGTTGCTGTAGCATCTGCATTTGGCTTTGCATAGTAGCCATTATTCGAGCTTGCTGTTGGAGAATTAGCTTCAGTTCCTCACTCGCCATCTTGCATCAGATTGCATCAGCAATTTTCTATTTATATTTTTCTCTTTTACCTGCTTCACTCTGACACCATGTTTCAGTGTGTATAAATAAAACCTCAATTGAATACTGAAAGCAAGAAGTATTTACTTACTATAATAATATTAGTTTCACATGATAATCATAATACATAATGAGATCTGAACAGATAAGCTAATAATGGCAAAACTACCACAGATAGCCAAAAGGAACTAAACAGTGTTCCGAAACAAACCCTATTTCTAGTTCTTTGATGGAAAAACCTAGAATATTTTGGTGTATTAAATTTATACTCAAGGGTGTGTTTCCGCTGTCCTATAAAAGGCATTATTACTGTGGTAAACACCATTGTGGTAAACACCATTTCCTATCGCGCATCATTTTCAAGATGTAAACAAAAAACAAAAAAGGGACCTTTTTTGTCCCCCCCCCCTCCCTAGGGCTCACCTCCGAGGGGTGGGGACTTTTAGTATGTTTATCTCCTAACTAGTCCAAACAAAGTTCCGAAGTTAAACTTTCTGCTTTCAACTTTTCCATCCACAATTTTTCATTGCCAGGACTATATTGCCAATATTGGCTTGTTGGGGCTGGGTACACTACTGTATGTATTTGGTTCTATATTAACAGCTAATAGGTCAACGAAGGTCAAAATGTATTTCCTGGGCAAATGATTTTTTCTTGATGTTAGATTGAGGCGCATTATAAATTTGTTTAAATCAAAGAAATGATATTTTTTATTACAGCTTATAGCTTTATATAATATAGAATTAAAGTGTGCTATTCTATTATTATGACTAAATGGCATACTTTGTGAGTATGGTAGCGCACGCAGTATAATTTTACCTAAGCCCCTACCTTCAATAGTGTTTAATATTGATATTAATTTATCTACGCCGGACTTATCCACACTAAGACTATTTCTTACCAAAATTACTAAAGTGGTGGTTCTGTCAAAACTTCCTTTTAAAGGGTTAATACTCTAAGGGCCGAGTTTTCCAACAATTAAACGGACGGTTAGCGGTTTAACGGGTGTCAAATGTATTGATTAACAGCTGATTAAGACTTAATCGTCTGTTCAATTGGTTGGTGAACGCTGCCCTTACTCGAGTTAAAATGACAGTTTTCGTATGAATCTGACGTTTACTAACTCGGGTACTAACCCAGTGTTAAATTTTCTGTGCAAGTGGCCCTAACTCGAGCTAAAATGACCCTTTTGGCCCTTAGGGCCACTTGCACAAAAAAAGTTTATATTGGGTTAACTAACGTTATGTTTACGTGACGTTTACTAACACTACTCGAGTTAGTAAACGTCAGATTCAGACAAAAACTGCCATTTTAACACGAGTTAGGCCCGCTTGCACGTAAATTTTAACCCTAGGTTAACCCCAGGTTAACAGGTTAATTTGTTAAAATTGACAGTTCTTATATAATCTGAAATTCTTTAATAATTTAACCAGGGGTATATTTTTGCTCCCGCGATAACAACGTTTATTTAGAATGTGCATCTTTTACACTCCGCGCGAACGGTCAGGGTGCGCCAGGGGTTCGTGTCCCGCGGTCCACCATTTTGTTTAATTTCATTCCATCTCGGAGTAAGCTTGCGTTTGGTCAAGTTTTGGAAGCGCTCTTTGTGGTTACTGCTTTTGGTTATTAGTTTTGTTTTTGTTTTCATTGTTAACGTTATTTGTAGTTATGTGGTGAAGTGGTAGAAGAATGAAATCGGAGGCTGGACCATCTACTGGTCGACCTAATAAACGCCGTCGTCTTCGACCCATATTGCTACCGCAAGAATATTGCTAGAACGAAACATCTGTTACCAAAAATGCAACTAAAATGCCAACTCATTTTTCTATATTTTTATTACTGCCCCAGTTTAATTTAACAACCAAAGAAATTGGAACTATAAATATATATATATTTTAAAACTTAAAATTTAAATTCAAAACCACAATTCATGAAGAAAAAATAAATAAAATTATTATAAGCGTTCAGGTTTTCAACCCCTGCAACGCTAAGTGGTTTGACTAGATGAACGTATTACCGGTACCACAATACATTAGCGAAAGTAAAAAAAACTCTTTTCGGGATGTTACGGGGAACACAGGTAGGTGTAGTTATTACTAACGGCGTTTTCTTGGTAAAGGGGTGTCAATGTCCTGTATTGCCACGCTATCTGGCACACAGAGGATTGACGTAAGCTGCCGTTTGGTCGATTCCGTCGCCTATGCCAATTTCATACATTCGCAAGCTGTCGCATTTAGTAGAATGTGACTTTTTTTAAGTCGCTGATCACTTATGTCGTTCTAGTTGTGTCATCCTTTTATGCGTACAACCAACAAAGACGCGTCTCACCATTTAATTTTACGTGGCATGATTGCGCAATGTAGGCAAGTTTGTGGCAGTTTTTTTTGGAGATAAGGCCGCTGTTTTTGTGCGTGTGGATTGAGTGAGCACCCTTCTGAAAAAAAAGACAAAATGCTGTTCATTTAGTAAAACTTCTAAAACAATTGTAAAACTAATCTCTGTATTTGTAAAACCATAAATAAAAAAATAAAAAACTAACATGCGCTCACTCAGTTCTCACAATGTACCAACGACATCAGTGAATGTATTCATTTAACATATAATATTTATATACTAATATTTAGTAAAATCTATGCTAACTTGCCTTTATAATTTGTACATAACCTAGTAATGTATTTTAGGTTTTACAAATAATTTCTTATGCTCACTCAATCCACATACTTTCGAAAACCCGATTACTGATGAAAAAACTGAAGATTTAAACTGCTATATATGTGTATAGATAAGTAAAATTCATATATTTTGTAAAATACAAAACGAACCACTAACGTGGCAGGTTTTTGGATAATACATTTTTGTGAGTGCTCACTCAGTCCACATAGTTATTATAAGTAAGTTAAAAATGTAAATATCTTAAGATTTGTAGTACCACAGGAACTATAAATTAGTTCAACTTTTAGTAAAAAAAAAAAACCACCATCTAATATTTTATATTCGTTGTCTGTTTATAAAGACATTAAATTGTAACTTTTCTAATGTAAATATATCAATTAGGTTGACCACACTTCTATATTTTGGTCATATCCAAAATAAAGAAATTTCTTCTTTTAAGGTTAAGGAAATTAACCGATACAGCCACACATTAATTAAATTGATATATTTTTATGAGATTTATCTTAATTTAATTGCGAGTATTGCGACAAGTGTATCTATAATATAATATATGTATTAATAACTGTCTAAATACAATTTTGTGACTAGTACGGGCATAAATTTTCGTAAAAAAACAATTAATGCAAATATTTATAACTAGGCATTAAGGGCGTGACCATAGTCCAACGTCACATGTTGAAAATTGAAAAAAAAGAAAAATGCGTGGCGGGAAATATAGAAGTGTGGTCCACCTAATTGATATATTTACATTAGAAAAATTACAGTTGAATGTCTTTATAAACAGACAACGAATATAAAATATTTGATGGTGGATATTTAGTATTTTTTTTTACTAAAAGTTGAACTAATTTATAGTTTCTGTGGTACTACCTGGCGGGGCGCGCAGGCTTGGATTAAAAACACTATATGAGCCCAAATGCAAAAGAGTTCGTCTATTAACAAATTTTCGATAATCCGTTTTTTAACTGTGAATAATGAAGACAAATATCATCCAAATTTTCAAATATAATGTATTTTCATTGGATATATAACACATGGTACACATTTCTGCAATTTTAAATAAATAAATATGTATTTACTTTTATTGCCGGAGCAAAATAGTTCATCTGCCACTGTGTTAGGTGCAAAATAATTTGTCTACCACTGCGTCGTGTCCCCTTTCCTCTTAATGACGGCTTGAATTCCTAGTGGCATTCTGTCAACTAACGCCGCACATTTCACAGTGATTCCGCTCCCATACAATGGCGGCTATAAATACCCTTACCGCGAAAAACAGGTTTTTTCTATTTAAAACGTTTAAATAGGTACCATGAAAGCCATATGAAAAATTAAATATTAAACATTTTTGTGAATATATAGTTATAAAATAAGTTTGTTTAACGTCTAGAACGTCTCGCAGTAAAGTTGTTTTCGACATTGAATTTAAATCATTTGATACGCGATGTCCATTGGATAAAAGGTGGAAATAAGTGTTGCTTGTTGTTAAAAAACATGAAATTAAACGGATAATAATAAAAAGTTATATAATTCATAGTCAATAAACACATAACTGTACAAATATTATCATATAATATAAAACAAATAAGAGTAAAGCATTAAAATTACTTATTTATAGGTAATAATTCAATTATAGATTTTGATAAAAACTATTTTTTTTGTGGGTAACTTTTTTAGACTTGATAATAAGTGGATCTGAGTGTAGAAGCCTGTTAATCAAGTCTGTGTTTGTCAAAACGAGATTCATCTTCCGTGTATGCTCTTGTCGAAATGCTTTAATGTGTTTGTTACTAGCTTCAGCTGCTTCTTCAGACAGTTCCCCTATGGACAACAAACTGTGCCGTATGATACCAGGACCGTGAATTGAATTTTTTCGGACGGCCACGCGAACAATAAGGGTACGAATCGATGTTATCTTTCTGCTGCAAAATACGTGACACAATATTTCGATTTACGTCAATTTATTCCATTACAGCAACTAAATCTGCATATTTTTCTATTATTTAGACTTACTGGAATAAGTCAAAATCATTTGCATAAATTGTTAATTCTGACGCTTAAAATCTCCATGTCAATATTTTCAATGTTCTTGGAAAGAAGTGACATTACAGTCAAAGTACCCAGAACAGTTGTCATTTTTCTTTTTCATTGCCTTGTTCGGAGTGCCACATATCAAAAAAAGTACGCTCTGAAATAGCATGTCTCAAAATAGTACCTAAAACAAAGACATAAACATGTTAGAAAAAAATCTCATTATTCTTGGACAACGACACTTGTTCGTTGACACTCCTTTAAATACAAAAGTTGTCAACAGACGAGAATGAAACTTACAGCCCTTATTAAGGACACTTTGATCTTTAAAATGAAGTATGCGTCTAGTGCGTCACAGGTCGGCATCAAAGTATAACTCTAATTGCATTCGTAGTTAAGAATATTTTTTACGAAACAATAGACCTCCCGAAGAAAATGTATATAAAATTGAAACATCTTAGAAAATAAAGTACATACCTTCTTCTTGGATTTCCATGTTTTCAACACGTTAATAAACAATCAGTAATAATAATAAGTTAGGGCGTCAGAAGGGTACTGCTAATGAGAGTTGAGATGTTATCACTTTCGTTGCACAAATGTAAATGATAATTGCAATTTATTATGGTGACATTTATAGTATTTGACACATTGTCTATTAGTGAATCATTTTACTACCTTTTAGACCTGGATACGCTCATGACTTTTTTCGATTTATGGCCTACGGCGGAATCACTGTGCATTCTGCAGAGGATGTTGTATTCCACACTGCGTTTATCTTGTTCCTTAAATCTTCCTTTGACAGGGCGGGCTCCTGATGCAGTTTCTTTTTCATCTTCCACCACAACGTTTCTATCGGGGATAAATCGGGGCTACAAGGTGCCCAATTCTCCAATGTAGGAATTTTGTGGGCATGTAACCAAGCCTTTGTGCTCCTGGCAGACAAAATATATTTCAAGAAGCACCATCTTGTTGGAAAACGTACTTGTTGTTATGTTGTAGACTGGGAATCGAAGGTAATAGACTCGTCTTTAAGATCTCTTGACACTTGATAGCATTCACAGTGCCGTCTATAAAGTGCAGCCGACCCACACCTTGAGCTGACATGCAGCCCCAGATCATGAGTGAGGCGGGAAACTTGACTTTTCTTTTTAGGCAGTCTTTATGAAAAGCTTCGTCCTTATTGCGAACAACTTTTTTCCTGTCATCTCCAACATTCACTTGAAATTTCGATTCGTCGCTCCATATTATGGACCGCCACTGATCAATCGTCCAGTTTCGATGAGCTGAAGCAAATTTCAACCTCTTCTTTTTCTGAAGTTTAGTAAGTAATGGCTTTTCTTTTGCCGTATATCTCTTAATGACTCGTTTGCATGTATCGACGGAAACATCTTTTTTGATCATTGCTCGCCATCTCACGGTGAGTTCCCCTACCCGAGCTCGTCGATTTTGCTTAATGATCTTCTTTAAGACTTTGTTTTCGGCTGGTGTTGTAATGCGAGGACGGCCAGTTTTTTTCAAGCTTGATACATTTACAGTGTAATGCTGGATAATATATTGTATAGTAGATCTCGCTAGATGAAGGTTCTGAGCTATATTATACGCAGAACTTCATCCGATATTGGTTTACCACGACACATATTGAATATGAAAACTTGGTGAATAATACAAAATTCGGAAAATTTGTCTCTTTATATAGCCCAAGTGACATTTCAAGCGTTAATTATTTCTTTGACGAACTATTTAGTGAAACGAACTTTTTTGCTTGTGCGACGTGAAAATATAAATGAGCAATCCTCTTGCTACGTACAATATGAGCCGGATATTAATATATAAAGGAAAACTATATAAGTTGACATTAGTTGATATGCTAACATATTGTCTGCAGAATAAAAATTACAGCTATAATAGAAGATTTCAAAAATGTTTGTAGCTGAGCAAACGACTAGACGAACTCTTTTGCATTCGGGCTCATAGTAGTGGTGAACGAAAACAAATATCAATTATATTATCATGTACCTATTTAAAAAATAAAAGAATAAAACCGTCTTCGAAAACCTACTAAACAGCGTTAAAAACCGACAATAGGTACTTAAATCATAATTGCGCTATTATTTATTACCTAGTAAAGCTAGCTAATTGTGTTATAGTGTCTCTAAACCACGAAGACGAGCCCCGCCGATTTCGTACACGTCCGTACGTATAATCATGTAAATCTAATTAAGCAATTAGTGGGGTGCGTCTTTAGGATTGTCAAAACTTGATTGATGTGATTTTGAATGGGTTAAACTAAGTACAGTTAGGTGCAAAACTCAGTCAATATTAACACCTTAGTAGAATGGTAATAAGTTGATGACAATCAAAGGTATTTTTACATGATTTATACAGAATAGTACTCCTTGAAGTTCGCTGCAAAACTGCCTAACAAATGATTTACTTGTCATTTATAGATTTTTGGTAATCTTGAACCAAAAACTGTCTAATTTAAATTTATTAATTTTTGCAATAATTTTAGTTTTCTCTATGGCAACCCCAAATAAGGAAACTATTTGATACAGGAAATTACATCGTCTTTAAAATGAGGTATCAACTACTTGAATCAGGGATGTAGTTTTGTAGTTATTGCAGAATTTTAGTTCGCTGCCAAAGTGAACTATTTAACAACCAAACTATATTAAAGCGAAAAAAATTCGTAGGTCTTAGGCAGGATTCGAACCTACATCTCCACTGGCTATCCGGGCAATTGCAGACGCATTACCACTTATGCCACCAAGACCCTACTTAATATCCACGAAATTAGTAATCGCTTCGTGAATTTTTTCGCTTTAATATACTTAGTTTGAATTTTGTAACAGACATTTCTGTCAAATAAAAAAAAAAACTTTATTTACCAACCAATTTGTTCGGCTATTTGGATCGATGCAAAAGTGAACCTTCGCACCGAACTAATGTCGCCAATAACTACCTCCAGAAATTTAATATGGCTGATTTAAATAATTTCCTACTCATTTTATAGAGGCTGAATTTCCTTAATTTGGTCAGGTTCCTTATTTGGGATTGCCACAGAGAAAATTATAACATTAGAAAAATAAAAGAAGGTTTTTGCGCTAAAATGACAGGTAGGTAATTAATTTGGTGGACGGACGTAGCAAATTACAAGGAGTACTATTCTGTATTAAGCATTTAAAAATACCTTTCTTTATCATCAACTTATTCACATTCTACTTAGGTGCAAATATTGACTCGGTTTTGCATGTAACTGTAAGTAACCACTTGATTTATTAACAATAAGAATTTCTATAATGTCACGCGTAGGCTGATAAATTTTCTATGTGTTAGAAATAATTTTAAAATGGTATGTTTGTGCACTTATTTTATTTTTTATCTATCCACATTATTAAGCCTGTAAGGGTACCTAACCATCAAGTCAACTACTCGTCAAGGCAGAATTATGTATGAATAAAATATGTATGTAGTAAGTTTTGAATTATTATGGTATTATTAATAAATACGGTAATTTATTTACTATACTCGAGAATGTTTTTATTGGTCTATTTATAATGCTTATTCCAAAATTTGTTATTTATTATTGGCCTACCTTTGACCAACGAGGCACAACATGGTGTGCCTCGTTGGTTGGTTAGTAATTTATTTCCAACAGACCATTGAGGCTCACCATGCAATTGGTCGGTTAGTAGTTTATTCCCAACAGACCAACGAGGCACACCATACAATTGATCGGTTAGTAGTTTATTCCCATCAAACTTTCGAGGCACACCATGCAATTGATCGATTAGTAGTTTATTCCCATCAGACTATCGAGGGACACCATGCAATTGGTCGGTTACTAGTTTATTACGAAATGACCAACGAGGACACACCATAGTTTATTCCCAGGCCAACCATGCAGGCGATCTGTTTAGTCCTGCCACAATCTCTACTTAATGGCACATGGGGCCCGACCCTGACTCCCAACAACCGATGCATATTGCTACAACTTTTAAGAGTTCTTGTAGAGAGTTCAAATTTGTGTGACATATTGATCAGACTTTTAGCTTTAAATTCTGATACAAATGAATTGTAACAGGCGTGATTTTATGTATGTATGTATGTATGTACAAATGTATTTCAAGCAACTAAAGATCCGCCCGGACACCGGTCAATCTTGATGTCTCATTAAATCGGCTTGACGATTTCAAATGAATTTGGCAGCAAGACGAAAACACACGAAATAGAAATATAATTTTGGTCTCTAAACATACACAGAGAAAGGGAGTTGTATAATATTAAACAATAAACTTCTTTGGTTTTGATTTAGCGTTTTCAAAAAGTGAAATTTACAGAAAAGTCATGCGTAATTTCATCGATGCCGGCTGTGAATGTTAAAAAATCGTCTCGGAAATTGCGGCGACTATGTAGAATGATTATTTGTTTTTCAAAATGTACATTAATTGAGCTTTTAATTTTATACGTATTAAAATAAAAAAATAAACATTCGTTGGTTGTGACTGGATAATATCTTTATGGGCATGTGTATAAATATGACATTCTACGAGTGACGAAGGTATATAGGTGAAAAACTTAAGTAAATGACCTCTTGCATGTAGTTGTAACACATCTGGATAGACCTTTCGACATTCTACAGGGTGTTATGCAGAAGGTTGGACAAACTTCAGAGACAGTTTTATTTGACTCAACCTTAGTACAGATGTAGTGAAATATCCTTTCACATCTTATTTTCTCGGAAATGTTCGTATTTGTCATGCTACTTCAGTCTGACTCAGTATCCATCAAGACAACGCGGGGGAACGTCGCATCGCGAGAGTGATAATCGATATAGAGTGGTTAATACCAGGGTATTTTATTGTTAATTAAGATTAAGTTTGTTTTCAGTTCTTTTCAATAGTCATGCCGAAAGCATTAAGACCTGAGAAACGTTTAGATCGACAAGCCTGTGAAATTACTTTCAACATTTATTTATATTTCTTCTTGTTTACCTACACCTAATTTCTATATATTTGATAGTGGTGGTTTTAACATCTCGATGTGATATACTTCAAACTCGTGGTTTGACATTTGACACTGATAACTAAAGTACTCTATTTATTTAATACACGCATGTCACTTAATAATTCAATAATTCATAGACACGTTGGCATCACTCGGAAGTAGACGTGAGTTCCGAGTTTTCACGATGTGAAAGGATTATTCACTAGATCTATAACAGAACTTATGGCCGGACTAGGTATAGATGAATTACCGAGAACGTGGAATTGCATTATGTAGTTGTAATATGTGTTTAAAGGCATTCTATATTTAAATTTCCTCAACTTTTCAAACCATCAGCATAAAAAGAGTATTGTTATATATTAAATAAGTAAGTGCAAAAATAATGTCAGCGTCAAATTCCAAATTACTTTTTACATTGCACTAAAATATACGTCATATTTTATTGTATTCTCGCAAATTTCAGAACGAAAAATTCCCCTCTCCGAGTAAGAGAAAGTTACGTACCTACTCGTCCGTAGGCAGTAGATCATTTTGATCAAGAAGTCATGAGGAGAACTAATATTTATATAATTTTCATCTATCCCATACCTAAGCAATTTCCAACGTTAAAGATGAAAATTTTAATAAATGATAGCGACTAAAAGCAAAAAAGGGACTTACTTATTCCACTTGTTAAGGATAATCTCATTAAATTTAGAAAAAAACTTAAATGGTTTTCCTTTTCATGCGAACTGTACAACCACTACACATTCAATTCCACGCTCTCGCTAATTCATCTAGACTGTAATTATCCGTGCAATGTGTTTTTTGCTATAAGTACGGAGAAAGGGATGAAAGTCAGTAAAGGTTAGTTGAGAGAACTGTGCTTAGCTTCCTTGCCATTAACTGCCATAACTCGAAAAATAAAACTTGAGGGGAATCGGGGGAAGAAGAATAGGCGGGCGGGCGTGCGTGCGTGCGTGCGTGCGTGAAGGTCATTACTTTTAGAACTGCCCTTATGTTAATATGAGGCACAAAGAAGAGCGTCTCGTCAACTGTCACCCCTAAATATTTGATGTATGGTACATTTGATAGATTCGGGCAGTTGTAGATCGAGTTTCCATTTGTTATGTGATTATGTGCTGTAATATGAAGTTGATTGATATCCTGTATTGGCTTTTTAATAAAGTAGTTTATGAATTTTGTTTTGTCAACATTTAGTGATAACTTATTATTTAATAGCCAGTTTGTAACTTTCTTAAAACCTAGCTGGGCGGCATTAAAAATATTATCCCAAGAGTCAGCGGTAAAAATTAATGCAGTGTCATCTGCAAATGCGACTAATTTACCATTAGTTAGTTTTAAATTGCATAAATCGTTGACATAAACTAAGAAAATAGTGGGGCCGATTATGCTTCCTTGGGGAACGCCATGTTCAACTAGTAGATCTTCACTAAGATAATTCCCAAGCTTTACACATTGGATGCGATTAGTTACGTAGCTTTTAAATAGTTCAAGCTGGGAATCTCTGATACCTAATCGTTCCATTTAAGAAATAAGCCTGGGAATGGAAACCGTGTCAAAAGCCTTTGCAAGGTCAATAAATATCGCAACACATTTTTGTCCTTTTTCGAATGATTCAGCAATATGATTTGTGAGATCATGAACAGCATCGGTTGTGGACTTATTATTGCGGAAACCGTACTGCCCCTTTGAAATCATATTATTGCTTTCAAGGTATTGTTTAAGTCTGTTGTTCATGATTTTCTCTAAAACCTTAGATAGTGCAGGAAGAATTGATATAGTTCGGTAGTTATTGACGCAACTTTTGTCCCCAGATTTATGTATCGGATGTATCAAGGCTTTTTTCAGTATGTCCGGAAATGTGCCTGTAGAAATAGCAATATTAATTAGATGTGTCAAGTGAGGGACTATGATCGATTTGTACATTTTAAGAAAACTAGATGATATGCCATCTCTTCTAGTAGCACAGTCAGGGCGTAATGAGTTAATCAATTGTTCCACTTCCGTCTCATCAGTTTCTAAGAAAACAAAAGATTTACAAAATGGAAAAGTTGGTGTATTTATTTCTATTTCTATGTTGTTGTTTACACATGGAGACGCCAGTTTGTCTGTCAGTTGTTTGCCTACATTGACAAAGAAGTTGATAATGTCATTGATTGAATCGTTCGTAGATGTCCTAATTTTCATTAATTCAAGAGCTGAGGAGTTTATTTTAGTTGTATGGTTAATTTCTTTTATAGCGCTCCACATCTTTTTTGGGTTTGTTTTCAACATAACAAATTATTACAGAAGTTTCGATACCTTTTGTAAGTTATATTAAGAGTTTCATTATGCGATGTACATTTAAGTTTCTTATACATTCTGTCCCTATTCTTCATGCATCGTAATAAACCTGGAGTGATCTAAGGTTTGAAGATTCGAAGTCGATGGGGCACCACATAACTTTTAGAATTTGATTGCAAAGTTTTATAAAGCAAATTCACAAAAAAAATAATACCTTCATTTGCCTCTGTGCAAGAGAAATCAATGTTATTTAAATCCTTATTTAGAGTAGTGTAATCAATTTTAGTTCTTGTTGTGTACGTACTGGAAGATACATTTTTACTTAGAATTAGACCGACAGCATTATGTTCAGTGACAGTGGAGTCTACAATTATAGTCGTAGCATTAAGTTTGGTTTTTAATATGACATGATCAATCGACGTTTTACCGTGAGTTATGAGTGAGTGTGCTGGCAGAAGACCGTGACTAGCAGTGAGGTTAAGATATTCAAGGGAATTATTATCGCTGTTTTCAGGGGTTATATCAATATTGATGTCTCCAATTATTATTCAATTGCAGCATGCAGAGCAACTACTTAAAATCTGGTCAAGAGATTTTAGAAAGTTATCCGCGTTTCTTATCGAAGGAGACCTATATAAAGCTATTATACATGTGTCATTACCAATTTTTACTAAAATACAATTAGCATCTGAAAACTCCGTAACTGAAACATTTAAAATCGAGTTTTTTATGTATACAACTATCTCATCATTTTTATTAAATTTATTTTTCGTAGAGTAGCAGTTATACCCATTCATTACCGGTATGTAAGGGTTGCAATACAACCAACATTCCGTGAGTACTATAACATCTTGACTTAAATTTAATCTGAATAGTAGCCCCAGCATACTAGACATATTGGCAGATATACTCGTACTACGAATATTTTGGGTCAGTATTTTTAGTTTTTTGTGAACATTAGAAACCATGGTCTCATAATCTTCCGGCGCACATCTGAGACAGTTTGCAACACTCAAATCATCAACATTAATACTTAAATTACTTATAAAATCGAATAGAAATATAAATATTAAAATTGAACAGAGTGTAAATAGATTGATTATAAAATATTGTGAAAAGTAACTTTGGGAATAAAGAGCATACGTCGAGACATACGCATACGAGTATGTCGAGATCAGCTGCAGAGTCCATCCAAAGTAAAGGTTGATTTTCCGCCTTGCGAAGGTATACGACTCCTCTAGATGTCCAACAGTACGAGTACCCGTTGTCTCGCGCGAATTCGCGCGCCTGATAGGTAGAATATCTTTTGAGTTTTGAATATAAGGGTCTCCGAAACGAAAACCGGTTAAGCAGGGCCACTTATTTTGAGATGCCCAGTATTAAGTTGTTTTCCCTTTGTCTTCGTTTTGTTGAAATTCTTGACTTCTTGCAGTATTTTATATTTTTTAACCGACTTCAAAAAAGGAGGAGGTTCTCAATTCGTCTGTTTTTTTTTTACGTTTGTTTCCTCAGAACTTTCGACTGGGTGAACCGATTTTGATGGTTCTTTTTTTATTTGAAAGCTGGTGCTTCCCGATTGGTCCCATTCTAATCAAAATGAAGATCTGATGGTGGAATCCATGAGGAATCGACGGAACTCTTCAAAATGTATAGGCACACCTATAGCGATTTTGGTATTTTTCATTGTAACTCGTGTATTTAGTCTTGGAAAGCACTATTTGGTGAAGTGGAACTGATGATGAAGACTACAGATGGCCACCGGAACTCCTAAACGGTATATATTTCGAGGGTGGCGACAAGATATTTCGATTAAGATAGTTGAGCGACTATGACGAAGCATATTTAGGTTTAAATATATGACTATGACTTTCCCACGGCGTTGCTTGCGGCGAGACTGAAATGTTTTATTTTTTCTTATTAATTGAGAAGTGGGAGAATAACAGCATAATTATGATCACTAAAAAGAATAAAATAAAAAAAAGTTAAAAAAACAAAAACCCGCCTTCAAAAAGCAAAAAATAACTTCTTTAAAATGGTAGGTAAATAGGTCAGTCCAACTGAAGTCGGCGTCCAACAATATTTTAACCAAAAGCAGACTTCAGTTGGACTGACCTATTTATCTACCATTTTAAAGAAGTTATTTTTTGGTTCTTTTTATTACGCTATTGAACTCTACAATGATGGAATTCGCACCGTCCCTGCTCGAATTGATTCTATAGACGTCCTTAATTTACAAATCTTGAAGCTCAATACCTATGGCTGTTGTTAGGTTTTTGACAATGTAACATTTGGCTGTTGTTAGGTTTTTGACAATGTACAAAATGTAACATTTGCACCTTGTACCCGCCTTACAGTTCATATCAGTGAGATTCAAAAATCGTCTCCCTATTTATGACGCGCTAGACCAGTGGTGGGCAAACTTTTTTCATGGGGGGCCAGAAAGTAAAAGAGATTTCAGAGGAGGGCCAGAATTGCAGCAAAAATGCATTTTGATTAGACACCGATTATTTAATATATACAATAAAAGTATAATCATTATTTATTTGAAATTGTTTATTAATCATATTACAAATGTTATTATAATTTAGCTTTTATTCGATGGCCCGATCGTGGTAGGTGTGTGAGACACATGAAATTGTTTTTGTTTTGCTATAATATCTTTGAATGCAGGTTCGAGTTGCGATGAAGTAACTTTCAGCAGCGAGAAAAGGTGTTCATCAGTAAGTCGGTTTCTGATTTAGTTTTTTCGCAATTTCATGGTAGAAAACGCCTGTTCACACACATACGACGACCCAAACATCGCCATAATTTTCTGCACTACCCCCTCCGCGCCTCGCGACCCGCACTCGACACATGGACTACGTGGCTAGACTAGCTGGCTCCTTTACTTATACATCTATTATTGTACTTAATATGACTTAACCGTCAAAATATAATTATCGCGGGCCATATACTAATTATTTCGAAGGACCGGCGGCGGGCCGGATAAAATCCTTTCGCGGGCCGGAGCTGGCCCGCGGGCCATACTTTGCCCACCACTTCGCTAGACCAATAAGTGTTGCAATAAGTGGCAAATGTCCGCGAAAGAATCCACAACTTAACGGTTTAAAATGTTTCTCAAAACTGATACCACACTAATTTTTTTCCGGTAGGTTGGAAGCGTTATTTGAACAAATGATTTGCACATGTTTTGAGTCGGTACTCTAATACAGCGCTTCAAATTAGTTTGTCATCACGTCAAAAGTACTTACACAACCAATTCGCGAGTTTATTCTAACATCTCATACGGAATTCTCTTGTATCTAATTGTTATAAAAACAGCTTCAAATAAAGTCAGAATGGAATGTGAATTGGTGTAGCAAAATTGTACCTTATTAACAGGGGTCGGATATTTGCTGGCTGTTTGACAGATGACAGCTTGTAGGGAGAGAGCATGGTATTTAAAAATATATGTGTGCCTTTATTAAATAAAACCTTTTAAATTGATAATCTTGCATGTCCCATTGAGTCAACGACGATTATCTATCAAAAGTGCGAAACATTGGCGTTAAATCCATTTAAATGAGTACTACCAGTTGCTTTATTAGTACATTACTAAAGAGGCCGGGAAAAAAGGGGTTTGTGAAAATATTTTTTCTCAAACATGCAATGAAATATTGATGTTATGTTCCTTATAATAGGCCGCCAAGTATGACGTTTCAGTATCGGCTAGGACAAGAAGTCGTTATGGAATTTCATACAAATCGTGCAGGCATAGGCCGGCAGTCCTCTTTTTTAATTTCTATTCCACGTAAATTTGTGGCACAGGCATCATGACATTCTGCCCCTATGCGTATTAAAAAAAAAAACGTTTTTTTTTTAAATCTTAGTTTAAACATGGCGGCTGTGTTTATGAACAGGCTAGATAGCTGTTTTTTTTAAATATACTAAGCCGTGCATCCAACCAAAGCGTTTGCATGTTTATTTAAAGTACCAGGAGAACAAAGGTAATTAGGGGTGCGTAGCGCAACTTAGATCGCAGGCGGTGCGCTGCGGGGCACCTGCGGGCGGGCGGGCGCACACGAAACAGCGCGGATGACTGAGCACTGTAGGTTACTTTTAATGTAATGTACTCCTAGTAATTTGATTTTGTAATGTTTGTTTTAATTTTTTTTAATGAATTATTATTTATGTTTGAGAAAAGCACTATACATACCTCGGCGGGAAATATGGGGCTGCCTGCCTCAGACCTATCCAGGCTCGCTTTGTTCGGCCGCCTATATGTCTTCGGCCGGCAACCCCTTTTGTCCCGGCCTGTGTAGTAATTTACTATTATTTAGCTAAATTAATCTCATACATGTCAGCTGTCGAACACAACCCGCTAATATTTCACCCCTGCTTATTAATCTCATATCTTTAAACGAGCAATTCTTGTATACACATATATATATATGAGGTGTATAGAATCAAAGACAGCTAAATCCAATAGGATACCATATAGTTATATCTCATATATATAATCTGAATCTCTGAAACGGCTCCAACGATTTCGATGAAATTTGAAATACGGGGGTTTACGGCGGCGAAAAATCGATCTGTCAAGTTGTCATCTTCGGGAAATTTCGTTTTCTACCCGAGCGACGCTCGGTCTTCCAGGTACTATTGATTAAACACTCAGACCGACTTAAGTCTGTTTGTTTTTTGTTAGTTCAATATGAAAATTAGAGGTTATATTGATATTCATATTCAAAACATACTTAAACGTTAAAAGCAATTGACCTAGATTTCAACTACCTACCCAAAGAAATCTATGGCCAAGATGCATTCGCTGAACGTTATTCTTATCGAAAATGTATAGCTGCCGGACGGTCGCGTCAAGCGCTTAGATGTATCAATTCCATTTACCCTTGCTTTTTAGACACTCATTTCATAGAACGTATCACTTTGCAGACTTCTCGTTTAATAGAAAGCTATCTTCTGCTGTACCCGTGTTGATTTCAGGTTATCTTGTAATGGTTAGAAGTCTAACGTTTTGTTTTCACGCTGGGGAAATGCATTTACGCATCCCATCCTGGTCCAGGGGCACCTGGGATGCTTATGTGGGACTCACCAACCGAGAGCGGCCTGAATAGCCACCCACTAAAAACCCAGTGGTACCTACAGGTCAAAAACTTTAGTAAATGACCTCTTGCATGTATTGGTGTACAAAACTAATATTGCATTTACGTCAAATTTCAAATATAGAATGTCGAACGGTCCATACTCGTACAGATGTGTATTTTCATCTATAAACCATATGCGTCCTTCGGGGAGGTGCCACGCGACCACAAACAAGCGCATTCGGCTGTGGCACCTCGACGCTAACGACTCCGGGAGGGTGCCTTGGTTTACTGGCACCCTCAGACTTGCGGTGCTCCCTGGTGGACGAACGTCCCCTGTCCCCTGACCCCTTTGGCCGGCGCACTGTTACGATGGGGGAAGGAGGTAAGCGTAGCGCCGCCTTGCCCTTCCCCTCCGTCGTCTGCGGAGCGGGTCAGCGAGGGCGCTGGTCTCTCTGGCCCGCTCCGCTTCCTCCTGCGAGATGACTGCTTCGAACTTAACCTAACCTAACCTACGAGAATCATATTTAAGATAATCTGAAATCAACACGAGTTCAGCAGGAAATAGCTTTCTATGAAACAAACATTCTGGGGTTATTCCTACCTGTTACCACTGGTTACAGCTGAGTTTTTTTTTCTCATCTTTTACCCTTTTGGTTTACGTTAGCGTAAGCCAACTAGTCTGTTATTTTTGCCCATGGCCTGTCAATTTTTTTGATCCTTAGGCATTTTTGATGTATTTAGTTGGACGAAACAACAGTCAAAATCCATAAAGTTCAGAAAATTTCAACGTTTTTTCAGTTTTCATTAAATTAATACTAAACTTTAGGGTTTAGAACAAAGCTGCTCGCAAGAGAAATTATTGTGGCTACATGTTTCGCCATGTCCGTCCGTCTGGCCGTCCGTCTGTCCGTCCGCAGCCTAGCTCAGAGACTCTCAGCACTAGAAAGCTGTAATTTGGCATGAATATACACATATTAGTCACGCCAACAAAGTGGTAAGATAAAATCTTGTTTTGTTTTTAATGTACCTACCACCCCTACACGTAACGTGAGGATGATTATTTTTTCTCTTCAACCCCATAGTGTGGGGTGTCGTTAAGGTCTTTCGAAAATATTGCGGGTTTGTGAACACAATTTTTCGATTAAGGGAAGGCTTTAAGGCGCTATTTTTTGTTAGAGTCAAGTGTTCCCCCCCCCCCCCCCTACAGCCAAAACTGCAAATACAAAAAATCTGAAAAATATCTTAAATGGAAGCACATATATCGAATTTTAGAGGAAAACTATGACGACTAAGAAGACTTTATTGGTTCTTGAGATACAGGTGACTAAAGTATTTATACCTACTTAAAATAGAAAATGACTTCATACTTGTGGTTTTTTGAGATAGGTTTTGTGTACTCGTAGTAACGGCTTCGGAACCCTACACTGAGCATGGTCAGACATGGTCTTGCCCGGTTTTTTATTATAGCATTGAGATAACACACAGACTACCTGATTGTAAGTGGGATCTGTGACCCGGCCGCCATAGACATAATCATAGTTATCTAATAGTTACTGAGATATGAAACTTCCGAACATGGGCAATCAGTACATTTTTTTACTAGCCAGCTCTTAAAAACCTATCTTGTTAAGCTTTTTAACGGCTAGTTAGTGCCACTAATAATCTTTGCCAATTATTTTTAAAGGCTAGTTCATAGTAGTAGTTTGTGGTTGGTGCATAATAAGATCACACGAGTGTTTTAATGCCTAATTATCTATAGCCACATACATTACTTTATCTACATGCATATCATAAGTTTTCTATAATATGTACAGATATGGCTTGCATTTTCAAGTTAGTGGTACAGTATTACCGATACTTTAATGTTTAGGTACCGACACTTTAATGTAAACATTACGATGCACTATACTTTAATGTAAACATTAAGATGCAACCACAGATACA
Organism: Acleris literana; assembly: GCA_946894065.1. Classification (NCBI taxonomy): domain Eukaryota; kingdom Metazoa; phylum Arthropoda; class Insecta; order Lepidoptera; family Tortricidae; genus Acleris; species Acleris literana. Next base: position 26,130,460 of record OX335668.1, on the reverse strand, counting down.
GGTTTCTTAATATAGGCGATTTGCTTATCGCTTCTGAACATATTGTAGGGAAGTTATGATATGGATGTAGATAAAAATGATAACGGCTCGACACGTAACTTTCGTAATATTTAGATTAGTTTCCAATATTGTTAATGTATTGATTGGGGTAGTAGATAATTCGTCGCTACTGTTAATACAAAATAAATGTAAAAAAAAACAAGAAGCCGCTCACAAAAATGCAACATGTTTTTTAATGCAAAATTATAGGTCCCCAAGGGGAGTCCACGACACTAAACCTAATTCGATAAGACTACCGGATGATATATATACCTAATATATACCTATATATTTAGTCACGTCATTAATGGGGGAACACGAAAATGGCAATGCTGCAATTCAAAAAACCTGGCAAAGCTTTTTTTTAAGTTAAAGACCGATGTCTAGTATGATAATTGTTATTATCCTACTAGACATCCCATGTTTCGTTTAGTCTTCGGAACAGGCGAGGGATCGGAATATACGACAATGCAGTGTTGCAAGCCCCCCTGATTGGCCTAAACAGTGGCAGCAGCTTGATAAGCGACGCCTCGTACTTACTTAAGTATCTAGTATGATCGATCTCCAAAACCAAAGCTCATCTGAAAGATCATCAATTTATGTGTAAGAAAAACCGCCGCTGCATTTGTACATTGGACTTATAACTAAAAAGAAAAGGTTTGCCAGGTTTTTCGCATTGCAGCATTGCCATTTCGTGTTCCCCCATTAATGACGAGACTAAATATATAAGGTACTTTTAGGTATATATATATAATCTGGTACTCTTATCGAACTAGATTTAGTGTCTCTTATGTACAGTCACCGCACGGGATTGTCGAGCCACATGCCATTGTTCATAATTTAGCCGTGTAATGCAAATCGGGCATACTCGTGTGACATCGTCGTGAACGACTGATATCAATGATGGCATATCTATATTAGTGTAACAGAAAGAGTATTCTATCTTTATCATTCGGTATTTCCATCGAATCAGCTGTCAAAAATAATCTGACAGAACATCGGTAATTTATTAAATTATTAGACACGTAAACAACGTTCGGATGAGTAGTGCGTGGATTCCGAGTTTTCCCGATGTCGTATAAGCAATCATTGTCGCTAGGTTACTGTTTCTAGACCTGTAATTGGTTGGCTTTGGGTGTAATCACTCTGTCAGGTTGGCAGGCTTAGTCTTCGGGTTAGCCAACAGTTAAATTGCATGAAAATATGTCATTAATCAAGTGCTTCTAACCTAAATGGCACTTCTCGCCTGTCAAACACGCTGATAACGATGGAATACTTTCCTGCGACTTTCCTTGTCTGGATATATCAGGATAACCGACTAAACCCGATTTGTATTACACGGCCAAAATACGTACAGTGGCAAGTGGCTCTAGAATCCCGTGTTGGGACTGTAGGTACATACCTAAAAAACATACATACAACCGGACATAGAATCTCCTGCTTTTTTGACGTCGGTTAAAAATGGCTATCATACGGTAGGACCTTATTCTATACTTGCCTGTAAAGATTTCAATCCTTTCATGATATTAGTATACTGCAAGCATAGGCCGCATCGTATCATGAACTCTGTGGCATCATAAGGCACAGGGACTACGTTCGGGCACGGGCGGTCAGAATCGCACCTGAAATTTAAACATTAGGTATTCTTTTGGCCCCCTCATTAGTAGGTACCTACTATAGCGGCGCCCCCAAGCACCGGTCCCCATGGCGACCGCCAGGTGAAAAATGTAATTATGCTCACCTACAAAATAATGACAGACTTTAAGCGCTTTTATGTGATAAGGTAATTCAATGCCAATATTTGGCCATACTGGGTGTTTTCGTATTAAAAATAAACTTCCCCGTCGCGTTTGTTTGTATTTACCTGTAATAGCCTGGAATTATATTGTAAAACTTACTTGAATCTCATATAGTTTTCGGTCATTTGCTCATAAAGCGGCCAGTTCTGCTCGCAGGCCGAACAGGCACAGTCGAACCAGTATTGCTCCTTCATCTGCGACTGCCTCTTTTCTTTAGGTACAGTTGTAAAGATGGGACCGTAGTTTTCCGCCACTTCCTCGCCTTTTCGGATGTTTTTGACAGCTCGTACTACAATGTAACGGCCGCTGGAGTATCTGTAAATCAGTTCGCCTTGCTTTGACGTCCTACAGCCAAACATATCCCACCGAACAGTTCCTGGGCCAATAAGTATCAATGTTCTGTACATGTCAGGCACCCGACATTTACCGAGCGCCGAGCCGAGTCTACGACGTATTTTTTGTTCTTATAAGAGCTCGTTCCCACTATGTCGTATGTCGGTCCGGATTTTAATCGGTCGTTCCAGTGGCAGAACGTTTTATATGAAGCTATTCACATTCACCCGACAACTATTTTGTGTCGGATCCGACAAAAAGAATCGTGTGTTTTGCCAGCCCTCTCGTCCGGATGAAAATCGTGTCGGAACTCGCTAGCCTTTGAGTAAGAGCTCGTTCCCACTATGTCGTTTGTCGGATTCCGATTTTAATCGGGTGTCGGCGTCTCTGTTCCCACTATGTTCAATGTCTGATTCCGATTTTAATCGGGTGTCGGCGCCTCTGTTCACACTATTCGCTGTCTACTATGGCAGCCACGCGCGGAACAAGGGGTGCGGGCGGGGCGGGGTCGGTCTCGACATCCGACCAATGTGAACAGCGTCATACATACTCGAAGGCGAGCGAGTTCCGACACGATTTTTATCCGGACGAGAGGGCTGGCAAAACACACGATATTTTTTGGCGGATCCGACACAAAATCGTTGTCGGATGAGTGTGAATAGCTTCATATAAAACGTTCTGCCACTGGACCGACCGATTAAAATCCGGACCGACATACGACATAGTGGGAACGAGCTCTAAGTGTTCACATTGGTCGGATGTCGGGGCAGTCCCCGCCCCGCCCGCACCCCTTGTTCCGCCCGCGCGTGGCTGCCATAGTGGCCGACAGCCGACTAGTGTGAACAGAGGCGCCGACACCCGATTAAAATCGGAGTCCGACTTCGGACATAGTGGGAACAGAGGCGCCGACACCCGATTAAAATCGGAATCCGACATACGACATAGTGGGAACGAGCTCTAACTGAGGTACAGTCAAGGTCAAAAATAAATATCCGCACAAAGTTGCAAAAATATGTACACATAGACCTTATTGCCATAGTAATAAGGTCTGTGTACATATTTTTGAGACTTTGTGGTGTATACATATTGGTGACCTTGACTGTACATGGAAATTAAGGTGTTCTGACCAGCGTAATGCTTATGCCAATTCTGTATCGATAGATCGTCGTGAAGCGACAATGTGAAACTTAAGTAGTTATATATATAAAAAAATATTTACAACACATCAATGATGAGCGAAGGATTTGGAGCCTTTCTGGTTGTTGTAGTGAGTAGAGGATAAATTTTAGGGCGTGGGACAATAGAAGATGTATATGTATATTGGTTTTGTTATGTCATATTATTTCATTATAAAAACCCTTCACACATTTTGTTTACTCACCTCAGCATCTTTGAACAGCTGAATCGAAGAAACTATCAAGTCTTAATGCTGCTTTTTTGTATTCTTTAATCTATCTAAGGAGTGGTTTAGTAAAAAAGTAGCAATGTATTTATCTATCTACACTAATATTATAAAGAGGAAAGATTTGATTTTTTATTTGTTTGTTTGAATTGAATAGGCTCCGAAACTACAGGACCGATTTGAAAAATTGGATTTTAATTTGGGTCTCTCAAGTCTCTCCAATCTAACCTCTATGGGAGACAAATTTCTATAAAAATGGTAAATACACCAATGTTGAAATTCCATGTAACTAAACTACCTCAAAGTGAAGTCAAATCAAAAAAATTAACTATTGATCAAAAGGCAATTTGCATTTGAATTTTATGGCAAAAGTTAATAAGTCCCTAGCCCATCAAACTTAAAGGAAAGTCTATGTTTATGACAAACACCTCATAAATTCTCTCAGAAGACGCTGTTCAAAAAGTTTTAGGTGAGATGTATAAAAGGCGAAAACTTGAAATCGCCCGTTCATTTTTACGATTGTTAATTTTTATTTTATTGAATAGTATCTACAGATTACTATATATAACAAATGCACTGCTTAAAAATTACCACATAATAAAAAAAAATATACATATTATGTGCTGCAATTTTTTTTCCGGACCACTCTTTATCTTCTATCTTCTATATATACAGAGTGTTTTTTGGTCAGCAACTTCCACAATAGGGGTTACTTTATTCATGAATCTGAGCTAAAAAAAATTTCCTCGCTATTTTATAAATCATGGTCTCTCGTTTTCTGTAGCTACGAAGGGGTAGGCCGCTTATCGTCACGATCAGTCCATGTTATGGTTTGATATTACCCTCACAAAACTATGCGCAAGCGATGTCAGTTCCGTGTTTGTTTCGAAGCGAGTGCTTGTTAAGTGAAGTGTTAAATCATTTAATTGATAAAAAAATTACTCGGCAAGAAAATTTACTTCTGGAATATCGGGAAATGTTTGATGTTGTAAACATTTACTTTGTGAGTGGTAATTGCTGACACCGTTAGAATTTGGACTGCGATGATATTTTATATTAAGATACGTCATCTGCGCGCAAAAGCGTTCCTCGAAAAGGAAGGTAATTGCCTTACTATCGTTCAGTAGCGCCGTGGCCGCTGACACGCACGCGTCAAAAACAGTAAAGTTTTACTAACTACCTCAAAGTAACAAGTATGAAGGGAAAGATGAATTGTGCACGATGATTACGTCATTACAGTCTTCGGTAAACACTGCGCATGGTAACCACGATTAAGTGAAATAATGGGAAAAATTGAAAATGCTATTTCTCTGACCTCCTAAGGTTTTTTATTTTTTTAATTTGATATTCGGATTCAGCATTAACTAAACTATCTCTCCTGTTTTGGAAGTCGTCGACCAAAAAACACTCTGTATAAAAGGCAAAACTGACTGACTGACTTAGATATCAACGCACAGCCGAAACTACTGTACCTAGAAACTTGAAATTTGGTACAGAGGTTCCTTTCATGATGTAAGTGAGCACTAAGAAAGGATTTAAAGAAATTCAACCACTAACCACTAAATAGGGGGTGAAGTTTATATGGAATTTTCTCATTTCTGGATTTAGAAGTATGAAAATAGGTATATAAGTTCTCTATTACAATTAAAAATTATCTGTGTAGGTGAAATGGACAAAATTCCCCCCAAAGGGGTAAAATGGGGGGTAAACTTCGTATGGAAATTTTCTCATTTCTGGACTTAGCAGTATGAAAATAGGTAAATAAGTTCTCGATTACAATTAAAAATGATCTGTGTAGGTGAAATGGACAAAATTCCCCCCTAAAGGGGTAACATGGGGGGGTAAAGTTTGTATGGAGATTTTAATGTTAATTTACTGGAATCTTCAAATAATACTATTGAGATCTTAAGTTTATTTAAATCTTTTAACTTAGGTAATTTGTTCTTTGAACCTACACGGATAGGTGTTTCAAGTGCTACCTGTTTAGACAATATTTATTGTAATTGCGAGTGTTTGGATAAGGAAATATTTAATTGTTTTAATTCTGATCATAGTGGCCAGAAGGCTTCTTTTTTAAATGATTTTCATCAAGAACCGCAGGCAATAACATACAGTCCCATAACTAGCAATCGTTTAGAATTATTCAAAAATAAAGTTAAGAGCAATCTCTGTGGGTTATCCTTTTCAAATAATGATTCTAATAGTATTTATAAAGATTTGTTTGATGTAATTCTTCATCAATTTAACAACAATTTTAAGATGAAAACTGTTTCTTGGGTCAAAAACTAAGTTTAGTGAATGGGCTACTGTAGGCATCCATAGAAGTAGAAATAGGCTTTATGAACTATATAGAGAGAGGGAGGAGAACAAGAATGCTGACTTCTTAGTTTACGTTAAGAATTATTCGAGGACCTTCAAGCGAGTTTGCTTAACTGCTAAGTCAAACTTTTTAAGTCTTAAACTCAAAGCTTCTGATAATAAGGTAAAAACGGTGTGGAAAATTATAAATAGAGAAACGGGTAAAACTAAAACTCGTGATAATCAAGTCACCCTAAACAAGGGTGACAAACAAATCACGTCAAACAAAGACGTGGCCTTAGCGTTCGAAGATTATTTCTCCACTATAGCTATTAATACAACGAAATGTCTTCAATCATCTGCGATTGTAGCTCAAAAACTACTTAGTGCTAATGTTACTAAATGTAATGTAACCTTTGATTTTAGCCATGTAGATTCAATTTCTATTGTTAAGGTATTTAAATCGCTCAGTTTAAAAAAAACTGAGGATTTATGGGGAGCGTCAGTTAAAGTGATCCATCATGTCATAGATATAATTGCACCTCACTTAGCTTTAATCTACAATAATTGCATTTCAGAGGGAGTTTTTCCAAATCTTATGAAATATAGTAAAGTCATACCACTTTTTAAATCGGGCGACATGAGTGATTTAACGAATTTCCGTCCCATTTCTATTCTACCGGTTTTAAGTAAAGTTTTTGAGAAGTTAATGTTAAAAGATATGTTAGATCACTTCAATAGAAATAAACTGCTTAACGGTAATCAGTTCGGCTTCACCAGAGGACGATCCACAACTGATGCAGCATCTGTACTCATTAAATATATATACAATATTTGGGAGAAATCCTGTGATGCAATAGGATTTTTTTGTGACCTTTCCAAAGCTTTCGATTGCGTAGATCATGCGAGTCTTATATTAAAATTAGAACATTATGGTCTGTCAAATAATTCTCTAAATCTTATGTCTTCATCTCTTAGAGATAGAACACAAACGGTTGTTGTAAACCAAACACAGTCCATTGGAGCAACTGTTAAATTAGGTGTGCCTCAGGGCTCTATATTAGGTCCTTTCTTATTTCTGGTCTATATAAATGACTTACCACCCACGGTAGATAACCTTTGTGATATTGTGCTATTTGCTGATGATACTTCATTAATTTTCAAGGTGGACCGAAAATCCGTCGATTACAGTAGGATAAACGCCACGCTGGTTAAAGTACTTAATTGGTTTACTATTAACAATTTGCTACTTAACGCTAAGAAAACTAAATGTGTTAGGTTCGTTTTGCCTAATGTTAGACCGGTAGAATCTAGTATATTTCTAAATGATGAGTGTTTGGAGATGGTGGACAAGGCACTTTTCTTAGGGATAACTATAGACAAAAACTTGCAATGGAGTCCCCATATAGCAGTACTAGCAGGTAAATTAAGTTCGGCAGCTTATGCTGTTAGGAAAATCAGGCAACTTACCAATGTTGAGACAGCTCGCTTAGTTTATTATAGTTACTTTCATAGTGTTATGTCGTACGGTATTCTGGTTTGGGGAAAAGCTGCTGACATACAGACTATATTCGTGTTACAAAAAAGAGCCATTCGTTCGATATATAACCTAAACTCCCGTGATTCCTTAAGATTACTATTTAAAGAAATTAGTATTTTGACAGAAGCGTCACAATTTATTTATGAGAATATTATGTCATTAAAAATCAAGACTCTTTTGTTAAGAATTGTGATATACATAATTTGAATACAAGAAATAAAAATAAAATTGCTATTAAAAAATTTCGTGTCCGTAAGGTATATAAATCATTTGTTGGTCAATGCATTCATTTCTATAATAAATTACCTGACGAAGTTTTAAAGTTATCATTTCCAGCACTTAAAAATTACTTGAAAAAGTCGTTGATGTCGAAAGCTTATTATAGGGTCGAGGACTATCTAACAGATAAAAATGCTTGGCCTAAATTAAACACCTAAATAACTTAGTAATAGCTTAGTCAGGAAAATATCTAAAAATGTAGGTATAATTATTGTCTAGGGGACACGGTTTCTGTAGGAGAATGTATCAAAACTATGTGGTTGTTTTGCACCGTCATGGGTAAGTATATGTACATATATATATATATATATATATATATATATATATATATATACCTATATATAATTATTATTATTACTATTTAAGAGTTCATCTGAACATACTGAGTTTTGACACATTTTCCTGCTCAACTACGCATGATATATATATTTTAATGTTAAATTCATTGTTTTATATAATGCTAGGTTAAGTTCTATAATTGTATAAGTAATTTAAAAAAAAAACGACTGACTGTTGAGTTTCTTGCGGCGTTTCTTCTCAGCAGTGGTCTCTTGCGAAGCGCTGGTAGATTTTTGACGTGTAAAAGTGCCCGTGCGGCCTACTTACTGAATAAACATCTTTTATCTTTTTTTTTAATGGAAATTTTCTCATTTCTTGACTTCGAAGTATGAAAATAGGTATATAAGTACTCGATTACAATTAAAAATGATCTGTGTAGGTGAAATGAACAAAATTTCCCCTTAAAGGGGTAAATTGGGAGGGTATAGTTTGTATAGAAATTTTCTTATTTCTGCACTTGCAGTATGAAAATTGGTATATAGGGTGCTGATTACAAATAAAAATGATCTGTGCAGGCAAAGATAAAGAAAGAAGAAGTAGCTTTCTACTTATTAGGGGGGAGTTTCTATGGGACTTATTTATGGACTTAAAAATATGACTGTGGTCAATTTAAAATGTTCCGTATGCCTAAGTGGGCGACTTCAATGGGGGAGGGGGTTTTTCATACAAAATGTAAAAGTAAAATATGGAAATTAAATTGATATTTAAAATGATGTGTGAAATGTATTTGCTAATAAGTACCTAACTTAAATATTACTTATCAGGTTTTGCATAATGAAATCAATAATATTAAGGGAGCGTAATTTTTGTATGCGTTCTTATTTATCTTTTACCTAATTTACAAAATATTATGTACAATGCAATCTTCTATCTAAATATATAAAATGCTAAAATGATTGTTGATATATCAACGCACAGCCCAAACTGATGGACCTAGAAACTTGAAATTTTGCACATAGATACCTTATACAGTGAAGAGATCCACTAAGGAAGGATTTTTGGTTATTCCACCCCTAAGGGGGTAAAAAAGGGGATGAACTTTTGTTTGAAGGTCCATCGATTTTGAAGTTAGAATCTTCAAACTTTAGGTCGACAATTGAAAATTAATTTATATGTGTCTCAGCGTTTTTGATAATTTCATCCCCGTAGGGATGGAAAGGGGTAAACTGACTGACTGATCGATCAACGCAGAGCCTAAACCGCTGGACCTAGGGACTTGAAAATTGAAAGGAATATTTCTTAGGTATGCACCCTGGGGGTGCATCAAGAAGCGGTTTTTCGGAAATTCATCCCCCTAGGGGTTAAAATAGGGGGTGGAAGATTCTATGGATCTATGGTACAGTTTTATAGCTGGAATCTTTGTACCTAATTGGTTTTTAAGCTACTGTTTATAAGCAAATAAAAAATTCAACTTTCAGTGATTTTGGAAATACTGCCCCCAAGGCGATAAATGGGGGGTAGAACTTTGTATAGGAGATTAGTTATTTTTGAAGTAAGCAAACACCATGGGTGTCATTTTCTTAGATTTTGGGAACGCAGATTTTGAAAAAAACGTCAAATATGGAATTCAAGATGGCGGCCATGATGCTTTTGAAAAAATGGACGTGGGTGTCATTTTCTTAGATTTCGGGGACGCAGATTTCGAAAATGATGTCAATTATAGGTAGAAATTAAGATGGCGGCCATGATTTTTTTTTTAAATTTCATGGGTGTTATTTTCTTAGTTTTTGGGGACGGAGATTTTGAAAATAACATCAAATTTTGTAAAATAATTGTCTTAATAAGATAGATTAGTCATTATTTGACAAAATTGTACACTTGACTAATTAATACCCCAAGAACCCCAAGGAAGTGTTTTAGGACCATTGTTATTTGTATTATATTGATATATAACGACGTTGATACGATATACCGTATATTACTAAAATCAAATCGTTATGTTTGCTGATGGATGATGTATCTGAAGGAACAAATTAATAATATATGCTATAAACTCAATAGGTTTGTTTTTGCGTTAAAAAGGTTAAGAATTTTAGCAGGAAAGTCGACCGCTCTGTTAGCATATCATGGTCACGTTGCATCTCTTCTTCGGTATGGCATTATAATTTGGGGGAACTCGACAGATGTTCACAAAGCATTTTTGACTCAAAAGAGGTGTCTTCGTGCAGTATGTGGAGTCGGTCCGAAGGTCTCGTGTAGACCACTATTCAAGGAACTAAATATCCTGACTTTGGCTTGCATTTATATATACGAACATGCAAAATTTGTAAAAAGTAACCCGGAGATGTTTCCTAAACCGGTTCAGAATCCAATTTTACGTGGGAGAGACTTGCTCCGTGTTAAATTACCTGTATCAAAATCAGCAATACATAATAGAAATTTATGATAACATTCTTTCACAATTAAGAGTCTTACCTTGTAAACTATTTTTAATAAGATTGAAGAAATGGCTCAAAGAAAAATGTTTTTACACTGTCTATGAATTTATGACTTCGTGATAATTATAGCTAATGTTGTAACAAAACTGGACTATATTTCAAACTAATTGTAATAATGTATGAATTGCTTTAAATTTAAATGATGTATTCGTGTATAATGATGTATTCTTAAATCAAAAAATATATTTTGCATGCCTGCTTAATGGTGAATTGTGCTGTTCTATACTGTTCCGTAATATTGCTACCAACCATGTACCTACCGCAATTCTGGCAATAAACTTTTGACTTTTACTTTGACTTTAATTTCTTCTATGGCTTCTGCCACCCAGTGTGACAACATAGGACAGGCTTTGTACATTCTGTTTTGTTAGTCTATGTTAAAAGGAGCGGTGTCAGATTGACGTTGACAGCGTTGACATATCCAAAGGCCCTACTTTGAAAATCGAAGTTCGAAGTTACGTTAGCTCCATCCTTGTCACTCGTCATTCGAGACTAAATCGAGAGAAAGGGATGAAGCTATCGTAACTTCGAACTTCGAATTTCAAATTAGGGGCTCAGATTCCAACATTTTTCCGCCATGTTCAAGACTAATTCATGGCGTATTATTTCTAAGGCTGTTATTTTTTATTGAATATTATGGCGGTTATTTTGGTCACTTGAAAAAATTGTCGGAAAGTAATTTTATTTTTCGGCGGAAATTGGTCAGTTATTTAATTCTAAAATTTCCGTTCAAACAATACCTACTCAGAGTTAAAAATCTATGCCTACATTGATACATAAAATATTACTGTAGAAAATCTATACTAATATTATAAATGTGACAGCAATTCTGTCTGTCGTCGGTTTGTTTGTTACGGTTTTACGGATAAACCGCTGAACCGAATTAGATTAAATTTATACTTTACTAGCGACCCGCCCTGGCTTCGCTTCGGTTAATATAAGTAGAAATAACCCAAGTTCATCTGGAATAATACACTTTTAAAATGGTAAAATAATTTTTAGATAGGTCCATTTGCATAGAGTTTTGCAGAGGAATGCAGAATTCACTTTATTTGGCCATAAATCAGAAGTGGGCTCTGCCTACCCCTCTGGGAAACAGGCGTGATCTAATGTATGTATTTGGTCCTACGAGTACGTTCATGTTCAGTAGAAGATTCTCAGGCTCTCTGAGATCTATATCTATCCCAGTCGCCTATAAGCCGAACGTCACGTTCAGTAGAAGATTCCCTGGCTAGCTGAGATCTATGTCTATCCCTATCAACTCTAAGACGAACGTCACGTTCAATAGACGATTCCCTATTTCTTCGCAAGGAATTACTTTCTCTTCTATTACAAATACTAAAATAACACCAGACAGGCTAAGGTAAAATGGTAAAAGCATTAAAAAAACTATTTATTTTTAAATTTACAACCGGAAATACGTAAGTACCTATATTCGAAATATTTACAACACAAACAACCTTAAAATAACAAAAACTTAATACCTATTATAACTAAACAACACACTTTCTCATTGAAATATGTACTTACATATTCTGAATATTTACAACACGATCTAATATTTAAAAAAAACACTGAGGGAAATAAAACTTATTTTATTTACTAATATTAGTTTATTTACTTATTAACTTTATTAATTTATTTACCTACTAGCTTCTGCCCGCGACTTCGTCTGCGTAGATTTCGATAATCGTTATACCAACGGGATTTTTTTAATTTTAATTTTATAATAAGCTATCTTCATTAATTCCGTAGCCAAAATGGCAAAATTTGGTAGTTAACTAACAAAAATAAATATTTCTAGGGGGGGCAGTCCATGCTTGTTATGTAAAAGAAGGTGAAAAAAATTTTTTGACCGTAGGTCATCGTCTGACACAAATCGCAACAGTTCGTTTGAAAACACTAAGTTTTTTTGTTTAGGTGAATATTTCCGGAAATAATCGCTCAGAAAGTTGCATACATTGTGCCCCCCCCCCCTTTACTTATTATACCGTACCAATGTCTAAAAATAATGATGGTAAAAATCACAAAGGTAACGCTTAATAAATACTTTCAAAGAAAAATATTTTCAATATGATCGGATATACGCGCCGTAGAAACAATACGCCTTGAATAAGTCTTGAAAATTACGGAAAAATAAACTGGATATGTCAACGTCAATCTGACGTCGCTACTTTTGACATACAAAACACAAAACAGAATGTACAAAACTTGTCCCATGTTGTCACACTGAGTCGTAGAAGCCAAAGGAGAAATAAAATAATTATTTAAACAATTTGGTCAAATAATTACTAATATAGAATAATATTTAATGTTACTAACAATTTATGGAACTCAATGATACCGAAATAAATTAATTAATTCAAAAATGTTTGCGTTATTAGGGTTACGTCGTTTATGTAGTAGGTACAGTGCAATCATTTTTCTAATAGCAATCGGCAATCTTCGTGTTTCTATGACACACGATTGACAAATATACTGTCAATTGCGAGTGCAAGCGTGATAGCGATAGCCAGCCGAAAGTACGTACTAGAGCAGACGCAGCAAACGAAGTCAGTCGCTGTGCTCGTTATGACGTGGTTGTCAAACACGCGAATAAATATTACGTGAAAATGCCTTCCTGTGTATTAAGAACTTTTTTAATTATTCAAGAAAGTCGAAAAAAAGTCAAGGTGCTACATTTCATCGGGGAGTAAACAAGCCATTTTGTTTTAACCTAAATACTTTAACGAATGGCACGCGCTTGTCAGCGCGGAGTTCGTCGCCATCTTTTCAACGTAAATCACAGATGAATGGAGTAGACTGTTCAAATCCTGTTATCAATTACAATACATAATAGAGAAATATTAATATGAAGTAAATAATCCTTATTAATGTTATAAATGTGAAAGTTTTCAATGTTTGTTACGAATAACTACAAAACATGTACATTTTTTTATATTTCCTTAATTTTTGAAGGTTTCTTCGACACAACGACGAAACTGCCGCATCATAAACTAATAACGCTAAAATGACGAACCTTCTACACCTAATTACAGAGTTCATCTAATTCGAGCGATTATCAATAAATATACAACTATTCGTTTACATCACGACGCAAAAGTTTCAAATGATAATTTGTCTTAGCGTCAGAAACTTACTAAAACTAATTTTATTAAAAGGTAATTAAAGTTTATGACAAAATTGTGACAATGTATTTTTATTTAACTTCGTTTCTTTAAAGATTAAGATAGTGTCGCGTCTAGTTGGTCGAGTCATACTCTATGACAAGTTACCCCACCCCGTATGCGCCCCGGGCTGCGGGCGGCGCACAGATAATGTTCGTGATGTCGGTTCTAGTACGTTAGTACATAGTAGTTCAATGATACTAAACGAAATTTTATTCGTAATGAAATTCGGTCTTACCAACAGTTTACTATATAAAAATCTACCAAACAATCATTCGTATATTTACCTACCAATATGTTTTCTATGATGTCAACATTCGTCTAAATAATATTAGGTACCTATACTAAATATGTTATGCCAAAGACGTTTAGGACTCTAAAATCAGCATCCTAAAATTGCAAAATCAAAGCTAAGTTAAAATAGGAGATAGGTTGTCCAAATATTGTCTTCATTATAGATTCGAACTTTAACTCTCGATATTAAGCATTAAAACAATGATTTTTAACAATAACGTGACACCGTTAGTTTCAATCACAGCATCGCTTCTTTAGCGTTAATCTATGATCGCGTGCCTTTTTGGCTTGATCGCTCCAGTTATGGGAGGGATATTGTTTTGTCCTATTCTTTATGTTGCATCATCATGGCGTCGCATTTATTACAACAACGAATTGGAACGATTTATTTTGCCTCTTTAATAACATTTTGTACATTGAATTTTTAAAAATTATTTATTCAGGTTTCTATGTAATAAACGGAGAATAAAACTTTGATATTTGTCATCACCCAAATAAATTGACACCCGTCAAAAAGGGTTTTAAAAAATACCTAGATTTTTTAAAATCTTGACTGTGTTTATGGACAATGTTAAAACTCAAGCGTCCCACAGACTAAAAGGTCAACGGCCACTTTTAGCTTGACAGTTCATCGTATTAGAACACGAACCAACAGGCGGCCAGACCAGAGGGCCCTGCGAAGATGCATTGCGCTAACTAGCGTTTCTATTCGATTCGTTTTTAAACCAATCGCATCACTGTAGATGACATAATACGAAAAGTGACGTGATCTACCAGTGACGCGATTGGTTTCAAAACGAAACGAATAGAAACGATAGTTAGCGCAATGCATCTTGTCTGGGCCCTCAGTGATGCGATTGGTTTAAGGTTCAGGTTCAGCCATGTTGGAACAATCTGACAAACTGATAATCTGTGGGAGCCTTAAATGCGAAAATAGTAAATGGGCAACTAAACAGTAAAAGAAAGAGAGAAAATTGACACCGTTAGTTTCTATTGCAACGTCGCTTGTGACGTTAATTTACGATCGCGTGCTTTTTTGTCTTGATCGCTACAGTCCTGGGATCCCTCCTATGGTTGTCCTTATCTATGACATCAAATAACATGGCGTCACATTTGTGTTACAACAACAAATTTGAATAATTTATATTTCCTCTTTATACCGTTTTGTACATAGAAATTTTTAAAATCCTTGATTTTAGTTTGTATGTAATAAATGGAGAATAAAACTTTGATATTTGTAATCACGTAAATCAATCGACGGCCCCCGAATAGGGTTTTAAAGAAATACCTATAGGTATTTGAAGTAATTGGATAATTTCTTAGTTGTTTTAACTTTTAACGAGAAATCCTGAAATAGGTATAGTTTAATTTGTTACGAAGAGTAAATATTCAAAGTTCCAAGTGACCAGCTCAATTCGGTAACTTTTTTTCATACTAACGTTGACCCCTCTTTTTTCCCCCCTTCTATTATCAATGATAATTTATCATAACTTTTTTTATTGTTATATATGAACCTGGTCACCGTTTATTGAACCCTTTTAGTGAAAACCACATTAAAATTGGGTCAGTGGTTTTCAATTGATGCGAGGAGAAACAAAATTAAACAGACCAAGTCAAAAAAATTTAGAAACGTATTCTGCTGTTCATTCTGAGGGCCCCTATAGTATTTTTATTTTTTTATCTCGAATGTACAGATTTTTTCCCTTCTACAACTTTATTATATGTATAGATTTATACTATGTATTCAAAATATTAAAAACAACTTAAAAATTACTTTTAATCAAAACCTAAACTCAATCTGACTAACTAAGGCTACGCGCGCGATTCACTGGTCCCTCGTCAAATTGACACCTGCCCCCCCATTAAATTATAGCAGATGTATAGGCTAAGTTGCAATGGAAGAGGTCACAAAAGAGGGCAGCGCTAAGAGACACGCGCAAAAAATTGTATCTCCAGGCAAAAGAGAAAGCCTCAAAAAGGGTAGCCCCACCCATAAAGATGGTATATCCACAGCCACACACACAAGTGGTCCAAAAAGATCTCCGACCCAACCCTTCCATTGTTGGGCAAAAGAAAGGAAGCCCGTAGTCTGTAAGCATGCATGCGTCAGGATTCTCACTCCGCGACTCACATAACTATAAGTCTCCCCCCCATCCCAACCCCCATTCCTATCCCCCCTTTTTGGAAAAACCCCGCGGATATGTAAACGGAGGAAGGTCTTTCTCCTCCGGCCTTTCAGCACTGGCTGGGGTAGTATCCGCGGGAGTCTAAATTCTAGTTGGTAATATTGGTGTTTTTAGCCGGTGCGAGCCCGGCAGTACCTGGGCCCACAGAACTATATATATAGTTCTGTGCCTGGGCCCTCCATTCCCAGGTCTCCGGAAGGGATTTTCACCTCTGCCCTTTTTTCTTAAAGTAATTAAAGCAAAAAGCAAATAAAAGCAAGGACTTTTGTCTTTGGCTCTTCAATCTAACTACCTACCCATTTCCCTAATTTAATAATTTGAAAAGCTTGTATTTCTTTAGGATATTATTAATAAATAAATATAAGTAGGTACCTGAGTAACAGGCGAGTTCCGGTGCACGTCTGATAATTCCATTTTTTTTGTTACTATAGGATGCTGTAGGCTGTAGGTAGGTACTAATGGGCGAAGCGCGGAGGATAATACAGGTTTAGGTTGCTCGTAATTTTGAAACTGCCATATCTTCTGAAGTATTTATTTAAATGATATAGTGTAAATGACAATTTGAATTTACATTAAATGCCCAAGGTAACTAACGTATTTATCTGGATAAGGATAAATACTGAATTGGAAAAAATAGCCGCCACCACTGGGCTGAATTCTTTCAACATAGACTGGTTGTGTTTAGTAGTTTCCGACAGCGAATACAGAAACAGAAACTGGGAATCACACATATCTCCAGATATCGATATTTAAAGTAGGGGAAGCTGTTGTACCCCGGACAGTTTACATTTCTTTGATTTTTAGAAAAAAAACGAGATGCTTCAGAATTGCCAAATGTGCAAATATGTAAAGTTGTACTATTGTACTACATTCCGGGATATGATATTAAACGATCCTTTAGTTAGTTTAGACGGGACAGGCTGATAGAAAAAAAAGGGAAAAGTGTCCATGGTACAACACCCCTGATTCACCTTGGACACTCGGTGTTGTACCTTGGGCAAATACCATTTTTGCCAAGAAAACAGAAAATAATCATCTAGTATTTAGTTATTAAGGATACAAAAGGCAACTCGGACGAAGACTTTTTATACCTTTTCATAGGTTCCTTAATAAAATTTACAAGAAAAGGCCATATTTTCCCACTCTCCTAAAACAAATGGAAAATCTCCCTGAGAACAATTAAAAACATAAACAAAAATGTAATCAACAATTAAAATAGTAAAAAATATTTAACTTGTCATAAAAAATGCAAAATAATGTAAGAATTAGAACACTTTGGAACTTTTCTACCTTAGTCCGTAGTCCGAGGTACAACGTAAGTTCGGTATCCAAGGTACAACAAAGCAAGTTTTTTTAAAAGTAACCTTTGTAAACGCACTTCGTCTAAAAGTTAGGATGAAACGACTGCACTATCTGATAGCTATTTAATATAGTTTTAGCATGCATTATTCAGTTTTATCATATATATTCGAAACACTAAATAAACGAATTTGTAATAAAGTTCTAAAAACTCATTTTCTGTAACAAATTTTATATTTTTGTAATTTTCTCGACGCACACGCCGCTCTCGAGTTTCGTGCTAACTTTACTTTCATTTTAATAGATAATGGTTCAAATGACATATATATTTCTTTTTGAAGAATGCGGGATACTTTAAATATTGTCAACTGTCCGAGGTAAAACTATGTCCGGGGTACAACAGTTTCCCCTAATAATGCGAAGTAAAGAAAACCACGGTAGGCAGGTATGCAAAGCTCTTCATAGAAAGAGTTGACAGGAGCTGGACCAAAAAACTTTGGAAACTCAGCAGAAGCCAACTCCGATACATTATCGGAGTTGTTACTGGGCACTTTGGGGTTAAACATTTCCTAGCAAAGATGCGCCTTTATGACAACACAGATTGTAGAATGTGCGGCAAAGAGGTGGAAAAAATGAAACAAACTTATATAGATACTTAATAATAATAAGAGGGTGAATCTTTATCGATAAGAAATATCATCACAATAAGTATGTCCCATCCCTACTCGGTCGGTGAAAGATCGGACGATCTTTAAATAACCAATCACGTCATCACTTCCTCTTTCCCCGCATCCCGTGCCTACCTCCATGTTTGGTGATTTAGACGTTTAATAAAAGTAGAATTATGCGGTACATATTGGGGGTGATCTGTGGCCTATAGCCACGCTTCGCCCTTTAGTACGTACCTACAGCCGACAGCCTACCTACAGCATCCAATAGTAACGAAAAAAATTGAATTATCAGACGTGCACCGGAGCTCTCCTGTTACTTACTTATATTTATACTAATAAAGAAATACAAGCTTTTAAAATTATTAAATTAGGGAAATTGGTAGGTCTTGTAGTTATATTGAGTTTTATTTTTATGTTTTTTTTCATATTTTTGAATATGAAGTATATATAGGTAAATAAATTAATAAAGGTAATATTGGGAAATAAAATAAGTTTGTTCCCTAAATATTATGTTGTCAACGAGAGGTAGTGTTTATAATTTAATTTCGTGGATTTAAGGGATAAAACTTAATTTTTCTTATTTTAAGAATGTGTTGTAAATATTAAGAATATGTAAGTAGGTACCTTCATATTTCTTTCCTATTTGGTTATCAAAGAGAGTGTCTGTTGATTAGGTAGTTAATAAATTTTTTTCTTATTTTCAGGTTGTTCGTGTTGTAAATAATTCGAATATAGATACTTACGTATTTCCTGTTGTAAGTTAAAAAAATAAATGTTAACTTTTATCCTTTTAGCATATTACCTTAGCCTGGCTGGTGTTAGTTTAGTATTTGTCCCATCAACGAAGCAGGTAGTTAATTTTTGTGGATTTGGGTTAATAGGTATTGGTTTTTTTTAAATGAGAAAACTCTAAATATGACACGAAGAAGTCTTTCTAATATAGATCGTAGGGATAATAGTTAATAGAAACAATTTACGTCTTAATGATGAAATCAAAGAAGAAAGGGAAATCAGGCTGTGTAATAGAAGAGAAAGCAATTCTTTGCGAAGAAATAGGGAATCGTCTATTGAACGTGACGTTCGTCTTATAGTTGATAGAGATAGACATAGATCTTAGCGAGCCAGGGAATCTTCTACTGAACGTGACGTTCGGCTTATAGGCGACAGGGATAGATATAGATCTCAGAGAGCCAGTGAATCTTGTACTGAACATGAACGTAAGTCCACAAGTACTTCTAATTTATGGCCAAACAAAGTGAATTCTGCATTCCTCTGCAAACCTCTTCTGCAAACCTGTATGCAAATGCACCTATCTAAAAATTATTTCACCGTTTGAAAAGTATATTATTCCAGATGAACTTGGGTTATTTCTCTACTTATATTAATCGAAGCGAAGCGAGGGCGGGTCGCTAGTTACTTATATAATTTAAAAAATAATTGACGATTAACTTAAAAAAAATGCAATTGCTTGTTTAATAGACAAATTACATACTAATCGAAAGTATGAAGCCTACTTATAGAATATGCTGCAAACGTTAGGTTTAGTGCAAATGATTAGTACCGACTTACCTGTTTATACCTGCCCTTGTTAGGACGGGAAACAATAGTCAACCTAACGTTTGCATATTCTACGAGTATTAAGCTTCATACTTTCGATTGGTATGTAATTTGTCTATCAAATTTTTAATTAATTATACACTGGACTGAAAATTTTCAGCCTACTAATACTATAATACATTTGATATGAAATACTTTTTATCGAATAAACAGCTGGGTGAAGGTCGTCTCCTATTCGGATCCCCTGCTATGGAAACAATTTGTGTATTGAGAAATATTAGTTAGTGAAATATTAAGAAGTTATACTTTTAAATAGCAAACATTGTTGTAGCAGAAAAAAATAGAAATAGTGTTTTTAATTTATTTTAGAATGTCGTATGTTCTTAATAAATAAATATCAGGATTATCTACGGAACTTGGACCCATTTAGATCTCAATTCTTTTGTCGGGGAAGTCGATGACCATGCATCGCATATTCTTAAAATATTGAACTTGGCTCCCATTTTCACATTTATGATTTTGATGGTATATATATCACACCGTAAGATTTGTTTTTTCTTTTTTTTCTAATTTGCCCCCGAAAATGACCCGTATTTAAAAAATATATATTTACTTTGCACATCTGTGTTTAGGTCATAGGATTACGCCATCCTACCAAATTTCACCTGATTTGGCCCAGTAGATTCGGAGTAAATTGGCTGTCACACACGGACGGATAGGCAAGACAGACGCACGAGTGATCTTATAAGGGCTCAGTTTTTTAATTTTTTGTATGGCACCCTAAAAATAAAAAAACTAATAAGTACCTAACGAATTTTAAAGGAAAACTATCACGACTAAGTAGACTTGATTGTTTCCTGAGATACAGACGACTAAAGTGTTTATACCTACTAAAATCTTCAAAGACCACGAAATAACTTTAATTAGGTAAATTGTTGTGTATTAACGGCTTCGGAACCCTACACTGAGCATGGTCAGACTTCCTTTTGGCCGGTTTTATTTTTAACAATCTTGGGTCGAGATTCTAGATGGTGTAAGTCATATACAGTGTGTTACCAGCACCCTGGCTTTTTTTAAAGTAGGTTAAAATAACGTATATCTGTGACGTAACCATGACATTAATTTAATTAATAGGTAAACAAATTTTCAGGCTTTGTTAACTTTCTAACAAAATTTTACTGGCCAGCAATGTAAAGCACAGCAATTTGACAAGTGTAAATGACAGTCGAGGGATACTTTGATTATTATGATTTGCCCCCGTACCACGACATAACAACACCCGTTACAGCGATACTGATAACGATGAACACGCAGCACATGCACTATACTAAAAATGGGCAGTATCTATGAAAATTAATTGTGAAGTTATTTTAATTAAGTATTTTTTAATTCATAATACTTGCAAACAATTGCTCAAGCAACATATTATCTGCAGTTAATAAAAAATAAATGCCCGCATGCCGGTAACACACCTGTATATCGTCTTTGACCTGTTATCGTATTGTCAACATTTTGATAGCTCTTATTTACTTAACAGTAACGGCGACCGAGTTAAAAACAATACCATAACAGGTAGGTCAAAGCCGATATGGTTTATAAACCGACTTCAAAAAAGGAGGAGGTTATTATACGTTCCACTGTATGTTATTTTTAAATGTTGGTTCACCGATTACCTACTCCGGCAACTGTGGGCCGATTTCAAAAATTCTTTTTTAGTTTGATAGAGTATACTTCCGAGGTGGTCCCATTGTCACCAAATCTGAATGTGATAAGGGGATCAGTGAGGAATTGAGGGAACTCCTCAAATATTGTAGGCAAACATATAGAGATTTTAGTATTTTTAGTAACAAGTCCAGGTGAAGTGGAACTGATGATGAAGACCACGGATGGCCACCGGAACTCCTCAACGGTACTGATTTCAAGGGTGGCGATAAGATATCTCGATTAAGATAGTTGAGCGACTACAACGAAGAATATTTACTTGTTGAAATATGACTATTACTTTCCCGCGGCGTTGCTTGCGGCGCGCTTGATATAACATAAAGTTTCATATCAACCAAGAAGTGGGACTACGTAACAGCGTAGATCACTAAAAAGTATAAAATAAAATAAATGTGACCAACATAAGTCGGCGACAACAATATTTTCAACAAAAAAGCCGATATCAGTTGGACTAACCTATTAGGTACCTACAATTTTAAAAGAAGTTATTTTTTGCGTTTTTGAAGGCGGTTTTTTTACCGTCTAGAATAGAAGCCCTGGATGGGCTCACTCCAGGCTGAAATAAGCCTGAAGTCCCGCACTCCCGGTTCAAGAGGAAAAGTCGATTCGAGGAGAACTATTTCTTTTTATATGGAAGTGAGATCTGCTGAGGGCCGACCGCCGCCCTGGGGATAGGTAGGGGAAGATAGGGTGGCTTCGTACAAAGAGAGCATTCGTACAGTGGTCATATCTCGACTATCCAACATGCTGAAGCGTTCATATTTGTATGCGCGACTGCCGCTGGCAGTGCGGCAGCAGATTTCACCAGAAATAATTAATATATGTATATGTGTTTTCGCGACCCGAAAGTAATTTTTGGTTCTCCTTTGAATGCGTCTGTTTCTAATATTTTTTATTCGAATTAGAAAAATATTTTTAAATATCTAGTTTGTAATTAGATGCTTGAGATTAATATGTTAACAATGGTTTTGGGATTAGGTACTTTACCAGTTCTTTTTATTTAGATTTCTTTTCGGATCGTTTTGGTTGGGGTACCTTCGTACAGTCAAAATGTATGTAATTTTTTACTGTGCGAATGCACTCCATGAAAGTTAAAAAAATGTGTATCAAGAATAATTATAATCACAACACCAGGTCAGTTAGACATGCCTGAAAGGTGACTGAAACAGGAGAAATAGTTGAAAATCCAATGAATCCTGGGAAAAAACGAATAGTGTACGAAGCCACCCCACGTATGGGGTGCATTCGTACGTTTCCCACTTTTTGGGAAAACCCAATATTTTGGCACTGTTGCTTTGTATCCAAACTGAAATACACAATTATTATAGCCAAATAAGTGGAAGATGAAGTTACATTCATCTCATTTAAAAATAGCGGTTAGTTTTTTTTACAAGGCTTAGAGTAAAAAGTGTACGAAGCGACCCCATCTTCCCTTAAGCCAATTAAGACAATGTACCTACTGGCTGCGAGAGTCGGTCGAATTACTGCCCATAGTTTGGGGATAAAGCCTTATATGTATTTGTATACTCGTAGTATCCATGTTACATTATTATTCTTATTTTTTTGGAAATTAATAATATAACCAGTGTGTTAATAAGTGGGGAAGCTTTTGTACCCTGGACATAGTTTTACTTCGGACAGTTGTCAATATTTAAAATATCCCGCGCTCCTCAAAAAGAAATATCTATGTCATTTGAACCATTATCCATGAAAATAAAAGAAAAGTTAGTACGAAACTCGAGAGCGGCGTGTGCGTCGAGAAAATTATAAAAATATAAATTTTGTTACAGAAAGTGAGTTTTTAAAACTTTATTTCAAACTCGTTTATTTAGTGTTTCGTAGTTGTATGATAATGGTAATTGATAAAACTGAATAATGCATGCTAAAGCTACATTAAATAGCTATCAGATAGTACGGTCGTTTCATCCTAACTTTTTGTCTATGTGCTTTTATGAAGCTTACCTTGGACACCGAAATAACGTTGTATCTTGGCATATAAGGTTTTAGGTAGAAGAGCTCCTAAAGTTTTCTTATACTTACTATTTTGTATTTTTTATGACTAGTTAAATATATTTGTTACTTTTCTTATTGTTGATTACATTTTTGTTTATGTTTTATGTTCGGGGAGGTTTTCCATTTGTTTTAGCAGAGTAGGAAAATATGGCCTTTTCTAGTAAATTTTACTAAGGAACCTATGAAAAGGTATAAAGATTCTTCTTGCGAAGACTTAGGTTAGGTACTCTATTATTTCCTTAATGTTTAAATGAATACAAGATGATTATTTATTATGTGTTTTCTTTGCAAAAATGTTATTTGTCCAAGGTACAACACCAAAGGTATATGAACATCTTTACATGTCTGCACCTTCGGCAATTCGGAAGAATCCGGTTTTCTTTTTCAAAAAATCAAATAACAAAAAACTGTCCGGGGTACAACAGCTTCCCCTTCCCCTATATTTAATTTTAATTTTCTAAGGCCGACTGACTTTCGAGGTCGTAATGTTAATTCTCCCTTGGTAACTACACCGATTTTATAAACTTGTGCATCTTGATATTGGTACTTAAGTTGGTATTACAATTAGCTAGTTATTGTAATTTATATCTCAGTACTCACCTCACGACGCTTGGATCGCATGAATGATTAAATAAAGCCAGAGTAGGAAACACAGCTCCTGCCACGAACACGGATTTACCAGCATGTTTAATAATGTTCTGTCCCACTTTAGGCTTGGGACATTGCAGTTCAGACACTTCGTGCGCATTGAACTGTAGCAACTGCAGGTTCTTCAGAATGAGTGCCCCAAAAAGCTCCACATCTTCCTTATAATTTTCGTCAACACCCATCGTTTTTATATCATTCTCGTCAATAGGCGTTGCTCGGGGTTTTTCTTTAAAGTACCCACTGATATCCAATAGCTTTACCAAGAACGATGTCATTTGGGTTCTGTGCAAAAGGTCCTGTTTGGTCCTGATTTGTTCGTGGGACACTAAATGGTATATGTTTCTGTAGTCTTCAGTTTTATATATCCCGGTTGGTTTTAGGTCCAGATCTTTGATAATGCTTCTGAAATATTCTTTTTTGCTTTGGGTAATCATACGTAATGCGATGTGACAGGTAATGGAGCATCCTGACCTCCATAGCAGTGGCAGAATATGGCACTCGTACGAGTGATACGACTTTTGGGCCGCATCCAGGCAGTTATCGCTGCAGAAGATCACGTTCGGACAATTCGGACATGCCATCGGAATCGAACATCTGAAAAAATATAAAAAATATTGCGGCTATCGTATATAAATGGATACATGCCAATCATCAGCTACAGTACCGGAAGTTAAAAGTGTATTTGTGGTTTGGTGAGGTTATAAGAAGAATTATTGTAGGTAAGTCTTAGTTTAATTTTAGTGTGATTGCTGTTTTAACGGCAAACTATCTTAATATACCTTAATCGCTAAGTTATTGCCAAAAGTGATAAAATAAATTAACTATAACATACTTGGTGAAACAATGCTGGCAATGCGTTTTTGCATATTCGGCCAGCAACACTCCGCTGTGCGGTTTCTCAACCAACACCACTTCTCCAGCTACTATATCTCGCGTAGCCGTAGCATATCTACCTTTGGCCTCAGTGTAATCTATCTGGAGGGCATCAGACGCAGCAGGATAACAAGGATTCGGTTTGCCTGTAACTTTTGGTTTGGGAGGTGTTTTTTTCGTCGGTGCCGGGTCATTTGGCCTGCCAGCCAGTTTGAGGCCTTTGTGTAACATTTCCAGCATAAGTTTGGCGTCGGCGTACATTTTTCGTCTTTTATCTTTGTCTAATTTAGTGGCTTCGTCTAAGGCGGCTATTGTGTCTCTGTAATGAGTTTATTTTATTATTCAATCCATATAGTTAAGACAAGTGCATATAATTTAACTACGCACGCGTTAGGCAGTGACCATGGTTACGAAGCTAGCGGTCCCGGGTTTGATCCTCGGTGCATATTGTTGGATGTTTTCAATGTATACAGGGTGATCAATACTGATCAATCCAAATGTGTCAGTAGGTATTTGGTATTCCGAAGTAAAAATTATTAAATAGTAAGTTGTACAAACCGAGAATTGACCCTTTTTTATAGGAACATGTTTAGTAAAATGATCATTTCCCTTAGGGTTTTGACCAAATCCCCGCTTTAATCATATCTCTGCGACACATGTAACTACTCTATATGTACCTCTACTTAAGCATGATTATCGTCGTCTTGTGCCCATATCTACTACTACCGTAGACCTAAGTTAGGGACAAGGTCAAATTGAGGGATATAGTCCCCTGGTGATATTTATTTTTCTTGGAATACATTACAGTGCTATAATCATCGGCTTGGAGGCTTTTGGGACATGGCGACGATTTCAATCGATTACGGCATGCTAAGTGGCAGCGTCTGAAAGCCGGACATTCAAAATAGTTTCAATTACTCCTTATCAACTTACTGAAATGCCGTAACAGCTTCTTGGTTTCGGTTCAACACTAGTAGGCATCTTGCTTTTCTCTCCAGCACCTTGTACCGCAAATGCCTGGGATACCCGAAGTTAAGGCACCGGCGGATGTCTATCAGAGCATCCTCTTGGAGCCCCATGTGGTTTAGTGCTGCCGAGCGGTTCGCTAGGACTATTGCTAGTTCCTCGTCTGTGAATACATTTTGATGACAGTCAAAGTTAAAGGTTCGATTATGCTAAATACATTCAGTAGCAGAAGTAAAACTAACGGTTTTGACCACCTTAACCGCTTCATTACCTACTGCTGCTAACTAATTAATAAGGTAATTACTGATCCAAGGAATGAATCTAGCCATGTTTAAATAAATCATTTGATTTGTTATCTTAAGTAGGTACTTAGTTATTACGAATGCATCTTGTCTAGGGCCACTGAGCTTTTAGCACTCTCAACTTACCTAACAAAACGCATTAGTACTTACTTACAATTAATACTTTGGTGTATTTAACGCTTTGGTTCGTTTCGTAATGCAATCAGGGTCTCTATTCTACGCAGTAAAACAATATCGCCTTTGACATGTTGTACAGTAATGGCGGTCGAATTAAAAACAATACTATTAAAGTGTCATAAGCAATATTGTTTTACCGCGTAGAATAGACGTCCAGTGTACAGACAATTGTCTGCATTAAAGTTCGGAGCAACGTTTATTCTCAGAAATGATTAAAGGTGAAGTATTGCACGTCTAGGTAGAACTATGGCGGCTTAGAACAATTCTACAACATTCCTCGTGATAAGTAATTGCATGTGTTTAGATATTTATATGTAACTTTTGCTTTTGCGCTGATCAATTAAATTTAAGTGTTTTTATCATCGTAGCGTCGTATTCACCATGGTTGATTTTATTTAAAATACCTACCTACCTACGTAGTTTAACTTTTGGGGTAGACCAAAAAAAACTCACGGTTTTTACATTCTAATTAATATATAATAGAGAGATTGAATACAAAACGCATTTGAAACAAATCCATACTTACTAAGTCATTAGGTACTGAAAAAAATTCTGTAATCCTAGTTAGCATCTTGTCTCAAAGGTTTACGCAGTTACGTATTCAAGATTACAAAATTGTGCTACAAGTACTACTAAAAATACGAAAAAGGTCACAGCTGCTTTTCTTTCAAGCGACCTACATATTTGTATTAAACTTTTGATAGACCTATTTTAGGCTGTTTAGATGTGCATTGTGTTTGCTGTTCTGTGGCAACCTGATCTAAATAAACTGTAATTGTGGTGTTGGGTACTTACGTTCCTTGATGGGCATAAAAACAATACTTTCGTTGTACATCTGGAGAGCTTTACCCCAGTCGCCTTTTTGTACCGCGGCGTTACCCCCATCCTTTAATAGCCTGGCTTGCTCCACGTCCTTTTTCGGAAACTCTCGGCTCATCGTTTCTGCGGCTAGCTCATAATTCCGCACCGCCGGGAGACTGCACAAGTAGGATACTCGCTTCCCATTGGACTCCAAATTAGCGAAGTTATTTCTCGTGACGTCGTCTAGAGAGCTGTTCACCGAGTCATGGAACTTCTTAAAGAATCCCTCGTCGGTTTGTGACATTTCAGTGTAGTTTTTACCGGGTAATAAGATAGATACTTGAACTGTGCAACTAATTATCTTGAAATAAAAGTAATAACTGAATAATTTAAGGTTAGAACGACGCGAGCAACACACGGCAGCCGGCCGCGAGTGTGCATCTATTTTTATATTTAGACTGATCACATCACTTCAGTCTGTTCAGTTCCGAGTCTCCGCTAATCATCTCTGAAGGAAGCATCAATATATATAATAAAGATATACGATCAATACCAAAACACTTGATAAAATATGAAATCCAATTAACCACCTATAGGTATAATGTTTCAATCTTCGCTCGGTCCGCCCCAATAGGTACTTCATTTTTCATACATTGAAACTGTACTCTTGTGACCTTGAAGTCGAAATTCTGGAAAGATCCGTGATAAAAACTCAGTGAGTGAGATTATTTCCCAGGCAAGATTGTATTATTGTTTTTAGCTGCGAAGTTTAGGGTGAGCACAAATACCTACGTCTATTTCGGGGATCGTACCTATTATTAGTCAGTGTTGTATATTGTTGCGACTGTAATTGTAATGATGTTGCAGTGATTAAATATAACCGCTAGGTATATTAGAAACGTCTCTATTCAGAATGCAGTGTTAGTAAAGTTTTATTGATTTACTTACCTCCACTTGTTATCTTCGCGAATTAAGAATAAATAGAAATAAGCAGTATTTCTAAGTATATTTGGAACGAAATATGTATTAGAAAATTATAAAACATACAATAATTTCAACTGCCAAAGATGCGTACTTATAATAGTTCCATGTCCATCTTAGACGTAAAACTAAACTATATATTAAAATTAAAATTAAGCTTAACTTTAACCTTTATTTTTTAATTGTATTAATGTTGAATTCTGTACTTAGTTGGATGTCAATAAAGTCTTTGTTTTATATTTTTGAAAAATAGATGGATGTGGCTTTTTACATATATTTTTATTAATAACATACCTATAACAGGTGATAAAAAAAAATTATAAATTAAAAAAAGTTGTACATGACTTTTGTCTGTAGGCCATTTTTTTTTGTTCTTAAGTGCTTTATTTTTCTTCCAGAAATAGACTTCCAATCCTTAATTTATCCGAAAATGATATATTGGACGACATAACAAGTACCTATAGTTTTAGAGAAATATGGCTGCAATTAAAGCGCGGCAGCTTCAGACTCCCCCCTCCCCTCCCCTCACTAAACGTACGGTGGCTGTCGATGGCTCCCGGTCTGAATTCCCTTGAGACCACCTAAGGATCAACTTTTCAGCGCATAGTCAAAAATTGCAAAGTTCCCATACAACGGATCGCACTATCGAACCAGCTATATTTACAAAGTATCTTAATAGATAACTCAATTTTTTTTCCGTATAAGTTCCATAAATGTGTAAGTAATAAAATACTGAATTTAAATCTCATACAAAACAGGTCATACTTATCAACATCCTTCGTATCCGCGGGCTTTTTTTTAAAGTGTTTTAAGCCAAGATCTGGCATTGTCCTTTGAAAGGGCGGTCTATGATAGTTTATAATAGGTCTAGTCACTGTGGCCATATTATAAACTGTCAAAGTATGCCAACTTCCTATGGTTCGATTCCTTTACCAGGGAGTATGCAGGTTTTCACAGGTTTCGTCAAAAACCCTCCTGTACCCATATGCCTACACGTACAATTTATCAGGCCAATTAGGTATATTGTACACCTTGCAACAATACCTTTAAAAACCAATTGGGCTTTACGAGTCATATTCGCTCTCACCATCATCATCATCGTATGCCAAAAGGCTCGTCAAATATTCGATTTCGCAATCGCATTTTCGAAGCTCCAAGTTTAACATTGCTCTTTACTCACTTTGAAATTTATTACGAGGCTTATTACTAATAATAATATTACGAGTAATATTACGTAAAAACGATTCTTTTCTCGGCGGGCATGGTATTATCCATGTGCACTCTACAAAGAGCTAGGCCTCCGGCGCAACAATAATCATAAACAGTAGGTGTACATTTCCTAGTTTCTGAGAACTTAAGTTTCCGCGGAAGCCATCTCATTATGACAGATGAGAACGCCTAGTATTTTTCTATAAATTACGACATTTTAAATGAATGCAAAGTACCTACCTACCTAGTAACGTATCCTTATGCGCAGCATGCAGCATCTTTAACTATAAGATAGGGTAGGTACGGGTATAGGTACGTTTATGCACAAGATAGAAGTATATTCTAGGAAGGTAGGAACCTACTAAAGTGTGCAGACGAGTCAATATCTCTGCGTTCGCTAAATTCGTTAAGTTCTACTTAATCAGCCTGCTGTTGTGTTTATACTCGTACAGGATGACCAATCTAAGCGAGTCAGTATGAGGAATACTGTGTACTGGGGCAACATCGCACTAGTACCTAACTTAAACGTAACCTAACGTAAACCGCACTTAAATACCTACCAACTTACTTCAGTATATTTTGTTATATTTTAAAGCAGTAATATATATGCTAATATTTGTGTCACGAGCGCGAATGTTTGATCCTGAGTCATGGATGTTTTTTCAGCTATTTAAGTACATACTCGTATGTATTCCTCAAAATTATGATGTGTATCGTTCAGGGAACAAGCCTAGAGCTTAGTTTAGGTCGCTTTGTTTTTGTGAGATCGTCCCTTATCTAGCTATATTATATCTGTATGTCTATTTTATATTATAACTAGCGACCCGCCCTCGCTTCGCTTCGGTTAATATAAGTAGAAATAACCCAAGTGCATCTGGAATAAATATACTTTTCAAATTGTGAAATAATTTTTAGATAGGTGCATTTGCGTAGAGGTTTGCAGAAGAGGTTTGTAGAGGAATGCAGAATTCACTTTATTTGGCCATAAATTAGAAGTAATTGTGGACCTACGTTCATGTTCTTCTTTGATTTCATCATTAAGACGTAAATTGTTTCTATTATTATCCCAAATTCTATGATCTGTATTAGAACGACTTCTTCGCGTCATAGGTAACTAGGTGCTTAATTAATTTCGAGTTTTCACCTTAAAAAAAACAAACAATACCTATTAAATTAACCCAAATCCACAAAAATAACTACCAGCTTCATTGATGGGACAAATACTTAACTAACACCAACCAGGCTAAGGTAATAAATATGCTAAAAACATAAAAGTTAACATTTATTTTTGAATTTACAACTTGAAATACATAAGTACCTATATTCGAAATATTTACAACACAAACAACATTAAAATAAGAATTTTTTTTATTAACTAATCAACACACTTTCTCATTGATAACCAAATAGGAAGGAAATATGTAGGTACTTACATAAAATAAGAAAAATTGAGTTTTATCTCTACAAAATTAAATAATAAACACTAAGATGACAGAGACACTTAGGGAAAGAAACTTATTTTATTTACCAATATTAATGTATTTATCTATTACCTTTATTGGTTCATTTACCTTTGTATTCAAAAATATGAAAAACAACATAAAAATACTTTTAACCAAAACCTAAACTAAATCTATCTACCCATTTCCCTAATTTAGTAATTTGAAAAGCTTTTATTTCTTTATTAGTATAAATATAAGTAAGGCCAGCTTTACACCTTTAAGTTATTAGTGTAAGTTTTGAAACAAAGCTATATGCAAGAGAGAGATGCAGATAATACAGATTTAGGTTGCGCGTAATTTTGAATCTGCCATATCTTCTAAAGTATTTATTTAAATAATATAGTGTAATAGTTTTAATCTACATTAAATTCCCAAGGTAACTAACGTATTTATCTGTATAAGAATAAATACTGAATTGGAGAAAAAAGCTTCGCAAATAACCTATTTTTTTTAAATAAAATTTTAAGTATAAAAATGGTTACTGTGAGTCAACCTTAGGAGATAGACATATTATGCCATCGCTGACTTTTTTTTAGGTTTTCTGAAGAACTACAATTCTTCAGTACATTATTTTGATCTATCTCTTAAGGTTTAGCCAGCGTAAGCTATGTAAGCGCCCGAAAATCGATTTTTTGACGACTTGGTAAGAAAACATTGAGTTTTCTCAATTATATTAAAACTTAATTAGAATGAAATATACATATAACCCATCCGGAATAAATTCTCTAAATGACAATGAAAACCGTATCAAAATCCGTTTCGTGGACTTAGCGGAAACACAGACAGACAGACGCGGAGGGCGACTTCATTTTATACTATGTATTGATGAGGAAAAATTTGTCATCCCTCAGTAACATCCCTCACGCTCATTTGGAGGGTAGGTACTTATCTTGAGAAGCAGGCCTAGCTTCTTTACTGCTTTAGGTATATATATATATACCTACTGTGGTTTTGAGTTGTTGAGTTTGATTGTTTTCCGTTAAAGTTAAGAACTCCAAATATCTAGATATAAGGCTACACCGCACCACTATTAAGTAGGTACGTACATAACTTGTTAATGTTCAAGCAGTAAAGTTAAGGGCTCACAAGTGTAAACGTTTAGAAACATTAATTATTAGAACTAATTTTATTTATTTCACGGATGGCATAAATATTGAATTCCCCCGAAAACTCGGGGATATGAAACAATGCTTTACTTGCAACTCTGGGCCTATAATAATAATATCTGATATTTCATTAAAGTTTTAGTATTAATTATATTATTTGAGATACAGAAACAATATATTAACCTGTGAAAAGTAATTATTTGTGCCTTAGTGTCTTTCAGACTTTGATAAGCACTGTTTCACCGCGGATTTTTCAATTTTTCGCAGCATCTTTTACGGTCAGCGGCTGTTTGACAACTAACTTGACTGCACGGGTTATGCGTTGTTACTGCCCCTCTAGTTAGTATACCTCAATGATTTTTGTATGTTTGTAAGGAGTAAACTCAAAAACAACAGGACCGATTTAAATTTTTTTTCATCATTTAAGTGCTACGTTATCCTTGAGTAACATAGGCTATGTTTTATTTTTCTGCACGGACGGACCCGCGGGCAACAGCTAGTTTAATATACATATACAGTGTGTCCCTGGATATTCGTTTGTGCACTTTATCCAGGGACACATTGTATATATATTATAACTACTACCCAAGTAACACGTAGGCGCTAAGAAAAGAGTTATAGGAAATCTATAAGAGCGCTAACCAGATCCTAAGGTTATAAATAAGTGTTACGATTTGGAGTTAGAGCGCGCTATAACTCTACTATACCTCCGATTTGGGTTATCCGATTTTTCCATCATTTCTGGCTGCTTTAGATTTTTTTGGTTGTGTCGCCATATTGATATGTCACGAGTGATCAAATAAGGGGTACAGAAGTGGTATTAAGCTCTATTACTCTACCTAAAGTTATGCAGAAGTCACATTAAGCACTAGAAGTTCTATAATAGCGAAAAATATTTCTACTATATGGCTTTAAGTAATACAAGAGAGGTTTGTACTTCTTTAGGCATTTAGTGCTATAAAAGAGTTTATGAGCACCGTTGTAGAGCTTATAGCGGTAATTAATGCTTTTGTGCAACTCTTGGTTCTTGTCGAGAGCTTATTATCACTTGTATAGCACTTTGGGAGGTTGTAGTCAATTATTACTTCTTATTTAGATCTTATAGTGGTAAGATTCACTTGAAGCTATAACACAAGATGCTTTGCCCGTATTGTAGAGTTAAAAATCACTGCTCTATCTCTTAAACCTTTAAGGTCACCCTTATAAATCTGTTGTATAACTTTAAGTGATAGATTTTGCTTATCTACGCTCTTATGTCGCCAAAAGTTGTAAATGTTGCTGCTATAGAACCTTAATAACTCGTTAAGTTCTAAAACAAGCTCTAATTGACGCCTAAATGTTTGTTAGGTAGCTGTTGCCTACATATAGATATATATATAGGTATAGTGGTGGTCACTTAATTAGGGTAGGTACGCTTGCGATACTACTAAAGACAGCGTCACGCACTAGCACTCGCCCCATACTCCACGGAAATAAAGAGGGACCGTCAGGTCTCTTGCCGTCGTCCCTAGCGATACCGGTTGGCTCCAGTAAAGCGGGAACTTTGACGGAGGCCGGCGGATAATGTCATTGAGCGCGGCGTGTCTATTGGAACGGCCCTCGCTTTTTTGCAATGGAAGTCCGTGGTGACCCAGATAATAAACTTCGTTGACACATGGGCATATGTGTGGAGTGCAAACCCGGACACCAGGCAAAGACGTAAACAAGTAGAAATTCGGAGAGTTTCAGGATCTAAGAAAGTACCAGCATTTAGCGATGGGTCTGTATGTAGCCAGTAGCCAGCCTCTTTGGTTCCCACTGCCAAAAGCCTGGCACGCTCAGATCCTGAGTTGTTCGGGTGTTTGCAATCTCCGGCATCCTACGTAAATAATAGCAATATTGTAGATTATATGTACATAAGTATTGTGCAGGAAACCAAGCTACGTCTTTGAAGATCAGCATGCAGGAAGCGTGCGCTGGCTAGCGGGGACGCGAAATTCTACCCTCGATACCGAAAGGGCGTATCTGAAATTAAATTCAAGGCATATTTAACCCTCCTTGGTTATCAACAAAGTCATATACACGTTGGAGTTCTAAAATAGATGCGTCTTTTTTTTCCTCAGAAACGTACCATTATTCTAATGCGTACGCGGCTTGAATACAATAAAGGATTTTCTTGCAAATTATTTTTATGCCACGCTAATTCGTCGTAACGATCTCGTTTGATGCTTGAACAATGTTGGGCTATTGTTATGGAATAAATCTGCGGTTGCATTGCCGTGGTCGAGGTTAATGATTACGTGGTAAATGAAAATGATCCCAAAGGCCGTAGGACACCGGTAGTTACATACCTACCTAATGCTTTAACTCGGCTCACATGTTAATGCTGAATGGAACACCACGCACGAGCACGAATGTGTTGAATGCTTTCTGCCTCCATGTGTAAGCCTCAAGTTTAGTTTGGGACTAGTTAAAGTTATGTTTTTTACAAGCTTTTATTTAACTAACAATGTATGTATGTATATGTATATATGTATGTAGAGGAGGTAGGGGTGCGTTGGGCAGTCGGGAGGTACGGGCAACCCCTTTTAACTCGAGATGTGTAGTAGGTATTAAATTTCGTGTACTGTGGTAATTTAGCTTAGCAACTACCAACACCGCTCAGATAAATGTCATCTGTCATTTCGTTTAATTGTCAGTGTCCCATGCGGTCGACGGTTTCGCGCGTGCAAAAGTACCTACATATTAAGTTGTGATTTCGAACAGAAATAACAGAGCAATCTGCAGAAAGGCCTAAGTTTCTTTGATTATTTCTAATTATGTGTTTATCGAAGATAATAGTGTCCTTCAAATTGACGTAAAAAATTTGATAAATACAAACATACTCGTATTAGAATTCATTTGTAAAATGAGGGTATAGGGAGCCTTGGGCACTGATTTTGAAGGGAGGTTTGGGCATGCCCAATGCTGCCATTGTTGTTTTATATTATTTGTTTTATTTGGTTTTTTATTGAAAGACCAGCTTCTGCCCGCAACTTTGTCTGCGTAGATTTCGATAATCGTTATTCCCTCGGATTTTTTTTAATTTTCCGGGAATAAAAGTAGCCTATGTGATAAGATAATACAGAATAATAAGCTATCTTCCTTCCGAATCCCGTAGCCAAAACGGCAAAAAAGAAACCCTTATAGTTTCATCATGTCCGTCCGTCCGTATATCACAGGCATTTTACTCGAAATCTCCAAGAGGTAAATTAATGAAATTTGGAGTAAAGGTGCCTTGTAGAAACCGCTACTTAGTTTGGTAGTTAAATAACAAAAATAAATATTTCTAACTGCCCCCGTTCATACCTGTAATGTAAAAGAATACTTATGAAATAAATAATTCACCATAAGTCATCTTCTGGCACATATTTCGGCAGTTCTTTTGTAAACACTAAGTTTTTTTAATAAGGTGAATATTTCCGCGAAGAATTGCTCCGAAAGTTGCATACATTGTGTATCTTTTAAACCGTACCTATGTCTAAAAATAATGATAAAAATCAAAAAGGTAACGCCTAATAAATACTTTCAATATGATAGGATATACCAAAAGGACGTAATTGCTATGAAGTAAGGTACGCTCTTTTACTGGTGCTCTTTTTTGAGATAGTTTTTGTGAAGTAACAGCTTCGAAACCCTACACTGACCAAGGTCAGACATGCTCTTGCCCGGTTTTTATCAATTTTGACGTTTATCAAGTTCAACATCAATTCGATGACAGAAAGGGACAAAACTTCCACCACGATATTTGCGACACTGGTTTCAAATCAAAACTCAATAACTTTTAAACAGCAAAGCCGATATGCTATCAAGCATCAGAACAATACCTAAATATGAAATGGAAAACACTCTTAACACCGTTTATCGATTCCAACGCTAAACCTACGACTAACAATCGGCTAACCGATTTAAGCCAGGCTTGGTTTTCAATTGATGCGAGGAGAAACAAAATTAAACAGACGAACAAACACCAAGTTTAAAAATTGTAGAAACGTGTTCTGCTCTTCTGCGGCTCATTCTGAGGCCCCCTAATATTTATAAGTTCATATCTCGAATGTACACATTTTTCCCATATACAACTTTATTATTTATATGTACTTCTACAACTTTATTATTTATTATATTATATGCATGTAGGTATATAAATAGATTGCGATATACTAAAAACCTTTAAAAGATACTGAGGTTTCTTCTTCTTTTTACTTTTCGTAAAAAAAAAGTTCGAGGCACTGTAAAACTTTGACAGATTGACAATGATTTTGACAGAATTTTAATTGATACGCACCACGCCGCGTAACTAAATGATAAAAAAAGAGAACTATTAATCGTTCAAAACATAAAAATAAAAATAAGAATAAGAATAAATAATATTTATTCAGCTATTAAAACATTCACGATGAATGCCAAACCTTTTTTTTTAAATCTTGAGTGTGATTTATGGACAATGTTAAAACTAAAGCGTCTCACAGACTAACAGTTCGACGGCTGATTTTGCTTGAAATTTCATCGTATTAGAACACAAACTGTCAGGCGACCAGACCATGTTGGACAGGGATGTTGGAACTATGTAATAAACGGAGAATAAATCTTTAATATTTGTAATCACGTAAATGAATCGACAGCCCCCGAATAGGGCTTTAAATAAATACCTATAATTGGACTAATTTGATAATTTCTTAGTTGTTTTAACTTTGATCCTTAAATAGGTATAGTTTAATTTGTTACGAAGAGTAAATATACAAAGTTTCAAGTGACCAGCTCAATCCGGTAACTTTTTTCCATACTAACTTTGACCCCACTTTTCCCCTCCCCTTCCCCTTTTATTATGTGTTTGTGTTTGTTTGTGTTTTCAATTGATGCGAGGAGAAACAAAATTAAACAGACAAACAGACAAACAGACACCAAGTCTAAAAATTGTGGAAACGTGTTCTGCTGCCCCTATAGTATTTTAAATTTTTTATCTCGAATGTACAGATTTTTTCCCTTCTACAACTTTATTATGTGTATAGATAGATAGATATTATGACCAAATTGCCAGAACCAAAAATATTGGACCAAACGTGGGTTATACCGAATCTTAGATAAGTTTTATTACATAAGTGAGAATACTGAATTTTGAGTACCAATTGTAGCATTACCGCTACAAATCGCGTTGGTTCGCGTTATTTATTGTTTATTTATTTCGCCTTTTTCGTTTCTCAGCCTTTTTGGTATTGCGGACTTGTTCATTGACCGGTTAGAGTTTGTAATTTCTACTGACAGTTTTGAATTTTGAATTCGTTTTTGTTAGATCCGTTCCTTGTTTTGGGAATGTCATTCATTCTGGTACTCTTGCCTTGATACAACGGAAAA
Organism: Acleris literana; assembly: GCA_946894065.1. Taxonomy (NCBI): domain Eukaryota; kingdom Metazoa; phylum Arthropoda; class Insecta; order Lepidoptera; family Tortricidae; genus Acleris; species Acleris literana. The sequence goes on along the minus strand of OX335668.1, from coordinate 26,093,149 downwards.
ATTTAATAATTTCTAGTCTTCCCAAGTTTCTTTATAACTGAAGCCAGCTTCGAGTGTCGCGTCCGGTGTAGTGATACGTGGAAGGCCGTTTCTATTACGCCGTGGTCTCAATTGAGGGCCGAACGTTTTAATGCTGTTGTCTTCTGTGTGTCCGGATAGCGGGTGAGTTGGTTTTTGTTGCCGAACAAGTCTTCACAGTCCTCCATCCTAAGAAAGCCTTTCTTCCGTCCTTTTCGTTCAATTTTGTGAGTAAAGGTGTCCTTTGCAGCACCTCCGCTTACCCCATATCTTCCGACTCAACGCCCCGACCTGAAGATTTGGACGTCTGGATTCAACGTGCGGTTCGCCGTCAAGTTCGCTGGCAACGGGTCGTCGTCTGCGGCAGCGCCCGCAGGTTTTACCCGCTGCGACGGTTGCGACGAACGCAGGGAGGTTACATCTTCACACGGCGACAAGCAACGGCGGATTTTCGCAGGACAGTTACTATTTCGTTGATTTTTCCCTTATAAAATTCCAATCTGAGTCCGCGAACTCACCCCTAACCTACCTAAGGTTATTCATTCGGTTTCATTTTGGCGATAAATGTTATAGAATCCCTAGACCTTTTTTACCGATCAAAACCATAATTTGTTATCCCAGTTTTATAATACTTCGAACATATCAGTTTTAATCATGAAGCGCTTCTTGCATTTTAACAGATTCTTGTTGTTTTAGTTCGAATCAGAATTACCTTTAAATTGAATACAAGTTTTGGCCTGACCGTGTTCCAAGGTGGTCTTTCACCCTTTATTAGGCTATGTGTTTTTAAACTAGAAAATCTTTATTATTGTGATAACCCGCAGACCGTTCTGTGTTAAATTGTTTTTGATACGTAAGCTAAGTTCCGTAACAGCCTAGTGACCTTGTTTTTATAGTTACATTGTATGTAGTTTGTTTTAGTTTTATCATTGTGTGTTCTCTTTATTATATAACCTTGTTGAATTTCGTTCGGTTTTTATTTTATTTATACAGGTCCAAATTTACGTGCTGATGGTTTTATCACAACCATCCCGTGTAGTGTTCCGTATCCTTTATTTTTATGGAGCGCTACAAAATGGCGCCCGAAGGTAAGTGATTTTTATTATATTTTTTTAATGTGTCAAATATTTTTTTTTATTTTTATTTTTTTTGTCGTCGGTGGAAAGATTGGTCGTAATCGACCAATAAATCCTTTCTCTTTGCTACTAATCCTTTTTCTTTTATGTTGTAGCGGAGCTAATAACATCTACGGTTCCAGTGGTGCGATGACTTCGCCGCGCTTTACTTTCCTTGGCTTCGAGTCGCGTATTTCAACCTGGAGCTGACGCCTACTTTCCACTTGACATATTTAATTTATTGTGATAATGTTTATTTTCAAAAATAATTACTTGTATATCGTCCAAAACGAACAGTCTTTCAATCCCACCGAATAAAATTTTCACCCCTGAATTTTATTTTCCTACCATGTGTTTCGTAGTTAGGGTCCGTTAAGGTGAGTGGTTTTGTTTTTATTTTGCATGTAACCTTTTCGCCCCTAGGTACTTCTCCGTGTGACTAGGGTATCTGGTGTTTTAGCATGATTGGTTTTTAGTTTTTGTCCCCAGCATGTTTTTATTCCATGTGCTCTGTGACATGCCGTTTTCGCGTGTAGGGACACCAATTTCGTCTCGTGTGCGCGTATGGCGTTGCTGATGTTTTGAATATATTCAGACCGTGGGTCCAGGATGGAACATGGTCTGGATGAACTAGCCACCATGAAACGTGTTAAGTTTTCGACTCGGGCGTATTTTTTTTGCTGTTTTAAATATGTTCAGACTGTGTGCCCAAGATGGCAGACAGTCGGAACGAACGCGCCTTATGTCTAAAATTTTTTTTTACGGGATTTTGGGTCGTGGTGTTCCTCACCCCCTTTTTGACTTTGCGGTGGTTATTTATAGATTTGTTTGTTTAGGCGATAAGGTAATTTGTAAAATTTTAATTTTTGGACCTATTTTTTTTTTTTTGCGCGTTTTGTTTATGTCGTTTTTTTAGGTGTCCCCGTTCTTTTTTTTTCCTATAATATTTTCCCAAAATTCTAAAGGTTCCATTGTGATCAACGTCTTCCCCCTTTTGGTTTTTCTGTTTCGGTGTTCTATTTCACATTTATTTTTATAATATTTGACGTACGATGTTCGTACATCTTTTTCCAATATCTTCTGCGTCGACTTTTGTTGAGGGAATTTTCCTTTCCGTGTTCACTTTTTTCGGTCTGACTATACATATTGTTATTCAAAGTTCGAAGTTTGTTAATCACCTATCACTTTGTTCACGTTAGGCATTTGTTTGCCATCGTATCAACTATAGTGCAATAACAGGTCTTGATACTTGTGGTTTTTCTCGCGCTAATTTCCAAGACGGAATTGTTTTGTTGGGCTATATTACTGGGTCAACGGTTAGATAGTTTTCGGTAACTGTTTAATCAGTGATTTTGGGTATCATAGCGGAATGGTTGATATGTAAACTTCGTGCACTGGTATGCCTTAGTTTAAGAGCTAGTGTCTTGGAATTTTCGGTTAGAGTGCTTATCCCGATCGTAATACTTTTTCGGACTATTCGTTTTGCCTTTATGTTTTTGGTTGGTCGTTCTGATAGGCTTATTGGTGTATATTGTGGTGGTTGATTTGTATAATCCTTAGTTTTTAGTGTTAGGATAATTTGATTCAATTTTCGTCGCGGATATTTGTTAGGGTTTCTAGATGGTATTTGTAGTAGGTTATTTCTTGTCTTTGCGTAGGTTTGTAATAATGGTCTGTTAAACACATTTTTTTGCAGTTTTTGTTGGCTGACTGTACTAGGTGTAAGTTAGTTATAGAGGTGCTTTTTTCCAGCAGGCTGTATTATTAATAAAATAGTTTTAATGTGTTAGGCTAGATGTTTTAGGGTAGGTGGCTGCAGTTAGTCAGAATTAGTCCTAGTTTAGTCAGTCTAGTATCAAGATCGTTTCGGTTCAACTATACTAGGTAAGCGATCTTTGGTGTTCAGGTGTGATTTTCGTCGCGACTGTGGTTTTGTTTTTCATTTTAGGTTAACCTTATCAAGGTCGACTTTGACAAATGCTGTTTGTGTTTAACCTTTATATTTTAAAGTGTGTTTTTGGTGTTTCGTGTTCGATGTTTAGGGTTGTCATTTCAATATTATTTTAGGGTTGTCACATTTGGAAATTTTAGGGTTGTCACTTCGATATTATTTTAGGGTTGTCACTTTTGGAAATTTTAGGGTTGTTACTTCAATATTATTTTAGGGTTGTCAATTTTTTGTTTTTTTGTTCTAGTGAGGGGATAATTGTAGCATTACCGCTACAAATCGCGTTGGTTCGCGTTATTTATTGTTTATTTATTTCGCCTTTTTCGTTTCTCAGCCTTTTTGGTATTGCGGACTTGTTCATTGACCGGTTAGAGTTTGTAATTTCTACTGACAGTTTTGAATTTTGAATTCGTTTTTGTTAGATCCGTTCCTTGTTTTGGGAATGTCATTCATTCTGGTACTCTTGCCTTGATACAACGGAAAAATTTAATAATTTCTAGTCTTCCCAAGTTTCTTTATAACTGAAGCCAGCTTCGAGTGTCGCGTCCGGTGTAGTGATACGTGGAAGGCCGTTTCTATTACGCCGTGGTCTCAATTGAGGGCCGAACGTTTTAATGCTGTTGTCTTCTGTGTGTCCGGATAGCGGGTGAGTTGGTTTTTGTTGCCGAACAAGTCTTCACAGTCCTCCATCCTAAGAAAGCCTTTCTTCCGTCCTTTTCGTTCAATTTTGTGAGTAAAGGTGTCCTTTGCAGCACCTCCGCTTACCCCATATCTTCCGACTCAACGCCCCGACCTGAAGATTTGGACGTCTGGATTCAACGTGCGGTTCGCCGTCAAGTTCGCTGGCAACGGGTCGTCGTCTGCGGCAGCGCCCGCAGGTTTTACCCGCTGCGACGGTTGCGACGAACGCAGGGAGGTTACATCTTCACACGGCGACAAGCAACGGCGGATTTTCGCAGGACAGTTACTATTTCGTTGATTTTTCCCTTATAAAATTCCAATCTGAGTCCGCGAACTCACCCCTAACCTACCTAAGGTTATTCATTCGGTTTCATTTTGGCGATAAATGTTATAGAATCCCTAGACCTTTTTTACCGATCAAAACCATAATTTGTTATCCCAGTTTTATAATACTTCGAACATATCAGTTTTAATCATGAAGCGCTTCTTGCATTTTAACAGATTCTTGTTGTTTTAGTTCGAATCAGAATTACCTTTAAATTGAATACAAGTTTTGGCCTGACCGTGTTCCAAGGTGGTCTTTCACCCTTTATCAGGCTATGTGTTTTTAAACTAGAAAATCTTTATTATTGTGATAACCCGCAGACCGTTCTGTGTTAAATTGTTTTTGATACGTAAGCTAAGTTCCGTAACAGCCTAGTGACCTTGTTTTTATAGTTACATTGTATGTAGTTTGTTTTAGTTTTATCATTGTGTGTTCTCTTTATTATATAACCTTGTTGAATTTCGTTCGGTTTTTATTTTATTTATACAGGTCCAAATTTACGTGCTGATGGTTTTATCACAACCATCCCGTGTAGTGTTCCGTACCTTTTATTTTTATGGAGCGCTACACTACATAATCTTTACATTGTTATATCCAGACATAGGAATCCAGGGGGCAAAATATTATGACAGGTAGGGAGTTCCTATATCAATAAGCTCAATTATCGATGCTTGTTTTATATACTAGTGATCACTCCAATAAATGTATTTCAGGTGGCTAAATGACTTTTCAATTTCTGTGCAGGTAATAGGGGCAGAACATTTTTTTGAATGAGTATGCTGTTTGAATTTCATATTTACTCAGAACAATACTTATAAAAAATACATAAAATGCTGGGGGCGATCACTAGTATATGGAAAAAGCAGTTTATCGATATAGGAACTCCCAACCTGTCATACAATTTTGCCCCTGGATTCCTATGTCTGTTTATATCACACGATTTTCACATGTACTAAAATTATAAATCGGGACTTATTTATTTAAATAATCTAATATTATTTGGCGTATATAATACAATGCCCAAACTAGGGTGATTTGGGCACTTTTAACAGGGTTCAGAAAATCTCTTATAACATTAAGACTGATTACAATTGTATAACTTTTCTTCGCAATAATTTGAGTCAATAAATGTGCTTTTGACGTAAGAAATAAAAAGTTGATTTTGTTAAAAAATAACAGATTTATTATGAGTTACCTATGTATTAAAGTGCCCAATGCACCCCTACCTTCCCTACGGGTCAAATCTAGCAAGTTAAATTTAACCCAATTCCCGTTAATGGAATGGGTTGAAATTTGGACCACTTATTATGTAAATTCAATGATAATGCAATATTATGGTATCTAAGAGGTGATCTGATGATGGAAGATGACGACAGGATATCTGCTATTCTTAACGTAGACCCACTGTGTTAGGACTCAATAGTTTGGTCTTGTAACCAGATAAAGATTTAAAAAAAATTACAGTCGGCAACAAAAGCTTGTCCAAAAAATACATTTTTGACAAACTTTTATGGTGTAGCTACTGTGGATTCGTTGAAATATTTCTCGTCTAGTATCATTTTCCAACAAAGTTATTGGATCCGCAGTAGATACTCTACTACTGACCTACTCTCCGTCTGTATTTTTTTCATTTTTTATTTTTTATTTTTAATGTTTGTTAGTTCAGAACTTTCGACTAGGTGAACCGATTTTGATGATTCTTTTTTTATTTGAGAGCTGGTGCTTCCAGATTGGTCCCATTCTTATCAAAATGAAGATCTGATGGTGGAATCCATGAGGAATCGACGGAACTCTTCAAAATTTATAGGCACACCTATAGCGATTTTGGTATTTTTCATTGTAACTCGTGTATTTGGTCTTGGAAAGCACTATTTGGTGAAGTGGAACTGATGATGAAGACCACAGATGGCCACCGGAACTCCTAAACGGTATATATTTCGAGGGTGGCGACAAGATATTTCGATTACGATAGTTGAGCGACTATGACGAGCATATTTAGGTTTAAATATATGACTATGACTTTCCCACGGCGTTGCTTGCGGCGAGATTTAAATGTTCTATTGTTTCTTATTAATTGAGAAGTGGGAGAATAACAGCATAATTATGATCACTAAAAAGAATAAAATAAAAAGAAAGTTAAAAAAAAACAAAAACCCGCAACGAACGGCGTACTAAATGTATGGGAGGGTTTTAAGTTAATATTTGGGATATTTCTGGTTTTATTGAAAAAAAGTTAGTGATGTGATTTTACTCATTGGGTAACGTACTTTCGATATCAGTTTAAAGTTTTCTGATATCTGTTATATTTACGGAATAATCGCCTGGACACACTTAACGATTGCACCCTGTATATGTACGTATTTGAATGTTATTTTATATTTATACTCGTATGGTTTAATATAATGGTTAGTCAGTTTTTAATGTTCTTCTAAATAAATTGTACTTACACACTTGCTTACTCGATACAACCTTTTCACTTTTCTCAATCTCTTAAAGGTTCGCTGGAAGAGATCCCATAATAGTTCGTCTTTGTATTTTTTTTTGTACTCATTGTAATGTTTTGGTTTTTATTTTGCACAGTACTAAAGTGTTTACTTACATTACATACATACGAGGGGTAATCCATAAGGTTTAAGAATCAGTAATAGTAGGAGATCCGAATAGGAGAAGATTTGGACCGGGCTGTTTATTCGATGAAAAGTATTTTATATCAAATTTAATACGCTAAATAATATGTGGCGAATAGGTAGGCTGAAAAATTTCAGTCCAGTATATAATTAATTAAAAATTTAAAAATTAACTTTGGTTTAAAAAAATACAATAGCTTGTTTAATGGACAAATTACATACCAATCGAAAGTAGAAGCCTATAGAATATGCAAACGTTAGGTTGACTATTTTTTTCCCGGCAATCTATTGGGTAGGCAGGTATAAACAGGTAAGTCGGTACTAGTAATTTGCACCAAACCTAACGTTTGCATATTCTATAGACTTTATACTTTCGATTAGTATGTAATTTGTCTATTAAACAAACATTAGCAATTTAAAAAAAAAGTACATTTTTAATTATTTTTTTAATGATATAAGTACTGGACTGAATTTTTTCAGCCTACCTATTCGCCACATATTATTTAGCGTATTCAATTTGATATGAAATACTTTTCATCGAATAAACAGCTCGAAATTTTCTCCTATTTGGATCTTAGACAATAAGAACCATCTACATAATGGTATAAATTTAATGTGGACTATACCATGGCACTAATGAAACTTAACTTAGAGAAAAAAATGTAAACATTATTCATTTGTTTTCCTGTGATATAGCTAAACAAAAAACATCTGTATTAACAATTTTACAAGACGGCAAAAATAAGATTTAGTTTTGTAATAATTTGGAGCTGTGTGGAACCAGTTCTGGTACACTAATAAAAAATATTGTTATTGAAAATGAAACCTTGACTTATCATTATAATTTAAAGGATAAATAAGTTATCATTGCAGTGGATTTTTTTATCTCCAGCTCTGTCACCAAAATTTAGGGTGGTTTTTTCGACCTTTTCCAGGATTATTGAGGCCTACAAATAAATACTGCGACATTAGTTTTTAGCAATTGAGTTCAAATAATCTAGGAGAGTTATATAACATTATTGTATCCTAATTATGGCAAAATAATAAAAATAAGCTGAAGAAAAAAAAAATACGAATTTTTGGCAGGAATTGTGCTTCAGAGCCTTCTAATTGATAAGGGTGCTGCTCGTCGACCAAAGATCAGAACTGATAACCGCTCTCCCCGTTATTTCGCCCTAACTTTCGACTACTACTTCTCATTCACTAATGTTCAAAAACAACTACATAAAAATCACGAGCTGGTGATGACATAGTGAAGGTACAAAATTTGGCCATTTTGACCTCCAAAAGTAAAATTATTTTTATAGTGGTAAAATAAAACAATTGAATGACGTGTTCGGAAATGTAGAAAGTGTGCTCATTCCAATTAAAATATAACGATTTACATATCTCCCATTTTTAATACCGATTATCAAAACTTTTGGATCACCCCTCGTACAGTATCTTCTTAAACCAAACTAACTCGCTAGTAATAGATATAGTAGATTTAAAAAGATTGTATTATTTTTTACAACTTTTGAATATCTTGTATAAGGTCTGTTCATTCTTACTGGTCTTATATAATAAACAACTTTCTAACCTCAAAATGAACCTTTTTTAGCTAATACAGCTCTTTTATCGTAAACTAGCGACCCGCCCTCGCTTCGCTTCGGTTAATACAAGTAAAAATAACCCAAGTTCATCTGGAATAATATACTTTTCAAACGGTGAAATAATTTTTAGATAGGTGCATTTGCATAGAGGTTTGCAGAGGGATGCAGAATTCACTTTATTTGCCTACAAATTAGAAGTTCTTGTGGACTTACGTTCGGCCTACTTTCATGTTCAGTAGAAGATTCTCTGGCTCTCTGATATCTGGGTATCCCTATCAACTCTAAGACAAACGTCACGTTCAATAGATGATTCTCTATTTCTGCGCAAAGAATTACTTTCTCTTCTATTTATTTCACAGCCTGATTTGCCTTTCTTCTTCGATTTCATCGCGTGTATATCATAGTTTCGACTAGGTACGTACTCTCGGAATATCATGCTATCGAATGTTCGTTGGCTCGACTGTTATTGTAATGAATAGTCGCTAGATCGAAATACTTGTGGCCGAAACATGTACAATCGACAAAACGTAATCTAGAATTGTATAGTTTCGATCAGTGGTGTATCGAAAATTCATTGGCTCGACTGTTATTGTAATGAATATTCACTGGATCGTAATACTTGTGGCCGAAATATGTACAATCAACAAAACGTAATCTAGAATTATTTGGTTTCGATCAGTGGTGTATCGAATTTTCAGTGGTCACATCAAAACTGGGTCGATCACCTGCAGGATCGACATTCGTCGAGTCTTTTTAAGGTTCCGTACCTCAAAAGGAAAAAACGGAACCCTTATAGGATCACTTTGTTGTCCGTCTGTCCGTCTGTCTGTCTGTCAAGACCCTTTATCTCAGGAACGCGTGGAGGTATCGAGTTGAAAGGGCACCGCACGGAAAGTATGGAAAAAGAAACTTCGGTGAATTTTGATAAAAAATATATATGTTACGTGGCTTGATCAATATATAAAAATACTTGGAGGGCAATAAAATCCTATGACTAGTTTTTGATCCAGTAACAGTCGAGCCAATGAACATTCCTGTCTGAGATTTTCTATGAGATGACAATCGAAACCTCAATTTCGATATGACGATTTATTGTTTCTGCGCTTTTCGACCCAGCGAATATTCGATCCAGTAACAGTCGAGCCAATGAACATTCGTGTCTGAGATTTTCTATGGGATGACAATCGAAATCTCAATTTCCAGTAACAGTCGAGCCAACGAACATTCGATAGCATGATATTCCGAGAGTACGTAGTCGAAACTATGATATACACTCGATTTCATCATTAAGACGTAAATTGTTTCTTTTATTATCCATAAAAAAAAACGTGTGCATCTCCGGACGCCCGACAGAAGTGATAACTTAAACTAATCTAAGTTGAACTATACCGCCCCGCCCCGCCCCGCCCCGCTGCCGTATGCGTGAGAGAAAGGGAAGCCAGACAGACTGGCGCCGTAACGCGTTACGTAACGAAGCGGTATACCCTCCCATAAGAAGTTATCACTTCAAAAAATCTATTAACCCAAATCCACAAAATTGCACAAACAAAAACAAATTGCTACTAAACTGACACCCGCCAAGCTATGGTAACATGTTAAAAGAATATAAGTTAACATTTATTTTTATATTTACAACAGGAAATATGTAAGTACCTATATTCGAAATATTTACAGCACAACCTTAAAATAAGAAAAATGGAGTTTTATCCCTTAAATCCACAAAATTTAATAAATAACACTATCTCTGGTTGATAACCTAATATGTATTAAAAAAAACACAGGGAAAAAACTTACGCCAGCCGGGCTATGCCAAAAGCATAAAACTTACTTTATTTACCTATATTAATTTATTTACCTATTACCTAAATTAATTAATTTACCTATACTATGTAGTCAAAAAATATGAAATACAACATAAAAATAACTTTTAATCAAAACCTAAATTCAATCTAACTAACCTACCCATTTCCCGAATTTAATAATCGGAAAATCTTATACTTCTTTATTAATATAAATAAAAGTAAGTAAGCAACAGGAGATCAGCTCCGATGCACGTCGGATAATTTCAAAATGCTTGTTATTATAGGTACAGTCAAGGGCTCTAATTGTTGAGCCACTACGGAACCCTGTCGTTTACCGTTAATCATTAATTTTAGAGTAATTTCTTTCATGTGGCCTGACGCTGTCATTATAACAAAGTTTAATAGTGGCTCAACAATTAAAGTCCTTGACAGTACTATAGAGCGAAGCGCGGCTGTAGGCCCGGCCAACCGTTTCGATAATACTGATTTAGGTTGCGCGTAATTTTGAATCTGCCATATCTGCTAAAGTATTTATTAAAAATATATAGTGTAAAGGACAATTTTAAACTACAATAAATGCCCAGGGTAACTAACGTATTTATCTGGATAAGAATAAATACTGAATCGGAGAAAATAGCTTCGCAAATAAACTAATATAAAAAAAAATTAAAGATAAAAATGGTTACTGTGAGTCAACCTTAGGAAATAGTCATATGCCATCGCGGACTTTTCTCTAGGTTTTTTGAAGACCTACAATTATTCACTACATTATTTTGATATATCTCTTAAGGTTTAGCCAGCGTAAGCTACGAGTATGTAAGCGCCCGAAAAATTGTTTTTTTGACGACTTGGTAAGAAAACATTGAGTTTTCTCAACTTTATTAAAACTTAATAAGAATGAAATGTGCATATAAACCATCCGGAATAAATTACCTAAATGACAGTGAAACCGTATCAAAACCCGTGGCGTGGGTTAGAAGGAGTAGTAAAGTAAACTGAGGAAACATTTTGGACATCACTTGGCCAATATACATAATGTCTGTGATTGCTTTATTTTGTTTAAAATAGCTGTATTAGCCAAAAAAGGTTCAGTTTAAGGTTAGAAAGTTGTTTACTATATACGACAAGTAAGAATGATCAGCTAGACCTTACATATATCTAAACTAGGTCTGTACGTTTTTCTTTCCAAGAAGATGTTTCTTGGAGAGAAACCAATAAATAAATAACCGAAACGTATAGGCCTAGTTTTTCATAGTAACTACAACATTTAAAAAAATCGTGATAATGGGACTTGATTTGTGGGGTGAAAAACGTTATGGCTCGGAGCTAATGCAACAGGGAGAATAAAACATACCTACTTATCTTAAACAATTACTGCGGGCCGATTATCGTCGTGTTTATCGACGTAGATAAGCGTAGATAAAACATCTGTCACTTTCTGACCGGTACGTAAGTGCGAGAGTGACGGAAGCTTTATCCACCGCGATAAAGGCGACCATAATACGGGCCCTGGACCCGATTCTACAGTGGCCTCTAAACTTCCTAATTTTATTTAGGTGTCGCTAAAACAGTTTTCTATTCTATGAGCAGCTGTCATAATCAAATGACAAGCGCTAATTTGAATCAGACGCTTCTTATTTTAGGCGGTCCGTTAAATATTGTATTGACATTCTGGAATAGCACTTGTTAAATCTGCCGTCTAAACTATGTCTAAAAGTTAGACAATTTATTTTTAGGCTATTTAAGCGATGATGTGCACGTAGAATCGGGTCCATTGTTCTTTATAAAATAGCATAGTACCTACCTATACCGTAAAACAAATTTGTTTTGCGGTTGGGAAAATAGTATATCAGCAAATAAGCAAAAAGTACAAAAAGGCTTTTAAAAGATACGACACCAAGTATCAGCTGGATTTGCGAAGCACGCGTACCATGATACACCACTTATTTTATTAATCACAGTTTATAACAGAAACGTGAAGGAATTATCATTATGGTATCAGATGAATGTGGTCGATTAAATGCTATAAAATGCTCGTAAAGCAACTAGAATCACGACTCTGAGAACTCTTTATTGACGCTGCCCCGTTAGGGTGGCTTCCGTGGAAGTGCTTAATAAGCCAGTGAGTCTATACTATTACGCTACGACACCATGTTTAGATACCTGTGGGTAAATTAAACGAGTGGTCAGGCCTGTAATCCTTATACTGACATCATTCGTAACCCGAAATAAAGGTTTTTTTTTTTTAACTAAGCTTATTACAACGATTAAGGGGTTAGTTTATACCCAAATTGAGTTTGGTTTAGGGACGATGCATGTTTATCGCATAATCTCAGTTTTATTCAATTCCCACGCGATCTTTATTTTCGACAGCAAACATCTTGGTAGGTAGGTACTTGGTACTAGATCATTTGTAGGTATAGATAAAGAACTTAAGTAAAGCTACTCTTGCATGTAGTTGTAACACATCTGCATAGACCGTTCGACATTCTACATTTGAAATTTGACGTACATTGCATATAAGTTTTGTACACAACTACATGCAAGAGGAGCTTTAGGTACTTAAGTTTTTTACTTATACCTAGTGTATATTTTAGTTGACTCGTACCTTAGTTACATAAACATTGCTTAAGAATGTAGGTACCGAGTAATTAAATCTATTTTAAGTTGTATATCTATGCGGACAATTTTTCAAGCTAAAGATTATTATCAGATTTTCTTTAAAATCAATTTATTTTCAGATTTTTTGTAATAGCAACTTTTAAATTATTTAGCTGAAAATACTTCAGTGATAAAATAATTATGCGTATCATATCATTCATAACCTACACAGGAACAAAAATAATTATGCGAAACACCGAGCACATCAGCGAGATACCATGTTACAAGATTCAAGTTGTGTAATAGCCGGACTCAACAAGGAAAAAATTCAAGAATTAGGTAGGTACTATAGAGTTGTAATGACTTAGCGATTAAATAGCTTTTGTTTCATATCATAAATAAAGAATCGAGCATATTTACCTTTATGCTAGGTAGTCCCTGAAAGTAGCTTAATATTTACTTATACAAGCAAGAAGCAAAGTTATCAAAATACCTACTACGAGTATTTTACGAATTTCTTTACAGATAACCAAAATCGAAATCTGAACTATCCTTATCTTCTCCTTGTCACGCGAGGGGCACCGATCGGTGTCAATAGTAATTAATAGGTATGCATAGCATAATTAAGTTGGCACTGGGATCGACCGACCTCTTGTTAATACTTTTAATTTTCCGCTTGGCACGAATATGGTGTAGAAGTACGGAACATCCGGTGTATTAACAGGAAAATACTAATAGGATACGATGTAGGCCCGTCATACCTATCTTACAAATAGGATCCAATGTAAACGCAAAACGCGATGTAAAGCTAATTTTTATTGGTATACATGTTATTTGGACCCCTTAGGGGAGCCTGAAATTTAATTTATCAATAATGAATGAAGTCCAAAAACTTAGCAGGTTTTCACGTACTACGCAAGTTTTCACGTAAAACTTTTTGCTTGAAAAATGTAGCTTCACTCTCCACAAAGGCGTCCAAATAACATACCAAACATTCAGCTTTACATCGCTTTCGCGTTTTAATTGTAAGATATTATATGACTGGCCTATGTGGCATGGTTAATCTCATATTGTTTAAAGTAAATAAACATTTTTCACATCTCATGCTCGTAAAGTGCTTCATTCATTATGCTGGGTGTAGGCTGAAAAAACGCATTTTATGCACTATTGCATAAAAGGGCTGTCGTCACCTAGACTAAGACTTTTAAGCCCTATATACAGCCGGAAAGACAAGGTGACTGCATTAAATAAACTTGTTATTTGAATACATATTTTACTTTAATTTATTTCCCTGCTATTTAGCATCTAACAAAAATTTAATTAGCCAAGATATTACAAAATCAACTTATGACCCGTCAGTATCGCTTCCGACCCATGCTAATAATAAACTAAGAAATACTGCGGCGGACATGCAGCTTTTGTCTTGTTTTTGTTGTGTTAAGATTACCGACTGTATTACAGGGGCAATTAATTTAATCCCAAGTAAAAAATTAGCTCGGCCCTTCTACAGCAAGAGATTGCATGTATTAAGCACATCCCCAGCCTTTGGATTGAATGCCCTTGAATCCAGAGCCATCATCTTCTCACAATACACCATTTATATCTTTATCTTTAAATCGTCACCAAAGAAAACAAATACTGTAAATATGCCCGAAAAAAATTACCTAAGTATATTTATAAACATTAACTTTTGTGATTGTATTTGTTTTGTAATATTATTTTTATACGATTAACGAAACCGTTTATAATATAAGACGTAATCTGTAAAAAAATCAACTGGTTAGGTAGATTATTAAGGTTAAAAAGATAATAGCCCTGTGAACTTACTCAATCATCGTATAGAGGCGCGCGCGCACCGCTGTGATCTAAGTAGGTATAAGTATATGCATAAGTTTTACTGTAAAAACGTTTCAAGCGACTTGGCGTACCTACCTACTGACATTCTTCATTATAAAATCCTTCGATTACCTACTCGGGATTCAAAATCAACACTCGCAGCAAAAAACAACTTAGCTCTTTGGTTGACCAAATAACTATTTTCATTTTGTAATAAATCAATAAAATTTAATGGTTCATCTACACAACCTCTTCTCCAAACAAACTCCTCCACACGCACACTTGCACGCATGCTTACATAGAAGAGGTAAATTATGCGCACCTTCACTCAAACACATCGTTTGTAGTTACTTATACTATTTTTATTTAGTTTTATATCTAGGTATGTACAGTCGAGTTCATAAATATGTATACACTTTAGTACCTTGTCTATTTAAAGTCATGTTCAAACTGCCATATACGAATTATCACAGCGATTAAAGGGACAAGGTACTAAAGTGTATACATATTTATGAACTCGACTGTACCTGTATAAAAATGAATCCCTGTTCCCCTTGGTCACACCATATTAACTCGAGAATGGCTCGACCGATTTGAATAATTATTATTTTTGTTGTGTTCGTAATTATCAGGACAAGGATTGTATTTAAAAAAAATTACACCCGTGTGGCGCCGGGCACAAACAGCTAGTAAGTACCTAATAATTCTAAGCTAGATGAAGGTACTTACTAAAAAAATTGGGTTGGGCGCTGAGTAGGCTGAAAGACAGTTCCCATAGGTGTCATAGAGGATTTAGAACAGGAGGCGCCTTACGCAGGCTTTCCCCTCTGCCGAGGTATAAGATCAAACGATCTTGTGCGTTTATAAAACAGCCGTTTTTATTCGATACTCACATAACCAAAGTCGTTTTCAAAGAGTCAAGACCTTCAGAAAAATGCTGTGTTTCCGGCCGATCAAATACGTCCAGTTTGCAGAAAGATGGAATTACATTTCACATTTAAGTACCTACTTTTCACTGTTGATTTTGATTGTAATTAAGCATTATGTGTATATTTACATCGCACGAAACAAACATCGATTCTCTAATCGATTTTAAAACGTTCAGCGTAAATATTCGTTTTAGAATTAATGCGTAAGTACTCCTCACGAGACTCGAAACAACTTCATGCTATATTGAACCTTAAAAGAGTGACCGTAAAACCAATAATCAATCGCTTCATTTAAATATGTACAGTCTCTTGTCTGTGTTTGTTGACCACGTCTAATAGTCCGGGCGAACCCTGCAAATTTACTTACCCCATCGAGTTATAGGAAAATATCGCCTTCCACGAAAATAACACCTACAAATTTTAGGTAAAAAATTTGATCTTCCGGGGCTCAGCTTGGGTAATTCGCAGTGAAAAGATATATGGTCCGCTGGTATTTTCCTATAACTCGATGGGGTGAGCAAATTTACAGCGATGCCTTGAACTAATGCGTACTCCTCGCGAGACTCGAACTATAGAGTCGTAATACATTTAAAACTAGTTTATATCGATAAAATAAAAAAGGTTAAGAATGCTTGTAGCATTAAGTCCGCCTTTTGTACACTTCTTTGTGCAATAAAGTAAATATTTAAATAAATAAATAAAATTTGCAATTGCAATAGGAAATTAAGTTATTCGCTTAGATTTGGAAATAATTATGTTCATTAATTATGTATATTATTAACACGCTTTTTAACCGACTTCAAAAAAAAGGAGGCGGTTCTCAAATCGTCGGAATCTGTTTTTTTCTGTAGGTAGGTATGCAGATGATGGGACCCATGAGGAATTGTGGGAACTCTTCACAAATTATAGGCACACATACCGCAATTTTGGTATTTTCTGCAAGAACTGAATATGCCTGTCTTGGAGCGCAGGGTGGTGTTTCGCACTCGGTCCGTTCTTTTTATATCTAATATAGATATTTGAATTGGTGAGCCTGTGAAGCGGACGTGTCGCAAAAATAATTCATAATATTTAAAAACATACACATTTGACCTTAAACCCTATACGTATCGAAATAGTCTTTAAAATAGTGCAAAACTAGTGCTGCAGTTACACCCATTGTATCCTGAGCGTCTCTTCGTGTTCGACGACACAACAAAGATGTACACCTTACGTTCTCCAACTGGAAGTGGCCTGGGCGGCTCGCAACCAAACCTGTCTTCAATAGATCCTGGAACAGACTCTGGTGAGTTACCAAATATTACCTTTCGTAACACCAAACGAAAATATGCGAATAACGATGATGACGTAATGAGGGAGTTGTCGGAGATGCGAAAGCAAATGAACGAAATGATGGACCTGATGCGTTGTACAAAATTAGCTAGTGATAAACAAACTGAATCGATCGATAAATTATCTTTGGACATAATATCAATTAAGGAAGAATTAAGAAATAACCAATCAGCCACCGAAAGCTTGTCAAGAGAACAAAATAGCATGAAAGTTGAGTTGACTGGTCTTTCATCGTTATGCAACACCACTAAAGAAAAGGTTGACTTCTTGGAAAACAATTTGAGACAACTGCAACAGAGCCAGCCTATCCTTGAAGTAACATCTTCATCCATCAACAGCACCTACGAGGATGTCATCGCAGAAGTACAAGAACGCTCTCAAAGAAAAAATAACGTTATAATCGAAGGTATACCAGAGCCGGTGGCTGCCACACCAACTGAAAGACTGACCGAGGACAAGAAAGAAGTTCTTAAAGTTGTCCGAAAGATTTCTTCGGAATGCCCTGAACCAAGTAAGACGATGCGATTGGGCAAGTACAAGACTGACAAAACTCGTCCTATAAAAGTGACTTTCTCATCCACAGAAGATGCTTTAGCCACCCTACGTAATAAAGGTAATTTAAATGATGAAGCAGTAAAAATATACTCTGATCAAACACCGCAGCAACAAAAACACTATAAAAACCTAAGAATAGAACTATCGAACAGAGTCTCAAATGGTGAAAGCAACCTCATTATAAAATACGTCAAAGGAGTTCCCAGAATCATCAAAGATCCCTCAAAAAACTAAATGATTTAAACGAAGAAACTCCCAGTTGTGATACTCAAGATAACATCTCATATCAGGTGGCAGATGATTGCAAATCTGTAATAACTAGTAAAAAATCTTTGAAATGCCTATACGCCAATGCTAGGAGCATAGTGAAACCAGGTAAACTTGACGAATTCAAATGTATCATCAAGTCGTTCAAATGTATCATACATCTTATCATAATTACAGAAACCTGGATAAAATCTGAGGATGAAGTTAATGTAACACAAATTCCGAATTATACACATTATTGTAACTACAGAAGTAATGGAAGAGGCGGGGGTGTATCTATTTTTGTCTACAATAATCTCAAACATAGCCATATAGAAGACAAAGAAATACTGGGAAACCACTTTATACAAATTCATATTGAAAATTACGCTTTGAATATTGGTGCCATATACAGGAAGCCAGAATGTGTCAAAATTCAATCTTTCTTCGAAGTCTTTTCTCAGCAGCTGCAAAAATCAAGAACTCTTATATTTGGAGATTTCAACTTTAACCTCCTCAAGCCAGACCGATATACAAATGAATACCGAGATATGTTAGAAGAAAATGGCTTCGCCTTGTTGAATAAAATTGAAGATACTCACTCGACACGCGATGCAGGTATGACGAAATCCATAATCGACCACATCTGTACGAACCTGAAGGGAAATGATTTTCATATGGCAATCATAGAATCACCTATATCTGACCATAAGCAGTTGTACTTAGAAATCAAAAACTATAAACCAAAACCTGTTAGACGCATAGAATATGAGACAATAAATTATGATGAACTGTATAAAAAGATAAATGAACATACACATACAAACGACCACCATATATACTCTTCATTAGAAAAGCGAATCCTTACTTGCATAAACAGTAGTAGGATTACCAAAACTAAAGTACTCAACCCACCCAGACAGGACTGGATAAGTAAGGACATACTATACATAATCAACCAGCGAAACATACTTTGGCAAGAATATAAAAACAATCCAAAAGTTAAACAAAAGGAAGAGAAATTTATAAAAAAAAGGAACGAAGTTACTCGAATCATCCAAAAGGAAAAAAGCTGTTACTACCACAAATCCTTTGATGCCTGCAAAGGAAATCCGACCAAAATGTGGACTTTAATAAACTCCCTGTCTAATAACAAATCAAAGGAAGTACAAGCTCCAAAAATGCTACAAACTGAAGCTGGCAGCGTGACGACTCTAAGTGACATATGTGACTGTTTTAACGAGTATTTTTCAAAAATAGGGACCATTCTAGCAAGTAATATTAACAATTCTCAATTAGGTCATTACGCTCCAACACTAAGTGCAAATGCTACCAATGTTCTTTCCGAGTTTTCTCCATGCACTGCTGAAGAAATTACTAAAATAATTAATAACTTAAGTGTAAATACGAGTTCTGGACTAGATGGCATAACGACAAAATCACTAAAATGTATCCAAAATGTAATAGTGAATGAACTAGCCGATTGTTTCAATAAATGTATTAAAGATGGCAATTTTCCGGACAGCCTTAAAATTGCCAAAGTAACTCCCATCTATAAAAACGGTAAAAAAGCAGATCCAGGCAATTATCGCCCTATTTCTGTGCTCCCAGTTCTGTCAAAAATCATGGAAAAACTAATTAAAAATCGCTTTGAAAAATACTTGCAATCAATCAACTTTTTATACAATAAACAATATGGCTTCCGACCACAATCTAATACACTAACTGCAACAGTAGATTTAGTCACTAAAATCAAAGTAGCCATTGATCAAAAGAAAGTAGCTCTTGGAGTTTTTATCGACTTAAAAAAGGCCTTTGATACCGTCAGTCACCAAATACTATTAAACAAACTAAAATACATGGGTGTCACTGGAACTGCGTTTAAGATGTTTGAGTCTTACCTTTCGAACAGAAAGCAAATAGTTAAACTAGGTGAACAGAAAAGCAAGCCACTCACAGTCACATGCGGAGTACCACAAGGTTCGATACTGGGCCCTTTGCTTTTCCTTGTTTACATTAATAACATACAGGAGATCGGGCTAAAGGGGGACCCAACTCTGTATGCTGACGACACAAGCCTGTTTTACTTTGGCAATTCAATTCAGGGCCTAATATCTGAAGCTCAAACAGACTTAATCATACTAAGCAAGTGGTTTCAGAGCAACCTTCTTACTATAAATGTGACTAAAACTAATTATATAATATTTGCACCTAAAAATAAAAAACTTCATATAACAGACTCTTTAAAAATAAATAATCAATGTATTAACAGAGTAGATCACGAAAAATACCTTGGCCTGGTACTGGACAAACAATTAACATGGAAAACACACATTGACAAAATTAAATCTAAAATAACTTCTCTTACTGGCGCTTTACGAGGTATATCCCGTTGTCTTCCTATGACAGTTCGTCATACTATTTACAACACACTTGTAAAGCCCCATATCGACTACCTTATCGAAATATGGGGCTCTACCGCTGCTATACACTTAAAAGCTATTCAACGAGCACAAAACAAGCTAATAAAAGTTCTCTTTAATTATAATTACTTTACACCTTCTACCATTTTATACAAAAAAACAAAAATAATGAATATCAATCAATGCTATAAATACAATACATGTATACTAATACGTAAAATTTTGCAAAAAGACCTCCATATCCAATTATCCTTTAAAAAGAAAAATGACTTTCAAAAAATAAAATTGAGAAATTGTAATAGTCTAGTACTTCGTACTCCGCGTACTAATTACGGAAAAAAAACTATTCTCTACGAAGGTGCAAACTTATATAATAAGCTTCCTGTAAGCATAAAAGATGCTAAGACCATGCTAAATTTCAAAAGATTACTTAAATTCTATGTAACTGACCAAGTGCGCTCTGATATCCGCAACGCGCTCTAAGCCACATCCATTCAACCTTAATCTGTGTACACGTTATCGCTGCAACTGAGCGGCGCGCTCTCGCTCAACTTTGTCTACCTACTAATTTAAGTCTACCCACCTACCACGTAAAAACATATACATACTGTCTTAATAGTAAATTAAAATTAAATCTTATATATTACAATGTATGTAGTTAATTTAAGGTACGTACTATTTTTCTTTTTTTTCTTATGTGTAAATGTAAATACGCACGCATAAATACGCTCACCAAACTATTGTAAACTTACTTTTAATTCTCATGTAAGTGAATTGTAAATATTCTTATGAGAAATAAATTCTTTAAACCTATATGCTGCGCTCCATCGCTCTTTGACAAACCGAGTTTGGACTTTTGATTTTCGGTTAAAGACCACGACTGAGCACCGTAGGTTAGAACAGGCAAAATACATACGTCGACGAGTTTGCGTTTGAGTGAAAGAGGAAAGTTTCCCGTCATCAGTTGTTTCATGGACCAGTAGCTCTTCCAGGCGTTATCGATACGTCTTTGTATTTCCATGTCTTGCCTGTTACTAAAAGAGACTAGCTGGCCCAGATAGACGTACTCGTCGACGCAATGTATTACCTGCCCGTCCACCTCGATCCTCTGTCGGGAGGAGCTGTTGGTCATGATTTGTGTTTTGGTCCTATTCATCTTAAGTCCAACGTCAAGGCTTGCGGCGCTAAGTTCTTGTAGCATGAGCTGTAGGTCGTGAGCGGTTGGAGCGAACAAAACAATGTCGTCAGCGAAGCGAAGGTTGGTTAACCGTTGGCTGCCAACTTCAATACCTCTGTCGCTCCAAGAAGCCGATAGGGTTTTGAAGACTTCTTCCAGGGTGCTAGTAATTATATTTCACAGTTTCATTCCTTGCGATTAGTTTACATAATTGTAGTTGGGGCCCACGCTACACCTTGCACGGATTTTCAAATCAGTAGGGAGATTTTTTAAAACCTCCTGGCAACACTTTTTCCTTCCACCTCCCTCGGCGTCCCTGCATTCTTCGTTCATTCTGTGTTTCCGTGCTCATAGCCTTCGCACGTACCCCAAGCACTTTTGTAACTTCACGATGAAACCTGGTAGCAGCGATGCCGAACAAAAGAAAACGACACACAAACAGCGAAGTTATTAAAAGGAAGATTCGAAAACTAGAATCGCAACTAAAGTACAATCGGTTAATTATTTATTAGGATAGCGAAGATGAAGGTTAGTATTCTCTTAATATTATCTTTGTTCTTAATAAGCATGCTATAGCTTTGCCTTTATAAACATTTTTGAATTCAGTCGAGTAAAAATACGTCTTAAGTTACTTTTATGAAAATACCCTCATTTTTTTTCTATTTACGTTAAATTATTTAATCATTATAACGAATTATGATGAGGTATCATGTAAAAAGTTCGGATTTGACTAAATAAAGTGATGCGAGACGCCATCTGGGCTATCTCTGTCATGTAATTCAATAAACCAGTCGGTTATTGGGTGGTTCTGCTAGTGTATGAAAAATAACACGTTGTACATTTTTTTCTTGGGTTGAGAGTGATGCGAGACGCCAACTGGACTATCTCTGTCACGTAAGCTGCAGTTGGCAATATCCAGTATTTGTAATGCGAGACGCCAGCCGGGCTAATACTTTTACTAAAAAAAAAAAGGTTGGTTTTAGGATCCGATGGTGATCGTAATGAGATCGCTAGTGAAGAGAGGCCGATAGACCCGATCTGTTTAAGAGCTTTGTCCGCGACACGGGTATGCAGTACCCCCGGCATTGGACGCGGCCACTGCCCCGGCTCCGGCTCCCACCGCTACACCGTCTCCGCCCTCCGCCGCGACGCCGGTTGCAATATCCTTAGATGTGCCTTCTGGCTTTGTCATATCAGCCATTAATCCTGAGATGAATGAAGCTCTTAACGAGTCAAAGCGTGACCAGTTTCTTTTTGGAGAAAATATCTCAGAAAAGTTGAAATCGGCCAAAAGCATCAAAAGGTCTGCAGCTGACCTAAAACAGTCACGATTTGAACCTAACAGATCACACGTATTCAAGAAAAATAATTTTATTATAACAAATAGGAATACTGGAAATAATTATTTAAACTGGAAAACGATGCCTCAGAAGATCACATCAAAAGCAGATGTCGGGAGCGACAGCTCGCCAGTCGCAGCGCCCGGGGATGAACAGCGGCTTTCAACGACGGGAGACAGCGGAGCGGCCCTCGGCCTCGAGGGGCTGGACAGGCAACAGGAGGCGAAAGATTCACAGGTACCATATGCCGGCCGTCTTTGATATTTTTTGTCCAAATGGGAAGATATAACCGACGACCCAATTATTTTGTCTTGGTTAAATGGTTATAAAATTCCATTTCTGTCTACACCCTATCGTGATAACACACCCAGTGTTTATCCCAAAACGAATCAAGAACATATCGCTTTTTATACGGCACTAAATTATTTGTTAAAAATACAGGCGATTTCAAAATGTGGTCATGCAAAAAATGAATTTATATCAAGTGTGATCTTAGTACCTAAGCCAAATGGGGACAAGAGATTTATTTTAAAGCTTAAATAAGTTTATTAGAACTCATCATTTTAAAATGGAGGATCATCGGACCGTATCTAAGATTATAACTAGAGACTGTTACATGGCATCCATAGATATGAAAGACGCGTATTTTTTAATTCCTGTACATCCGGATCATAAAAAAATTCTTAGGTTCAAGTATAACGATGTTTTATACGAATTTGGCTTATGTACAGCTCCTTACGCTTTTACAAAGGTGTTAAAGCCTGTTTTAGAGTTTTTACGTTCGAAAGGATATATTTCAGTTATATACGACGATAGGACGATATATTATGCATATAACCTATCAAGAGTGTTACAATGTTAAGGTTTCTAAAAAAATGCTAGAAGAACTCGGATTAATCATTAATTATGAAAAAAGTGTTTTGATACCCAGAAGGTTTATTTTTGATTCGCATGATATGACGTTAAATTTACCTGAAAATAAAAGAAATAAAATAACGAAAGAACTGTTAATACTTAAATCAAAAACTAAATGTAAGCTGCGCGACTTTGCCGCTTTTGTTGGCCTCTTGACATCTGCTTGTCCAGCTATACAGTATGGCTGGCTTTACACAAAGAAATTCGAACATCATAAATATCTGTGCCTTCTTGAAAACCCTAATTACGATCAAACAATAGACTTGCCTCATCAAATGGAAGGTGATATTAATTGGTGGACCAATAACGTACACTCCAGTTGTAATCCATTTAGTTTTAATAAATTTAAGTTAGAATTTTTTTCGGATGCGTCTTTAAGCGGCTGGGGAGCTTGCAGTAATGGTCAAGAGGTCCACAGGCTTCGGAATGAAAAGGAAAATTTGATGCATATCAATAGTTTAGAATTATTGGCAGAATATTTTGGCTTAAAAACATTTGCAAGAGACGTATCGAACTGTGAGGTATTACTCAGGGTCGATAACGTGACTGCTATCTCTTGTATAAATCGAATGGGGAGCATTCAATACCCACATTTAATTCAAATCACCCACAATTTATGGCAGTGGTGTGAGAAGCAAAAAATAGTAATATTTGCGGCTTACATTAATACAAGAGATAATCGCGTAGCTGATAATCTGTCTCGTAAGAAATTTACTGATACGGAGCGGGAACTGTGTGACAAAGCTTTTCAGAAAATAGTCAAAAACTTTAGTCAACCCGTCATTGATTTGTTTGCCAGCCGGTGTAACGCTAAGTGTCCCATGTACGTGTCATGGAAAAACGATCCTGATGCAGTGGCAGTAGACGTGTTTACCATTTCTTGGACAAGTCGATTCTTTTACGCTTTTCCCCCATTTGCTCTTATATTTAAAAGTTTACAAAAAAATATTTCGGATAAGGCTACTGGGATACTTGTAGTGCCTTACTGGCCCGCTCAGCCGTGGTTCCCGGTTTTACAGAAGATTACTGAATCAGATTTTATAGAATTTGGTCCAAGTATTCATTTATTGAAATCTCCTTTCAGACGACCCCACAACCTAAGCAAGACCCTTACCTTGGTTGCCGTGAAATTGTCCGGCGATCATTATTACACAGCTCCCTAAATAATAAATCTGTAGAAATTATATTGTCATCTTTGTCACAACAAACTTACAAGCAATATGATACCTTACCTTAAACCACCTGTGCACAGTATTATAATTTTTTTATGTAGTATTTTTGAAAATGATGCACAGTATGGGACAATTAATTCTCATAAGTCAGCAAATACTTTATTGTTAGGTCAATCTTACTTTAAAGATGAAATTTTAAAGCGATTCATGAAAGGTGTGTTCCGCCTAAAACCGACCACTCCGAAATATAATCTGACGTGGGACCCAGATATAGTATTAAATTACTTGGCTGACAAAGAGCCCAACGATCTACTTGATTTACAAACGCTATCGAAAAAGTTGTCAACATTATTAGCACTTGTGACTGCACACCGAGTACAGACACTTAGTTTGATCAAGTTGAGTAATATTATTATCATAAATGATGTACAAGTTATTGTTAAGATTCCAGATCTCATCAAAACATCTCGTTTAAATGCTTTGCAACCGGTACTGAGATTACCATTTCTTAATGAAACACCGCTATATGTCCAGCCAGATATTTAATTAGTTATGTGAATAAAACGAAAACTTTGCGTTCATCTGATCATGATAATTTATTCATAAGTTATAGAAGACCTTATTCAAAACTCTCATCCCAAAGATTAAGTCAATGGATAAAAGAGACATTGAAATGTAGTGGGTTAGATACTGCGATTTTTGGTGCACACAGTACTCGGCATGCAGCCACCTCTAAGGCCGGCAGCCTTGGTGTTAGCTTGGATTTGATTCGCAAAACCGCAGGTTGGAGCGAATCATCCGCTGTATTTGCCAAATACTACAATAAAGATATTGTAATTAATAGAAATAATCAATTTGCACAAGCAATATTGTCAAATAATGATTTACACTCTTGATTAGCTTCAACTATTATAGTGCCTTAAGTTATTGTATTAAGTTAAGTGAAGTCTGGTTGCAATAAGAACCTTGTAAAGATTGTGTGATTTTTATTTCACAATTTAATTTATCTCTGAACACCCTACAATATGTAAACTAATCGCAAAGAATGAAGCTGTGAAATATAATGAATGATTAAACGAACTTACCTTAGTACGTGAAGTTCGATCATAATTATATGATCAGCTTCATTCGAAGCGATTAATAATAACCCTCCCAAAAATATATTTGAATATTTCCCTCCCTAAATTGTGAAAATATTTCTTTGAACATAATGAACGAAGAATGCAGGGAGGTAGAAGGAAAAAGTGTTGCCAGGAGGTTTTAAAAAATCTCCCTACTGATTTGAAAATCCGTGCAAGGTTGTAGCGTGGGGGCCCAACTACAATATGTAAACTAATCGCTTCGAATGAACCTGATCATATAATTATGATCGAACTTCACGTACCAAGGTAAGTTCGTTTAAACATTAAATAATTTGGGAGATAGCGGGTCTCCCAGTTTAACACTTTTTTCTATTTGGAAGGATTGATGATTGTCGCACAGTACCATCGCAGTGGAGCCGAGGTCCAGCACCGGTACACTAAGCCACGTCGGGCCACTAAACGCACAAGCAGAAGCGGAAAGTGCGAGCGTTAGCGAACCTAGTACCAACCACCCGGAACCGGAATGGAAATTTGTAGGACGTAAGAAGCGCAAGCCCAAAAATCCTGTCCTTGTCGGAGCAGGAAATACAGACTCGGAACTTCAAACCGTCGAGCGGCTAAAATATATACAGGCCTGGCAGTTTAAACCAGAGACGACAGCCGAAAAAATTAGAGAATTCTTAGGCAAAGTCGAACCTTCGAATGACTATGTTGTTGAAAAACGCGACATCCATACGAACAGGCACGCAGCATTTGTAATCGGCATGCCCGAAAACTTGTACGCGCGGCTGACGTCGCCGACTGTGTGGCCGCCGGGAGTGCGGCTCACGGACTGGTTTCTCTATCGGCCCCGCGAGCGGCGGGGAGCGGAGCGCTGCAACGCCGCCGCCACAAACACCCAGCGAGAGTGACAGCGTGCGGACGCTCGCGCCGATGCTACCCGCTCCCGCTCAAAATACGTATGACGCACCATCACCATATAATCTCAATCTTGTTATTTGTCAACAAAACGTACAATCTCTTAACAACAAAACTGACAAGCTAGAAGTTTTATTAAAAACAGAATTTATTTGTGACGTTCTGGCAATTACGGAACATTGGCTGTCAGAAGACAAAATTAGCTGTGTTAATATAGGCGACTATTCTTTGATATCTTGCTTCTGCAGAAAACAGTCCATTCATGGTGGATCGTGTATTTATGTTAAAAATACTATCAAAGCCATAGAAGTGATTGAAATCCAAAAGCTGTCAGTTGAATTGTTTTGCGCACTGCATCACAGATGGCGGTTTCCATAATAAACTGTATTAGTAATAAGTATGACGTTTGCTTTCCATTCAAATATATAAATAATCGTAAAAATAATTCGTGGATATCGGATGATATCATTAATTACAAATTGTTTTTATTTGACATTATTAAATTAGGCTACCAATTTCCAAATAATGATAGTATTAAGAATATGATGACATTTCCCACAAAAAGTATAATGAAATTATAAAACTGAGTAAATACGACCACTATTCACATATAATAGAGAATAGTCAAAATGTCTGCAAATCGATGTGGCAAATAGTAAATAAGGAGCGAGGTCAATCTTCACGGCGTAGCTTAGATTTCACAGATGTCGTTGTCGACTCGGAGGGGACTCCCTTTTGCTCCAAGCTGGACTCAGCCATCGCGATGAATGATCGGTTTGTTCGTGCGGCGGCGGCGTGCTGCGCGCCGAGGTCTTTCTGACCATCACTAGAAGCATTCCACACAAACCGACCAAAGACATATACGATGTGTCCATGGAGCTTCTGAATCTTGCCGCCGCCCCACTGTCGTCGGTGTTTGCAGGTCTGTATAATCGGTGTATCTATGAAGGGGTTTACCCCGCTGCCTTGAAAATGAGCAAGATCTCACCTCTTTTTAAAGGCAAGGGCAATAGAGAAGACATCGATAACTACAGACCTGTCTCCATCATACCTGCAGTGGCAAAAGTTTTAGAAAATGGCATTAGTTCGCGGTTGACTGAGTTTTTAACGGCCACAAATGCTCTGTCCGCGCGGCAATACGCCTACCGAGCGGGACGCTCGACGACCGTGATGACGCGAGAGCTAGTGCGCCGGGTGGTGGACGTTCGCGAACGATCGTTGCAGGTGGCTGTTCTGTGCTGCGACCTGTCAAAAGCTATTGACGTCGCCGATCATAGCGTGCTCGCGATTAAACTGCGGCACTACGGGATTGACGGTAAGGCGCACGCACTTGTAACCGACGCTCTGCACGGCAGGTCACAGGTGGTTGTGAGTGATGGAGGGAAGGTGAGATCAGCACCAATGTCCACTGCTATGGGCGTCGCACAGGGATCTTCGGTATCTAATATACTTTTCTCATTGCTCCTCAATGACCTACCAGAGGCGATATCGGCGGGAGAGGTATATATGTATGCCGATGATGTTGCCGCGGTGGTTAGCGCCCCCGATATCGACAAGCTCGAACGATGCCTCAATGAGGTAGCTATGCAAGTGTCGGAATATTTTCGGATCAACGGCCTGGTGCTAAACCTCAAAAAAACCCACTTCCTCCATTTTCATCTCGGGAGAAGGGTTCCAAGGGGACTTGAGCTTCTCGTGAATGGTACTAAAATAGAACATACTCAGAGTACCACATTCCTGGGCTTCGAGCTAGACAGAGGCCGTCAGTGGAAAGAGCACACCGCTAAAGAGCACACCGCTAAAATTAAAAAGCCTAATGTATCATAATCCCTAAAAGTTCATAATACCTAAAAGTTGTTTTTTCTGAAACCATAAACTTTTCAGGAATTTTGAAAACGGAATTGTGTACAACTCATTAGGTTAGGTTAGGTTTGTTTTCTAACAATCCTGAAAAGTTTACGGTTTCAGAAAAAACAACTTTTAGGTATTATGAACTTTTAGGTATTATGATACATTAGGCTTTTTAAATTTAAGCGTTCTGATACGTACCCGTCTAATAAGCTAGGGAGCGCCTGCTTTGCACTGCGACGCTTAGCGAGAGTGGTATCCAGGGATGTGGTACGCTCGTGCTACTTCGCAACTGTGCACTCGCTCTTACAATACGGCGTGGAGCTGTGGGGGCGCGCTGCCGACTGGGAGCGTGTCTTCCGTATGCAAAAAAGAGCTGTACGAGCGATTGCACAGGTAAACCAGGGTACTTCCGCGAGACCGCATTTCAAATCCCTCCAGATACTCACGCTACCTTGTATAGTGATACTGCAGGTGGCCATGTACGTGCGCTGCCACCTCGACGAGTACATGACAGGGGCCGACGTCCACGGTCGCAACCTGCGTAATGCTCACAAACTTGTGGGCGTTAAGCACAGACTGGCGAAGTCAGCAAAACTAACCCACGTCATGGGCCCGGCGGTCTATAACCGACTGCCAGCATGCGTCACGGATGCACCGTCACTAACCGCCTTCAAATCACGGCTCAAACACTGGCTTATCGAGCACACTTTCTATACCTATAATGATTTTTTACTGTGTACCAAATAGGTACTATTAAATTTTAATGTAGGAATATTTATTAGTATTTACAATCCCTTATTATTGACATTTTCAAAGTGATTATATTTGTTTTGTTTTCTTTTGTGACATGTAATATGAATTATTATGAATAAAATGAATATGAATATGAATATGAATACGAATATTGCAATTTTATGTCTGCAGTGCTATTATTATAAATATTGTCAATTAAGTTTATATAATAATATGATAATATACCATATATTAATATATAATGGTGCATATTTGTTAAACCTCGTATTCACAATACACAAGATAAATAACGTGTGTAGTGCTGCCATCTATATCACAACTTTAAACTCAATACAAATGCAAAATTCGCTCTCATTACTACACACCATACACCACTAACAAACAAAAACACTAGCTTAAAATTACACACACATGCACATTTTTTTATTACCGACATGTGCTTACACAATTTTTAAATTAACACGTTTGCGTTATCTTCCCGTTTATCAAACGATTATTAGAGATGAGATGCATACCGACACTGTCGATATCGATTAATTAAATTATCACACATCTAAAAAAAGGGTGGACAATGAGTCACTATGATGCGAGCCCAAGAAGTATGATGGATGTTAAAGTCCCCTAATATGACAACAGGAGGAGGAAGGGAGGCAGCAAATGAAATTCAGCAAGAATAGAGGGATTAGGATCTGCAATATAGACAGAAAGAACAGATACATCATGAGCTCTCACAGCAATAGCATTAATACCACTGCTGTGAGGCGGAAGAGTAATTTCATTAAAAAAGATAGATCTAGAAACTAAAAGAGCAGAACCAGCATAGCCATCAGTCCTATCATCCCTAAGACAAGAAAAGCCAGAGACCCTAAAATGGGACCCAGGCTTAAGCCAAGTCTCCTGAATGGCAAGGACTGAAAACTTAAATCTATTAATTAAATAGAGTATTTTTTTTATGACGGATACTATGGCAATTCCACTGAAGAATTGTGGCCATTAATATTAAATTTGGAAAAAATCTCAGACAGTTTAGCTAAGACAGTATTCGGTGGGCAATCAGATTGAGAAATAAAGTTAATCAGGATGTTAACTAGAAGATCTAACAAATTATCATTTGATGTAGTAGTATTGTAGGTATTTCCCAAGAGGGCACTGCCATTAGAAAGAGAATATTTGAGTTGAGCAACTAATGATTGATGGGCTTTTCTATCATAACCAGGACTAGAAGGGGGGGAAGACCGTCTGGAGATTAGCACTGTTTTCCTATATGAATATGTCTGACGATGTGAAGTCTGGCATAAATCAGAAGCATTCTGACTCTCTTGAGATGGGAAAAGCGGAGGAGACATATGCGCAGTATCTGCAAAGGAACGCTTTACTTGTGGGAAGCGAGCCGAAGCTTCGGTGTAAGAAATACTTTCCTGGGACGTAACTAGTTTGATATTTTTCTGACCGGCATGTTCTGGGCAGAAAGAGTCGGTGGCTTTATGAGCCCCAGAGCAGAACAAACAAGTAGGTATTGGAGACTGGCTTGAACAAGAGATGCCTTGATGCGGCTGAGCGCAGATGAAACAGCGCTCTTTGGACCGGCATTGAGAAGCAACGTGACCAAATCTGCAGCAATTGTTACATTGGATTGTTGGAAGAACATATGTAGACACCGGGAGGGATGTGTAGAAACAGTACACAAAAGATGGGAGCTTTTGACCCATAATTAGATTTTTTAATTTAGATATAGTTTTAGATATATTAAATGTATCATTGATTAAGTTGAAAAACTGCTTAAAAACCAAATATTCCTAACTGTTTTTTTTTTCTTATGTTTTTACCCAGTTTGTTATTGTATTTCGTATGTGTAATTTGTATATAAAGTTTAGCTTTGATTTGCCTTCTAAAAATGTTGTGTACAATTATTATAGTAGTGTAAGCAATGTAAAGATGTACTGTAATGTAACTATGTTTTTGCCTACATTATGTTATTGTACCTATATAAATAAATAAATAAATAAATAAAAGTCAGACCCACTGTTTGCGTAGGAATCCAAACAGGAGAATTGCTATAATTGAAACTCTTTCTGTTAAGTCTCCGCGCTTTAACACTCTTGCCAAATCCTGCTGGAACCTCAATCGCTGTCACCAGCTCCTCTAAGGTCCACTCAACTGGGACTTGACGAACAATACTCACGCGAGTAACATTGTAAGAGGGAATAATCTCCTCATACTTAGCAGATGATAGAGATGGGTGGACCAGAAAGGAGTTTGCGTCATCGGCTGATTTGAATTGGACGGAAACACGGTTCCTCCCAAGCTGTTTAATGCCGTCATTAATGACATTTTTAATATTGTTTCGAAACGCTACGAAGAGTACTAACCAACAGCAGAATTAGCAACAGTTTTGCTAACATGGACCATAAAAGGGCCCACATCTTGACTACTATAGGTCTTTTTACTAACGTCAAAGTCTGGGAGAACAAAAGTGGATTGCACGGAACCAACAACTTGGGCAGAATGCAATTTTTTCTGACGCAAATTCGAGCACTTGTCGGAAGGAAGGCGTTTTCTACCCAAGTTAGGTTGACCGGAGGAATCTATATCCATCTCATTAGAATTGGACAATATAGACGAATTTGTCCCGCCATTTTTCCCGCCTCCGGGATCAGGAGGTTCATCATCCATTTTATGGAATAATTAGAGTATAAAAACAACAAATACTTACGTGAATAGAATAACAAACAATAATAGTACACAAATAAAAGAAAAAGATGAATCAAACAGCGCAAATAACAATATTAAACACGAAAACTAGTAACTAACCACGGAAAGCACAGTCAGGCACTAGACCATAGAACAAAGTCCACCTCAACCATTCAACGATTTGTTCGTAAATGTCAAAATGTCATTTTTATTTGTGTTGCCAATCAACCCAATCAAATAATAGCTGGGTTCAGCTTTCATGAGACAGACTCTAATTGATGTTAAAGTCTAATTGTAAAATCAGTGTAATAAATCATGGCCAAAACTATCTCATGGTACGGGGGCGACATTTCCTTGGTACGAGGGCTAAAGGAAAATTGAAAATTGGTTCGCGTACATTGAAAATTACATTTACCTTGTATGAAAAAAATAAAAATTAGGTTGGACATATTTTTAACAACTTACATAACAAAAGAATTTCAGTTTCAGGAGTACAAACGATCCATGCATTTAAAGCCCCAAGGTCGGAGGCAACCTGTGTTTACATATGTTTACATATATCCATGAATGGTATTCGGGTTTTGTCCTTTACATGTGCGGTGAGACCTTGCCACTTGCCAAATTTCAAGAATCTAGGTCAACAGGAATTATCCTAAAGGTTTAACGAATGAGCTTGACATAGGTTGTGACTGAGTGTCTGACAAAATATGTGAAGTAAATTAGCTTGTGATTACGTTTACCTACTTGAATTCTTTGCTTAATCAAGGAACTCTACACCTAAGTATCTATTTGACATTAATTTCAACTTTAAACATTTTACCCGTTCTTCAGACATTATTAAACGTTTTATTATAAACCCGTCTTTATTATAACTTCTCGACCCCGGGGTGATGTCATAGGCAATGCAGTGTCCATTTTTTTTAAAATGTTTTTGGGTTCCGTTGTCAACCTAGGAACCCTTATAGGTTCGCCATGTCCGTCCGTCCGTCCGTCCGCAGCCTAGCTCAGAGACTCTTAGTACTAGAAAGCTGTAATTTGGCGAGAATATACATATTAGTCACGCTAACAAAGTGGTAAAATAAAATCTTAAAAAAAAAAATTTTTTTGTTTTTCCCTGCGCGTATCGTGGGGATGTTTTTTTTTTCTCTTCTACCATAGTCCTTGATGTCGTTGGATAGGTCTTTCTAGAATATTGCGGGTTTGTTTAGATTTTTTTTGGATTAAGGGCTCCCTTTATGAAATATTACGCTTTAAAGTGCAAATTTTTGGTAGTGTCCCCCCCCAACAGCCAAAACTACAAATACTAAAAATCTGAAAAATATTTTAAATGAAAGCACATATAACGAATTTTAAAAGAAAAGTATGACGACTAAGTAGACTTGATCAGTTCCTGAGATACAGGTGACTAAAGTGTTTATACCTACTAAAATGACCTAAGACAGCACCAAATAACTTTAAATAGAGAATTACTTTATACTTGTGGTTTTTTGAGATAAGTAGTGTTTGTGTATGGCTTCGGAACCCTACACCCAGCATGGTCAGACATGCTATTGCCCGGTTTTTTTAAAATGATTTTTTTGTTATATTTCTGTAAGTTTTACCGAAACAGTAGTTACCTAAGTAGTATTGATCCGTTAAGATTATTCCCACTATTTAGGTACATTGTGAACGTTATGTTAGCTCTTAATATTGACTTGATAGTAATGGCGGCCGAGTTAAAAACAATACGATAACACGTCAAAGGCAATTAGGTTCTACCGAGTAGAATAGAGCCCCTGTATTGACTTAAGCACTGTATCGGTTTGAAGATGCATTTCGCAATGAAGATGACCACAACAACTAGCAAAATTAGGGAACCTAATAATTTTTTTTAAATTTTACGCTCATTTTAAAATACGAAAGACTTGAGTGCAAACACCTCCCAGACGAAGTTTATATATATGTATGACGGTAGGACACGCAATTAACTTCGTAATACAGTGGAGTACGTTCCTAATTTTAGTTATTTCTGTTTGTTTTTAAACCACTCATTAATTAAAGAATTTTGAATTGCAATTCCAGTTAAATTAATA
Organism: Acleris literana; assembly: GCA_946894065.1. NCBI lineage: Eukaryota > Metazoa > Arthropoda > Insecta > Lepidoptera > Tortricidae > Acleris > Acleris literana. The sequence continues at coordinate 26,059,148 of OX335668.1, read as the reverse complement.
CATCTTAAGACCTTTGTTTATTCTTAGAAGGGAATATAAACAATGTGCCATGAGGAAAATCATACTTTACTGCGATTACTGGATCATTCAAATGTAAACAGGAAAATAGCAAAAATGTGAATAAGGACTTGCCATGGAAGGAAAAAGCAAAGATCTTAAAAAACAACGTATTTTCTACGCTATTTTGTCATCATAATGTATATCCGCCATAGTCGTCATTTCAGAACAATAACATTTGGCACGCTAATTGGATACCTACTGAAAAGTTTTAAGTACGAGTATTGTACTCGTATTTAGGTACCTACTTACTTAAAATACGTGGTTACAAAATAAGGTTATTTGTGAGAGTTAGTTAACATAAAATCTTCCGATTGTGAATTAAAAACCACTAGATAATGGAATTGAAATTATTATTACATATTATTCAGATATTTAGAGGTACTTAATTTTATGTACATTAGGTATTTATAATCAATATTCAAATATAAAAATAAAATAAGAATTCGATACAAAACAAAAAATCCATATCGGATTTAATCTGATTTAACCCTTTGTGCGCAGGCTGTTTATGGTAATTGTAGGTAAATTATTGTTGCATTTTCGTCAGCTTCTCGAGCATGCAAATTCTAACTTAATCAGTCTACGTGAAGTGAATCAAAGTTGCCGTGCACGACTTGGCGAATGCGCACTAGCCATTGTGCAAGTTGCGGTGGAATAAAAGATTTTTTATATTTATTCAATCGAACGAAACGAATGAAAATGCTATAAGTACTATAATATACTCGTATATTGTAGGTTGCATGTTGCGCAATAATAAATTACATTTAGGAATTTTGTGTACGAAACCACTAACTGAATGAGATTAGCAATCACGAGTACCGTTAGAATAGAATGATATTCGTATCACCCGAATTGACATCTTTTTTTATAATAGGCCTATTTATACTGATCGAACAGAACAAACCATTCGTTTTCTATTATCTTTATCAGGCTTGCAACTCCTTAAACGAATTCCAACCGTAACAAGATTATCACAAAGACAACATATCGCTATCAGTTATCAAACAAGCAACCATAACTCGGGGTGAAAGTTGCAAGTAGCCGTGATAAGGAACCCGCAGTGACGCAATGCTTGCTCTGGAGGCGCCGCTGTGGTGTTATCTCGTGTTTGGACAAACACTGCTGACGCTAATGAAGGTCGTAACGTTCAGGTACACAGAATCGAAATTGGCAAGAGCTGATAAAATAAATGGTAGAAAGAGTCTAGGTGTGTTTTGAAAAGTTGCGTTTTTAATAATGACAATTAGAGAGCCCAATTTGTTCCCCTATACAACCAAACTGATCATTCATATTTTCGTTTTTCCCAACCCATTTAATCCTTAACAAATGTGCCATTCAGAAACTGATACTGCATTAGAAGGGCAACCCTTAGGGCAATTAGCCTTATTGCCTATCTTTGTCAAATTTTCATCAAAATCATTGAATGCCGCATTTCAGGACAACTTGACTGTCCACAATCCCCTGAACAGGCAGGATTCCGTCCCTGACTCGGTGGTAGGGATACCACCGAGTCATGAACACAACCTTCCACTTTCTGGCATTCATAGACTATTCCAAAGCATTTGATAGCATCTTCCATTATTCCACATTTACATCCCTTCACGATTAAAGCATTGACACAGGATATACTTATCCAACCATTAGCTATGCAGCGCAGTATTTTAGGTGCTAAACTAACGGACCGTATCCGGAATACCACCTTGCGCTCCATGACTCAAAATGCAAATAGTCGACGTTACTCAGAAGGCGGCCAAGTTAAAGGGGGACGGGGCTGGTCACTACTGCCGCGTGCCGAGCGAGCTGCCAATGTCACCACAGAGTGGAAGCCTAACAGCTCAAGACGGAAACTCGGCACATCTCGGTGGCGATGGTGGGATGACTTGGATTCCTTTTTGAATGACTGGCCCGAGATTGCTAAGAGCAGGGAAAAGTGGGAAAGGTGGGGGAGGCCTTTGCCCAGCAGTGGGAGACATAAGGCTCTTAAAAAAAATAACGCAACGCGGGCGACCACCGCTACCGGCACGCTTGGGGCCTGCGGAGCATCCTGCTCCACACACGGTTCCCGCTATCAGTGGTTTAGTGCGCCGCATGCGATGGTCAACGGGGCTACCGAGGGAGGAACTACTCTCACTTCGTATCGAATGTTTAAATCATAAAATCACATGACATGTTGCACCCACGCTCATCTGTTATGAGATTGTACATCCCGCGGATGTGTGGAGGTCGCGGCATTTTAAATGCTAAGAATCTACACAACCGCGAGGTACGTGCAATCTCAGGGATTATATCCTTGGGGCCTCGCCTCTCTCCTTGGCAAACGAGAACTGGCGCAGACCAACGGTGTTGATGTTGAGCACTGAGGACCGCAAGAACGTATAGAATAGCAAGGAGCTACACGCTTCTACCGTGCCCTTACAAGGGCCGAAATAGACTTTTTAGCATCCGTGAACTGGCTACGGTTTGGTGACCTCTTTGGGGAAACCGAAGGTTTTGTCTGTGAAATTGCTGGCGAGGTCATAATGACGAACAATTGTCGGAAATATATTCTGAAGGATGGCACGGACGACATTTGTTGAGCGTGCCGTTGCCCGTGCCGACATTTGTTGGGCAAGTCCCTCAGACATATAATTTCTGATTGTTTGCATTTGGCTAATGGTGAGTACTTGCACAGACGTAACTTCGTGGCCAGGATCATCCATTAGCAACTTGCTCTTCAATACGGTCTTGTTGAGTCTGAAGTGCAGTACTATAAGTACACACCGGCGCCATTTTCGAAAATGGTTGTGCTACGCTCTATTGGGATCGATCTGTCATCAGTTCATCACGGACAGGACTATTGTCGCCAAGAAGCCTGATATCATGTTGACAGATCGATCTCAACGCCTGGCAGTGCTCGTCGACGTCACCATCCCGCAAGACGAGAACCTCGTGAAGGCCGAGAAGGACAAGGTCAGCAAGTACCTTGACTTGGCTGGTCTTGGCTCATTGGGTGACCGCTATGTGGGATATTGACTCGACGATAATTGTCCCGATAGTTGTTTCGGCAAACGGTCTTATAGCGAAGAATGTCGACCAACTCCTCAAGAGACTCGCTACATGGCTGGATAAGATACAGAAAGTAGGTACTCCTCGACACGGCACGTATTGTGAGGAGGTTCCTCTCTCTGCAGCCCTAACCACCGGTAGCTTAAGCCCTGCCTCGTTGCCGGCGACACTCGTAGGTTAGGTTTCTTTTATTTTTTATTTTTTAGCGTTCCGTAGTCAAACTAGGAGCCCTTATGGTTTCGCCATGTCCGTCCGTCTGTCCGTCCGTCCGTCCGTCCGCAGCCTAGCTTAGAGAATCTTAGTACTAGAAAGCTGGAATTTGGAATGAATAAACACATTAGTCACACCAACAAAGTGGTAAAATAAAAACTTGAAATATTTTTTTTTGTGTCTATCCTACCCGTAACTTGGGGATGTATTTTTTTTCTCTCGTCTACCCTATTGTGTGGGGTGTCGTTATTGCGGGTTTATGAAGACAATTTTTCGATTAAGGGATCCCTTTATGAAATATTAAGCTTTAAAGCGCTAATTTTTGTTAGAGTCAAGTCCCCCCCCGCTGCAGCCAAAACTACAAATACCTACAAAAAATCAGAAAAATATCTTAAATGAAAGCACATACTTATAACGAATTTTAAAGGAAAACTATAACGACTAAGTATACTTGATTGGTTCCTGAGATACAGGTGACTAAAGTGTTTATACCGTTTTGTATGGCGTTCAAGGTCCTTCGTAATAAGATTCATACCACCGAACTGCACAATATTCTCAACCGCATCATCGTGTCTCCCAATAAGTCACGCCGGCGCGCATGCCTACAGCTGTCGGATGGAGCGGGAGCGCGTGCGACCGCTGCACGTCGCCACTCACCTCTGTGCGACATGATCGCCCCACTCAATGGGCTCCTGCGTACTGATCCCCAAGTGGATATTTTTGTTGACCACTGGTCTAGGTTAATGTCCCAAAGTCGTGTGTACTGTGAGATGCATTAAAAAGGATTGTATGCGAATTTTAGTGAATAAATGGGTGCTTAATGTGTGAGAAAGAGTGTGTGCGAATGTGGGTTTACTGTTTTATATTAAATGCATGATATAACTATAAAAGTCCACTATAAGAATGTTGGCAAGTGTAATTGGTATAAACCGTTTTTGTTCAAGAAAATAAATAAATAAATAAATACCTACTAAAATGACCTAAGACAGTTTTTAACTTTAAATAGAGAATTACTTCATACTTGTGGTTTTTTGAGATAGTTTTTTTGTATTAACGGCTTCTGAATCCTACACTGAGCATGGTCAGACATGCTCTTGGCCGGATTTTTATTTAAGTATTGATCCATGGAAAAACAACAGCTTTATAAAAATTTAGAATGTAATGATTTTTTAATGTATTAGTATTACTTTTATATTTAAATATATATTATAAAAAAAACTAATTCACAGAAAATTCAATAAATATCTGAATAATAACGAAAATTAATTAATTTATTTGGCTGGCAATGTATCAATCACAAATAAGTTGTTTCAAAGACTCTCGGGTTCGGGAAAAACAACAGACTTTAAGTTAAACTCGTAGAGCGCTTGAGGCAGAGCTCGACAGACCTGGAGGGCAAACATGACATCCCCCCTGAAGTTCTTTAGTATCTTTGTTTACGAGTTATGGAGTGTCGCATGTTTAGAATTGCAAGAAATGCAAAAATAAGTTATTTATTTATTACCTAGAGTTAAAAAACTGAATTCACCTACAAACGAGCAAAGGCTAGGTTCCATCACACTTCCAGAACATTTAAGAACACTGTTCGATCCTTAGTTTGTCCACGATGACCAAACCCCAGCAGTGCGCGATGTAAAATAGGGGAAACCTTGTCGTAAAACCACAAAGGAGTAGGGATGCAGAAATCATAATCATGTTTTTTTTATTACATAAACAGAACTAAAATCTAACTGTTGTTTTGTTTTACATTTTATTTCTGCATAGGTATAACAACATTTACATTTTAGATCTGCATAAGTAACTAACAGCATTGTTACAACATTTATTGCGCTGACGGCCACTCGTAATAGTTAACATTATGTACCAAAATGTTAATGTCGAAGTTTTCTACCTTATCAAATATTGGCGCCATGAAAACTATTTTAGTTTCATGCAGTATGTGTTGTTAACTATTTTCGTAAGATGAAAAATGCATAACTTGAAACAAATTATTCCAGCAACACTATAATTAACTATGTCTGTTACAGTGTCTGAAACTAACTGATCGATCAACCTCTAGGCAGCGGTCTACCGCTGGACCTAGGAACTTGAGAATTGGAGGGAGTACTCCTTAGGTTCCCTAAGGCTGCACTAAGATAGGATTTTCGCTTAAAATTGACTCCCATAGGGAAGAAATGGGGGGAGTAGTGGGAAACTAATTCTGCGTACGAAGTCGCAGGCGTCCTCTAGTACCAGATAAAACGACTACATTAATACGTTATGCGTACGTATAGGTACACAATACTTTTCAATAAATGTAATAAAACCAATGCTACAAAAGGTTGCGAATGTAATCACTCAGGTTCGTTACGCGTCGCTAGGTACTTGTTAAACAAATAATAATATTAAATTATTATTTTTTGTTAAGCGAAGAAATAGTTCATATTTTATTCGATTAATAGCCTTATAACCAACACGGTAGGTAGTTCTGATTCTCAACAAAAGTGTGCTTATACCTACATTGCTAGTCGATGGACTCTATAAACATTAATGACGCTAAATTTATTAGAGTTTTTAATCTAAGTTTAGTTTAAATATTTGCTCGTATGAAATTTACACGCTGTAGGTATATGTATGAAGGTCATGCCGAAAGAAATTGGATACCTAAAACATAATAAAATGTATTATTTACTGCATACCTACATACAGTATTGATTTTTCATGGACATGAACACGAATATGCACTTTTCCATTCGCCTGAACCACTCGGAAAATACCGATGACCACTCTTCTTCAGACATCTCCAAACATTAGGTAGGTATATACGCAGCCAAGGCATCTGTCTTTTCCTAAACCCGCTGCTCTTTAATTTTTTAGTGCTAGGTCAGAAAAATGTGACGAGTGAGGTTGAATTGACACGTTATTTGAATAAAAATAGGCCGAATTTTCTGGCAAAAGTCTGCGAGTTCATGTGCGGAGTGGCGCTGTCGTGACGCCAGAGGAGGTGCCGGATTCCGGCTTCGGCTGCTTGTCACACCAAGCTAAAAACACTTTTGGAGCACAAACTGTTACATAGGTACCATTTGGAAATCATGTACGCCTCAACTCATGTACCATTTACATACGATCAAAAACTATAAATTCAATAGTTTTGTATTTTTTAAGCGTGAGGACATACAGAAATGACTGTCTGGAGAGTGGAGTGACCCATATTCCTTTAGGTAGTCCTAAAGGGGTTTCGCGAGTTGACATTTTTATGCTGACTTATAGAGCTCTAGGTATCTACGTATATACCTACATATAATGTCAATTTTGATATCGGTAGGTATCTTCGGTAGGATTGGTAAACTGATGGTTATAAAGGAAGGAAAAAAAATTAGTCGATGTGGCCCTGCGTTACAACCCAGCGCAATGTTAATGGAGGTACCAGCGCAATTGTTCGGTATTATTTCCTTCAGTCACCAATCACCAATCAGTCAGTTGCCGTAACTTCTAAAATGGCTCGAAAATGCTAGAGGTTACCTCCCTGCAGTTATCATTGGCCTTTCAGCTTCCAATAATTCAAGCTAACTTAATTAACTAAATTATGTGTTTATGAATTCCTCGTATAGGTAATGTTAAATGCATCGCATTGAGGTAATTTAAGCATTGTGGTGGCGTATAATGTCAACCAGCATTTTTCTAGGTAAATTAATTTATAAAATAAGACTAATAAGCTAATTAAATTGAAGCTCCTCGAAATAATTAGCTGTACATTTGCAAGACATATAATATAATTAAATATGCATCCGTATTTCCTTAAGTTTGCGTTGTATTCATATACTATTAAGTTATGTTCGCCTTTGGCGGGTTCCAAGTAGTAGTCAGCCCGGGCAAGAGTCTACAGGCAAGTGCGGGAACCCATCTGAATCTTAGAAAGCAACAATGTTTAATAAAGTATATTTTGATCTTGAACCTCTCTTTTTTACGAGCTGCAGGGTTTTGTAGTAATGGGCGTCTGTGCTACAAGGTAGAACAATATTCCTCTTGGCATGTTATCGTATCGCCAATGTTACGACTGCTATTATTTACTTGAGATTTTACCCTAGGGCCTGTTGTTTGATCAGTAGTTAAACTAACTAAGTAATAGTTAAAATTCGAAAAAGCAATAGAAAATTTGACACATTTCCTTGAGATTTTAACCATTAGTAACGTGTTTTGACCATTAGTTAGTTTAACTACCGATCAAACAACAGGCCATTAGAAGCACTTGCTCCAACTGACCTTAACTAGTCTATTAACGAAAAACTTTTGTATCAATAGACTTAATTTGGCTGTATTCCAACATCATGTATTCAGGTATTGGCGGCGTGTGCCTAATATAAATCAATTAAGCCATTCTGTAATCTTGCTGTTTTGCCGAATACCATCCGTAAATACCAGATACAGGTTAGCCTTGCGTCGATTTTTACCTGATTTCTAAAAAAAAGTTCATTCTTTCTTTCTGATGAAAACTCAAACATTATGATTTTAAGTAGACAATTTAAGGCCTGGTAAGTTCATAAATAATATCTGCCAGTTATCGCTTTCTTTTTTGTCATAGGAAAGTAAAGGGCTGAACTACAATTTATCTGTCAGATATCTATGATCTGGAGGTTACATGCCATTTTTAACCGACTTCAAAAAAGGAGGAGGTTATACGTTCCACTGTATGTTTTTTTTTTTTTTTTTATGTATGTTCACCGATTACTCCGTCAATTGTCGACCGATTTCAAACATTTTTTTTTGGTTTGATAGAGTATACTTCCGAGGTGGTCCCATTGTCACCAAATCTGTATCTGATGAGGGGATCAGTGAGGAATTGAGGGAACTCCTCAAATATTGTAGGCAAACATATAGCGATTTTAGTATTTTTAGTAACAAGTCCAGCATTTGCATTCAGAAAGTATCATTTGGTGTAGTGGAACTGATGATGAAGACCACAGATGGCCACCGGAACTCCTCAATGGTACCGATTTCAAGGGTGGCGATAAGATATCTTGATTAAGATAGTTGAGCGACTACCTACAACGAATAATATTTACTTGTTGAAATATGACTATGACTTTCCCGCGGCGTTGCTTGCGGCGCGCTTGATATAAGTTAAAGTTTCATTTCAACTAAGAAGTGGGACTACGTAACAGCGTATTATGATCACTAAAAAGTATAAAATAAAATAAATGTTTTAAAAAACAAAAAACCGCCTTCAAAAACGCAAAAAATAACTTCTTTAAAATTATAGGCACCTAATAGGTTAGTCCAACTGAAGTCGGCGACCACAACATTTTCAACAAAAAGCCGAATTATAAATTGACTTGTGATTATTAGCGACTGACTCGTGGACCCACTACTTTTGTCCCACTGCTATTCGCCTACGTCAGAAATTCGTCAGAAATCATTTTTATTCCGCAAAAGTAGGTAGGTTAGTTTCGTTAGGCATCTTAAAGGGCTGAACTACAATTGATCTGTCAGATATCTATGATCTGGAGGTTACATGCCATTTTTATAAATTGACTTGTGATTATTAGCGACTGACTCGTGGACCCACTACTTTTGTCCCACTGCTATTCGCCTACGTCAGAAATTCGTCAGAAATCATTTTTATTCCGCAAAAGTAGGTAGGTTAGTTTCGTTAGGCATCTTTAAGTGCCCGAAGGGCAAATCGCCCAGAAAGAGGTGCCCTGCCACGAGGCAGCGCTCCGTCGGATAGCACTGGGACAAGGAGTAGTGGGTCCACGAGTCGTGCGTGGTAAATATTTTTATACTGTATGCGGTTACATCTAAACACTTGAATAAGGTTTAAATTTTGAATCCCGTAGGTAAGACTACTAAACCTACTTATGTTTGACTGTTTATTTAGATAAAATAAAGGCTCGTTCGCCTCCCTCCTAATATCTCTAAATATTGGGTACTCTTTGCCAAAAAAAATTTAATTATAGAAAGATGCATCCAATCCAATGTACATATGACGCATAGACAAATCAGTTCTTGTGAAGTTAGTTCCTTTTGCTAAACGTGATGGATTCTTTTATCTTTTTATTTAGTCGTTATTCGTTGTTCGGTAGCGACGCTAAAGAACCGCTATTGTACGAACTTTTTATAGACCATGCAAAGATATGGTAACGGTTACGGTATGCAGCTCAAAATCATTTACCTATTGTATTGTACTGACTTAATAACTAACAGTTTACAGACGGCTATAGAGAAACACTTTTGTAACATAACTTAAATTACCAATAGACGTGATTAAAAAACCAAACGAGAAATAATATGTTATTATTGCTATATGTCAGCGGATGATCGCTTGAAGCCGTTTTTTTTGCGTCAAAACGTAATTAAAGTAAATGCTAATTGTGTTATGCAATCAAGTATTGTCATGCATGATCGTCCGGATTTTGTCTAGGTTGTTCCTGCTCGTAGTCAAACTAGGAACCCTTATAGTTTCGCCATGTCCGTCCGTCCGTCCGCAGCCTAGATCAAAGACTCTTAGTACTAGAAAGCTGTAATTTGGCGTGAATGACACGCCATCAAACTAGTAAAATAAAATACCCCCCTCCCCCCCTACAGCCAAAACTACAAATATCAGAATACTGAAAAATATCTTAGATGAAAGCACATGGAAATTTAAAGAAAAACCATCACGATTAAGTAGACTTGATTGGATCTTGATTTACAGGCTACTAAAATGTTTATACCTACTAAAATCATCTAAGACAGCACCAAATAACTTGAAATAGAGAATTAGTTCATACTAGTTGTTTTTTGAGATGGTGTTTATGTAGTAACTTCGGCTTCGGCTTCGAAACCCTACACTGAGCATGGTCCGACACATGACAGACATGCTCTTGCCCGGTTTTTGTCATATCAACCCTAACACCCCTTGCTTCGCACGTTACGTGGGTCCTACCCGTGTTATTTTGGATTTGCTTCTAATTTCTTACAGCGTAATAAAGTTGATTTCTCCAAGACACCGTCATGATAACTCCTAATTCGTTTTAAGGTTTTTTACTTTTACTTTGATAAACTAATTGATAGAGTAAGGAATGAAAAAGTCAGAGAGAAATGTGGACTAAAAGAATATGTAGTGCGACTAAGATTGAAAAGGGCATGCTTCGATGGTTCGGTCATTTGGAAAAGATGGATGAAAGAAGATTGACGAAAGAGATATAGGTACAGAGTGAAAGTGAGTGGAAGGGTCGGAAGGGGCCGCCCTAGGCGCGTACTTTTTCGAATCAAATCGGAGAAATACTGGAAAAGGGCCGAATCTTGTACCCGAAACCGACGTACATAGAGGACTCGATGTATCTTCCACATTCGGCAGAAGCGAAAGAGATTTGTCAGAATGGTAGCAGGTGGAATGAAGTGGTCTCTGCCTACCCCTCTGGGAAACAGGCGTGATGTAATGTATGTATGTATGTACTTTTACTTTTAGAAAAAGCCCAGCGATACTGCGTGTATGAACCCATTCTGGTCCTTTTTTCCACCCCGACCATTTTTTTACCTGTGTTGTTAGAAACTAGATTTGTTTAAAGTTTACTTAAGTCCATGACTTTAAAGCCCAGTAAAAAAAACTTCTAAAACTATCCCATTAAAAAGAAGGTAATTAATAAAGGCGTGTTTGGTACGGACTGACTCACTCATCAAAACCTAGGGTATTTCCCGATGACCAAGAATCTTAAAATTGGCATGGTAGTAATACCTGGTCTTATTTACAGCACAAGTAAAGGAAAAAATTAAAAAGGTATTCAATAATCTTATATCAGATGCTTAGTGCACCGGAGCTCTCCTGTTACTTACTTATATTTATATTGATAAAGAAATATTTTTAAATTACGGAAATGGTTAGGTAGTTAGATTGAGTTTAGGTTTTGATTAAAAGTTATTTTTATGTTGTTTTTCATTTTTTTGAATACAAAGTAAATTCATAAATTTAATAGGTAAATAAAATAAGTTTTTTCCCTAAGTGTTTTTATCAATGATTATTAAATTTTGTGGACTTAAAGCGCAATTCACACAGTCGGGTCGGTCGGGAGTTCGGCGGGTGCTTTAACATGGAGTTATATGGAATCATTCACACAGGCGGCGGGCGGGTAAGGCGCGGGCCGGGACCGCCGCACCCGCCACTATGAGCGCGCGGGTGCGGCGGGCCCGTCGCGGGCCCGTCGCGGGCGTCCTTGATCGTAATAACACGCATTCTCCGTTAGGCATTCTCACAAAGCACGTTGTAAATTCTACTAACATCCGATCCCGAATGCCCGCCTGCGATCACCCGCGCACACCCGCGCGGGGCCCGCCGCATTTCGTTCACATGTTCAACTTGAAACTTATATTTTGATCGATACCTTAAAATTTGGTGTTTGAGGTAAAATGATCCCTTTTCGTTTGTATAAAATGATCCCTGGGATCAAATTACCCCATTAGGAGTATTGGTCACAGATCCCATGCACTTATCATCAGGTGGCATGTGTGCTCGTTTGCCTTCTCCATATCATAATAAAAGTATTTCTAATATTTGAAGACGATACCGCGAGTTTAGAAACGATAAAACACTTTAAAACGTTTTTTACAATTATTTATAGTTTAATTTTATTCAATAGGCATTATTTAATTAAAATAAATATAACCCGTGTGGTTTCCGGATTAGAATAGTGCCACTCCATGTCTTCCCGTGGATGTCGTAAGAGACGACTAAGGGAATAAAGGCTTGTAGTACTGTTAGGCGATGGGCTTGCAACCTGTCACTAACACGCTGGTAAACATCTTAGCCTAATTGTGCAAAATGTGGTTACAGAATTATCAACAAGTTTTTAGAGCTGTTGGTAATTCTGTAGCTCTGCCTACCCCACTCTGGGAACGAAGGCGTGAGTTTATGTATGTAGTATTCCGGGGATCGTTTTATACATACATGTGTATAAAATGATCCTTTAGTAAACTATTGGAAAACATGATGTTATTTACAAAAAAAAAATACAAATGATAAGATATTTATTTATTTATTTATTTATTTATTTATTTATAAGTATATTTACATGGTATTACAGTTGGTAGACTAATGCATCATGAAACAAGATTAACATTATTAAGCTAAGTAAAAATTATAAGACTATATTGGGACACTCGATTGCCTAGCATCCTTCAACTCACAAAATCTCATGCATTCATAACACACAGCCGACCATTGGCCTGCAAGCAGGTACGCACTCTGGCGCAGATGATAAGAGCCCATTGAGCAGCGCAAGCGCGCGGGGGAGGGGCGAGGTCCTGCGTGACACGGTGCGCGCCGGCGGCACCGCGAACAGCTCGCGGTGGCGCGCCCTAAGGACAATCCTGGGCACATCTGGAACGCGCAGTCTCATGAGTTGAGTCACCATCTCAGGGCAATCCGATTCACCACGCAGAACGCGGCAAGCCGAAACCAACAAGCTATAATTGCGCCTCACCTCGAGAGAATTAAAGCCAAGAGTCCCAAGGAGATATTTAGTGGGATATAAAAACGGATAGTACCCGTACTTTTTTTTATATAAAAACCTTAGAAAGGCTTTTTGCACTTTCTCCAAAAGTAAGGAGTAGGTTATTTCGTGCGGATGCCATACAAGTGAGGATGCTTCCATCTTGCTTCTCACTAAAGCATTATAAACCAATTGTATGGCGCTAGAGTCTCTATATAAGTATGCAGTTACAAAGTTATGTAATTTTACCATTCTGAACAATTTAAATATTGTGGTTTTGTCTTGAACTTTCACCTCAGTAACATTTTGCCTTAACGGGACCATTATGCACAAGTTATGCACACATCTCCCCTACGTACAGTTGGTTAGGTAATTTTTTTTTGATATGACCTAGGGTACTCCGAATGCAATTGGTTAGAGCAAAGTAATTTTTTTTGACCATCCAGAATCCGAATAGGCTTGGTTAGGTTAACTTATTTTTCGACCACCCAGTACTGAAAATGAAATAATTATGTAAAAAATTAAATACACTTACTATTTTTTGTTACCTACCTATTTAACTTTAGAAGTAAAAACTAATTGGGCACTTACACCTACTATAACGTTTTTAAAACGTTTCGAACGGTTCTTTATACAACATTTTGTTCGGAACGAAAACGAAACGGGAACGTTTTCAAAAACCGGATTAATCCAAAGGGCGCGCCGCGCGCCCAGCGTGCGGCGACAAGCATGACATTATTCGTAATATTCGTTCGTAGCTGGTACCGAACACCCCAGAAAATAAAAAAAAACGGTCAAAAACGATTAAAATTTTGGTCTTGATCAAAAACGTTTTCCATAACGTTCCGTTCGAACGAAATCGAAACAAATCGTTTCTTAGGAATTTAAGACGAAACCTTTTCGAAAAATATACCGTTTTCCGAGCCCTGAGGGCTCAGACAAGATGCACTACGCTAACTAACGTTTCTATTTGATTCGTTTTTAAACCAATCGCGTCACTGTTAGACCACGTGACTTTTCGTATCACGTCATCTTCCAGTGACGCGATTGGTTTAAAAACGAATCGAATAGAAACGTTAGTTAGCGTAGTGCATCTTGTCTGAGCCCTCTGGTCGCGGACGCCGGGAGTGTAAATAGGAGCGGCAAATCCGCTCGCGCTCATTGATCGAAGAACTTCGTCCTTCTTGCTTTGTTTGGGATATTGTCCGTTTGTATTATTCAATATAAAATTAAGATAAAAAAACTGCAAACCATTTTTCTTTCTGTTGTATCGTAAAAACGGTAAAACACACAAGGGGGTATGATTAATTATGTACATAGTACAAACTCAAAAAAAACTACAAATACTGAAAACTGGTCAAGTGCGAGTCGGACTCGCGCACCGAGGGTATTTTTATCGACTACAACTTCGGCCAGAGCGATTGTGTGCGCTGTATGTACCTATTTACATCCTATCCTACATATATTATCAATGCGAAAGGTTATGCGTGCGTGAGTTTGTTACTTCTTCTTATAGGCTAACTTGAATCCCGAAATAAATACTAATTATACGCGGATGAAGTCCCGGGCAGAAGCTAGTATAGTATTATAGATATAGATATATATACATATACATACACACACACACATATATATATATATATATATCATCAACTTTTGGACTTGGTGGACTGTTTAGGAAATATTGAACTTGAAAAGTAAATTTAATTTACACTTCGCTACAGTTGCGTGTCCCCCCTCGTATGCGCCTAAAGGCGGTGAGTTAATGTATTTTCATCCACTAGTTACCATTTTATAATACATTTCGACGTTTACCAATTTTAAAATCAATTGACGACTGACAGGGTAGCCTAAGCAACGAAGACAAATCAGTGGAAAAAACTCGTGTATAAGCGAATTTTTGCATAGTTGTATGGAATGGTGTTTTAAACCACATATTAAAATTACTTATGGGAGAGGGTGGAGCTAACTTGGGGTGTAAAGGTCCCTTTTTTAGATTTTCGTAAATAACTCGTAAATGGATAATTAATCTACATCAAAAATTTCCTCTGTGATAGTTTTTGGTCTTGGTTGCTTAGGCTAGGGAGCGAAACTTCCACCACGATATTTGCGACCCTTGCTTTCAAATCTGAGATGTTTTAAACGGCACAGCCGATATGTTGTACTTATCAAGCATTCGAGGCTAAGAACTATTTTGAAATGAAAACCACGGTAAACACCGTTTACCAGTTCTAACGCTACTAATGGGCGACCTAGGGCTAGTAAGTAGTAACAGTCCGCCGGTCAATTTTGGCCAGTCTGTTAACCTTAATATAACAGTGACGTATAACTTTATCAGATATCTGCATCCCGCTCTAGGCCTGACACTCCGATCGTTAGTCTGAGGCGCCCATGAGACAGTCAACCCGACAGACATAGACACCAAACCAAAAGATTGGGCTAGCTATCCAGAGAGGTAATGCAGCCAGTGTCATAGGGACCATGCCGCGAGCGGGGGTGTTCTTTTTATTTATAGAGGTGATTATAATTTGTATCTTTTAATATTTGAGTAGCTTAGTTTTATTTTTATTTAAATACGTTTTTTTAAATTGTACTAATTTAATGTTATTCCAAACAAAAAAAAAAACCACTGTCACTCCGATAATTAAGACGAATCGAATTTAGGCTGAGCGTGCCACAGAAAAAGACATAAGTACATACATACATACGCTCAAAAACCATAACCCTCGTAAGCAGTCGGGTAAAAACAAAAGTGAATCGTGTATCCTCCAAAAGTCACCCACACTGACGTCATCGGCATGACGAGATCTTGTCGGCGCGGCGTAATTACAGTTTCCGTCTCACGTCGTTATTGTTTGGTGGCTTTGTGCATTCTCAGCTTCGACGGAAAAGCACATTTTTTACCACAAACTAGCAAAAAATATATCTTTTCATGGCGGTGTGGGTACGCGTTACGAGTAACATGACAAAGAGGTTTGGAGTTAGTAATTATACTTAGTATAGTACCTATCTACGTAATACTTTACTTGCCAGTAGGTACGAGTATTTGTTGAATATTGGAGTTGTATTGTACGTACCAACAGAATAAAAGACATACAATGGGTCCATTTACTGACCATAATTATATTTCTCGGGCGCCATTACTGTCAAGTAAATAACTAAATAAAGAGCAAGCTTTAAAAACACGACTGCATTTTTTGATACTGCAGTCGATATATGTTAAAAACAATAAATTCCGATTAACAAATATTTTTTAAGAATTGTATGTACTCATTGACACTCGCGCCATCACGGAGACGTCTCATTTATCAAAATCGGTTCTCCCGTTGAGTAGTTATAGAGGGAACACATAGATACAGGTCAAACACATAACCCTCCTTGTGGGCTTCGCCGCAGTCGGGTATTAAGAGCTATCGTAACGTTGACCATGCGATAATAGGTCGAAGGTTATATGGGTTCACCCAGTCGAGTGGGCCCTGGCCATGGCTAACAGAATTGCTTTTGAACTACATACTTAGCGAAGTACATTTACCGTTGTTTGCCATACATTACCCCGTCAATTTATAAAATGTAGATATATCTTTTTAGTTAGTATAAAACAAAGCACAATTAAGATACCTACCCAATCCAAAATAATTAGGAACTGAACGGAAAACCCAAATTGCCAGAACTCTGTATAAAAACAGCGTTCATTTTTTGTGCGCCGCAGGTCCTCTATTCTACCGGGTAAAACCATTTATACTTCGACCGGTCGTCGCATTGTTTTAACTCGGGGTGTATAACAAATAAGCATACCAAATGAGAACCTATATGATTTATTTCACGTGCAATGAATGGCATTTGATGCCCGAACAAAAACAAATAGGACTTTATATGTGAATGAAAAGAAAAGAATTAAATCTACATATTTTCAAAGTCCCGGAGGTGTGTCTTGTTTGAGACTTCGGTTGAGAGATTTGGCCACGAAACATGACCGTGAGCGACGGTAATAGATTTCCATCTGACCTTGGCTCCACGTGTTTTTTAAAAGTATTTTGATAATTAATGAGAATTTGTGAATCATCTGGAAAAGGATTTTAGTTCGCCTTGCACGACTATCCTCGCATACACCCAAGTTCGACCATCATGACGCTCCCTTTACCAAACTGTGAGGCGGAGCTACCTACTACCTATTCTGTATATTGTGTAGTTTAGAAATATCTTTCTGTTCGTTTTTCATTTTCAATGATATAAGTAACGAAAAAGAGTCCAAGTTAGAGAAGTCGCCAAAAACTAAGGCTCAGTACTGAATCTCTATGTAGCAAAATACCCGGCGACGCAAATTGACCAAGAAGCGAAGTGTCAGACGTCCTATTAGCATTTTGCAACATTAACATAACATCCATACCTAACGCAGAACATCAAAAATAAATGTTTAAAAAAACAAAAAAACCGCCTTCAAGAACGCATAAAATAACTTCTTTTAAAAGAGTAGGTACCTGTAGGTCAGTCCCAACTGAAGTCGGCTTTTGGTTAACAAAATTGTGAGTCGCCGACTTCAGTTTGACTAAAGTCAAATGCAGAGTTTCGTGGAGTGCAAGAAGATATAATTATTGATAGCAAAAATCAGACAAACGTTCAGATGACAATAAACCAATTTCAAATAAAAGTATGTAAATTGCCAGGGTGTGCATTATTATAAAAGAAGGATTACACCCCCTCGTAATAAAAACACCCTGTATATATGTATAACAATAATATCCAAGTAAACAAGCAAGTGTACACATTAAATACTATCACAAAAAAAGACATCCTATATTTAGGTACATCATTAGTTTACACACCCTATACCTGCCTATTTACAATGAAACCCTTAATCTACCGTAAACCTAAAGAATTTACACATTTAAAATGTTTAATTTTTGGTAAAGCTTTGGTAAGAATATCGGCGATCATGTCATAAGTAGGTTAGAGACTCGCGTATGAAATGATGTTGATATCGATGTGCTTTGTGTGGGCGTGATAAGTGCTATTGTGTGCTAATTTAATGGAACTTTGATTATCTGTGTGGATAACCATCGGATTTACAGCGAAGATTTCCATTATGAGGGTTTTTAGGTATATTATGGCTTCTTTACACGCTTCGGCCACGGCCATATGCTCTGCTTCGTGAGTCGAAAGAGCGACTGTGCGCTGCTTTCGAGACTCCCACGAGACAGGTGCGCCGCTCATAATGAAAACATATCCTGTAAATGATCGCCTGTCCATTATGTTGTTACCATAGTCAGCGTCTGCGTAACCAATGGGTTGAATTTGAATCTTGTGAAATTGAAGTTTGAGGTCCTTGGTATCTTTAAGATACCGAAGGACCCTTTTTGCGGCGTTCCAGTGTACCACCCCGTAATGTGCATTGAATTGAGAGAGATATGACACGGTGTGAGAAATATCTGACCTCATCAATTTTTTATTACGTTTCTCTCTAACTTGCATATATATAATCTGTAAAAAAAAACCCTACATAGCTTATACGAGGAAGACAGCTGTCAAAGAGTAGTGGCGCCGAGTTGTGAAGCTTGCCACCAGCGCCTGATATGATGACCACTCCGCCCACTCTGTCAAGAGTGAAAACGACGAAGAAGAAGACTTAGCTTGTAGAGAATTTAATTCTCTTTAAGAATATATATATACATATATGAATATATCATCAACCGTCGAAAAGTTATACCACATTTAAAAATTTCGGCAAACCTAAATATTTCACATCAATTTAGTGCAAAGCTCATTACTTTCGCTATTATCAGATGGGTGAATTTTTAGAGCAGTCTTTTAGATGTCCCAAGGCTTTGAAAAAAAAACCAGTGAACAATCTACGAGAAACATATTTTTTATACATTAAACAGGATAAAATATAACGGGGCATAACATTATAAACTCTGCTGCTTTATACCATAGCTGGAAGAAAAAAATACGAAATTTCAGATTACTAAGAGCAGTAAGTCTGTGAGGCCTGTCCCACTCGCGGTTTCCTCCAAACAAATTATTATAACTACTTCTAGTCAGCTTATTAATAAGTTATATACATCATTAGAAAGAATTATAAACAACGCGTTTAAATAAACATTACTCATTGCTAATATTTTTTCATTTAAAAGTATGTTGACCATTTTGTCTTTGTCCCACGATTAACAACTATTTCATAACGTTCAACCATTGCTGTTATCTAATTAGTCGACGTACCTACCGCCATCTTTACGGTCCTATTGAATCGACTGTTAGATCTGCTTCGGTCATTCAGTGGAGTGGACGAGCTGTTGATGAGCATTGCGACTCTATCGAGGTAAACCTTTCACACGACGTATTTGGTTCTCTCAAACGTCATTTCCGTGGATTATTATATAAGAATGTACAATGTCTTATTTCAGTTCATCTTTTAATATTTAATAGGATACTTTGTTATAATTGACGCGGATCGGGCGTATATTTATTGCGCAATTGGTTTAGTAGTTATATTAAAAATACTTAATTGTCGTCATCTCGGTGGCATCATTTCGGTGGCATTTCTTTTCACCGAAATGACGATTGATGTTATAATATGTACAAAATGCACTAAAATGCATTATAAACGCTGTTAAAAATGTTAACACTTAAAAAAAATTATCATGGTCACCATGATATCCAAAACACGTCTAATGCTTGACATAGCCCTGTTTTGAAAATCATCACGATACTATAAATAAATAAATATATTCTTTATAAAAACGAAAGTTTGTGGGTTTTTGTATGACATATCTAATAATAATAATATATTAAGGTCGTAATATATAATTTCACATTGATTTTCGGTGGTGTATTTTTTTTCAAAATGTTATTGCTAATAAAGTAGTCATTAAAACGGTGCCTCATATATATGTAACATTCTTATTTGAATATGTAATCGATGAAATGACAATTATAATAAAAATCTACAAAAAAAAAATCGCCACCGAAATGACGAAAAACCATGCCGTCAAAAAACCATCCAGATGCAACCGTAGATTTCAGGTTATGATACATAATAATAAAAAATAATAATTAAGATTTGAACTCCAACTCTGAATGGCCAATCTAAAATAAAAAAATAAGTAACATTACTGGCTCGATTTACTCGACGTTTATAAATTTTCAACGGTAGATGATATATTAATAAATGTATATATATTCTTAAAGAGGATTAAATTTTCTACAAGCTAAGTCTTCTTCTTCGTCGTTTTCACTCTTGACAGAGTGGGCGTGGTCATCATATCAGGCGCTGGTGGCAAGCTTCACAACTCGGCGCCACTACTCTTTGACAGCTGCCTTCCTCGTGTAAGCTATGTAGGGGGGTGTTTTTTACAGATTATATATATGCAAGTTAGAGAGAAATGTAAGAAAAAATAGGTGAGGTCAAAAATACATTTTTGAAAATCGACCGCTTTTGGAGCTCTTATCTAGACAACGATTGAAAATACTTATAGGTAAAAAATGTATAAAATTAAAGTTGTAGAGAATTTTATCAGCTATAATAATGTCATACAACAAAATTTCCTATGACGCATCGTTTTCAAGATGTTAACAAAAAACCAAAAAACGGGATCTTCTTTTCGCCCCCCATAGGGCTCATCTCCGAGGGGTGGGGATTTTTAGTATGTTTATGTCCTAGCTAGTCCAAACAAAGTTCCGAAATCAAACTTTCTGCTTTCAACTTTTCCTTCCACAATTTTTCGTTGCCAGGACTACAACGTTATAATTTTATAAAATATTAAAAGTCTTATGGTTTAAATGACCAAGGCGTCTATGCCATAATAGCCTAAGCAACGAAGACAAATCAGTGGAAAAAACTCGTGTTTTAGCGAATTTTGGCATTGTTGTAGGGAATCGTGTTTTAAACCACATACTAAAAGTACTGATGGGTGGGGGTGGAGCTAACGGGTGGACGTCCCTTTTTTTAGTTTTTCGTAAATTAACGTAACGTCTTAAACCATTACAAACAATTATCGCACAATAAACTTCAAATCCTTAGTTGGATGATCGCTCGGTTCTCTTGTTCGCACTGTTCGCAGTCCAAGTCAAGAACAAAAAAGACGCAACCCCTGTAACCAAAGTCTATTATAGCTACATGCCTGTTTTTTTTGTTTTGTTACAAAGTGATAAATCAAAATAACTTTTTCTGACTTTTCAAACTCTGGAATAATAGGAAATGAAATAATTTCTTCCGAGAGTGGCGCATTGAGATTTAGTGTCGGTATAGCATTTCTTCTAAATCTGTTTCCCTTTACATTAAAGGCACTAGATGCAAAATGATTTCCACAAATTAATTTATTTTCTTTCAGTCTTTTTATAGGTAAACACGCCAAATCCTCATTAGGTACCTGTCAGTTTTACCCATAATCGACATCTGAAATAAGATATTATCGATAAGTTGTTCACACACTAGTCGTGTTTTTGTTTACCTTCCCGTTTTTTCACAAAATGATCTTTATTCATTGTTTTTTTGTACAATATATGATTAAATCTCATCATCATCATAATCATTTCAGCCAAACGACGTCCATTGCAGGACATAGGCCTCCCCCAAGGATCGCCACAACAACCGGTCACGTGCTACCTGCATCCACCGAGTTCCCGCAATCTTCACGAGGTCGTCGGACCATCTAGTGGCAGGTCTACCAACGCTGCGTCTTCCGAAACGTGGTCGCCATTCGAGAAGCTTGTGGCCCCATCGGCCATCAGTTCTACGAACAATGTGCCCCGCCCGCTGCCACTTCAGTTTGGCGATTCTTCGGGCTATGTCGGTGACCTTAGTTCTCCTGCGGATTTCCTCATTCCTGATTCTATCACGCAGAGATACTCCGAGCATAGCCTTCTCCATCGCCCTTTGAGTGACCTTGAGCTTTTTTAAGAGGCCCATTGTAAACGACCACGTCTCAGCACCATAAGTCATCACTGGCAACACACACTGATCAAAGACTTTCGTCTTGAGAGGGACCTCTTTCTCGAATCTGGACTTACCTAATTTGTCCCAGGTATACATATATTCGTCAACAAATTCGAGTGCAGAGTGTCCGATCAATACGGGAGTTGGCACGAAATGGGCATTCGACATGACCTTCGTTACTTTTAAACCAACTTGATCGGAGGCGGATTAAAAGCATTACACTGAGGTCCTCCATGGTCTCAGCCATAACGACAATATCATCGGCAAACCGAAGGTGTGTGATGTACTCGCCGTTAACATTGATGCCACGCCCTTTCCAGTCCAGAACCCTGAAGACATCTTCCAGTGCAGCGGTGAACAGTTTTGGGGATATGACATCTCCTTGTCTGACTCTCCGCTGCAGTGGAATCGGCCTCGAGTCCTGGTCCTGTAGTCGGACGGACATGGTGGCGGTTTTGTACAAACACTTCAGCACTTCGATGTACCTATACTCGATTTGGCACCGCTGGAGAGACTGCAGTACAGCCCAGGTCTCGATCGAATCGAAGGCTTTCTCGTAGTCCACAATTGCTAGGCAGAGGGGAAGGTTATATTCCTCCGTCTTCTGTATAACCTGCTGCAGCGCACGTAAGTGGTCTACGGTACTGAAGCCTTTTCGGAAAACGGCTTGTTCGGGAGGCTGGAATTCATCAAACCTGCGTGCAAGAGGATTCGTAATGACCCTCGAAAACAAGTTATAGAAGTGGGTCAGAAGTGAGATGGGCCTGTAATTCTTCAATAGAGTAATATCTCCCTTTTTGAAGAAGAGGATCCCCACACTTTTGTTCCATGCCTGCGGCGTTTTCCCCTCGTGAATCACAGAATTGAACAGCGTCTGAAGCAGTGGCGGTACTGCCATACAAGCCCAAAAGCCGGGCTTGCCTTACAAATATAACAACGATCAAAAATCAAAGGTCACGATCATGAACCATTTCAATTCGCGCTCTCATAAAAATTTTCAAATAATGCAACAGCAGCGTAGTACCTAATTTGATCGCGCTCCGCCGCCGCACGGCGGGCAGCACTGCTGCGCGCTGCGACGACCCGAACTCGCTTGAGACACGGCTAGTCATCCCGCTCGCACGCGGTGGCTTGCAGGCGGGCTTCTATCTTAACTGGTATATCTCTTTCTTACACATTAGAACTGCCTTATAATGAGATACAACTATTCATAGGTTCATATAGCAAATAGTACGAGATTTTAAGCCCTGCTTACACACGAGTCGAGTAACATGCGAAATTCGCGCATGTGCGTGTTGAGCCGCGTTGACGGCCGACTTCACTTCTATTTATTTGCTTGCTTACTTCAATAATTTTACTTGTTTTGTTTTGTTTGTTGTGAATTGTTTTGTTTCATTCAACTACGGTCACTAAGTATTTTGTTTGTTGTGTTGTTCAATTGGATTGGCAATGGAGGAAGTATTCCCTTGTGAACCTTGTGATTGTGATTATTTAAAGTGTGCACAAATTTAGCTTGGCGAGTAAAAGGTAAACTCTTTAAACTTTGCTGATAAAACATCAGATTTTCAGTACCTATTTCTCATTTCTCGCATAAGTAAAAGACGGTTTAATGTTTAATATCTAGATCAGTGTAAAAAACACAATATTGCTGTTGTTGTAGGTATATTATTATCGAACGACAAAAAGTTTGGAATATACTTATCTGATTATGAAAAATCAAATAACTTAGCTGGCACGATTAAAAGGCATATGAATTTTATTTCCAAAAAGACACGAACGATTTTAGTAATTTTGGTAAAAAGCGAATTGAGACATTTATGCACAATAACCTTAAAAACTACAAAATCATATAAATCTCGGCTTGCCCTATCCTGAAACCCTAGGCACGCCACTGGTCTGAAGTGCCCTAAGGACCGGTTTACCACCCGCCTTCAGGAGTTCACTCGTAATACCGTCATCACCCGGGGCTTTGACGTTATTAAGCTGTTTGAGAGCCATTCTAATCTCGTACAGGCTGACGTCCGGGATATCTTCGGTATAGTGTCGGGTCAAACTAGCTCTCGGGTCTTTCGCTAGATCGGTCACGGGTTGGTGCGTTGACGTATACAGCTGTCCATAAAATCCCTCCATCTCGGGACCAAGAGCTCAGGTTTCGATGAGACTAACCTGCCATCTTCGATCTTAAGCTTGGTCAGCTGGGTTTTCCCAATAGACAGATCTCTGGCAAAGACCTTTGTGCCTCCGTTACGTTCAATGACCTCTTTAATACGATTTGTATTAAAAAGGCGTATGTCGTTATTTACAGATTTCGAGATTCGTCTATTGAGCCGCCGGTATGCATCAGCGTCATCCGAAGACTGCAGGACCATCTCACTTCGAACCGTGTGGTGCCGGCTACGAATAGCATCACTCCGTCTCTTCCCGTGGATGTCCTAGAAAGCGACTAAGGGATAAACCGGAGGGCGGGCAGCAGCGCCCTCTGAGAACATCTTCCACCGTACTGCGATCGCCAACCCGCTCGCCAAGTGTGGCGATTATGGCAATTCCCCCCCAAGGGATATAATAAAAAAAAAATGCAACAATGAGCCCAAAAAATAAACCCAGACCCCTAGTCCCCGGCGGCCCCGCTATTCCTGGTTCCGGTAGCGGCCACGGTAACGGCGGGGTAGGGGGTGCTAAAGTTAATGTCCGGCAGAGACCCTGCTACCAACCTAAATGACATTTGGCCCTAGCAACCTATAACACACGGACTCTAAGAACGGACGAGAAGATTGTAGAACTGGAGGAAGAATTGAGCAGGGTACGGTGGGACATCGTAGGATTATCAGAAGTCCGAAGAGAGGGGGAGGACACGATCACAGATCCCTCGTGAACAACGTCGTGAAGATCGAGAGTGTGTCGACTAGGGTAGCGTGCCTTGTACTCAAAATGACCCAACGATATTCGTTGAAAGTCTTCAAGGACTTCAACGCAAAGTTAGGCAAACGAGACGGTGATGAGCTGAGAGTGGGGAATTTCGGAGTGAGTTGCGGGAATCACCGGGGTCACCTACTGGTCGGCTTCATGGAGAAGGAAGGACTCTACATGATGAACTCCTTCTTTAGGAAGCGAGAGCACAGGAAGTGGACCTGGATGAGTCCTGATGGTGTAACGAGCCATGAGATAGACTTCATCATGTCGACCAAAAAGCAAATATTCAATGATGTCTCGGTGATCAACGCGGTCAAAACCGGAAGCGATCACCGGATGGTACGAGGCACATTGAATATCCAAGTCAAGCTTGAAAGGTCTAGACTGATGAAGTCTGCGCTCCGCCCGGCACAGATCCAGCTCCTAAACCCCGAGAGCTTTCAGCTGGAACTCCAAAACCGTTTTGAATGCCTAGCAAGCGACGTGGACGATTACAACAACGGGTTCGTGGAAGTTGTCCATACGTTGTGAATAAGTTCTTCAGGACCCGACCCTCAACCAAATCTAAAAGGCTCTCTGACTCAACTCTTGAGCTAATGAAAGAGAGACATTCAATCTACTTCGAACTAATTCAATTAGTAACTGTTAAATTAAAATATTATTATTATTATAAATTATCATTTAGTTTTCTTTATTTTTCTTTTGTTAATTGTGCCAAATTTTCGATGCTGTATACTGGCTAAGTAGGTATTTCTACTTTAAATATGTTTATGTAAGGTATTTGTATGTAGTTTTTGTATTTATTTTGCTAATAACTATAAGTATTTGTTTAATATTATCTATATATTTATATTCTAATTACACCATTTATTCGTTTAGCGTACCGTCCGTCTGTCACACTCGGTGCTGGCTGAAAATCAGCGCTGCAGGTGTTTAGCACCTCAGCATTATGCTGAGCCAGTGTCCGATTCACTGCACACACTAACCACTTTGTTCATTGCTGTTTTCTATGTTTTTACTTCTTTCTGTGTGTCTTGTGTGTGTAGTGAATAAATGTATCTTTCTTTTCTTTTCTTTCTTTTCTTTAAAGACTCTAAGTCAAAATATCAAATTAAAACATCCGTAGGTACCGACCTTTCCGGTTCAAGTGGAAATCTAACCAAAAATACTTCAGAAGTTAATTTTCTCACACGCCTGACACCACAAACTTCACATTTTCGTAATGATTTACCCCCATTCAAATAACAACTAAATTCATTTTATCAAAAACACAAAACAAATATAAATATATATCAAAACAAATAGGACACAATTCCTTCTCGCACTTAAGAGAAAATTATATAATGTACGTAATGACGTTTCGAATAATGAAGCATACCAACCTAAAGAAAATTTGAACTCGTCTATGTTTGAAAGCAAGTAGGGTATTTGCTACCAAAATGCATCAGTAGTCATTTTAATTCGATATGATTTTTTTCTTACCTCAAAGTTGGTGCAAAGTACGTTCATGATTTATCAAAGTATGAAGTGTCGATGGGCTGATCCCGTCAAGTGACATCCTCCACTTGGGACGATGCTTGCGCCTTTCGACATAAACAACACATCGAAGGCATTTTCATTTAATTTGCTTACTGACAAAAGATTAGTTGTTGCTAAGCCAGGAATATACAAGAGGTTATTTTATTTACACTATAGGAAATTTCAATATTTACAGTACCTTTTCCATGGCTCAGAAATTGTTCCTTGTTAGCAACAGTAAGAGGCGTGATGTGGGATGAAATGTTTGTAAACCAATCTCTCCTATTACTCATATGGGATGTTGCGCCGGAATCAATGTATAGTGGGCTTCATAAGTGCATGGACAACTCGGAAAGATTGCTCTGAGGCAAACTGACGCCATCTATCTGCTCGTAGTGGTTCAACAAGATCTTACTAGATGGCGTTGTTGCAGGTAATCTCTAAAAATACCTATGATAAAAATATTTTTATCCGCGTACTACAACCAAACATTTCTTCTGTTTTTGTAAGTTTTATATTTTAGTTTAGTAGATGATTGAAGTAGTTTTGAGTATTAGTCAATTCCAAATGAAGAGGTTCAAATTATCAAAAACACTTTTCATCCACGAAGTGGAATCAAACCCGGGACTCACTCGGGACCGTGGATGTATGCGGCCATTTGTGCCGTCGGACCATCGAGCCATTAACTGATAAGACGAAATTCATAAGTAGTTTATTATGATTTGCATATTTTTACAAGAAAAAGAAACACGTTTAGTAAGATCACTACTAGAGGGTAGACTAATGGCCTGTCGTTTGATCGGTAGTTAAACTGGCCTGTTGTTTGATCGGTAGTTAAAGTTATTTTTGTCAAAAAACGTTACTAAGGGCCGGTTTTATAAAGGCCCGTAAGTAAAAACGTCAGGTCAAATTTTAGTAACTTCATACAAGTTTTGACATTCCTTACCGAAATTTGTTCTAACGGATCTTTATAAAACCCAGCCTAATGGTTAAAATCTCAAGGAAATGTGTCAAATTTTCGATTCCTTTTTCGAATTTTAACAATTAGTCGAGTTAACTATCGATCAAACAACGGCCCCTAATAAAGATTTATAAATACCAGACTGATTATTACAAAGCTTACGCTCGTTCGTTCGTGAGCTGCTTAATCAATTGCCTTATGTTAAGATTTTACTTTTGTTGAAAATATGACTTCTCGTTGCAATATTGACCTGGTAAAAATAAAGCAAATAATTGGTTTGCACAGTGAAGGCAGTAATTTGTCAGATATTGCTAGAGAAACCGGTGTGAACGTAAGTAGTATTTTTTTACTAAAAAAAAAACATAATATGTTTTTCTTTGAGTAAAATTAAAAAAAAATATTTTTTTTTTTTTTTTTTTTTTGTATTTATTTATTTTATTTTACTTATATCTTTAATTGTTATTACAAATTCTATTTTTTTACAGATGAAAATTGTTGTTTTATGGGTACGGCGCTTTGAAGAGGAGGGATCTTTGCTACCCCGGCAAAGAACGGGTCTGTAGACCACCACTCATAAACACAGTAACAGCACACCCCGTTTCAAGCCACGGTGAGGGATTCTGAGGAATGGATTTAAACTAACAACTCACTACGCTGGATTATTTAACACATGTCTGGATACTATTCGTCGTGTTCTACAGTGAGGGTCTACATCATCGTAGGCATGCTGCCAAACCCATAAAAGAGCACACAATTAGGGTTATTTCTTGGCCTGGCTAGGTCACCATAACATAATCACCAGAATGAGCGAACTCCGAAAGCCTTAGAAGATCAGTGTTCAAACATTTGGGGTTAGTATTCGTGGTTCCAATCTCTGTAAGAATCCTATCGATTCAATCCGTTCCCGAATGCAAGGTGTAATCGAACAGAGTGGGAGTTACACTAGCTGTTGAAGTTTAGTATATAAGTGATGCGAGTGGATAACTGGAGATCGGGTTAACGTAAGTAATGAATGCAAAATTAAACATTGTTTTCGCCTTTTTTACGTATTTATACTATTTTGTGACGATAAATAATTATCTTATTTTAAATATAAGGTCAAACAAATCACACCATTAAAATTTATACACGACTTTTCAGTTAATATTATTATATAATATAATATAATTAACATCTGTTTGACCGTAGGCCAGCCAGTTCGGAGCAGGCCCTTACAGGTTCTGAACTCCTGGTAATAGGATGACTAAACCCTCATCTGAATCTAAATCTGATAAGTGGTCAAAACTGTATAACATAGTTAAATTTAATGCGTTTGACTGTTAAGGT
Organism: Acleris literana; assembly: GCA_946894065.1. Classification (NCBI taxonomy): domain Eukaryota; kingdom Metazoa; phylum Arthropoda; class Insecta; order Lepidoptera; family Tortricidae; genus Acleris; species Acleris literana. The sequence continues at coordinate 26,030,740 of OX335668.1, read as the reverse complement.
AACCCGGTCTCTAGTTTAGCAATATATTTGTTAATAATTACTATTTTATTGTGGTTAAGCTTCAATCTCTTTCCAATTTCGGAAACGAATACTTAAACTATTACCTCAATATGGTGGGTTATTAGGTAGTCGTTTTATTGTTAGAAATGTAATATTATAAACAATCTAAGTTTACAGTTTACTAAATTGAATTTTTTAAGAATTAAATGTTATACTTATAAGAAATAAAGATTTTTTATTTTGAATAACAAAAGTATAATTTTTTGAAAACGATATTAATTAAAAAAAGAATACATTCATTTATTTCGTGAAACAACATTAGTTTAAAAAATATAATAGACAGAATCGATCTTCCGACCCACTGTCTGACCCTGTGATTAAGGCTTTAGGCAGTGTACTGGAAGGGTACTGTGAAAAACGTGCCATGGACAAAAATATTCCTTACTAAATTCTAAAAAGAAAAGGTTATATGTATTTTTTTTGTAGGATCGACGGTATTCAAGCTATAGCTACAGTTCCGGCCACTAATTTATCGCCCTTGTACGTACGTCATACGATTACCATATACAAAAATGACTTACGAAAATTGACAACTAATCAAGAACTAGTTGACCAATTGTATTGCTATTATTCAATTCGTTAGCCGATTAAATAAGGTAAAAAATTGTATATAATAAATGCCTGTACATATCGTAGTTTTGACGGAGGAAGCACCACCCAAATGTATCATGTCACACAAGTTTTAAAACTTTATTAATTTATTTGTCAAAAAACGTACAAATACTCAACTATTTATATAAAAAAGGATATAAGACTGATGGGTCTAGGGTTGTCAACCGTACTATAATATATAGTACTGTACCATATTTTGTTCCCGCATACTATATACTGTTGAACAAATATATAGTACGCAAAAATACTATATTTCGGTCACTCCTTCGTAAGAAACAAATTTAGTGTAGGTATTATATTTAACTAACGACCCGCCCTCGCTTCGGTTCGGTTTATGTGAGTTTTCTGTAACACCCGTACATAAACCAGAATTTGTTATACATAAAAACCTTACTTGAAAAATTATCTAACGGATGGTGAAAACTGCATTAAAATCCGTTGCGCAATTACAAATATCTAAGCGTATTAGCGTGCACAGAGGGACAGACGGACTTCGTAAAGATGAACGATACCTTACACTCTTTTTTAATAGGATTTTCTTTAAAATACTATGTTTTCTTTCAATGTACTATATTATTTACACCTTGACCTGGAAAATACTATATTTGCCCAATAAATAGTTGGCAACCCTAGCTGCATATGAAATTAAATTGGCCAATGAGAATTCGTTTTATTTTTAATAATATTCATTCCTTCACGGATAGGCAAAGGAATCAGATTCCATACAGCCATATATTACTGTTTTTAATTATCTGAAATATAGTTCTGTCACGGTCAGAGATGTCAGTTTAAAAAACGCCTTTGAATGATTGGCCACTAAGAACGGTATCGTTAAAAAAAAGTAAATATTGGCGGCAGAGCGTAAATTTTTTAGTATGTTGTATATTTATTATAAGAACTAATTTTTATTTCCTCGCAGTTGTCGTGAAAAGCACTCTGTTAAGCTTCGGCCGAAAGTGGAATAGATGGACTCGTACTTTCGAAGGCCTCCGCTACGCGTCGGCCCTCGAACTAACTCGTCCATCTATTGCTTACTTTCTAACCTCTACAACAATGTACTATTCTTAATCCAAGACCTTTAATAATTTACTTTGTGCAAAGGAATACATTTAGTATAAAATACGAACTTAATGCCGTAAGTCCCGTAAGGCTTAACCTACCGGTTAACTACGAGTACTGCAGGCCTTTCGCGTAACTCACTCGCAATCGCGATCGGCTTCAAAATAAAACAATTGGTTTCATTTTGTATGCAGACAAGCCTTCGATTTTCAAACTGAAAATGATTGTGATTGCGAGTTTGTTACGCGAAAGGCCTGCCGGTTAAGAAATGTGCCTCTTGTCTAAATTTATCCAGCCGTTCATGCGTGATTGATTTACAAACATCCAAAAATGTAAACATCATTATTCGTGACAAACTATCACATGTATTATATCAGTCGGCAGCAGTACGGAGCCCATTAACCAGTCCACAGTCCGGCGAGCGACGGGAGATTAGAACTACCTACTTACTCGTACAGAGCAAGAGATCTTAACAATATTTTGCGTTCGGTTACCCATGTGTAAAGGCGTAAGAAGGGCGTTTTTAAAGTTAACTATGACGACGCGTTAACTAGCTTAGCTCGTAGTTACACTAGTGACCCGCCCCTGGCTCGATTCCGGAATCTATGGGCAAATATTTGTGTGATAAGCGCGAGTATTTGTCCATGAGTTTTCTATGTATTTCTATATAAGTAGATATGTTGATCGTTGTCTATGCCCATACCAAGCCTAGATCTTAGTTTGGGACTAGGTCAATTTGTGTGAGATTGTCCCGTGATAATTATTATTATTTGTATGTCTTTACCAATCACGGGACTATGGGAGTTCCGGACCTTTGGAAGGAAGGCGTACAAGGAGCCGAAGCCAACTAAATAAAGTGGTGGGACACCAACCGGCAATTGTCCCTGGGTACAAACAATAGAAGTATATTCACACAGACAACCACTGGTTAGTGCGGGACTATAATTAAGAAAGATGTGAACATTAATAAAATGCTATATGAATGACATTTTATGGATTGGTTGAGTTAGGCTATTGATGAAACTATGCCGCTGCCTGGCCAATGCTAATAGCAGGTTATAATAGCAGGCGGTGACTCGTCAAATTAATGCGATGGGCCTCACAAGATAGCCGCTTATACTCGCGAGGCAACAGTTCCAGAGGGGCTAAGGGTGGAGAGCACTTCTAGACTGTAAACGACCATAAGATGCCGAGCATTTAGCTCTTGCGAGTCCAGTTTGACCGGCCAATAAAGGCAAGCTAGAGTTGAGGTTTTGTTCCTCGTCATCGTACACTACAGCCGGCCGGTGAAGGTATGATTTGAGGAACAGAACCTACCCTCGGGAGGTTCAGGCCCGTGGTGTCGCTACTCACCCACATCTCGCCACTAGCTGCCATTTTAGTTACTATAATAATAATTATTTATTGTAATCATTATAAATATACTTTTTATGCGCTTTAAGAGGATTGTAAACCTAAAAATGTCCATACAAAATGGGATAATGTTTCCCTTCCCTTAAACCTACACTAACCTAGTACGATTATTACGATTTTTGAATATGTTGTAGATATTATGCAAAAACTAGTTCTGTCCGTTTTCTTTACAAAAAATATCTCTTGGATATAAAAAAAAAACAAAAATCGAAACGAAAGACCTAGTTTTTCATAACAACTACAAACATGTTCAAAAATCGTGGAATCGGATTTGATTTAGGGGGTGAGAAACGTTACCGCCCGGAGCTAAATTTGTATGGAAAAAGATTGACAGATACGCGATTTAAGCGTTGCCTCACAGTCCTCTTAAAACTACTTCAAATTAAGCCGGATAATTTATTTTCTGTGGTAACTAGCTTTCAGCTTTCTTGTCATTATCACGTCAGCAGAAGTCCTTCGTCATTGTAACCCATATGCATGCTTTTCCCTAAGGATGGCCAGAACAGCGGGTTCTGCGCTACCCATATCCAGGGAATTCACATGATCTTAACCTCATCAAGAGTTGAGTATTTTAGTTTGACCTATTGACATATTATGAGAGTTAAAATGTACTTTAAATGAGATCTTTCATTCTCGATTGAGAGCTAAATTGATCCGCAAATTATAACAGCTTATTTTTACTAAAATAATTTTATCAACTACTTATACAAACGTTTATTAGTACATGGTAGATAATATAGAGAGTTAGACAGCGTCCTTGCCTGTTATCAGTTATCACAGATTTCAGGTTTACAAAACAAATGAGGTTCGTTTGAACTCACCGGCTGAAAGTATTCGTGGCGGTGACTTACCGTGATCCGTCACCATAAAATATTTATTCAGTTATTTGCCACTTAAGATCCCTAATATAATAGCAGGCGGCAGTTCTGCCACTCGCAGTCTGACCGCGGCATCGCACACACGCGAGAGAAATACGATTAATTAATTATTTTTTTAAATATAGAATCGTATTTAGCCGCGTGAGTTCGTAGCGCCGTAGCAGTCTACGAGCAGCCGTCGTTCAGTGCTTTCCGACTCGCGACGCCCCCACTCCCCAACATGTCCAACAAGAACATGCAACGTAAGTTTTTTACTCGGTTACAAAATAATATATATATTGGCGAATGTTTTTTTTATCCTGAGGTTTTTAACTTTAGGCCGATTAAGCAATATCCTATCTACGGTGTATAAGAAGTTTAATTTAGAATAGGTGACATTAAGGATATAATATTTTAGTATTTCATGTAACTTTCAAACTGAGTAGTGGAATTTTAAACCTCAGGATAGGATGGAGATAGGATGTTTTACACCACAAGAACTACTCAAATCAAACTTAATGGTTTTTAAATAAAGTCCAGTTGAAAATTACCTATATCTCACTTAGTACCTACTAGGTTTTTTCTAATAACATGTTTAATTTCAAACACATTGTGTCGTACAAGACGACGCGAAATCATAGTTGATAGTGACCCTGCCTACGAAGCTAGCGGTCCCGGGTTCGATTTCCGGTATGAAAATATTTGTGTGATGAGCACCCGTATTGGTTTCTGAGTATTTATTTCCTTGTCTTGTACCCATAGTAAAGCTTAGAGTTTAGTTTGGGACTAGGTCAATTTGTATGAGGGACGGGAAATTATTTTCCACCACACTTGTTTCTCCAAACGGTACTTGGGTAAGAACCCAAAAACTTGGGCAAGCCAACTCACTCAATTACATTTTCTATGAAACTTTTCCGTTGTGACACGAAAATTAGCCATACAATTGTAGGGATAGTTTTCGTCGCTCAACGGAACGTTTTTCAACTTCGTTGTTTGTATGGTTAACTGCGCTTAACTATGGTCCAACTTTTGTGGTGGAAAATAATTTCTCGTTATACCAATAACTATTTTACTGTCATACAAATAAAAGTACATGTTTTTTGTCCAATAGGTGCAATATTTAAGATTATTCGAAACTAACTTACCTATAGTCTGCGTGGGTTTGGACTTTAAGAACGTCGAACCCTACCAAAGCATTCAGCCTTGTAAACATCGGGTTTCTTCCTGACATTTACTTATCTTAAAAAACCGGTCGTGCGAATTGGACTCGCGCATTGAGGGTTCGAGAAAAGCTTGTTTTTTTTACTCTATGTTTTATGCAACAGGGTCGATTTTGACTTATCTAAATACTTATTAAAACGAATTTTAAAAGGTTCCTGCTCTTTTCTCGAAGTTTATTTATTTTGATAACAAAATTACATTATTCTATACCATAGGTCAGACTTATTTTTATTTTTTTTGCGATAATCTTCTTAGATAAGGGAGAGGAACAGCCATTTTTTGTATATTTTTGGCTATACGGAAAAGCAAGTTATAAAACTATGCTAATAAGTTGATACCTTCTGTAGTTGCCGTGCGTGGCACAGACAAGCACCGAAGGTATCGCAGTTCAGAATATGAGTCTAAAGCCGGTAATGTTCCCGTCGGTCGTACCTTACACCCTGTTGAAGGCGTTGCAGCAGCATGTGGGATTGAAACAGTATGCCTACATTCATTAAACGCTGCTGTAATCGCATCGCTGGGTGGTTATTCTTTAGCGTTTGACGAGTAAGAAAGTGCTGTCCGAGTAGCTAACTAAAACATATTATTCTTATCTAATAGTTCATTCTGGCGGTGTTTGTGTTTGTTTAGGGTTTCTAAAATCTAAGTATTATTTAATATGGATGTTTATTTAATCTATCTGTTTCTATATTTATCGTGTCAGCCTGTTGCGTCCGGGTCAGATTAAAATGTATCTGGTGTTCATCGTATTTGGAGTATTTTGAATGTAGGTTTGTACTGTCCAAACATGCAAATATTTTTTCGTGTCTCATACTCTGAAAGTAGGCCACTGTTTATCTTAGAAGCGGGTTGAAAGTGATACATGTCCACCCTAGGGAAGAAAAGTAATTTGAAAAAAGAACTCCTCCAGACCTGTGCAGTAGCAGAAACCTATACAGCCTTTGTCTGTAGTAAGATTATAAAAAAAGAACTAAGTTTGTACTGAGCCACGGTAAAATCTTATTCAGCCACTCTTTGGAAAAACTACCGAATCTTACTTTGATAAGTTTTATTTATAGAATATTTTTATATTAACTTTATTTTTATAGATCACTTTTTATATAATTCCTATTTCATTGCTTGCGGTTTGTAATAAAATAACCGCCTCAAAACCACCTAATAAATAACCCTTCAGTCGGGTAAAAAGGCTGGCACTCTGGTACTCTAAAGAAAGATTTTGTCAAAAACAAGAGCGGAAAAACAAGATACGATCTTCAGTACCTATCTAGTTGTAATAGAGTCGTGCCAAACTAACTCTGCAATAGAATAACCTAGGAACCGCGTGTAAAACTTTATATGGCAATATTTTTTGGCTGGCTTGAAACCGGTTTTGACAAGTAGGTGGTATGTCAGATGGCTTCCGTAACTCACTATTTATTGTAATAAAAATAAAAACAATGGTGAAACCTTTTAAGAGTGGTGTGCTGCAATTACTGATTCACATGCTGAGTTATTTCCAACATGTTGAAGAATCACAGGACTCTGTACTTGCTCAAGAACGGCTATGTTTACTTAACAACAAGGCGTTGACGGGTTAGTAACTGAACAATCTTAATCTTTAATTCGAAATTGTCGAATTTTAGACAATCTCGCTCATGTTTGTTTGGTTGATAACAATAAGTGGCGTTTTGTTTATAAATCTACCGTTTAACTTCAAAAAACAAAGAAGTTATTAAAGTTATTTATTACTTTAATGAAATGACATGGTATTTTTAGGTTTTACATGCTATTAAGAAGGAATGATAATGATAATGTATTCAATGCCAACAAAATACCCACTTATTAAATTCTAAATAACATTTAACGATGGTCATGGTCACAAGAAAAATAGCGAAAAATGTTTCATAAGTATGTAAAATAAAATAATAGTAATAATATAAGTATCAAAACTTATTTCTCTTTAATTCGTGGTGTTGCCAAGTAATTTTTTTCAAAACTGAACGGTGTTTGACAACTGCAGAGTTAGCGTGGTCGGACTCTACGTGTGTGTGTTCGCTATATTTTTCATAAGTTATTTAGTGTTATTACAATGAGTTCCTCGTCTGACTCGGAAATAGATTTAACGCCAGATTTGATTTTAAGGAATAGGCTAAAGCAGTGATGGCAAATCTTCTACCACCACAAACCAAAGAAAAGATATTTTCCGTAACTAACTTTTTTTTACTTTCCTCATAATCGAAATGAAAAGTGGAGTGTTTAACTCGGGTGAAAGTCACCATTTATTTCACACTCGAAATATTAGCGCTCTCGCTTTGCTCGAGCGCCAACATATCTCGTGTGATATAATTATGTGCCTTTCATCCCTTGGTGAACAATCTACTATAAAATGTAGCAGCGTACTTGAACATTCACATCGTTGTATTTTTTGAACTAAGTATGCATCCTAATCACATAATGTAAGGGACAAATAAAAGTTTATCTACTTATTATGGGTGTGTAATGTTTAGTATGAAAACAACTGGTCTTATTTTCATTTTACATAACACAAATTGCATAATTTCGATCTCTATAATAAACCAACGATATAATAATTATGTTTCATAAAACAAAGTACATATTTTCTAAAACGATAATATCCATAAATTAAAAAAAAAAACTAACGGCTTTCATTAATATTAATGAGGCCACAGTTCTAACCTAACCTAACCTAGTTAGAAAAAAATGACTAAAAATGCATAATAACAAGAAAATTATAGTTATAATAAATGAGTGTTATGTTATTCCATCGTATGCCTGATGAAATTATACAATTTGTTTGTATGCTAAACTTTCAATTTGCTTTTCGTGGTTAGTTAAATGAAATTATACAAAATGTTTTTAGACTGATTGAAGCACTTATTATGTATACCAGAAACGATAAAAATATTTATATTTTGACTTTAATTATTGCGACTTCTTCAACAGTCATCGTCATATTTTATCCAATTTACACAAAAGCTTAATAAATGATATATAGTTAGGTACCTAAGCCTTTCTCATGAACCGTTCCGTTCGTTGGTGACTACCGTATTAAAATCCGTTATGAAACGAAATGAAAATGGTAGTTTTTGAGTTTACCGCGTCCACAGACAGACAAACAGACCATCCGGGGACTTTCTTTTATTATATATGATAATATACATATAAGTACCTAATGTATAATAATAATATAATGATAACATTTTTTTTTGTCTATAATACTTTTTCTAATCTATATAGCATAAAAAATCATTTCCCTGCAGTATATTTAAAGGTAATTTTTAAAAAAAATGCCCGTTTCCTTAGCAAGTCCATTTCAGATCTATTTTGTTCGTTATTTGTCTTACGGTTAAGATTTATAAAAATGCCGTATCGTCCCAATTACATACATAAATAAACTCACGCCTTCGTTCCCAGAGAGGGGTAGGCAGAGCCACTGTATTACCATGGCAATGGTAGAACTGAAAACCTGACAACAAGTTTAAGAGTTCTATCATAGCCATGACAAAAATATATTAACTAAAAGCTTATGATTACTTTGTTCCAAATAGTCTCGTGATTCCCATATAGCCCCGTTTTACGGTACTGCGGTTAATTCTTTCTAGCCACAGGCGATTAGCTATATTTGCCACAGTATATAGACCAACCTGCAGATTCTTACAAAGTAAAGCATAGGGTTGCCTGTAATTTGTAAACGGTAAGCACTTCAACCCTATGTTCTAGAAAATTGATCGCGTAGTCTGACATCGACTTCTAATCAAAATTCTTGGATAACTGCCTTCATCAGCATCATTGCGTATGGCATTCGCCCTGCATGGATCAAACGTCGATGTCCAGATGTGGCATGGAGAAGCAGCATAAATTTTCGCCAGCCGCAGCAAACTGGCTGAAACAACTGGATACCTAACTACCTTGATTTTATATAATTAATATATGTTTCTTAACAAGTGCAGTATTCCAAAACAAAGATGGGACTGACCATAATCGTGTTGATTTTTCATATTGGACCCACTCCTTTCAAAGTTTAAAGCTACGCTTGAAGTTGTTGATTCCTGCGACAAACGTTCCAGTTAGGTAGATCTAAATTCGAGAAAGAGATCAATCGTCGAATCCTACTCGACTGGGCAGCACTTAGTAAGCTACGCAGTATCTTCTCGCCGCAGTTTCAAGGCAAAAGTCGTTGACCAGTATCTGTTGCCAGTGACGACTTAACGTGGTCCTTTACTAATGAGTCCCATGAGTAGACTCACCACGGTGACCCAAAGGGCGATGGAAAGAGCTATGCTCGGAGTCTAGTCTGGTCAGAGGTCGAATCAAAAATGAGGAGATCCGCAGAAAAACCTGAGTTGCTGACATAGCTCAGCGTATTGCAAACTTCAAAAAAGGGCGGGGCACATTGCTCTTAGAACTGATGGTCGTTGACTTTTATGTTGCTAAGAATTATAGGCACGTATAATATTTTTCATATCTATTGTGGCTTTGACAGATTTTACATTCACGCGAACGTTGTTCCAACCAATTGAGCATCAACTAACTTAAAAAAATACGTATATGTAGTATAATTTAAAAAAAACAATCATTATTGTTTTACGCATTTTTAAAAACAAATTATGAAAAACTATGCACATAAGGTCTGCTCATCCTTACTTGTCTTATCGTGTAAACAAACGTGACGTCATGGGTGATACTAGACAATGACTAGTGATTGGAAATGTCGATAAAATATATTGATTGATTTTGTTAAACACTTAAGTTTACCAACAATTTTAACACAGTTGAATGTTTTCTTCGCATTTCTAACTCAAATGCTATGGTAAATGCTATTTCATTATCCAATCCTATAGTAGTACTTTAGTACTACATATGTAATATTTTTATAGAGAGATATAAGAAATAATACAAATATATAAATATGTATGCACGAATAAACCGATAATCAAAAGTAGACTTTAGTAACACACTTTCTTAAACCGTTACAAAGAATTTTCGCACTATAAACTTCGAATATTCAGGCGATCGCTGTCGCTGTCGTAATCATGAATTCATAATAAACCGTGATGTAGTTTCACTTCTTAGTTGATATGAAACTTGGAGACATTTCAAACTCGCCGCAAGCAACGCCGCGGGAAAGTCATAATCATATTCAAACAATTAAATGAATAGGTACCGTTGAGGAGTTCCGGTATATCTGAGGTCTTCATCATCAGTTCTACTTCACCAAATGATACTTTCTGAATGTAAATGCTGGACTTAAAACTAAAAATACTAAAATCGCTGTATGAAAGCCAATAATATTTGAGGAGTTCCCTCAATTCCTCACGGATCCCCTCATCAGATTCAGATTTGGTGACAATGGAACCATCTCGAAAGTATACTCTATCAAACCAAAAAAGATTTTTTAAAATCTGACAACTCTGTAAAATTTTGTGCGTGGTCATACATAAAATTACCGGTGGTAAGTCACACCATATTTTTTTTGAGTCGTTACGATATTAGGTCAGCGCTTTTTGATGACACACTTCAGCATCTTACGCCTTCTTCGATCAACAGACGACTAAGGTAAGAAGTGTGCTTAACCGTCATTGAGCACAGTTGTACCGTCTCCCGCGTTTTGCGCGCTGATGCGAAGTCCTTGTGTATTGAAGGTCAAGGTTTCGCTAAAACTTAACTATTTCTGTTTTATTATAAAACATAAAAAGATGTATTGGCAAACGTACCTAGTAACAACACAAACTAACAATCATCCGATCGTATGCAAATCGAAGTCCTTGAAGAGTAGCCAATAGTTGTCAGTTCAGAGAATTATCACCGTCCAAATCACAAAAGGTATCACAAATCCGTCAGCAAGCCAAGTCGTCAGAAATATCACAAAAAGAGCACCCGTTACGTACGACATCAAACGAAGTAGTGAAATGAATGACATTTCTAGATTCAACTTAGTTTTTATTTATTTATTATTCTTTCCTCTAGGGGAAAAGGAAAAGGTTGAACACCATCCAGGCCACATTTATCCATATCGATAAGTTGTCGTTTCCCATCAATACGATGCGTGGACAATCTAGACATTGCAATGTCAGATATTTTTCAGGTTATTCATTCGTTCCTACGATTATTGAAGATAATCTTATTAGAAATAATATTTTTCAGTGGTTACTTGGTTGATTTCAATAGTTCGTGAGTTTCTTTAAGTATACAACAACATTTTAAGTGATGGTTATTGTGTAATCCGAGAGAAAAGTGTGACAGTGTCTTCGAGAAGTGTTTGTTTACATGATAAGACAACTAAGGATGAACAGACCTTACTTCATGGAAATAAAAACAAAATAATTATAACACTTTTACTTCCTATATGCGAAACGGATCATCTTTAATAGTATTTTGTTTGTCGATAGTTAACCTCGTTATTCGACCAAATCCTATATTCAATCAAACCGCGGACAGATAAGGCTTACTTCGGGTCACAATTTGACATTTGCCCATACAAAATGTGCCAAAGTTTTAATCCGAAGTAAGCCTATCTGCCCGCGGTTTGAATATGGTTCGGCCATTAAGAGGATTGTGAAGCGCCGCTAAAATCGTGTAGCTGTCAATAAAAATCCATACAAAACTAGCTCCGGGCGAAAACATTTCTCACCCCCCAAATCAAGTCCCATTTTCACGATTTTTGAATATTTTGTAGTTATTATAAAGACCTAGGTCTGTACGTTTCTGTTTTTTGTTTTTTTTTAATTTGTTTCGTTCTAAGAAATATGTTCTTGGACAGGAAAACGTACAGACATAGTTTTTATGATATCTACAACATATTCAAAAATCGTAAAAATCGGACGAGGTTTAAGGGGAGAGAAACGTTTTCGCATTTTGTATGGAGATTTTTAGCTTCACAATCCTCATAATGTCATTGCGTATTATTTACCACATAAAACACCTACCTATACTTACTGTACCATACGAGGATCGCAACCCAACTAGCAAAATAACCTTATAACATCAAGCTTATATGGCCAAAACCCTTGTAATTGTTTTATAAAAGCATAAGTTGTTCCACTGTCCTTATAATAGGTCATTATAAGAGATTTTGGCTAATACAGCTTTTATTCTTATAATTTGGGTTGGATAAAAGCTAATATGGCCGAGTAATATGACCACAATAAGAATTCTCCTTGTAAGAGTTGTTTATAAGAGATTTTAGCTTTCACATCTATACAACTATAATTATAAAGAGAGATCCGGAATGCGCGAATGCAAGTAATAAGAAGGGGTTTTTCGAAATTCAACCCCTAAAGGTGTGAAAAAGGAGATACGTAATTTTTTACGAATTAAAAAAATATAATTTTAATGTTTATGGAAATTCAAACCTTAATTGAATAAAAAAGGGGTCGAAATTTGTAAGGGATTCCCGTTGTTTCAAAACTGCTGACACTATAAATTATGTTTTCAAAAATCAGATTTAAACATCGTTCAATTTATTTATCCGTTTTTACCCGACTACAGCTAAAGAGAAGTGAGTGTTGTGTTCAAACATTTATTCCATAACAAAGCATTAAAATTTCTATTCAAATCCGATTATCTCAGAAAGGAATAACTACAATCTTCGTATTAGAACGTTTTCAGTCTTCACTTTTATGACATGTAAAATGTACTTTATTATTGCATTGTCAGTGGGTTATGGGTTTACATTGTGTACCAAATTTCAGCCAAATCCTATAACGGGAACTGGTTAAAAATAAACTTCCAAAATTATAATTCCAAAATTAGAGACTCCCACATTATAACGTACCTACATGCCACATAGTAACAAAACAGGTTGAATAAAATATTGTACTCGTAAAAAGGCGAGATTTAATTAAGTTCAAGCGTGGATTAAAAAGCTGGCTCATACAAAAATGTGTATATTCTATGGACTTGTAATAACCTGATATTGTTGACATAAATTATTCTCATGATTTCCATAATTAATAACATTATCTTATCACTAACTTCATGATTTTCATAATTAATAATATTAAACTTAACCTTGTAAATCCAATAGGGCAAATTATTGATTGATTGAGAAGTAATGGCAGGCAAACTCTTCCGAAAGTGCTGACTGCGTCAGAAGGAGGGTTATGTTTTTCTATAAGTAATGACGATGTTGCCTTTTTATTTGAATTTCAAATTTTAATATTTTTTTACATAAAAGCCAGACTAATTTAACATTAACCTAGAATTAATACTAAATCACACCCGAGCGAAGCCGGGGCGGGCCGCTGGTTATGGATACAGTAACACTTCCACTTAATTTTAAGACTCTAAGATTTTCTCATACTGTCGTTGATTTCACACAGTTGTGATTATAATAAACATTAATAAATAATAAATCACTTACCAATTAAGTACTATCCCACAATGGTTGACACAAAAAATATGTTCTCGTCGCTGCTTTGACGTTTTACTCTATTGAATTTTTAGCAAATATATTGCTCCGCCTCTTATAAGAAGATGCCCTTATAACCAAGGATCCGAAATTTGGATCGGTATTTACCTAAAGTTCGCAAAATCCTGGAAAAAGAGAGGCGAACATGGCGCCGGCTCCTTAAAAATAATAATATAAGTTCCGGGATTCCGGGATTCTAGAAAAAGTTAATAATAATTATTTTACGTGTAGGATAGAACGTTCGGTTTTGCTCTAATAAATTCCTTAGGTCAATGAGTTACAGGCAAATTTAATAACATTTGGTAAATCTGTACATGGAAAAAACTTCAAATAGTTATAAATACTTAATAATAATGAATTTAAATGATTGAGTCCGCCTCCTTACAACTGAACAACAACGCCGCCGCGAAAGTTTAGGTAAATATCGATCCGAATTTCCGACCCCTGCTTATAATGGATGCCGACGAAACTTTTATAAGAATAAAGGCCTTGTGAACGTTTTTAATATGATATTAATAAGTGTAATACACTTATTAAATATTTGAAAGTTGCGATTATAAAGGGACTGCTCTTGTAAACAACTTTATTTATGTAATTTTAAGTTTAGTATACATGATGCTAACAACAATAAAATGTATTTTCAATAAAGCAATAATATGGCAAGTATAAGATTTAAGCTCTTATAATTTGTGCCCAAATGCAGTCTCATAGACGATAATATGACTTTTATAAGAACACATTTTTTGGTCATATTAGCCGTTATAAGATATGATTTTGCTAGCTGGAAATAGTTCTAGCGTGATGTTAGACGATATACGATACCTTATTTTATAGTAGGTAAATAAATTTAATTAAGTTAACATTTCCTTTAATAAAAATCCCTATCGATAATCTAATAGTAGATTATACACCGAGGGGATAAAGCACTGTTTTATGTCACGGGCGCTATATTGAATCCTGAGCAAATGAGGGACTTAAGATTTAACTCCCGAGCGTAGCGAGGGTGTGACGAGTTAATTCCTGAGCGAAGCGACGGAATTAAAACGGAGTCTTGAGTGCAGCGAGGGATTCAAGCTCGCCCAAGACGAAAATAGCTTTATCGCAAAGGAGAATACTCTACTTTTCTCACCTTTTGTTTTATTTTCTTTTTTTGCATATATGGCTTGTAGTGGCCAGTTCGATTCTCAAATAAGTTCTTTTTGCTGTAAACCTACAGCAAAAAGAACTACTAACAAATGGAACAATTTTTCATACGAATTCAAATCTCACTATTAACCAGCGGGTTATAATGAGATTCAGTACAATATTTATAACCCGCCGGGTCATAATATGGTACTGTATTTCATTATAAGCCGCTGTTTAGCCGATGGCTATAATGACTTACTTTAGGTGAGGTTTGCATGATATATAATTGGGCACTTTCGAGGATGTGGTGTGAAAAAATAATAATACGATTTTAAGTAATTAGCAGTATGACTAAATTTGCCAAATGACATTTGCCACAGGCACAATAAGATATGAAAAATATTATAGGACATTGTCAAAAAATGAGCACCTACTTACTCAGATAGGTTTCCCATTAGGGATTATTATGTACCGTACCTAACTAAGCCGAACCTGCTGTTTTTATGTCTTGCATATTAAAGGGTTTTCACTATTTTATAATTTTTATAAGTATGACCGCTATGTGTGTGTGTGTGTGTTTGTGTGTGTTTGTGTGTGTGTGTGTGTGTGTGTGTGTGTGTGTGTGTGTGTGTGTGTGTGTGTGTGTGTGCATGTGTGTGTGTGTGTGTGTGTGTGTGTGTGTCTGTCTGTGTGTCCGTGAACCGATTTGGATGCGGTTTTTTTTATTGAAAGCACTTTTTCTAGCGGTTGTTCTTACCGAAAAGGTTTCATAAAAATCGGTTGGGTCGTTTAAGAGATATCGGCTCTAAAAGGAGGGGGTCACCGTTATATCGGGGGTTTTATCAATCATCAACTTCAGTTTCTATCTATAATGTAATGTACATACATAAAACCAATACCTGCCTTAGTTACAATAGAATAGTATAGAATAGAAATAATTTGTTCAACGCATACACAAATTTGAAAAACAAAAACATTTGACAAACGGAACAAAACATGGCGTTGAAAAGGGCTCTCAGCTTTGTGCCGCAGCAAGCCGCGGCGCTGGTAGGGTGGTAGTTGTCGATGCATTACAGATTTGTAAAAAATGTGATGAAACGCAATTAAAAACTATGTAGGTACTAAAACCAAATTTCCTATCTCCTAATATTTAGTTAAGTATAGGAAATTTGATAAAAAATCTCAATTTATGAGAAGACAAGAAATCAAGTCGCTCTAAACTGAAGGGAACACCCAATAGCCTTGCGAAGGTCTAATCTAAGATATAACTGAGAGCACTACGACGCTGCTGGTCCGTTTCCACATTACCTCGCGTCACACGTTTAAAACGTGGTTAATGGCGAGTAACAGAATCCTGCGGCGATAGCAGGTGATTGTTCCGGTGCGCATGCGCAAAGAACAATAGCTAAGTGTTGAACCCTTGCTCTCCGCTCGGTGCCAGTACGCTCCGGGCCTTATCGCAATGGCAGACGTGCTTCAATTGAGCTCACGCCGTTATCGGTGTGTTAAACCGCCCCTATAGGTATCCGCTATGCTTATGAAGTCAGTTACATACTCATCTTTATTTCGGTACACTGACTAGCATTGTACCTGTCCGCAGTTTCGACTGAGAAGCATTCCCGTTTCACTCTCCATTTCCTCGGTTTCGACGCGAATAAAAGATTAACTCACAAACTAACATTTATAATATTATCTAGATTTCCTAGAGCTTAAAATGCTGGTGTCACATAGCGCAGAATTGGTCGTCTCTTCCCACTACTTAATTTTAACTTAAGTTGCACGATATTGTAAATAAACTTTGGCAACTTTTATAGTACTAGCGCATCTTTGCCAATTTAGGGCAGTTAAATTAGGTATCTACTTAATGCACTTCAACGCATAGTTTGTACAGTATGGCAGCCGCAGCATTGTTTGCAAGCTCCGTTTCTTACGGTTAAAAGATGCCACAATAATCTAAGTATACATAGAAAAGTAGTTCGTCTTCGGAGCTTTACTAGTTCCTGTTACCTATTGCCGCGCGTCGCTCGATACTTAATATGCACGCAACCAAACGCGGCAAAGTCGCGGCCCCGACTAAACCGGCTTAAATAATATATTATTAACAGAAATAATATATTATTCAACATTTGATTCAAAAATATCTGATACGCTCTGAAACCTCTGGCATTAAAGTCGTGCTAGATATTTTTGAGCCCAATGGTAGTTAATATAATATAGCTGGTGACGGTACACGAACATGCAAGCCGTGCGAAATACCTTTGTTTGAAGATGAACTACTGTTTATTCATACTGTGCCTTAAGCTGCTAGGCTACGAAACATATATAACATAGGTAATTATCACTTTAACGTCTATTTGTCGTGTCATCTAGTTTGAGCTCGGCCTCTGCTTAACCTTGACCATGCGACAGAGGCCAGCAGAATTAGCGAATTCAACGTAATCGTTGTTATAGTTACCTAAGTCGAATCCATGTAAAAATAAATTAACATTATCTACATACGTATCATAAGCCCAAGCCCTTTATAATACGATCAGATCCCGTTGGTAATGACCAGAATCAAATCAATCAATTTTACTATGATAATTTTCTTAACCGTGGTACTGTGGTGGTGGTGGCGGTGGGCTGGTGGCTGAATAGTTTGTTTTTATTTATTTAACTTGTACATAATGTAGCTTCTTAAGGTACAAATGCTGAGGTTAGAGCGTGAGCTTGCGAGCGCTCTAATTAAAGGCACGAGTACCTTAAGAGCTAATTTTAATACTTAATTACTTAAAATGATAATAACAAAATAAACAAACGCTAACCTTTCTTGAATATTTTCCTCGATTTTTCTGCTAACAAATTACTTGTCAGCAAAGTCATTTCATTATTCCGATTGGCGTTAATAGTTTTTTAATTTTATTGCTAAATTTTTACAAATTTCATGCAAATTTTAATAGTTACTAAAACAAGTAGTTTAGTTAGTTTATATGCAATAGGCCCATGTCAATTTATCATAAAAGTTGGAATGCAAAACGAAACGCCATTTTGTTGATATCCATATTGAACGTAACCATGGTAACCAAATAACAAATTGATGGATATTAATCATCTATTTTTAGTAACTTAATAAAAACGTAATTTTAAACACATAATTCGTCTCAAAATTAATTTCGTTTTAAATATACGTAATTTTTAAAATATTTTTAACGGTTTATTATACAAAATAGGATATCCAGTGTTCACTAAACGCCAAGACTGATATCTGGAATGACCGTAACCATGGTAATAACAATGCTATAGTAATTATTATAGAATTGTTATCACCAACGCTCATTATAGAATTGTTTTAACGCTTCGGTTAAGCTGATACCATTAACGATATCAATATTAGCGGTTAATAGTACCTACGCGAGTAGAAAAACGTTATTACGATATCTAATATCCTCGTGGCGTCCGCCATAATACAAACAGGATCATTTTGTGAGCACGAATTTGAATATACCAGCAAGGAAATAAAGTTCAGTTACCTTTGCTCTTATATGCTATTTTTAAATGGAATGATATACAAATAAACTTGACGCTCATTAAAATATAGTTTAAACGAAATTGCCTTGATTATGTACCTCCTATGGCACACCGGGTCTCACGAGGATATGATAAAGTTACGAGTTTTAAATTTGGGATATCTTTCATAACCAACACAATTTAATTAGACCCCAATTCTAGAAAGTAATAAATTGTAATTAAAAGTTAGTCAATAAGAAAGCTCAGCTCGGTATGTTTTTTAGTATATATCGCCCGACTTTTGAGCTCGAACGACATGACGTTCGAGAATGAGTCCTATTCGCTTGCGAATAGGGACTTCAGTACTTCAGTCTACACCTTAAAAAAAACGTAATCGTGTCAAAGGTTTGTTTTTGCCGCCATTTTTTGTCGCTATTTATTTGTTGTGCTACAATTGTTTATCTTGAAAATTGTATTAAGCATTATAACAATAAATATTTTTCTGTTTATAAATTAGCTTAGCACCTATAGTCGACATGTTACAGGTAGCAGTTACAGGTAGATTTGCCTTCGGCTTTGAACCCGTCTTAGAGTACTTATACTATGTTTGTTGATAAAATGATGTATGCAGCTAAACATACATTAATTAGGCCTTAAAACACTCCTGTGATCTTATTATTAAACTCGCATTCAGCTTGTTTTAATACATTTCATTATGTATCAGTTCCGTAAACTACCTACTATTATAAATTGTTGTTAATAAAGATTTTAATATTTATGTATACCGGGTATATCAATTGAGCTTGTATACAATCTACCTACCAAGAAAGATCTTAATTCAGTTGATTTTATTGCGCCTTCTTATTTTATTCTTGTTATAACTCTAGTTAATATATTTTTCTGTAGACAAATTTTAACGCGGACTACTAACTCTTTTAACGAATAATTTTAAACGAAAGCCCGGCTCTGGTGAACGTTCAAACCTAAGCGCACCACAACAAGTGAAGCTGTACAAATAACTCTTATTCAATCTGTGACTGTCCCTAACCTACAATGCTGTAGGTACGGGAAATGTTTGATGAATGATTTAGGTACACAGTTTAAGTAATTCTTGGTAGGTACTTCTTAATTTCTTAATAGATAATACTGTTTATTTATTAAACCCAATATTGCTATCGTAAAGTGCCTCTAGTAAAACATTAAGTAATGACACAAAATATCTCTGCCGTCTTTAACTCGTCAATGAAAAATGGTCCGTTTGCAATATTGTTCTATAAAAACGGGTTATTTTTTTAGGTGAATCAAAATAGTAGTCGTATCAACTTTATTGATAAAATACAAAAAATAATCATTTTAAAAATATTTAATCACTTAGTACAATTATCACGGATTAGCAACGACCGATATAAATCAAAATGAAACAATAATCTACTCGTCGCACTAAATCCTGATATAATGAACAGGCAGGCAGTTCAGACGGATGCGCGGGCACACCGACCACGGAAAAGAACCATGCAAGTAGGGAGTCGAATGCATCACGCTGAGGTCTGACAGAACCTCATGGAGTAAAAATAGTGTTCATTTTAATTATTTTTTTAGTCTCATGTGACCTTTTCTTGCTAACCTCTTTAGCCTTTTGAAGGCTGTCACAGGTCTGTACAGTTAGTTCCAAATTCAAATAATATGATATGTTATGGAACTTCAATATTTACTTCTGCACATTTATTGATTCCAAATTCGAAATCACTCGGACTCGACTTTACTGAACACTTTCGATAGTTGTCCAGGAACTTCAACCTATGCTCTTAATTACCTACTGGTGTTATGGCAAGATTACATAGTATTTCGAGAAAAAAACACAACTAAGATGAAACTCCATTACAAAAACAGTGTGACAAAATATACTGAAAATAATAATTGGTCGCTTGTAACAAGATTGTGATTATTGTGCATAAGCGTCTTGATCCCATACGAGCCTAACAAGATGATAGATACACCAACTAAGACGTTAGATACATCAATTAAGATGTTAGTTGAATCACTAAAGAAATTGCTGTTTGTTACTATCAGTTTTGGTTTATATAACTAATATCTTAACTATTGTATTGATTTTATGTCAACTAAGTGAAAATCTCTCTTTGTTGGCTCTCATTTTTTTGAGTGTATATTTGTTTATTACTTCGTTATGGATATATGTTCAAAACTTAATGGGGAAAAAAATCGGGGCATTCAATGCTTTCGTGATCTATTGGCTCAAAATTTATTAACGCGACATCATCACTAGGTACATAGTATAAAACAAAGTGGTTTCCGCTGTCAGTCTGTCCCGATTTTGATGCGGTTTTTTTCAATAGATAGAGTGATTTAAGAGGAAGGTTTATATGTATAATACATGCATAATATTACTATATTATAGTAAACACTGATAATTTTAGAGGTTTCTAATGTGATGTCGTAAATAAACACATTTTTTTGCGCTTACCATGCAAACGCTGGCTAAACCTTAAGAGATAGGTACTTATATCAAAATAATGTACTGCAGAATTGTAGTTCTTCAAAAAACCTAAAGAAAAGTCCGCGATGGCATATGTCTATCTCCTAAGGTTGAATCACAGTAACCATTTTTATCTTTAAAAATTTATTAAAAAATATTAGATTATTTGCGAAGCTATTTTCTCCAATTCAGTATTTATTCTTATCCAGATAAATACGTTAGTTACCTTGGCAGTTAATGCAGATTAAAATTGTCCTTTTCACTATATTATTTAAATAAATACATAAAGGGCCGGATCTTAAGTACCCGAAACCGACGTGCATGCATGACTCGATGTATGAATGTGGAAGAAGCGAAAGAGATTTGTCAGGATCGTAGCAGGTGGAAAGAAGTGGTCTCTGCGTACCCCTCTGGGAAACAGGCGTGATTTAATGTATGTATGTATTTAAATAAATACTTTAGAAGATATGGCTGATTCAAAATTACGCGCAACCTAAATCTGTATTATCAAAACGCTTGGCCGGGCCTAACGTCTGATTTTTATTCTCACAGAAAAAATGTAAACAAAGGTGTTGCCGTTAACGAAAATCATTTGCAGTATTCAAAATATTTATACTTTCCACATTTATAAGAATCGACTTTCTATAAAAAATCTATGTATTGTAATCGAGATTGAAGAATTTAATTTATTGATGGCAAACTTTATTTTGATATAAATTCTTTGTTGTATTAATTTAAAACGAGAAAAATATTTTTGTATGCATAATTTATTTATTGCACTGCTATCATTGACTCGATACACCTGTGTCAACAAGTTGAGGGCTGCTTGATTGATGTGAGACGTCACTTCACTCGTTTCGCTTCACAATTCGTGCTTCCGTCGTAATTTAATTTCAATTATTTCTCAAAATTATTTTTATATCACGGTACGAGCGAAATGATAACTTAATATTATATTTCTTGCCGGCCCAAACTTTGAGATCCCCTGAATTGTCAATTTGACATTGACGTAACTTTGTTTACATTTTTTCTGTGGGAATAAAAATCCAACCTTATAGCCGCGCTTCGCCCGTTAGCTTACAGCTTCCTATAGTAACAATTTTTTTGGAATTATCAGACATGCACCGGAGCTCTCCTGTTAATTACTTATATTTATATTAATAAAGAAATACAAGCTGACAAATGATTAAATTAGGGAAATGGACAGGTAGTTAGATTGAGTTTAGGTATTGTTTAAGTGTTTTTTTTTAAATATTATGTTATCAACGAGAGGTACCTAGTGTTTATTATTTAATTTTGTGTATTTAAGGGATTAAACTAGAATTTTCTTATTTTAAGTTTGCGTTGTAAATATCCTTCCTTCCTATTTGGTTATCAATGAGAAAGTGTGTTGATTAGTTAATAACTTTTTTTTCTTGTTTTAAGGTTGTTTGTGTTGTAAATATTTCGAATATAGGTAATTACGTATTTCCTGTTGTAAATTTAAAAATAAATGTTATCTCTGGTTTTGGCTGGTATTTGTCTCATCAAAGAAGCACTAGTTAATTTTATGGATTTGGGTTAATAGGTATTGATTGTTTTTTTTAAGGAGAAAACTCAAAATGAATTATCTCTGACGCGAAGAAGTAGTTCTAATATAGATCGTAGAATTAAGGATAATAATAGAAACAATTTACGTCTTAATGATGAAATCAAAGAAGAAAGGGAAATCAGGCTGTGTAATAGAAGAGAAAGTAATTCTTTGCGAAGAAATAGGGAATCGTCTATTACGTCATGGCCTGACAAAGAAGTGTAATGATCCCATAAAATAAAAAGTCTGAGAATCCCCTCTGTAACGAGTAGGTACTCTGTCGTACATAATCGCTAATGCTTCAAAGCAGAGCTATAATATATAACATCACCGATTCCACAGCGCCTGCATCATACGGCACGTTTGTTGGCTCCGCCGGCAATACCGCGTCCGCTGTAGATTCGATCCATGACGACGACGAGGGTCAGTACCAATACCATCTGTCCGGTAAGCGCGCATGCCTGCTGCAACACCCGGCAGCTCCAAGCATCGCAATCGTAAACAGTTTATCGTCTGGTTCGGCCTAGTGTCAAACCACTGATTTGATACAATCGATGAAGTGAAATTCGATAAAATGATGCGTTACGTACCGGCCAGCTGGCTGCCTTATAGCCAGAACGCGGGCCGGTGATAAACTGTGTATTATTGAGATGCATAAGACTCGGCGCACGCTATCTGATAAAACCGACATTAATTATAGATTTCTGCGTGAAACATTGCCACAAGAAATACCGGCTTATTAACTCCTTATATACGGTCTGTGTGCTTTACGCGTCTGCCCGGTCTAATTACGTAGCGCGATTTACTATAGCGAAAAAATTGGACCCTATTTGGTTGTTATAAATTCTTTGTTTCGTCGTAAGTATGCACGAAATGAAACTGCTTGCTATGGAGAGCATGAAATGAAATAATTGGGGTTTTTGTTAATGTTAAGTGAAATGTTTACCAAACCTACGTTAAAGGAACGTAAACAACATGTGTAGTATGAGAAAGTATTGGATTATATGGAGCACCCTGACACAGCGTTATTTATTAATCAACAATCGCAATTACGCAAGTCGGACCCGACTCTTAACTCAAATTTAATGTCTTTAAATATTTCATCATTATTATTTTTTGTTAATAACATAACGTTACGAATGCCATAAAAATGGTTCTTTATTCTCTCATTATAATTTTAATTACTTATGTGTATACACAGTGACAACGTGGTCTTCACAGACCTACATCACCCTTATCAGTTATCACGGAATGCCTCAAATCCCTACCCAATTTCCGGCGGCCGTGGTGCAAAAATAACTGATTTAATTATTTGCTTGAGTTAAAAGTTCCCTCGTCAGCAACTACATATGTTGTTGTTGTAGATATATATCGTCTAACTTTTCACTTTTTTACAGTGACCAATCAGACCTAGGGTTAGTTAGGTTCTTTGTTAGCCATTATCTATAGGTATATATATACTTACTAAAACGATATAGTTAAATCAGTTGCTGCATATTTCTTTTTCCTTTCTTGGTTAATATAATAGAGAAAATATATAATTAATAAGAGTAGACAAGGTGCATAACGCTTGCGTTAGCAATTTTCGTGAACTGACAAATGTATAGGATGCTCTAACTGCTTATATTTTGCCAGTTTCCGAAAACCTTCTTATGCATCTAGTTTAGGCCCCGGACCTTTTCGTCTATCGAATATAGACGATGACTGCCGTCCAATTACCTACGAGTTCTGACTTCCTCGTAATTTACACCTCACGTGTCTATAACATGCAAATGTTTTAAACAGATGTGCCAATATTATCAATCAAGGGTCGAGGCAAGTTCAATCTGTAAGTGATTTGATTTGAACATTAAATTAATGCGCGACATGTGATTTGAACTTTATTAAAGCCTGGCCATGAAAATTGTTACTTCTGGAACCGTGCGTACTGTAAGGTTTCATTTTACTTGAGCTGCGTAGGTTCGGTCTTCCTCTCTTATCTGCGTAGGTACGGTTTTATACACGACGCCAGTGACGCCACGTTCTAGACAAGCAGTTTAACGATTCTATTACAAATCATGTTTCAAATACGCGACCGCATGTTGTGATAATGTCGTCAATATACGTTAGTTACCATGAAGACATTTTTTTAATTTCGCCATTTTGCAATTTTTAAATGAACCTACTGTTACTGCTACTGTATCAACATCTTGTTTGTTCAGCCTCCACTAGGGAAAAATAAACTATAATATACATACATACTCGTACATACAGTGTGATGGCTCTTAAAAATGCCTTCGGCAGGCCTTTCGCGTAACTCACTCGCAATCGCGATCGGATTCAAAACAAAACAATTGGTTTCATTTTGTATGCAGACAAGCCTTCGATTTTCAAAATGAAAACGATTGTGATTGCGAGTGTGTTTACGCGAAAGGCCTGCGGGTTTGTACTTCTCTCTCTCTAGTAGGTACTCATTCGCTATTAAGCGAGTTTAACAGACTTCACCAGCACCCGAAAACCTTTTTAAAACCTCTTACAGCTACATCAGATCTGAAACACAACCCTCCTTCGGCAGTTGCGTAACAACGGCTTCTTCTACCTGTGAGAATGTTGCTTGTACCCATGAAACATTGTTTGTATGTTCAGACGGGACAACTTAAACTCGCCGGTTAATTTATTCGACCTTAGTGTTGAGAAGTGAATTCCTTAAGATAACAACATGGCAGATCAGACAACACAGAGTCACCTTTGTCGTCTTCTCGTGTGGGTAGGGACTAAGGACATATCATATCATAATGCATAAAATTTCAATATAATATAATACGTTTTGATTGATATATTTCGACCAATAGGGAAAACGTACTTTATTGAGTTTGATTTTTATTTCTTCTAATTACATATTACATTTTTTGGTTTAATATGGTTTGGAACGTATATATGTGAATGGTAAACTGTGTGCCATGTTGTTCCCTTAAGGAGAAAAGGCTTGCAATAGAGAACATTGGAAATTTCCCCTCTGACAAGCGGGCTCTACAGTAAAGTGATGATGGTTAGGCCGTGACATTGAGGAAGGTTAAAATTATGCTCCGAAAAGTTAAATGGCCAATTTATGGGTTTCCTGTTTAGAGCGCGGGTGGTGATACTCATGACCTCATTAAAATAGTTTTCCTGAATCATGAAGGTACCTGCTAGTATTTATATGGGTGTTTATTATCAATATTATATAATATCCGCGGAGGATTAGTAGCTAAGAAGGTACATTGATTTGTTTGCGCACATGTAATAGTTGCAATATTATCTTCTTGTTATAATATGAATAAAGATGAAATGAGAACGGTTGCACAGGTTTAGCTTTACACTTTTATAGATTCGTGTAGTCTGAATAAGGTATTAAATAAATGAATAAGTAAGTATAAGTATTAAATAAATAAAAAAATAAAGTTTATCGACACTGGTAAGGAACGCTACCTTGCGGTACAGCTTGGTATCAAATTCTCAATAACGTAGGTAGCAATATTGTATTACACTATACTTCCAAAATATCAAAGTATAAATAAATCCATACCTTTTAAGCCATTCAAGCATTTCTCGTTTTTCATTTAACAACTTTGAATATTAGTCGCACTGAAAAAAAAAGGGATGGCTGCGGAATTTAACAGAAATTAGGTCGCTTGGAATGTGGTAGGTGTACTTGTTGCTCGATATCGAAGTTTTGATTAACTTCGCAAACTTAAGATAAGATGCTACCATTGTCTCAAGAAATTTTATTCAAATTTGTAGAATGAAAAACGAGGAATGCTTTAGTCTAGTTCAAAACATTTGCTACGTTATTGAAGATAAAGTAGATATAAATTTTTAAAATTACAAAAATCTATTTTAAGCTAAGGGAGCCAATGGTGTACCGCAAGGTAGCGTTCTTTACCAGCATCATGGTTTTACGGAACTCCATCTCTTGAAGTGACTTAATGTCTTATCAATTTACGTAGATAATCTGGAAAATTTGTGTAGGTAACCGCGGATATCTAAATTGCATTAAGTAGAAAGAAGATCCAAAGTCCAATTCTATTACTTTAATAATACCGGACAATCGGGAATCTTTATAGAAGGCATTAGAATCGTAGAAATTACTATTAATTTATCGTAAATAGTTTTAATATTTGGTCATCTGGACATGGGGCCTGGTTTCATAAAGCATTATCCTTGTTGCCCCGCTTGAGGAAAAATGACATGTTGGTAACACCGTTTAAAATAACTTTTAGTAATGATCATCTTCACAAGCATGCATGCAGGCTTTCACATCTGTGGGAGTCGGAATGATGGAATTCTTTTAAATGGTTTATCTAATGTATTTTTTGGATTAAGCGCTGTATACCCGAGCACTCGAGAGGAAACATATTAGTACAACGTGTGTGTCTTTTTTAAATTGCTTACTGTTATTAGATTGCGCAAAGTGTATAAATAATTGAATAAATATTTAATATTCTTATAACCACTATAAGAGTTTCATTTAGTCGTTCAATCATAAGCACATTAAAATCCATTTGTGACTTCTGAGATGAGCCCGATCGTACATACAGACAGGCGCAGCGGGTAGGTACAGTCCAGTGGACTGACGATGATTTAAATTTATAATTCATACAACTTCTCCATCGTCCGTTTCCGCTTGGAATGACAACCAGCCCAGAGTTTCTCCAACTTGCCTATTAAATATCAAATTTATTATAAAATATCGAAGTGTTCTTGTTTGTAGTACACGTATACCTGTTTTACCCGGCTATACGACGCTCAAGCGTCGCCTACGAATGCTTGATCTCCTTAGGTTACTGTCACTACGTTGTTGATTAATATGCGTGTATTACAGATATAGAGATCGGCTCGCACCCGCCCGCGGAGGAGGCTCCGACCAAGGGCGCCAAGCGGCCGCTGCTGCTCGGTAAGCCGCATGGCATGAGTTTATATGGCACATTACACTCCGGCTTTTAAGCACCTCAAGCAAGGAGGACCACTGCACTACGAGAAACTGTTCGGAATCGAGGGTTAACAATGCTGTTAAAGGTGAAAAGGGCGCAACTGTTATAAAAAATCCACGTACCTACATGAAATACCACGCACATAATTTACTGTAAGGTTGTTTTAATAAGATGTGCCCTTTGAACTAGGCAGCCAGTTCGTTCGAGAGAACCAGCACATGTCGTAGCCACTATGCACGGAACGATGACCAGCCAGTGGTCGAGCTAAGGTGGGACAGTCATCAACACAAGTAGATACACGCCTTTGCACCTTGTAGTTTACAGCCGCGTAAGCAATGTCAGATATGTTAACGCGATACTTACACTACAAAAATTGAGTATTAAAATTTTGGCGTTGAACGTAGAGCGCGTTGGCATTTTGTTGTTTGAATTTTTAAATATGTAATAATATTTCACACGTTTGTGCTGTGAGTACAGGCTCCCTCGGAGATCGGATCCTTAATAACCTAATGGTCGCTAATTAACAATACTTAATACATATAATAATATAATAATCATCGTAAGTCGTTGCAAATACATTATCCGGAAGTTTCCCGGCTGCAAAGATGTATTGCTTTGTGTTGTCACGCTTTTGTATTGTATTTAATCGTGTTTGTTTGTGATTGGTTGACCTATTGCTACGAATAATTATAAAGGGGTTCAGTTTTCTTGTCAAAGGGGTAGTCATCGCCGACGGATTGGTCATCCATTTATCATCATAATGCATTTCATTTAAAGAAAATCTGTTCATCCTTAATTTATTTTATGTTTCTGGTAAACAAAACTCTTAAATTAAAAGGATTTTTGCAATAATTAAACTACTTACTACTACTAAGGCCTGAATACGAGAAGAACGACATAGAGCAAGTACAATTAAAAGAAAAATAAACGCTGCATCGTATCGAGAAGTACTTAATTAAAATAACAGTACAGTGCGACTACTTATTTATTGTATTTACTCGAAGAAGTCAGAAATCCTACGTAATTAGGTCAATTTCACTAAGATCTTTAGAGTTTTAAAATGACTTGTTTACAGTAGGTATGGTATGAACAGTTTTGCGTTTACTTATGTTTATGTTTCAAATCAAACTAACGTCTAATCTTAAAAGGGGTGTAGTGTGTCGTTTCTTCGGCATCATTATTTTAGTTTTTTATTTTATATATCTAGAAATAAATTACACTAAACATAATTTATAGAGGATGAGAAAAACTCTATTGGAAGCCGTAAATGAATGAAAATAGAAAATACGGGGCTTTATTTGTTTGGTTTGCTACGCGTCGCTAATGCATTCAGCCGGGGGTCCATGATCTATGATCTGTGGTGTTATTCTCTTAAAACGGTGGCGGTCGAACGGTCGATCGAGTGACCCAAGTCATACGAGCGGGTTCACTCGACCGGTAAAGCGGGTAAGCGAGAATGCACGTGGTTAAAATTTAATGTCGTCTTTACGCGCTGACACGGGATAGCTTCTACTCGCCGCCGCCGATTAATACATTTGGTCCGTCGAGTATAGCAGCGAGTTGTTTACCTGCCTGCACTTCAAATATGTCCGATGTCTAACTTGTGGCTTTGAATAGATGTGTCCCATTTTATTGAAACGACTGCTGTTGCAAACTTTTGTTAACGGGAGATTGTCTAAGTATAATCATCACTAATAAATATCGTATCGTCAGCAATCATGAACTATCACGATTCAAACATAGTACATCGACACGAGAAGAAGAAGTACATTAGGTTTCCATCACTACTATACTACAGTGACAAACAAAAATGTTACGAATATTGCTTAACTACGTGTATACCAATAAAAACGATCCATTAATTACCGCTTCGGCTAACCGATGGGACAGATGAGTGAAAGGACATGACACGAGAAAGTTCGGCGCTCCCTTTCCCTAGCGTAGATCTTACCTTGATGCATACCTACATACTAAGTCTCGGATAAAAACGGTACAACAAATACCATTTACTTAAATTTAGGCGATGCAAACTTTCAATCCAAGGTTGCTCTCGCTATAAAACAAATAAATAAGTAACTTGTGAGCTTGCGAAAATAATATAGCTAGCAATGGGCAATTGCATCACAGCTCATAAGAGTTCGTTACGGTTAGTAGTGAGGTATAACGAGGAGAGTTCGCGGTTCTAACGAAGCGGATTGATAGCCCACAGGAAAGAAAGTGAGTGACGAATGGGATCTAGCATCTGACATAGACATACGCTTAATTTCAAATGCAACAGAGTGTAAAAATAATTTTAAACCAAAATACTAACTGTTTCCCGCGACTTCGTCGGCGTAGAGGTCATTTTTCGCTATTCCATACCAAATTTCATTAATATCGGATCAGCGGTTTAACTGTTAACCCAAACACCGTCACATTTATAAAGTTAGCATTGGAGTGTTCTATGGAATATAAGGTCATTGGAAATTCAGTTGTGGCATTGTAGAAAACGGCAAGGAAAGATTGTAAAATTGTGTTGTACAAAAAGTTATAATAAAGTGCATTGCAATAAATATTGAGAAAACTCAAAAAACCTCATACATTTCATAGCGTATGTGATAGTATGATATCTACAGATAAATAAAAAAATGACTGCTTCATAATTAGCAAAAAATAAAAGAAATATACCAGATAATTCATTGCACCTTTTTTACTGAACCACTCCTTAGCA
The DNA here is from genome assembly GCA_946894065.1 of Acleris literana. Taxonomy (NCBI): domain Eukaryota; kingdom Metazoa; phylum Arthropoda; class Insecta; order Lepidoptera; family Tortricidae; genus Acleris; species Acleris literana. Next base: position 26,000,774 of record OX335668.1, on the reverse strand, counting down.
TTATTTAGTTACGGAGTACCTACCGATACCACGCTAAACTCAGCGTCACAGAAACAGCGCCTCTTTTTGTCCTGTGACGCATGACGGAGATGGCGACTGACAATGTACGAGGGGTGGCTGAAAAGTAATCTACCTAAGTATGAAGTAAAAGACTGACATGGCTAGTTTTTTTTTTTTTTTCAATATAGTCTCCTGCAAGAGAAATGCACTTATTGCATTTGTCATAAAGTGACATTAGACCGTTAAAATAATATTCTTTTGTTTTCTCGTCAAAATGATCATTTACGGCGGACTTCATGTCTTCATCAGTCGAGAATCGTCGCCCTCTTAGATCTTTTTTTAACAGCCTGAATAAAAAGTAGTCGCAGGGGGCTAGATCTGGACTATAAGGTGGATGATCCAGCTGATTGAAGCCATTTGCACTCATAGCTGCCTTCACTACTCGAGCGGTGTGCACTGGGGCGTTGTCGTGCAATATTAGAACTCCTTTGCCCAGTTTGCCTCGTCGTTTCTCTTTTATTTTTTCCCGGAGCTGAATTAACAAGTTAGCATAGTAATTAGCATTCATTGTAGTATTTTTGGGTAAATAGTCTATCAACAAAATTCCATCGACATCCCAAAAAATGGTGGCCATGAGTTTGCCTGCTGATGGACGGACTTTAAACTTGCGAGGAGGCTTCTCTCCCTTAAATATCCATTGCATAGATTCCTGTTTGCTTTCAGGATCCCATTGGCGAATCCATGTTTCGTCACAAGTCACTATTTTAGAAATAGTTTCTTCCTCCATACCTTTGCTCATTTCTAAAAATGCCTTACAACACTGGACACGTCGATCCTTATCAAATGGAGTCAGCATTCTGGGCACCCAACGAGCACTGACCTTTGACATTCCCAAATACTCATGAATAATTTGGTGCACCCTTTCTTTACTAATGCCAATGTCTCTTGCAATCTCCCACTGTTTTATACGTCGGTCTTCCATAATAAGTTTTTTGATACTGGCCACGTTTTCATCAGTAACCGCGGAAACCGGCCTTCCACTGCGATGATCGTCTTCAAGGCTCTCGCGGCCATTTTTTAATTGCTTCGACCAAAACTTTACAATGAATTCGGAAGGACAAGAGTCACCAAACACCGCTAACATGCGTTGTCTGATTTGCGATGGAGTATTACCCTCCTTAGTGAGGAATTTAATAACCGCACGTTGCTCAATTTTAACCATTTTACTTTTTTCTTCCGACATGTTCACTGCTCAGAGCTACCAATTCGAATCGAAGCGTAATAAACAAAAGAATGACGGCAATTTTAAAAAAAGAATAAATAGCCAATACGATACCATAGTGGCCAGTAACATTTTTTTATTATATATAGACCAAAGAGATTAATTTTCAGCCACCCCTCGTATGTCGGGCAGTCGGCCCTTATATCGGACTCACGGAATCTCATAATAAAAATAGAAATTAATCTATTTTCATATGGCAATGTTGTCTTAAGCCTGTCAATTCAAATTTTACCGGTTGTCATATTGTTTGTTATTATTGGTTGTTTTTACTCAAATATAGCGTTAGTTTTAGGGAAATATCCTTAAAGCCCTTCGATCTCAATCGAATCTCGTTAATCATGTGTAATCATCAGAGGTCGGAATAGGTAGTGCTTATTAACCTAAACTTGTTGCATCTTCATTCAATAACGTATTCCCATCTCACTCGCGCATGAATGAACATGAGTCAAGTTTAGGTTAATAAGCACTACCTATTCCGACCTCTGGTAATCTATGAATAATTACCAAACAAATAAAGACTTCTACGCGGCCTAACTCCAACACATTTTTAAATCAAGTACCTGTTCTATAAATAAGTACCTTTAAATCCTATTACCCCGCAGCTTGCAAGCCCTAAATTTGAATTACTCCTTTTGTTACGAGATTCCGGTAGACCTGTTCTGTCGTCGTATTCCATATTCAACTGTATATTGCTATTTTAGTCGCGCTTTGACCGTACAACAAAGTTGGCACTTGTGTACGTATACTGATCATTAATTGGCACTTGTGCCGCCGCCGGCCCTTACGATAGGCTTGGTATGCGTTTGAACAATTCCGCAAGATATTCGTTGACAATTTTACCGGTTTGGCACACTAGTTGCGAGTGGACGCCAACAACTATAAAGCGTAACTCCAATCTATTTAACATTAATAAGAAGTGCGCATAAGTACTTACTTTTCTTATTTGAATTAATACAATTTAGTATATAAATATAAAACAATTTACGGCATTGCTGTGCACGGTTGTGTTTTTATCTGATTTAGTTATTAAAAAAAACGGCTATTATGCTAATCGGATTCGCACGCAAAATGGTTTCGTACCACCGTACAATATTAAGATCGAGCAAAGAACGCCGATAGAACACTTTACTTAATGGGAACCCCCTAAATTGTTTACTTTGTTTTATCTTTATTAATTTTTCGAGGCCAGATTTGGGTCATTCTCATTTTTCATAATTTTTACGCGTCCGCCGTGAGAACGTATCTCATAAAGTTATATGTCAAAGTACGGTCACGGACTTTAATTGATGAACCACTATAGAACCTTGTCGCATGAAACCAACGATTAATTTCTATGTAATTTCTATCTCGTTACTTGACGCTGTCATTATGAAAAGGTTCTATAGTGGATCAACATTTAAAGTCCTCAGTGGTACGTGTCGTAAACGTATTGCTGCATTACCAATGAAGAATGTCAGTAGGTACGCCAAATCGCTTGAAACTTTGTAGCAGTAAAGTTTATAAATAAACAAACATACTACTTTTTATTTTATTCAAAAAAAACTCAGTAGTTTTGATTCTATGAACGTTTAAAATTTGGGTCAATAATATTAAAGCGCGCGGGGGCCATCTTGCTGGGGTGACGTCATCGCTTAACAGCGGTACTCGCCGTTATATGAATGAGTAAGTTTACAGGGCTATAACTTTTTAACCGTTATAAGTAGCCAGTTGAATTTTTCACAGAATACGTGTTATTATAAAATCTATCGTTTAAAATTGTACAATGAACAATAAATCAAATTCCAAGAGGGGTCCCCATACAAAAAACATGAAAATAAATTATTTTTTTTAGCATTTTTATACGGATTGTATTTTTATAATAGCTTCTTATTTTGAAGCTATTTTGAGCTTAAATTGTATTCTAATTTTTGTAGTTTACGAATAAATAGCAATGTCAAGTAAAACTGCTACAAATATGTGACAAAACTGATTTTATCAACACGATATTTTAAGCGCTCACCCATCCTGTTTTAGACTACGCGTGTAGTTGCTTAACTTTGGAAGGCGAAGTACGGGTTGTATTTGTATAATAGCTTTTTATTTCGGTGTCACATTAAGTTTAGATAATAATCAAAACTCCATACAAACATATTATAGTTTACAACCAAACAGTAAACTGTAGTAAAACTCTTACAAATATGTTAAAAAGTGCCTAGTTTAAATCAACACGATCGATGTTTAGGTAAGCGGTGGTTACTTAACTTTGGTGGTAGGCCTTTCTTTACAAATTTCGTGTTAATTTAGAATTAATATCGCTACTGTATAAAAGAGTGAACTATAAAACATGAATTTTTGATTGACCTAGCAGTAATTCTGATACTTCGTGTACATTCATTTCATCGATTTCAAATTTCGTGCGCGGGCGCTACCAAGTCGATAGACGTACCTACCTACATACCTACAACACTCTCGCTTTGCTAGGTCTAGGCATTACTGCCACTATCCCAAAATTTAAAGTGCTTGATTATTCTTATTTTATTTAACCAACTTATTCGACAAACATTACAAATAGAAAAGCCGGTCAGTGACAGACAGTTAGTTATGTAATACAAAATAATATATAAACATAGCTACCATAGTAACGTCAAAACGAGTTCGTAAAAATATTACGACTTACAAAGTTAAGCAAGTACAAGCGTAGTCTATAACAGGATGGGTGACCGCCTAAAACATCGTGTTGATAAAATCAGTTTTGTCACATATTTGTAGCAGTTTTACTTGAGATTGCTATTTAGTCGGAAACTATGAAAATTTGAATACAATTTAAGCTTAAAATAGCATCAAAATAAGAAGCCATTATAAAAATACAATCTGTATAAAAATGCTAAAAAAATATATTTATTTTCATGTTTCTTGTATGGGGACCCCTCTTGGGATTTGATTTATTGTTCATTGTACAATTTTAAACGATAGATTTTATAATAACACGTATTTTCTGAAAAATTCAACTGGCTACTTATAACGGTTAAAAAGTTATAGCCCTGTAAACTTACTTTTTCATATAAGGGCGCGTACCGCTGTTAAGCGATGACGTCATCATCCGTGAGCGCTAGCCGCCGGGTTTCGAGCGCCGCATACGAAGTTTAAAATTTAATATCTCGAAAACTATTTGACGTATCGAAATGAATTTTTTACAGCTATTTTTAATTTTTAATGAATAATACGGTAAGCCAAAAATCTAATCTGGCTGACATTCTCTATTAGTATTTTTAATAACTAGTACGTAAATAAATAAAATAAATTACGCAAGTCGGAAAACTACTCCTAGTCCTAGCGGTACGCCAAAAAATGCTGCAAATAGTGTTAAAGACAAAAAAATTGGAAAGATTGATCTTTAGGCCATAAGAATCAATTTGACCCGTAGCACGGGAAAAAAAACTAAAAAGGAGACGAGTTGTTTTAGTTTTAGTTAGTTTAGTATTTTTTATAATTTTTTAATATAATCATATCACAATTAGTTGAAACATGTATAAAAAGTTCAATTTTAGACACTGAGGATGATAAATATATATATTTATATTATTTAATAGCTTTCCCTCTCGACTCCGTCCGCGTAGAGGTCGTTTATCGCTGCTCCCTCGGGAACTGTCCATAATTCCGGGATAAAAACTATCCTATGTCCTATTCCAGGTCTTAAACAATATGTAGATAATATAAATATGATTAAAACTCCTCTCGCATTAGTATTTATCATCTTCAGTGTCTAAAATTGAACTTTTTATACATGTTTCAACTACCCACTACTTGTGATTTGAGAATATAAAAAAAATATAAAAAAATACTAAAAGTAAATATTTTCAAAATTGCTTTCTTGGGGTTGGAAATGAGGCTATTACGTATCATTTTAGGTATATTTAACAAATAATGATTCAACCGTTTCATATCTGGAGGAGCCCAAACTTGGAATGTTTTGAAAATGATTATTATTTTAATTTAAAACAAATGACTGAAATATAATGATGTATTAATAGTTTTAGAATCGGCTTAGTAAGTACTTTCATTAGATACCACACACGATAGGTTTCAGAAAAAAAAACCCATACAAAATAAAGATGACGTCATAACTCGTCTCCTTTTTTGTTTTTTTTTCTGTGCTACGTGTCAAATTGATTCTTATGGCCTAAAGATCAATCGTTCCAATTTTCATGACTTTAACACCATTTGCAGCATTTCATTGAAAAATCGGGGTGTACCGCTAGCACTATCCAAACAGGAGCGTCCGCCACCTGCCTCTTATCTTTCAAGTAAGAATAAGTTGAGAACTATCTTATTAATCGGCATCTTTTTACAATTTATTAACTAGACAGACTTTAAACAATATATTTTCAGACTGTCATTATACTAATTGAATATTAAAAACTTATTAAAGAAAAGGTAAGCGTCCAGAGGGCCCTGCCAAGATGCATTGCGCTAACTAGCGTTTCTATTCGATTCGTTTTTAAACCAATCGCGACACTGGTAGATTTATCTAATTTATAGCATTTCATGATTAAAAGTGTTATTGCTAATTAAAATAATTTCTTAAATAAAATTAACCTCACCTACTTACTATGACAATATGGAGGAGCTACTTAGAAAGATGGTAATACTTCGTCCAATATTTAGAAAGATTTTATATTATCTGCGATCTGTTTTCAGTCATAATAGACGAATGTCATTCAAGCATAATGTAAACAAACAATCGCAATACAATATAATTTATTATTTCAGAGCATTATAAGCATTCAACCAGTGCTTATTACCTAGACCTCAATTATACAACACTTCCTACTTACATGACTCTTGTGTCTAGACCAGATTTACTGAACACAATTACATTAAATTTGTTGAAAAGGCGGATCCCATACTTCCAACCATGAGTTTCTACAATAAATGTTGATGCCGTCGTTTTGAACCTCTTGGAAAACCTAACCACACAAATTATTAACATTCATCACACATATTTCAAAAGAGAAATGATCTCATTAATATATTAATTTCATCATAAGAATTACAGTCAATTTATAAACAAATAAATTTGACAAGACAACAGCTGTCTTCAAACTTAGGTAGGTGTCAGCTAATAAGCTATCTAAATTGCACTTATCAAGGACCTTTTAATAAAGCAGGACTGAGGACTAACCAAAAATTGTTTTTCTAAAACAAACCGTATGTTATAAACTTAAGACATAATTTGGGCTGTTATATTTACAGGAGCGAAGCCGGTCCGAGCGGCATAGATATAATGGAGGCCGTTTGTCCCTTTCTAACACTTGCCATGCGCTAAAATTTCGGCATTTAGTAGAAAATTAAAATTATTGTTTTAGACAATTTATTAAATTTGAATCGTAACTAAAAGCTTACGTTATTCGTATAATTTAAATTCTTATAGTACTTTGAATTTTACCCCATAAACTTTAAAATATGACGTTTTAAACCTACTTAGAAGTATTATTTTTTATTAGGCTGTCAACCCATTGAGTGTATCAATAATATCATGGCGGCGCGGTTTTCATCAAGTTTTGATTTAACGATTCTCAGTTTTGCAAGATTACAAAATGGTGAAAAAGTGTTGCACACAATTTTGTAAAAGCGAATCCTATGCTGGTTGTGGAATATCGTTTCACAGGTAAGCCGATAAAAAGAGATTTTGGATTTTTACAAATAGGGTGACCTTGCGATATTAATAACAAGTCCATGTCTTGTCTATCAATATAAAGGTAGTAGGCATTAGATAATTCCTATCAAGTTTACTTATTGTACGATCGTGACTTGTGGCTCGATTTCTTTGCTCCCAAGTTTAGTACAGCTACATAATCGAGCCTTCATTACATGGTGTGAAAATTGCTTCATACTCGTACAAATAAATATAACATTTTGCTACAATATCATGGTCACCCTATTAGAAAGAGATAAACCGCATCTGTGCTTCACATCCTACTCGGACCGAGTTTTGGTTAACAGTGCTCAGTCCTGCTTTAGTAAAAGGTCCTTGGCACTTATAAAATAAAATATTAGAGAGGTTTTATATGTTTTATGTAAAACCACAAAATAGGTTGATATAGCGCAATTCGGACCGGCATTAAGGGGTCAAATGAAGGTCATTTCTTAATTTTATTATAATTATTTCTTGGTAGCACATTTTTTTAATCTGCACAGGGATCGATTTGAGAAGCCTATTTATTCCTAGAAATGGTTTTAAAGTTTTCATACATTTTTTAAAATGGGTGTATCCCAATTATTGATACAGTACCTATTGTACCTATTTTTTTAAATTATTTATTCAAGAATCCAAGAGTTTGTAGTACTTTAAACTTTAAACTTACCATTTAAAAATGCAATAAATGATTTCATTTGTAAGTTCTCAGAAACTATAATTTTGATGTTTTTTTACATCAAAAATTGTGTATGGCGCAAAAAGAAACTATACCTATAAGAATTTAATGTTGTATTTATAACGTTAAAAGTTTGTGTCAGAGAAGTTGCACTTAAAGGTCTCCAAGGTCTGAAAAACTAAAGTTTATAATTAGTTTAATTGTAAAAGTTAAAATTATGACAGAATAAATTATACTTAAAATGGTAAAATATTAACGAAAAAAATATTTTTTGTATTAAAGCAGCAGCACAACGATAAGCTTGCAGGTAAATTTGTTTATAAGATTAAAATAAATCAATTTATAACAATTTTTTTACAAAAAACGTAAGACTCCGTTGTCCTTGGACGACAAATTGACGTTTAAATAATTGACCTGATCATTTTTGACACGACTGCCCCAAAAAAGGAGTGTAATGTTTACAGGATTCATGTTTGTATGTATGTATGTATGTGAGTTTCTTTATTCCACTAGAACTTTTAAATCCCTTGACCGATATAGATGTGTGAGGTATCGTTAGAATCCTTACGTCATCCCAAGTAACATAGGATACCTAAACTGTTAAAATTGAAATAACAACATTGAAACGACAAACGAGGTGTCACAAACCAAACAAAACTTACAGAATGGGATTTCCATAAATATCGACAGACGACAATATCAAAACAAGCAGTACCTCGGGATTTTAAAGCTTACTTTTGTTACATAGACTCGTTTTACCTAGGTTCTACCAAAAAATGTTTGATGAATGCTGCATTGCAATTACTACTCATAAAACATAAAACATAACAATTTGACAAACACATTAACGGGACTTTTAAAAAATTATAATTTAACGTTGCATATAACTGAACCTACACGTTTAAATTCCTGTATAGATCACATTGCAAGCAATATAAGTGCAGCCACGGACGACGTGTGTCAAGCAGAGCTCTCTGATCATAACACTTGCCAAATTCTGCGTTTTCCAGTTATAAACACAATTCCGAAATCTCAAGTATACCTACTGGTACAAGAGAAAGCGAGACTTGTGTGGTGCAAACATAGGAAAGTTCAGACATTGTCTCTCATGTTTATCTTGGTCTGAAGCGCTACCACAAAATGATTTAAACAAAGCGATTAATGAATTTCATGACCTTCTCTCCTTATTCTATATTCTATGCTTCCCTGAGTATAGAATAAAATCAAAAGGTAACATTACAGCGCCTAAGTGGATCACTCAAGTTCTCATAAGATCTAGTAGAACTAAAAGAAGTCAGAGGGCATTATATTCAAATAAAAAATCTACAAATCAGTTCAGTAAGTTACTAAAGGCTTGTGTTCTCAAATGAAAAAGAATTGGCAGTACTGAGTTTATACGGAAATCTAAAAATAAGTGTAAAGCTGCTTGGGACGTCATTAAGGACAGACATGATACAACGAAGATAAAGCAGGAAATTAAATCAATAGAACTAGATGGTAACACTGTAGTTGAGCCATCCGCTATAGCTCAATCCTTTAATGATTTCTTTATAGAATCAATAGAACATCAAATTCACACACGTACTATAGCGAATCGTAGAAATCTAGTGTCAGGGTCTCGATGTCCTAATAGTTTATTCCTTATGCCATTCATAGAAGATAAAATGATAAAAATGATAAAACCACTGAATAATACCAACTCCGTAGGATTCAACCTGATTGCTACAAAGGTTGTAAAAGAATGTGCCAAGGAAATTGCACCTATTTTAACCTATCTGGTAAACCTGTCTTTTACACAGGGCGCTTTTCCGGAGCGCCTTAAGTATTCTATTGTTAAACCCCTACACAAGAAAGGGAACAAACTTGACTTACAGAACTTTACTATCGTCCAATAACTCCAGTACCGATTTTTTATACAGTATTTGAAAAAGCTTTCTTAGCAGAATTTCGCAGTTTTTAAACAAGCACAACATATAGCAAAGGAGCAAAACGGATTTTAAAAACACAAGTCGATAACACATGCTGCATTTTCAGTTAGTTCATTAGTCAAAAATATCCCCCCAATACATTGACAAAATGATTCCAGTCATAGCGACCTTTTTCGACATGACCAAAACTTTTGACTTTGTTAATCATAAATTGCTCCTTCGTAAATGCGGAAATTATGGTGTCAGAGGCAATGTTCTAGAATGGATAGGAAGTTATCTGGGTGATCGTATGCAGTTTGTAGAAATACACCAGGTTAACAAACACAACGAGGACGTCGTTCACCGGTCGGCGTACAGGTGTAACAAGTATGGAGTCCCTCTGGGAAGTGTTCTCGGTCCGATGCTTTTCTTGCTCTACACTAATGACTTACCAAGTGAGACCTCATGCCTGATGACGCTATATGCTGATGATATAGATATAGTTATACCAAGTGACGACGATATTACGTTTGAGGACAAAACAAACCATACGATTGATTTAGTTGACTCGTGGCTAGGAAAAAACTTTCTAAGGATTAATGTATCGATTTGTAAACCACAAAACACGCAATTTAGACCTAAATTTACAATGTCAGGGCCAAGCTATACAACAGGTAAACGAAACCAAATTTCTGGGTATAATCTTGGACCAGCACTGCTCTTGGAAGCAACATGTACAGTTTATTAGTAGAAAACTGGAGAGGTTTGTTTACGCTTTAAAGCAGCTGAGAATAGTCGCGGGAGAGAAGACAACGCTCCTCGCATACCATGGCTACGTGACATCTGTCTTAAAATATTGTATATTGTTGTGGGGTAACTCAACGGCTGTTAGCAAGGTGTTACTAATACAGATGAAATATGTAAGAGCGGTTAGCGGCGCTGAGCCCGCAGGGATACTTGTAGACCTTTGTTTCAGAGACTAGGCCTGCTCACATTAACGGGTCAATATATTCTGGAGGTGGCTCCCTTTGTTCGCAACTATCCGGCTTATTATAAAAAACTGACATTCAATAAGAGACTCAGGGAGAGAGATGAGCTCAAATTGCTTATGCCGCATTGTTCATCCTTCTTATTAAAAAATAACTGTTATATTATGACTACTTATTATCGTTTATAATAAAATACCATATGACATTGGAAAATTGTTTAACCCCTTTTTCAAGACAAGATTACGGAGATGGTTACTGGACAAAACTTTTTACACTGTGCGTGAATTTTTAGATTTTAGAGGTTAGGATATAAATAATGTATATGTAATATTTAACTAGATTTAATAATAGTTATTTATGTAACCGTTGCATACATAACTTTTTCTACAAGCTTAAAATGATAATTACAAAAATAAACAATCGCTAAGTTTTCTCGTATACTTTACTCGACTTTTCAACTAGAACAAATTACTTGTTAGCAAAGTCATTTTCATTATTCCGATTGGCGTTAATAATTTGTGAATTTTATTGTTAAGTAAAAGTTAACAAATTTCATGCAAATTTTAATAGTTACTAAAAACAATTAATTACAAAAGTTGTAATGCCAAATGAAACGCCATTTTGTTGATATCCATATTGAACGTAACCATGGTAACCAAATAACAAATCGATGGATATTAACCATCTATTTTTAGTAATTTAATAAAAATGCAATTTTATACATATAATTAGTCCCTAAATTAATTTTGTTTTTAATATACGTAATTGTAATTGGTATTAAAATATTTTACTACATACATAGGTACATAATCTCGCGCCTTCGTTCCCAGAGTGGGTTAGGCAGAGCTACAGAATTAACATCTCTAAAAACTTGTTGATAATTCTACAACCACAATTTGCACAATTAGGCTAAGATGTTAAAATATTTTAACAGTTTATTATATAAATTATGATCTCAAGTGTTCACTAAACGGCAAGACTAATATCCGGAATGACCGTAACCATGGTTATAATAATGCTATAATAATTATTATAGAACTGTTATTACCATGGGAACGCTCATTATAGAATTGTTTTCCAGTTTCGCTTACACTATAGGTGGTATTCTGATACCGTTAACGATATCTATATTAGCGGTTTATAGTACGCGAGTAGAAAAAAATATTTGCATGCCTATTAAGGTTAATCATGTGATACTTCAAAACGATTATTTGACATCTGAAATGTACCTACCATGTTTAAGCAAATAAATTATTATTATTATTAGTCCTTACGTAAATATTTTTTTTTAAAGTGTGTTTGTGCGTCTGTCCCGTCTTCACGGTTCGACGTTTTAATGGTCGATGGTGAGACTTGGTACTGAGATAGTTTATAGCCCAAGGAAGGACATAGTGGTAATTTTTACCCCGGAAAATGAAACAGTTCCCGAGAAAGTGGCAAAAACCAAGCGGACAGAGTCGCAAGCAAAAGCTAGCATAATTAAAAAAATACAATGTTTTTAAACATTGCCATTTTCAGATCGCGCAGTTGTAGAACCGTGTACGTACTATTGGTTCTAGTCATATTTGTTTGTTTGAAAGTCCAGTTCGGTCACAGTCTAGTGCGGTCTAAATTGAAAATGAACAATCTGCCAATTTGCCCAGTTATGTCACTCCCCACAAATAGTAAAGGAAACTGTGGGATCAAAGTGGCCGCCCACGCCGGACAATTCTGGCAATTGTGACCGCCGTGATCTCGAACCGTAGGATTACTCGCTAATCTGAGTGGGCTAGGAGCTTTAACAAGTCCGATCGTGAACTATAGTACCTATCTACCTTAATGCAATAAAGCTTCGATGACATTACTTCGGTCTATTTAACATGAACAAACGAATAAGTAAGTAGTTAGGTATAGTAACAACAAAGAACGAAACAACGGAATTTTAAAGAGCCTACAACCGGTCTAATGTTCATTAAAGTTCATCGCTTTAAGCCTAACGAGACAGTTTTAAATAACTTGCATATTATTTATGCGAAGACATTAAGTAATATTACTATTTCATAAAGTTAATATGGCGATATGGCGTTTTCTAAAAATGCGCATCAGGAGCTTCTTCCTTGGGTTTCTTTATTCTCAATACAATGAGCGCGAAAACTAAATATTCAAACTAATATCCATTTTAGGAACACACCTAGACAACATGTCTAATAAACAAACTGTGTAGATTTTTATAGCTCGGTATAAACTTATTCATAAATAGCCTTCTTAAAAAACACGATCTTGATAAAAAGTATGTACAAAAGGTACATTTAATCCGCATGCGCTATTCCGATCATTACTAAGTCGTTATCCGTTAAAATGTAGCAAACTATATGTACCTATGTAGAAGTCAAGTAGGGTCATGTTGGGTAACTGTGCGCAGCGGGTAAGTGTGCGCAACCCCTTTATTTAGGAAAGGGGATGGAGAAGTTTGTCATATGTGTGAGCAAATTAAAGATATGTTGGTGTAGAATTAGTTTATGCAAGAAAAACCCAGATGGTATCATTCGTTTACTTGAAAAATAAAATATTCAGAATCCGGTGCAGTAAAGGTAAAATTTGCTGTAATGGCGAAAATCAACACGAGTAAATGAATTTTATTTCTGTTTGTAATGTATTTAAGCCTTCAATTTTGCATAAAATTTGAAGCTATGTTATGGCTCGAAAAAGTGAGGTAAGTTTGATCAAAATCAGTTTGCTTAGTATAATAAAAAATCCACAAACTTCGCTTAGCTGCGCACACTTACCCGCAGTATGGGTAAGTGTGTGCATTTTGAGCTGGTTGAATTAAGGCGATTTTTCTTCAAGGTGGCAAGGTTTTATTGATAATTTCTTGATTTAATTATTACCTTAATAAATGCTTCGCCAGATAAATATTTTCATTTTCCGTTCATGCTTATCGTTTAAGTTTGATACTAGTTTGAAAATAAAGTGCGCACGGTTGCCCCACATGACTATAGTTCTTTGCTATTTTAGTAAGGGTTCTGCATTTTGGGATCGCGGCGATTTTGAGAGCAGGCGCTCACTCATAGAACATCGCCTTTGATTACTAGTGTCTCTCTCGTGCATTGTTGGCCAGTGCAATACCGGAGACTCGTCTTTCTTCGGTTACACTTATAAGTACAACAAATGCCTGACTCAGCCATGTCAATGTTAATATTTACCTGTCCATGGATGACTAGATGATGAAAATTAATATGTCTTGTTTCCCGGCACATCCTTGTCTACCCACACTCACTTTGTAAGAGCTTAATAAGTTCAGGTATAAATGGATAGGTACAATAAGTAAAGACAAATGTACCTACCTATCGAGGTAAAAAAAAAATTAATCATTCTGGCCCACAGAATTCATAAATATATACTGAACTTAGACGAGAAACGAAAAGTTATATTAAATCGGGGAAAGGTTTAAATCTCTCGAAATAATCTGACATTCGGGCAATTCAATTGCTACACATCTTGTTTGCAGGCAGGTGAACTGCGCAAAAACTATGTCAATGACCTCTCGCCGGCGTAGGAGGTGATGCCAGCTTAAAAGGTTATTCTGGATTTAATGCCGTTTCTTGAAGCAGAGATAGAAAGATCAAAATTGGGATCAAATATTTAGCGTACAGTGTGATCCTCTACATTGGTAATAAATAACAGTCAGGAGACTGCACTTTTAAACCGCACCAAGAAGTATCATAACACAACTAACATCGAGTATTTAGGTAGGACTTTTCTGGTTATCCAGGGAGCGAAACTTTGGTGCCGGTGACGTCATTATGACGAAAATTCACATACAGGATGCTTTTATTAACAATATTGCGACACCCCACTGATTCTCAATAATGCTATACCTAATGATAATGTAAATATTAAAATAATGATAAAGACGATATGAATAAAATATTTTGTTGGGTCATGTAATTCTAACGAAAAATATTCTTTCCAGAAGTAAATGAAAAACATTACTTAAATGAAATTTCGTTGGATTTCAAAGTATGCAGAGCGCTTAATATTCAAACATAACATCCCATGTGCTTGGTTGTTTTCAAATGTTTTTCTAAATTATGTACTTTTGCTGTTAAAACATTAACAACAATTTTCTTTTTAATATGACAATGACAGTCAATTACCGTTTGCCGTCTCAACTCGTGCCAACATCGGTAAACTAAAGAGGCTAATAAATTGTTATTAGTGATGATGTAAAATCTAGATAAAAACACTTTGTCGCTTGACTTTGTTTGTTTGTTTGTAGCTTGACGTCATACGCCTGTCATCGGCACCAAAGTTTCGCTCCCTGGTTATAACGTTGTAAGAACTTATTAACTTGTTGGGCGATTAAAAATGAAGCGTAGGTACCTACTTGTTATGTTACTAACTACCTAGTTTGTTAATCTGAAACGACGACCGCAAAATAATCTAGATATTAACATTAACATGTACCTACCTACATTTATTAAATGGCGTTTTGATCAATGAAGGGTGGAGAGCGGTCAGTTTCACTGAGGAAACTACATCTAAGACGATGTAAGTGTTGGTCGTGTAACTGGCATTGGATACTATTGAAGCGCTAGTTATCTCTTTTATGTAATGATGATCGTGGACAGGAAAAGAAAGTCTAGTCTCGCTTTAAACTAAACTTAATCATAATTACGTTGCATTACATGCCAAGTACAATAACAGTAAAAACCCTTTTTAGGCTTCCGTAGCCCAACTAACTATTTCCCTCCGTCCGTCCACAGCTTAGCTCAGAGATTTTTTCTTCTAGAAACCTGTAATTAGGCATGAATATACATATAAGTCACGCCAACAAAGTGGTGAAGTAAAACCTGGAAAAAATTTTTTTTCATCTCACTAGCTCGGAAAGCCCTTTTTGATTGTTTGATATCTATTGAGAAAATCGCTTTTTATCCACATGTGAAGAAAGAGTTTTGACATTTGAAGGCAGCTTAAGTGATATTTGACAGCTAACAAAACGTAAAACGGTAAAAGTGCCGAATTTTTAACTCTAAATACAGTCTTACAACTTTATTTTAATTCATAAATATCAGCATTCAACATTAACCTTCATTCTTGTTGTAAAAACCGATAAAATGTTATGACAGTCCAAGTAAGTCGATGCGCGAACAAAACGCATCCGAAATAATAATAAAAAACTTAAGTCAAAACTTTTCAATTAAGCCGTCAAAGTTAAATAAGTATGTCGGTATTGGAGTAGTTCCATAAAGACTATTTTGCATTATTTTTGATTTTACCAATACTTCTATACATCGAAATTATTGTATTGACAAAGAGGTAAATAAATAATAATAGATAGTATAAACCCTTTTTCTTATTTTCCTCGCTGTAGTGAGGTGAAAAGTTTTGTGTTATACACGGGTGAAAAGTTATTTCAAGTCTCTAGTGTTGAAACACTCGCTACGCTCAGGATTCTATTTTTGAACCACTCGCTTCGCTCGTGGTCAATCATAGAATCCTTTCGCGAGCTCGTGTTTCAAATGAACAGGAAGGAACCGGGGAGGAACTATAGTTATTTGTTATACAAGGGGGGAAACTTGTAAAAACAGTGTGAGTGTGAGTGTGTGTGTGTGTGTGTTGTTATACAAGTTTCCCCCCTTGTATAACAAATAACTATAGTCCCTTCCCGGCACGTAACGTGGGGATGTTTTTTATTTTCTCGTGTACCCCATAATTTGGAGTGTCGTTGGATAGATCTTTCAAAAATATTGTGGATTGGGTAAACAATTTTTCGATTAAAGAACTCGTTTGTAAAATATTAAGATATAAATGCGCATTTTCGTTAGAGTCAAGTGTCCGCCCGCCCCCCCTGTAACCAAAAATACAAATAGGTCCTAACAATCTGAAAAATATGTTAATAAATATGCAGTTAAATTGAATAAAAGTAATTTTTGTTTTTCTAAGTAATATACCTTTTATATTTTATGCACTTTTCCGTGCGTTCAATCAAACCATTCGCTAAAGCACTTATTGAAGTCTGAAATAGGGGTCGAGAAAATGGCCATTTTAAAGGCTCCACTTTAATTTTGGGGAATGTGAAAATGTCATTGGGGCTTAAGTCGGGGCTGTATGGAGGATGGTCCAGTAATACTACTTTTTCACCATCCAGATACACTCAGTTGTTTTCCGAGCAATGTGAGGGCTGGCATTGTCGTGGTGAAGGACGATCCGGCGACTACAGTTTTTTTTCGGAGTTCAGCAAAGATACTTGGCAAACAAATAGTTGTGTACCAATCGGCATTGACCGTTCTACGATTTTCAAAAGGAATAGCAGCCACGTGACCGATTTGGAAACAAACGTACCCACCCTCTTTTTGGCCATGCTGCGAGGATGAATAACTTTTGTCGGCTTGAGCTCGTCTTCGTAGACCAATACTCGAGATTGCTTTTTATTTTCAGGCTCATATGCATATATCCAACACTCGTCACCTGATACAATGCTAAAAACTGCATTTGAGCTTCCTTCGTTGAATTTATTCAAAGTTCTGCGGCGACAATTGACACGAGTCGTTTTTTGCTCGTCAGACAATAAGTGTGTAACACGCCTAATTTATCCTGTAAAATAATTTGTATCTGACTTATTCCAATGCCCAAACACTCTTGAATCTCCCGATACGACACATGTCGGTCTTCTTTTATCAGCTGACGCACAACATTGATGTTTTCTTGCGTGACTGCCGATTTTGGTCGACCTTCACGCACGTCGTCCGTGAGGGATACACGGCTACGTTGAAATTCTGAATACCACCTGTATATTGTCGTCTTTGAAGGTGCTTCATTACCTACTAAAAGCAGCAATCATCCGGTCTCCATATTGTTTTTGTGTTAATCCACTTTTAAAGTCGTAATAAACTGATCTTAAATTTTGACGGGACAATTCCATTTTCAGCAGCGACTCGACGACTTCAAGAAACAATTAAAACCGAACCATCGCTTTTTTTTTCTATCAGGCGAGTGTGTTAAGATAATGAAACTTTAGAGATACAATAGGTATAATATCTGTCAAAAATATGTTTGTACGTATTCGATTCCCGAAACTTTCAGTGCAGCCCTCGTATAACAAATTTTAAAGGAAAACTATCACGACTAATATAAGTAGACTTGATTGGTTCCTGAGATACAGGCGTCTAAAGTGTTTATTTATACGTAATAAAATCATCTAAGATAGCACTAAATAATTTTAAATATATCTAGAGAATTAGTTCATAAGTACTTGTTGTTTTTTGAGATAGTTTTTGTGTAGGAACCCTATACTGAGCATAACTCAGGCACAGGTCAGACATGCTCTTGCCCGGTTTTTCTTTTTTATTGTCACTGTTTCTCCTTTATACATTTTTATGGTTTGTTTTAAATGTTCTTATTCTAGATCACGGTGATTATGACATAATATCTTCTATCGAAAGCCATTTACATATAAAATTGTAACGCTTATTTACCAAGAAAGAAGTGATGTTGATAATGTTTAGAAAATGATGAAGTACTCGTATAGACTGACCCATTCGCTAGCGCGCGGCGCACGCGCCTTAGCGCCTGGGCCCCTGTGATAACTTGCAACGTGGGAGACTGCTAGTCTACTAGAAATGGCTGCTGAAAAAGGTCTGAATACGACGCTGTTCTTGAATTCATAAGAGCGTGCTCAGATATATTTTTATTTACATTGTATGATATTTTTAACTTGATAGCGTCTGTATGTTACGACAATTTTATTGATTAGATTTTAGGTAATTTGAATTAGAAATACCTACACTTATTACCAAAACATCTTTAGTTAATTGTCCAATTTCCTGAAATACTTGTTGAAATGAGCTTGACGTGTTTCTGCGAAAAGTTCAATGCAGCGGCGTGGCGCGGCGGAGCTCACGTGTTCCACACAACACATTTAACTGTTGGACACGACCGCAAACCGGGCATTCTAAATAGGTATACCAGTCGTTGCTAGTCACTTCTCCTGAATAAATATGCTATCCTTCTCAGACATACTCTTCTAAAGCTATAGAGCTGATTTGACGCATTCTTCTACAAAAACTAAGCATGGCACATAGATAGGTATGTACCTAATACATACTAGTCCTAATGTTTCGACAGGAGTTTTATATAAGTAAGAGTAACGACTCGCCCCGAGGCTTCGGCCAGGTGGAATCTACTCGTATATGTATGAATTACACAAATGAACCTTTTTTTTTTTTGTAATAAAAGTGTCAATAGGTTTCTTTAATAACTATCAAAACCCGTTAAGCAGTTCAAAAGAACTAAGTAGACAAACAGCCTGACAGACATTTATAGCGACTTTGTTTTATAATATAAATAACTTTTAAGTGAATCGTGGTTTTGGCATATCTAATTCTGAACCTTTATTCCACTTTGGTTTTAACCCATCTTACTTTGACATCGTAATGAAACTGTTGGCGTTATGATAGCTCTTACTGTAAAAAGAATATAAGCTACCATAACGTTAACACTATGATGAATTGATGACGATGTTGAAACAAACTGAGCTAATACAATGTGGAATAGAGACCCGTCAAATTTTAGCCCATGTGGTTGAACCATTCCCGTACGAATAGAATTGTAACTATTAAAGTACAACAATGACACGGTTTTTAATGAAATACCCGTCTGATAAAGGTTACCTTTACCTAACGCCACTAGATCTCTCTAGGGACAACGTCGTAATAAGTACTAAATAAGATCTGTGTTACACATCATGTTATGTAAAGCAGCCGTACGTGGAAAGTGTAAGAATCCATGCCAAACCTAATCGCGACACGAAATCGCGCAGAATAAAAACCTTTTTATTTCGTTCCCAGAATTTGCATCTCGCTCTACATATGTACGTACTCTTACTTTGGTCAGTATACTCGTATAAAAATACTTGGTGCGCAATTAAATCCTATGACTAGTTTCTGAGAATAAAAATATTTTGTAAAAAAATATGTGGATATTGGTTCCAAAGAAAAATGTATGGAGAAAAAAAGTGGCCTGTTTTGAACGAAAATATTTATTAAACTGTTTATAGAATATGTTTGAATTTGAATCATTTATGTTATCAATAAAACAAGTTATGAAATTTTTAAAATCCACAACTTTTCACCGATTATTAAAAAAAAAAGTTATACCAAGTATTTTTCGTTAAAATTCATTTCTAATCTAAATACTGAAGAATAGGGGGCTGTGACACCAAACTTATATTAATAAGAAATATTCACAAAGTATCTCTTTAGTTCTTTTTACTATTACAGAAAACGGAAATAACACGATTATAAAAAAAAAATGCAGACCAATTTTACTTATTTCGATTGAACGCTACAACTTTAAACACTTTTTATATCAGTTTTTTTTATGAAGTGGTTAATTAAATGGTCCCTAAAACATATATTTTTTTTGTTCCAAACTGGACACTTTTTTTTTCGATCATACATTTTTCTATGGGACCAATATCAATATGATTTTATACTAAATATTTTTTTTCTCAAAAACTAGTCATAGGATTTTATTGCCCACAAAGTATTTTACATATTGACCAAGACACGTAACATGTATTTTTTTTATCAAAATTCACTGACGTTTTTTTTTCATACTTTCCGTGTGGTGTCCTTTGATATAAAATACTTTTTATCGAATAAACAGCTGGGTGAACGTCGTCTCCTATTCGGATCATAGACCAGTGAAACCGTACAAGTTTGCCCATGAGGGATATTTTGCCCGCTGAGCCGAATATAAGTTCAATCGAAAATAAAATAAAACTAGTTGAATTTAGTTCATTTAGGTCGTTTTAGCAGAAAGTAGGTTATTAATATGACTAAACTGTTATTTGCTTTTGTATCTAACTTCAATCAGCTTCGTGTCAGAGCTTGTCAAAGTAGGCGTGTATTTTGGTACGTGTCAATTTATATTCAGTAGTTCTGTTCTCCTGCTTGATGGCGAAGACATAGGTAAGTTTTTATAATTACATGGTATAGAGAAGAGTTTTTAGAATATTTCTCTAGTGAATTTTATACTGTAAATAGCTTGAATCAAGAATTATGACGGTGGGCAAATTAAGCCGCATATGTGACTCGTCACCAAAAAGTTGCCAATATTGTCCGCCAAAAAAAGTGTGCGAGTGTTGTCACTTTTTTATTTACGTACATAAGCAATTATTTTAACTCAAACTAAAAACTGTCATGTTGATATATCACAAATAGATACAAAACTATATATTTGGAGTTTTTTTCTTTAGAGGAAGGAAGGAGGTTTCTTTTTTGTGGTATTGTTTTTTTCAAATACTACTACTAAATAAGTTTTATAATAATAAGAGATTTTTTTTTAACGACGATAATATAATGCTCGCTGTGCAATAATTAAACTTAAATAGTTTCTAAGTTTTTGTTTGTTTGCTGAATTAAACCAGTATTGAAGTCGGCACTGATGTGTAACTTTAATAAGTGTCACGTATTTATGAGATATTTATATCAAAAAGAGCTGAGGAGACAATGTTCGTTTATTGAAGTACTAATTTTTATTACGCTGTTAACCACAGTTGACAACCCTAACAACTACAAACTGCTTGTATGAAAATAAGTGGATATTGGCAAACGTAATTTTGCCCACTACTTTCTAGACGAATACATCATAAGTACGCATTAGATACCTATTATGATAGAACGACAATTTTGGCTTTAAATTCTTACTCCTTCTTAAACAAAAACACCACAAGAGCTATAGTTTAGCAGATAATGGGTAAGGGCAAATATGGACGCAAGTGAAGGTAAGTTTGCCCGCCATGAAAATCATACATTGCCAGTAATCAGATATAAATAAGACTGAATTAACAACGGTGACGCAATTCTATGGTCAAAAGGCCAACCTTGAAATGAAAAAGTATAGCTAAAAAATCTTATTTTTAAAGAAAGTCAAGATAATAGTAAAAAAATCGGGCAAACTTAGACGGTTTCACGGTAGGCTATTACGTCATCTAATAAATAAGTAAATTAGGCAAAGAAAGGATTTTTAACATCTAGTTTTGTGATTGTGTTTTAAGTCTTATACTTAGTTTAATTTAAGCAAGTACCGAGTTGTAAGCATTTTGTCATAATCATAAATCATAATGTAAATAAAGTCAGTTTATTAGGCGGGCAATATTGAGACCTTGTTCTTGAGTTATTTAATATTTTCTACAATGCCAGACCGAATATGTCTAGGTACCTACTTGCTCGTACCTAACAATTGTATTGATAATATTATATTACGTTGGTATGCGCACGTAACAAGATTTCACACCGCGAAATTACTTTTAGTAATCAAAGGTAAGTCGAGAAAATCCGAATAATAAATGCAACGGTAAGACCGTGCTTCATGATTAGTACCTACCTATAAAAGGTAACACCAAAAAAAAACTGAATTTGTGTCGACAACTCAAGACCCAATTGGGAGTAGATCTAGAAAAAATACCACTTAGTTTTTACCCGACTGCGGCGGAGGGTTATGTTTTTCACCGTCATGTACGAGTATGTCCAGTTCTATGTTCCCCGCTACAGCAAAACCGGCTTGGAAGATTTTGACTAATGAGGTATCATTGGATTCGTCTTCGCAACGAGAGTGTCATAGGATACCTAAACTGTTAAAATTGAAATAACAACAATGGCCAAATGACAATTATTAACATATGTAGGTATATCGACGACAGTATAAAAAATGCAGTCGGGTTTTTAAAGCTTGCTTTTCATAGAGTTATTTTAAATTGTATCATAGACCATAAGAAACTATTTCGTCTATTTTGCATTGCAACGACTTTTTTCTTTTATAGTAAATACTAGCGACCCGCCCTCGCTTTGCTTCGGTTAAAATAAGTTAAAATAATCCAAGTTCATCTGGAATAATATACTTTTCAAATTATAGATAGGTGCATTATGCATGGAGGTTTTATTTCTTGACGATTTTAGAAAGACGTCCAATTTTGCGAAATTGAGTTTTTGATGCCGTTAGATTTTAAATTCAATTCAAATCATGACTGCCAGCTTTCACAGAATTTCTCTATATACAATGTTTACAGCGGACTTCTCATTGCACAATACAAACAAATTTTACCTAGAAGTGACGCGCGAAAGGGCTACATACCTCTATGGGAAAAACACGCAACGCTCAGGCCTAGTAGCATGGCTGCGTCAATATCGCGCGTCAAATGTGGATAAAGCATCCGTCGTCACTCTCGTACTTATTTACGTGTCAAAAGGTGACGGGTGCCTTGTCCACACTTTGTCACGCGATAAACGCAGCCATATTAGGCCCACAGGTCTAAGCCCGCAACTTTGAATGTTTGAACTTGTGACTTGTAAATTGTCATTGCAGTCGTTTAAACTGGAAAGTATGGAATCCGTGGAATTAAAACGACTTTTCCAGCCGCACATCCGGTCAGTATT
The DNA here is from genome assembly GCA_946894065.1 of Acleris literana. Taxonomy (NCBI): domain Eukaryota; kingdom Metazoa; phylum Arthropoda; class Insecta; order Lepidoptera; family Tortricidae; genus Acleris; species Acleris literana. The sequence continues at coordinate 25,977,824 of OX335668.1, read as the reverse complement.
GTGCACTCTATTATCAACGTTTTTAAAGATGTTATTTGGGTGGATTAAGGTTCCGTTGTGAAATAAAAGGACACCCTTCTTTCAAAACCAAATTATGCGGGACGATCCAGAAGGTTGTAAGGAATTGAGAAATTCCGTTGGGAAATGGATAGCCTCTTCCAGGTCGAGCACAGTGTCTACAGAGTAGTATGTTTGTGTCGGTGCATTGATTTTCTATACCTACTTGACTATTAGTTGGTGATAAAATAACTCTCTCCTTAGTACAGTCTTAGAATTAATATTATTAATTTCGGAATAAACATTGTCGACTAATTATTTTACTAAAACGCAAAGGTTCTCATTTTGAAGATTAATGCTCCTATTATCTTGGGGCTTCTGTCCATTTCCTATTTTGAGCAAAGACTCTGCAAAGAGCCGTTTTCATACGTGCAGACAACGAAACTCATATTTGTTTTGAGTTCTAATCTATGTTGCACGTAATTTGAATCTGCCATATATTCTAAAGTATTTATTTAAATAATATATTGTACGGGACATATATTAATCTACATTAAATGCCCAAGGTAACCAACGTATTTATCTGGATAAGGTTAAATACTGAATCGGACAGAATAGCTTCGATTATAACCTAATATTTTAAAATAAAATCATAAACATAAAAATGGTTACTGTGAGTCAATCTTAGGAGATAGACATATGCCATAGAGGACGTTTCTCTAGTTTTTTTTAGAGAACTACGATTCTTCAGTACATTATTTTGACACATCTCTTAAGTCGATTTTTGACGACGTGGTAGGCAAACATTGAGTTTTCTCAATTATATTAAAACTTAATTAGAATGAAATGTACATATAAACCATCAAGAATAAATTTCCTAAATGACAGTGAAAACCGTATCATAATCCGTTGCGTGGTTTAGAAGGATTTAGCGGAGGAACAGGCAGACAACGCGAAGCGACTTTAATTTATACTATTTAGAGAAGAGATGCATCGTTTCGGTTAAATTATTAGATACTTAAGTAATAGATTTCTCATCATCACATACACTCTTGAAAGTGAAAAGAAAGAAGTGGTCTCTACCTACCCATCTGTGAAACAGGCGTGATTTAATGTACCTATGTAGGTATGTCATACACTCTTTGATGCTCTGCTGACTCATTTACACAATATACAGGAACCATTAGCCAATTTTACGTGTCTATCTATTCTCTGTTGTAGATAAAACCAATTAAAGACACTTACAGGGCTGTTTCAGCCTGTTTCTTATATTTCAATTTTGATAATTATTACACTCATGATAACTTTTGAATGGTATGTCCGATTTGAATAATTCAAAAATTAATTTACAGGTACTGACATAGCCTTGAAAACGAAATGATTTATTTGGATACGGATTAATACCAAGGTACGAATAATGGGGCCTAGTTAGAACCGGCGTCACTATTGCATATTTTAACATGAAAAAGTAGTTATTGTGACATAACTGTAATAGTTAGACATATGGTATTGCGAACTTTTTTTTAGAAATTGATGTCTTCTATAAAACTGTAGTACATCACATTGCTCTATTGTCAGTAGTTTCCGCAGCGTACGCGATATAAGGATTTTTTTTGGTATATTTTTCACACCTTGGGTTACATTATCGAAGCTTTCATACGGATCCCTAACTTTTTTGAAAATATAATATATCCTATGTTCATCAGGGATAGTGTAGGATTCTAATGGTGAAAGAATTTTCCAAATCGGTCCAGTAGTTTCGGAGTCCATTCAATTCAAACAAACAAACAAAAAATCTAATCCTTCCTCTTTATAATACCTCTAAGTGTAGAAGTGTAGACAACATAAAAATATATTTTAATCAAAACCAAAACTCAATCGAACTACCTACCCATTTCCCTAATTTAACAATTTGAAAAGCTTAATATAAATATAAGTACCTACGTAACTAACATGAGAGGTCCGGTGTTTGATACTATGTGATGCTGCAGGCTGTAGGTACTAAAGGGCGAAGCGTGGCTATACGTGGCTATAGGGCCGGCGGCCAAGCGTTTCGATAATACAGATTTAGGTTGCGCGTAATTTTGAATCTGCCATATCTTCTAAAGTATTTATTTAAATAATATAGTGTAATGCACAATTTTAATCTACATTAAATTCCCAAGGTAACTAACGTATTTATATGGATAAGAATAAATACTGAATTGGAGAAAATAGCTTCGCAAATAACCTAATATTTTTTAATAAAATTTTAAAAATAAAATTGGTTACTGTGATTCATCCTTAGGAGATAGATATATGCCATCGCGGACTTTTCTTTAGGTTTTTTGAAGAACTACAATTCTTCAGTACATTATTTTGATATATCTCTTAAGGTTTAGCCAGCGTTTGCAATATAAGCGCAAAAAAATGTGTTTATTTACGACATCACATTAGAAACCTCTAAAATTATCAGTGTTTCTGTACTATATTATGCATGTATTATACATATAAACCTTTCTCTTGAATCACTCTATCTATTAAAAAAACCCGCACCAAAATCCGTTGCGTACTTTTGAAGATCTAAGCATACATAAGTACAGACAGACAGCGGCAAGCGACTTTGTTTTATAATATGTAGTGATAGTGATAGTGATTTTACATATCTACTTAGTTGTTTTTTTTTGATCCAACAAAATGTCAAATACCAAATGACAAATAACTTTTGAAACAATCATACCATTACAAAGCTGACAATTAAACTTCGGTGAGTAAGCTTACCTGGAAATGGTTTTTTAATGGCCATACAGTGTATTTAATAGGGTTTAAGCTAATTTGAGTCTGAATCGAAGACGTCTTACCCCAAAAACGTTGTAATGATATGTTTTTTTTCGTATAATAATTTATTTACGAGGATTCACAGAGCCCGGGGAACCAGCCCGATGCTGCCTAATGGTTTCATCGTAGGCACAGCCCCGCACAGCACGGCCAACAGCATAGGATCGCTATCCGCGGCGCTATCGAGCGCGCTTCAGTGCGCGACAGCCCACGTTTTTTGCCGCCTGCACATTAATCTCGCATCAAATGGCTGTGACTAATTGGTTCTGAGAATCGGCTCCTTTTAACTTTTTGTCGTTTTTGGTAGTTCCAATTTATTTGTGAGTTTGCAAGTTTCGGTACAAATGAGGAAGTAGGTATATAATCCTATTCTCGGCATCTCAATTAGTATCCATTGTTCTGGTTAAACTTGCTTAGCTCAATATGTTATAAAATTTTATAGGCTGTGTGTTTTATTTATATTACTGTCTGCTCGGCTTAAGTGACGACTTTCAGAACAAAATTATTTTATTAATAATTCTATAACCTCTGACGACGTCGCCTTAAAATATAATTACTTCTTAAAAAAAAAATACAATAATCTGTAATTACTTGTTAATGACTAATTTTTGCCAGTTTTTTATGTTTTTATTATTCTTCGTTGTAAATATTTTACCACGTTGATGTTCCCGTCCCGTTGATGTCTTTTGACTCCTTAACGAATAACTTCAAAAAACACACGTTTTCTATTCTATTTTCGAATTTTAAGTACCTAATACTTTAGGTAATAGCAGATAAAAACTTTGCCCTGAGATCTTATTAGCTAAACACGCAACATAGCACGCATCCGGCGAAACATGTATAACAATTTTCGTAAAAATTGTAATAAAATTTGATTTCACTTTAAACTTTGATAACTAGAATTGAATATTGAATTATACCAAATAATGATTCTAAATAACGCTTCTTTGCTCGTAAACGTGCGGCAGTACGACCTTGATCCGACACCCGCGCAAGCGACGAGCGCGAGCGATATATGCAATCGACCTCAAAGACAAGCATCGGCTTTTTTATGACGCGTGAAAACTTAATAAAATGCGGTGGGCGGGGGTCGTGGTGTATTGTGCGGAAAATTATCTTAATACTCGTAGTTTTCAAAAAAAGAATCTCAAAATGATATCTCTCTCAATTCGTTTAAATATTTTTATACAAATACTTATAATTATATATTTGTATTATTCTCTTGCATTTTTAAAAATAAAACATGATATATACCTAACTCGGCGAAAACTGGAACCAGCTCGCCAGGCAATTCCCTGCTTTCTGGGGTTAAACAATAATGTACTAGGTATCTAATACCAGCTGGCGCGATTTGGGGATTCCGGCAACCCGGAATTGAATTCCCTATGTGGTATTGTATTATCTATCAACACTGTCTGTTACTTTTCCAGGGGACAAATTTCTATGCAACGTTTTTTTTTTCAAATGGCATTAATCTCCATTGGTCAGTGCGTAATATTCCCTGATGGACGTGTTTCTATCTCAGTCGAACTTCGACGCAGTGTTGGTGAGCTGTACCGTGACTTTGATTGAATAGCGACCCTTAAAGGTGTTGTAGAAAATTGAAAACAACTTTATTAGTTGCACTTATTAATTTAAATAATATACTTATGGTAAATAGTACCAGTATTTTTTTGTATTAAAGTGGTGAAACAATATTACTTTTGACGTGTTAAGTAGCGGCCTCACTGAGAGCATTCGCGTGTAATGAGCATTCGGCGCGAACATCGAGTGGTGTGTAGGCTTTGTAATGCGCGGCTCAACGTCCACACCACTCGAATATTCACGCGAATGCTCTTAGTGAGGACGCTCCTTTATGGTACTGTTTTTAACTTGATCGCCATTACTGTCAAGTAGTTAAATAAGAGCTATCGTAACGTTGACAATACGATAACAGATCAAAGCATTCTACGGTCAAAGGCAATATGGTTTTCCCAGTAGAATAGAGGCCCAGTTCTGAGCTACGTTTAAAGTTTCAAGTCGTTTAGAGCTTATCCGGAAGTGTCAAATCGATTTTGAAACTCGTACAGAACAGGAAAATAAAATAAAACAAACAAACAGGCAGACAACAAAGCGAGCTAATAAAATCTTCGTAATAGGAGGGTTCCAATTCATATGTAATTAAATGTAATCTTTGCAATCTCCCTCAAATACGTTTCGCTATTCGCATTGCCCGTCACTCCTAACTTAACCCAGGCGGCAGAAGTTGGCAATGTCATGATACGCGTATAGAATTGCTTCTCACTGTGCTCATTTCCTCCTCGCATTGAGATATAGAATACGTTAGTAATGCACGATCGCATGTCAACTTGACACTTTTCATAACAATGTTACCACTCTATCAGCACCAGCTTTACTGATTTCCATACAAATCAGACCCAATATCGACAGCCTAGGCATTAAATGGGTTTAAACAATCTACAGCCTCACAAAAGATATCTCGCAACGCCGAACACAATGACACTCGAAAACCTTCACAGATGTTTTGCTCTATTGGATTAGAGATTCTATAGAAAAATTAACGTTTCGTTTTGATTTTTGTTGGCTAATAACAGTGCCGAAAGACAATGGGTTGAGTGGTACTATCTATGGTAAACTAAATATATAACTTAGATACTAGGGGATGAATTTGAAGAAGAAGAAGATACTAGCTATTGCCCGCGACTCGGCGATTAAGGGTTTAATATAATTATTACCCGTTGTCCTCCCTCGGGGCTTAAGCTATCTCCATACCAAATTCTTCGAAATCGGTTATTTGGTATCAGACAGACAGAGTTACTTTCGCATTTATAATATTAATATGGATGATTGGATAAGTAAGTATAAGCAATTGCTTAAAACTTGAAAAGGATTATTTTAGGCTTTGCCACTGCCGATTAAAATAATTTATGAGGGTGATATCTAAAAGTGGGCGATTTATTGATTTTTATTTTACATATTGTAGGTAAAATTTACCGGCATTTAGCTTTTTTACCGGCAAGTTTGACATCGCACAGTGTAAAAAAATGTATACTTAAAACATGTAGTGACCGCTTTCTTGAAAAAAAACCCCGGTTTAATGGAGATTCTAAAATAATATCATCATTGAGATTACTTATAGCAGCGAAGTTATTATTAAGTTTGTTCAACCAAGACTGAATTCTATCAAACAATCGAATTTAAAAAACGACTTTTGCTTCCGTTTAAAATGAAGTTAACTGGTTTTAAATGTTTTAAAAGACAATTTGCCTGTATATAAAATGCTACAACACTACGATAAAGGGTAACAATACGATAATAGGCTGTTGGGTCGATAAAAATTATGTCACATCATCAATATAGAACAAACGATTATGGAAATGGAATTTAGGATTACAATCGCTATGGCAGAAATTAGTTGCTGTTGTATTTAACATTCACGTAAATTCTCTTCCAAATCATTTAAAACCAGTTAACTTGATTTTAAACGGACACAAAGGTCGTTTTTTTAAATTCGATAGTTTGATAGAATTCAGTGTTTGTTGGATATACTTAATAATAACTTCGCTGCTATAATCAATAATCTCAATTGTGATATCATTTTAGAATCTCCATTAAACAGGCAAATTTTTAAGAACGCAGCACTACGGGTTTTTATACATTTTTTTTACGTCGTGCGCTCGTGCGATGTCAAACTTGCCGGAAGAAAAATTCAGATTTCTAAACATAAAATTTGACTTGAAAAATTAGAAAAATCGCTACTTATTTATTAGTTTTGTTAGAAGGGTCTTAAAGAAAAATTAATCAGCTTTTTTTTTTCAAAGCAAACGCAACTGAAATATTCTAATAACCGTGGTCGTAGCATTGAAAATGGTGAACCAGAGTACTGCATTGTCAAAATTTTGAAAAGCTGAGATATCTCGTTTTCCGCGCAACTTTTACTAGACATGATTTATCATATATTTTCAACACTCCTTAGCTTAGCTATTCAGCCCTGTAAGGTAGGTAGTCCACTATATACCGGAAACCCTGTATAAGCACCAAAAATATTGATAGAAGTGGGCCTCAGTTGCCAAATTTATTTAAGAGGTACTAAAAGTCTTTGTAAAATGTTTGGTTGCATATAAAGTACCTACCTAGGTATGTACATACGAGTATGAAAGGTTATATTATAAATGAGGTATCATCCTATTTTATGAAATGGTTTGTTAAATATTGTTTTCGTAGTGCGTTTTTTGTTTCCATAGGCTCAATTAACTCGCACGAACTTTTTAAAAACATTTTAAATGGCACTAAAGCTCTGGGTACTAGACAACGATATTAATACTTATATCGAGAAATATATAATTAAATACATAGAAAACATCCATGACTCGGGAACAAATATTCGCGCTCTTCACACAAATATCGGCCTTTATTACCGGGTTTGAACCCAGGAACGCTAGCTTCGTAGGGAGGGTCACTACCAACTAGGCCAACGCTTCGTTCATCTTAGTTAATAACCTTTAAACCCACCCTCAGCCTCATAACAGTTTACACCATAACAAGTAAACCGAATATGGGTTCATAGACAAATAAAAGTCTATGAACTAACTGAAACCTGAGCTGAACCAAGTATCATATGAATGTTATTGGATTATCAACGAACGTTTGCATTTTTTACCTCAACTGAAAATTCTCTAAAATTGGCGGCTTTTATAATTTTTAGTCAAAAAAGCGTTTTCCCCTGAAGTGGTTTTGGTTTTGGTCGCACGGCGCGGCGGGCAAGGCGCGGCGCGGGGCGCGGGGCAGGGGCACGCGCGGCCGTGCGGCCGTGACAATGAACGGCGCACGCGCCGGCGCCGCCGCAAACTATAACGTCTACAACGCCAACTCTGAGCCGTTACGCAACGCAGGGAAACTCGCCGCTGGTTCGATTGATGACTCGCGTCCCTAACGTTGACAACTTTTATTAATTAGTATAACTTGAAGTAATCTTCAATTATGGTGCTTTACCTACTTAACCTCAAACATACACATATCTCTACGTACAGTCAAATTCATACATTTATGTACATTTTCAAGACGTCAAAAATATCTACACGCCTCTATGCCTCTGACAATAAAGTTAATGCATGCATATTTTCAGAGGCCGTGTACGAGTATATTTGACGCGAACGGTGAAAACAGTGTGTTTTTTTTAACTGAGTCAATATGGGGAAATCTGAAACTATAGGAGTTACAGGGAAACTGACATAAGAAAAATGACGTCTGTTTTTGTAATAGTACATTGTTGCCTAGGCGCGGAATGTAAGGGATTTCCTGACGAGGTGGTTAGCAGGCCGAGCATTAGCGAGGCCTGGTAAAATACGAGTCAGGAAATCCTCGTTTCTCAAACAATGCGAAGAAATTATACAAATACATGATTATAAGTATTTTCAAAAACATTTGACAAATTCGTAGAGAATGTTTGTTTGCGTCATACGAGTATTAGTTAAGACAGTTTCACACACAACGAGCCGCCGCCCGCCGCTCCGCAGAGCCCGCCGCGTCGCCGCCCCTCACTGCGCCCCCACAAGTTGGGTGTTCGCGATTTTTTTCATGGTCCTTTCGATTTTATACGCAATAGAGAACACTTTTAAAAAACAATATGGACATGGACGGAAAGTGTTTTCATATGGTTTTTTTACTCCTAGGAGTAAAAAGAGGCATTTTCCTTCCTTGTATTTCAATTGGAAAACCGTTCTTTCCGAGCATGTCTGAGAAAAATATTTTTTCACTTCTCATGCTCGTAAAGTCCTTCTTTATGCTGGGTATAGGCAGCATAAACTCGCATTTTATACACTAGTGCATAAAGTGTTGTCGTCATCTAGATTAAGACAAATTTAAGCCCTACAGCCAGACAGACGAGGTGACTGCATTAAATTAACTTGTTTTATGAATACATTTACTTTAATTTATTTGCCTTCTATGTTACATCTAACAAAAAAGAAATTTAAAAGTATTAAAAACAAGCATTATTAATAAAAATATTACAAAATCAACGTATGACTTGTCAGTATTGCGTTCGACCTAAGTTAAAAACCTCATGCAGAAAATTCAAAACAAAACGAAATACACTGGCGGGAAAGAGGTTTTTGTCTATAGTTTTGGACCACGTTTTGGACTATTCATTAGGTAGTCGTTTTCTTTGCAAAACTTGGGTTGTGGTTTTATGGAATTTAGTGTGAAGGGGATATAATGTTCACACCTAACACACTAATAGAAAAAAATGCAAAATCACTTATTAAACAGACATTGCCGCCTAAATCAAAGAAAATTTACTTTAAACGTGTGAAAATTTCAAAGTCTGGAGAAGCGGAAAACAAGTCAATACATTCTCATTCATGTAAGTTTTTTTACATTATCACTGTTTTATTTTCTCGTAATCGATTTCGAAAAGCAGAGTGTATATAACTCGAGCATAAAACCTATTTTACCCTCGACGTGACTATCCACCCTCGCCGTACCGGCTCGGGTGGCTATATGCACGTCTCGGGTAAAATGCCGCGTTTTATGCACTTGTTGTACAATCTACTATTGCCATATTACATTTTCGGTCATTCATTTTATTTGAGATAAAAATATAGATCCAAGTTAGATATGAGCGCCGATGGGTGGAAGGTCGGCCGCGGCGCGCCGGCAGTTTTTTTTGATGTTGGCAGTTTAAAAGAAAATAAACAGTTTATCGATAAAAAATATTTTTATTTATTAGAACTTGAAAATAAACAAATTACGGTTCCAGAAACTATAACTGCCCTTTATACTTTACTTAGGAAAAAAACAACGTAATTATACAATTCTGAAAAACAATTAACATTAAATAGCTACTTTAAACAAAAACAAAATAGGTTTTAAACGAGGATTAAAACAGATAAATATATTTTATGTTGAATTTAACAAACATGAACACTTTAAAAATAATGCTGGAACCATTCAACAATTTGTGGCATCCTGAGATTCATGCAAAATCACATAACGTTTAGAGATAAAATGAATAAAAGAACTTAATAATTTTCTGTATAATAAGCCACCAAAAAAATTGTAGAGAGATGTACGATACAAGGTAGGTAATAGTAGTTTACGTGACGGTTGCATAATGCTAATTACGCAGAGTCTCGTACAATACTTTATCTACACACATTATAAGTGGGATAAGATGGGTTCAGAAGCCGAGAGGCAAATGACCAGCATTACCTTACCTGTGGTAGTAGGTGACAGCAATGACAGCTGTAACGTAATATTAAAATTACGTTATCGAATATTGTAAGGTAATGAGAGCCAAATTTGGAACATCTTCCAAAATTAACAGCCGTCATCGCCGTCACCTACTAGCCTCACCTACCAGGTAATGCTGGTCATTGCCTACGGGTTTTGAACGCATAATAGAGGACTTATGATATGAGTGTAGATAAATAATTAGAACATTAAACATGAGGGGTCTTGGTTTTTACAATGATAATATTAATATAATACGATTAATCCTTATTGGATTTAGTCGTGACCGCTTTGCAGTAATTACTAAAATTGGCTTGCCACAGAAAATACCCTTTCACTTGGAGTACTCGTTTCTGGGATAAACTACAAAGCATGAGCAAGTACTGCTAAGTCTTTCCCATAAAGAAACACATTCCCATTATAAGGTTCTAAATAATATTGCCGTCCTTACCTTTTAGCGGCGGCGGCGGCGTGCCGGCGCGGCGCTCATATTTAATCCAAGTACATTAAATACCTACTTATTTGGTAATTACGAGTTTATTAGTCAAATTTCGACTGTACTCATGGTAACTTCGGCTAATATGGCATTTTGTGTGTTTCTCCCAGACATTAAATGAGACTAGACTATCTGTTTCCTTTGTAGAAAAGATAAAAACAAAAGTAAGATAGGTATAGGTCTACCAGAATGTCATGAATTTTTTTAAAGTAAAAATAAATCTGGCAAGATTTTCATATGGCAATGTTACCTTACGCCTGTCAATTCAAATGTCACCACTTGTCAGAGTTTGTTATTGTTTGTCGTTTTTACTCAAATATCGCTTATCAGGAAAATGCCCTTTAAGCCCATCGATCTCAGGCGAAAAATATCGTGTATCATGTGTACTGTAAAAATTATGAGCAAGAATATGTAAATCAAGCACAATAATTGGTTTAGTGTCGTGTTTTTAATAGATTAGTAAATGAAGCCAATTAATATTGATACTTTAAGTTCCTTTGTACATTTGCAGGAACGTTACTTAAAACTCCATTTGGCTTTTATGTCTGAACGTAAAAGTCTATTTAGAAACCTTAATAATGGTTGCCATTTAATTTCAGGATTATTTATTGCCACGGGCTCGGTCAAGGTACTCACGGTCAGCGTGACACGGTCTTCATGAGAAATAGAAAAAAAAGAAATACCTCACATTTTCTCAGAATACAAATTTGGTTTATATTAAAATGCATATAGTCGCTTACCTAACAAAACCGCGTAAATCAACGATTGAACATGAATTAAGAGTAAATTTAATATATTATAAAATTCAAAATTGTACAGGTACATTAATTTGGACCATTATTTTTAGCTAAGATTACGTAACGATACGGCATTGAGTTTTTGAAGTCATTTTCAACTAAATCCTCATAAACATACATAATGCACATGATTGTTTTGATTTAACTTAATACTGAAACAATAAGAAATGCAAGTCCAAAGTTGGTTTTAAGGGTTGAGTAGGTAACTAACTGTTATTAATTAATATTATAAATATTGGTTTGTTCCGTCCCTCTACGGTTTGTTCCATCTTCACGGCATAGATAGTTAATTGTACAGACGTGATATTAAAATTATATCCTGGAGAATGGAATAATTTCCAAAGAAATAAAGACTTCTACGCGGACTGAGTAAACCACATCATATTTTTATTGGACTCGTGGAAAATCAAGTATCAAAACCTTTAAATCCTATTACCCCGGAGTTGCAAGCTCTAAATTTCAATTTCCCTTTTTTTCATGAGATTCTGGTAGACATATATGAAATTCAGTCATAACCTCCTTAGAACTTCGCCTCCGTTGTGGTAGAGAATAACACTGACGGGTACTAAGCAGATACAGGAATAGGTAGCTATACTGTAGCAATCTGTTATCTAACGATGATAATGTTATAATCAAATAAGTAACATATTACGTGGTCATGACAATGAAGCATTTGCGGGAGGACGCTAACTGCACAAATTGACGGGCAGGTGCGTACCTACGATACGATACATGTACGACGACGCTGAAATAAATTGTCACGGGATCGATTATATGACCCGGAAATATCATTTTGATACGAATCAATTAGACTTCAGGTTGAGTAGGTTTCCTAGGTACTTACTTGAAGTGAAATCTCTATAAGTACTGTGGTGGTGTGGTGGGGTGCTATTCAATTAAACCTTGAAATATACGTTCATACATTTATTTAAAATATTATAGTGGTTGTTTATTTATAATGTTTCCTTATCAAAAGCTTGAGAGGTTCTGACGTACAAGACCATGACAAGCATATGTTATTCTCCGTAGTTCTTATTTTAAAATATCAGGCCATAGAGGTGACGTGAAGGTCTTCAACCTTCACATCTCCCCCCCGCTTATCGAAAAATGAACGACCATAAAACAATATTTATCAAAGCCTAGCTATTCCTGCCTACGTGGGAAATAAAACCATCCTTTACGACAGGATAGCAACGATTGCATCCAACAACGTTAATGAACATCGAAATACTCAAAAGCTGGAATCAATTGTTGCTTCAGCATGCCAAAACCCACGAAAAATGCATGCCATGGCCTTTGTCACACCTAGCTACGGTAAAGCCAAATAATTTCGAAAGCAAGCCGTCAAATTTGTTTCAATAAAGACCACATACTTTTGAAAATACTCCTACGCATACCCCCAATGGTCACAAGGTTGGCAGATAATAACATTATGTTATCCCCGAGTATACATATGTACCCGTGAGTGGGGTCCACCAAACCTGCGCCATAAAACCCCCCTTCTACAACACGTTATCGCGACCGGTGAAGAGGTGTCTTCCTCCTCCGCTCGCACGATGTAGCTCAGCCATCTGCGATGCCTGATGCTACGGCACTGTGTGGTCATCTTTTTGATAAACAGCTTGCCTCCGTTGTAGCGGTACATGAAAAATTGAAACCATTTGAGACAAGTTAATATGCCAGTTCTCTACTTTCAAATATATTTAGTTTCCTCATTCATCATAACTAATCCATCTTAACTTTTCAACATTCCTATAGCCTAACTTCCTAACGACCGATGACCGCTATTAATAAAAAGCTTTATTCATTAATCCCCCCTGAAATCACCATAACTATAAGTGATCGATGGCATCGAACCATCGTTACCCGAGTTTTCTATGAACTCATAATGGGTCCACCTAAGCCATAATAATTGTTAACTAACCCCAAGCGAAACGTTTGCCGTAGTGAATGATGAAAGGCAATTCACCTTTCCCCGATTTCTATGAAATCTTATGGGTTTACATTCTTAGCACCCGTTTCTCATATTCATAATATATCGCGGTCATGCCATTCACATCCTTATATACACTCCATATAAATCCCATCTTTTCTACATTGTATCTTATTATCACAAATCGATCATAGTTATGATAAATAATTAGGAAAACTTAGTATTAATATTTCTATTATTTATTTACTTCGACATAAATTAACGTGAGCTGACGTCAAAATTCAAAATTTACTGACGTGTCTCATTTTTGACGCGTGTTAAAAAAAATTGTTCAAATATAAAATTAATATTATTTTTCCCATCTTAAAAATTGATTACTCAAAATGAAATGATGTGTAAAAACATTACTCGAAATAGCTCCCAATCTAACTTTATATAAATACGTGAATCGAAAATACGAACCTCATAAACACATAACAAACATTGAACATAGTTAATAAAAAACAATACTGTCCTGGTAGTTCATCTGCTCCATCCTTCTCTTCTCTTCAGGATCAGCTCCACTACTTCTTTCTCTCGTAGCGGTCCACGTTAACACAATGCTTTAATTATACTTATTTCTTGAAACTTCTTCATGCTTGTACTATGAACGCGAGCGCCTGTGCTCTAAGTTTAATGTTATTCAAAGATGCATTTCACATCTCCTCTCTTCCGGTGCTGACCATGCAGCGATCATTTCCCTTGCTATTGTAACTTTATTTAACACGGGGGATCCAACTACGCGCGCACCTCCACCAAATGTGGTGGTGCGGTGGGGTGCTATTCAATTAAACCTTGAAATATACGTTCATACATTTATTTAAAATATTATAGTGGTTGTTTATTTATAATGTTTCTTTATCAAAAGCTTGAGAGGTTCTGAAGTACAAGACCATGACAACCATATGTTATTCTCCGTAGTTCTTATTTTAAAATATCAGGCCATAGAGGTGACGTGAAGGTCTTCAACCTTCACAGTACAATGAAATCAAAGATTAAGATGTCAGCAACGATTGGCCGAAATGTAGGCCGCAGGACCTTAAAGACCCACAATCTAACCATCGCGGTAAATAGGTCATTATATTTATTATATTTTGTGATATTAATTTAAGTCACGTTTTATACAATAACAGTAAACTTACTTTTCGTATGAATGCATCAATTTAATTTGGTGATTGTCACAGAATTTCTAATAGCACAGCGAGGTAAGGTTCCATACCAATAAGATGAGAAACACAAACAGAGAAGACTATTCTGTGGACCCGTTTGTTATGTTAAGTTACATTGCGTATTATCATGTCGACCTGAAAGCTGATAGGAGTACTTAAACCCGAAACAGCCATAATCATTACCTGATATTGATTTTAGTAGGTTGTTGGAGCACGTTCACAGCGGTGATGAAAATAATTTCTTACAAAGCTACCAAATTTGCGTTAGAATGGTAAACGGAATTCTGTATGTTATTATTGTGGCTATGTATCTTTCTATTCTATCTTTGTATTCTGGTGAAAATCTAACTTACTTCACAGTTCACACTCACCTCGCCCCTCGGCCGCGATTAGAATATTCGAGACCGAGATATTGTTCGCGCTCGTTCAGTTTGCAATACCCGTCTCGAGTTGTTACCGACTACACGCCATTCAGGAAGTAACGAATAGATCCCAACTCTAAATTTATTAAATTAGTTTTGCCAATAAACATCATTTGTGCGCAGAAAACGTTTAATGTTTTTGAAGAATTAATTACACTCGACATCTATTTCGGTATTCGTTGTTATTTTGATAATAATTATTCAAAATCGCCGAATCAATTACTTTATAATTGATACAAAAACTATTCTTTTCGTTTTAAACGTACCTTCGTCATTTTATAACAGCGGCGTCAAAATGTTGATTGGTTTTTTGTTAAAATAGACCTACCTAGTTGTATTCGGACGGATATAATATAATTCTTTAATTGCACAAAAAATTAACTACCATTGTCATATTAATAAATGAAAACAATATTGTAGCGTAGTTTCCATTAACGACCATTTCATAGGTTCGACGACGCGTTAGCCTAGTTGAAAGTGACCCTGCTTACGAAGCTAGCGGTCCGGGGTTCAATTCCCGGTATGAACAAATATTTGTTGGATGAGCGCGAGTATTTGTTCTTGAACCTTGGATGTATCCTTTGTATTTATGCTTGTCTTTCTCTATACATATAAGTATGTTCATCCCTTTTTAGTACCCATAGGACAAGCCTAGAACTTAGTTTGAGACAAGGCCAATTTGTTTGAGATTTTCCCCTGATATTTAATATTTATTTTTATTAGTATGTCTTTACCAGCCACGGGACTAAGGGAGTCCCGGACCTTTGGAAGGCGTACATGGGGCCGAAGCTAACACGCAGGGGCCCTTTAATTAAACAACTTTAATTTAGTAATTTGACGGGTACCAACTGCGGCGATTGTAACCGAGTTCACACTATACGCGTATGCTTCCAAATACAACCACCTGTTAGTGTAGTACTATTTTAGAAGGATCCCAACTAGCAAAATTTGATCTTACAAGTATCCTAAGAGTACTCTTATAACACATTTACAGCTAGCTGTAAGTGTCGATTTAGGCGCCCTTTATAAGGGGATTCTCACTTATAGTTCACTTATAACGTTCTTATTGAAAATTACTTAACACTTACAATAATCTTGTTACTGCTGTTGTAATACCGAAATACTCACAAAGTTTTTATAGTGGCATGGTTTAAGGGAAATAAGACTTAGAGAGCTCTTACGAATGCTCTAATAAGTGTAATTCCTTTTATATTGCACTCTGGAAGATCATTCTAGGAGTATTTATCACAACGGCCGATAAAAGTGACGTGTTACTATAACAAACGTATGTAAAAGTTCTTTTTTGTATTTGTAGTAAAGATTAATTATTTTCCGTCATCATTTCGTTCATTTAATACATACCTATGAACTTAAACAACTTGCGGAGTACATTTCTTCGAATATTTTGTGAAATGAATTCAAATATTTTCTCGGGCTCACTTCGTAATGTATTTAGAATAATTATAACAAATTATTAATTATTTGTAAAAATAAAAACTGACGCCATTAGAGATTGATACAACCAATTACTCTTCTATAAGAAAGCTTAAAGACTAAAATGTCTTATTTCACACTTCCTAAGTCAAATTTAAACCTTTTGGTCTTATTGAACATTTGAATAAGGTAAAGACTTGCAGCCATTTAGTAAAATTAGGGTTCCTTTTGTCGTAAAACCGTGGCATACAATACAAATTATCAATCATCTTGTGTTAAGTATAATTTTAGGTTAGCCAAACATGCATAAATAAATATATACTTCTGTATAGTAAAATAGGTGGGTAGGTACTATTATATTTTTTTTTTTTATTATTCTATCTCTTTTCAGTGGATGTGAATTATGCAAGGAATTATGTATATAAATATAAACAGAATATTGTACTTAAGTACTTACAATTTCAAGATCAGAACTACGTCCTACGTATACATTATTATTAAACTATACCTGTATACATATATGTATCTATAAAAGATAAGTTAAAAAAGATAAAATAAATTTATTCAGTAAGTAGGCCGCACGGGCACTTTTACACGTCAAGAATCTACCAGCGCTTCCCAAGAGAAGACCACTGCTGAGAAGAAACGCCGCAAGAAACTCAGCAGTCAGTCATTTTTTTAAACATATTTCTTATTACAATGGTACTACTTAGTCTAACATTATATAAAGCTATAAATATTAAATTAAATATAGTATCAAATAACATGCGTAGTTCAGCAGGAAAACATGCCAATTAAGAATCTTACGGGAGAGATAGAGAGAAAAAAAAACACATACTTATGTGTATATAAGATGGTGCGAGACGACCACATAAAAGTTTCGATATGTTTTCCTACATCAACGGTGTCCCCTAGATATGTGAACATGTCTAGTGAAAGGGACCATTTTGAGGATTCTAGTTTCAGAGTTAGAACGTGCCTTTCAAAATAGCCGCATATACATAGCAGCAGAGAGAGAAACAGTTCCAGAGGGGCTAACGGTGGAGAAGTGCTTCTGTACTTTAAACTGTGCCCACTCGCCACTTACATATAGCTATTGTGACTTCACTTTGACCGGACAATAAAGGCAAGCCAGAGGTGAGGGTCTGTTCCTCGTCATCGTACACTCCAGCCGGTCAGTGAAGTGTCAGGTGTGGAACAGGACCTTCCCTCGGGAGTACTCGGGTCTGTGGTGCCATTACTCACCAACAGCTCTCCACTAGCGGCCCTGCGGCCTATTTCTTTTATAAAGCCACGCTTAAATATCAGGCCACAAATGAAATAATACTGCCCCTCGTTATCGAACAAAAGTATTATTCCTATTTAAGAGGTTTGTGAAGCACTAAAATCGCGTAGCTGTCAAAAAAATTCAATACAAAGGGGTTTGGGTAAAAGTGTTGTCATTTGTAAAATTCATACATTTTCAAGGCGAGCGGCCATTCGTAAAAGTGGTAAATTATGATAGAATTATTAAAAATAAACATATTTTGTTATATATTGTAATACTCTTAAGTGCATCGGAGCCGAGATATTTAAATATTTATACTTGGGCGTTTCTTTTTACTAAAGACTGAATACTTAAATCTTTCAAATCTCCGCTCCGATATTATTTAACGCCATAAATTATATATATATATGTGTAATTAGACTAATTAGAGGTCCTCTAAATAATTATGTAAAAATCATCAGTGGCCGCTGAAAAAAATAATGACAATATTCTTCAAACAAATTTACCCAATGCCCTTTAGATCCGAGCGATAACATTTCTCTCCCCCAAAACCAAGTCCGATCTCCACGATCTTTTAATATGTTGTAGTTATTATAAATATACTTAGTCTGTACGTTTCTGTCTTTTTTATTCTAATAAATACTTTCTTGGAAAGGAAAACGGACAGACATCGTGTTTCATGATATCTACATGATATTAAAACAATCGTAAAAATCGGACTAGGTTCAAGGGGAGCGAGCGACACGTTATCGCGTTTTATATGGATTTGTTTAGCTCCACAATCATCTTAAGTATTTTTGTAGGTATTTGACCTTACGCACCTACCTAGTCGGGAAAAATATTAGGACAAGACTAAACCGTCCTGAATTTAAATTCTTCAGTTGTTTATTGTATTACTTATAATATAAAATACTAAACTCGCTTGTCTTAGCAGTAGCCGTAATTTAACAGTAGTGTTAATATTACCTACTATTTTTTGTTTTCTTTACTTAGTAGATATTTTCTTAAGTATGTTTTTCTTATCAACTCACTGTACATGTTTTCGGGCAACCTCTGGGGGCTCCAACACAGTGAAAACTAACTAAAAATTTTATTATAATTATTATATATTTATTTAATTTTATGTAAATTAGGTTTTTTATAACAAATATTCAAATATAAAAGTAAAATAACAATACTAATACAAAAAATAAACATTATAAAAAACCTAACCTACGAGTGCCGCCGGCAGCGGGGTAGGACTCAAGCATAGTATAAATAGAAAAGTAGCTCGACTCCGGCCCTTTAGGACATACAGAGGGCCCTGCAAAGATGCACTACGCTAACTAACGTTTCTATTCGATTCGTTTTTAAACCAATCGCGTCACTGGGAGATGACGAGATACGAAAAGTCACGTGGTCTACCGGTGACGCGATTGGTTAAAAACGAATCGAATAGAAACGTTAGTTAGCGTAGTGCATCTTTGCAGGGCCCTCTGATACCTATTGCCGCTCGGGTTGTCCAAACATGTTTTTCAATTTTAGTCACCTACTTTGCCATACTTTGATCTATGATTTATAATCATAATAATTTTCATAAATTACACGAACTTAAAGTAAGTATAAATAAATCTTACACAAATTGACCTAGGTAGTCCCAAACTAGGTTCTAGGCTTGTAATTTGGGTACTAGGCAACGATAAACCTACTTATGTAGGGAAAAATAAATATTTAATTTTATATAGGCTAAGGTTGAGGCAAATAAAACTAACTTATGTTTATTTTTTAATTTCAAAATGTATAAAAATTGAAAGCTTAATTAATGTACATTTTGAAGAATAAAGAACCATTCTTGTTAGTTGCCGCAATTTCCGACACGATCTTTTTTACATTCACATCGGCATCGATGAAAGTACGCATGAATTTTCTGTAAATTTCACTTTTTGAACACGCTTAAAAATTGGTCTTTGTTTACCAAAGAACTTTTTTTGTGTAAAATTATAAAACTTCCAATCTCTGTATATGTTTAGAGACTAAAATTATGTTTCTCAACATGACTTAATTCAAACTTATGACGCAAGAGATTTGGTGTGTTTTCGTATTTCTGCAAAATCATGTGAAATCGTAGAGTCGATTTAATGAGACATCAAGATTGATCGGTGTACAAGCGGATCTTTAGTTGCTTGTAATACAATGTATCAGAATTCAAAGCTACAAGTCTGTTCAATATGTCACGCAAATTTGAACTCTCTACAAGAACTCTTTCAAAAGTTGTGGCCGTTATCAGTATCATCGTCGTGCGTGATTTGAACTATGATTTTCTCGTCCAAAATGGGAATACTTCAAGCTCGTACATCAAATAATTGCAATCGTTTAGAATACATTATTTTTATTTATATTCTATATAAATCAAAGTTTTTATTCATATACAGGTTTATGCAAAACTCCTTTACAATATTTTTTAAATTGTAATAAATCTCAGTAACAGAACTTAGTAACCGACTAGGTACATACAAAACACCCAAGACTCAAAAACAAATACCTACTTACTCGCACTCATCACACGAATATTTTCCCTGACCGGGAATCGTACCCAGGACCTCTAGCTGCGTAGCCATCCACGTCGTCACATGTCGCATGTTACCTGTCACGCCACTCACAATAATAATTTAAATTACCTACTTACTATATACTTATTTATTTCACCTAGGTATACCTACTTATGCAGACCGGTACGAAATACCTAATTAATTAAGTAGATATTTACATTATCACTTGCAGCTTTTATTAAATCTGGATATAAGTAGTTGTACGTACCTAAGCTAGGTTTAGGCACAGTTTAAGCGTTTTGAAACGAATGAAAATGTCACGCTGACAATAAAATAGATTTAGGAAAAGCTGCAAGTGGGCTATAATATAATATAAATAAATATCAAAAAATAAACCGCATTCTTCACAACACAAACTCTAAATAGGTATTTAGGTACTCACCTTTCCGACTCCAAAGGTATGTTGAAAAACGATAGCTCCGGATTTTGTATACTATTATTTAGACATCCGTATACACGACAATATTTACGCGTTTTCGGCAGCGACATCGTCTCTCGATGGAGATAGCCGCGGCCCCGACTAAGTTACCTTGTAATATCTTGAGATTTGGTTTCGTATTGGTTCGCCCCGCCACAGGCCCCGCCCACAGCCGCAAGCCACGCGATGTACCTTTATTTGAAGACGATCTACTGTTCTCTATACTGTGACTCAAGCTAACGGTGGTTAGGGCTGCAGAGAAAGGAACCTCCTGACAATACGTGCCGTGTAGAGGAGTACTGCTTTCTGTATCTGGCCCTTAATCCAGCCATCTAGCGAGAGTCTCTTGAGGTGTTGGTCGAGACTCTTCGCTATAAGACCGTTTGCCGAAACAACTATCGGGACAATGATCGTCGAGTCAACATCCCACATGGCGGTCACCTCGTGAGCCAAGTCAAGGTACTTGCTGAGCTCTCTTCTCGGCCTTCACGAGGTTCTCGTCAAGCGGGACGGTGACGTCGACGAGCACTGCCCGGCGTTGCGCTCGATCTGTCAACACGATATCAGGCTTATTGGCAAAAATAGTCCTGTCCGTGATGACAGATCGATCCCAATAGAGCGCAGCAAGACCATTTTCGAGAACTGGCGCCGGTGCGTACTTATAGCAGGGCACTTCAGACTCCACAAGACCTGTTGAAGAGCAAGTTATTATTATTATTATAATAGTGTACCTATACTATATAACTGACTTCAAAAATAAAATTATTTTGTGTTTGACCCGTATGTTTAAGAATGTCTGTTGATTTTCCATAGATCCCATCAACAAATCGCAAAAATGTTTATAAGAACATTTCTGAAGTTGACGTTTTCATTGAAATCGGTTCATATTATGCGTGACAACTTAGTGTATTTTTATTGGTGTAGGTAATACACATAGATATATTACAGGGTGTCCCAGAACTTAAAGCAAATACTACATCATAAAATAAATACCCCTTAATGTCGGTCCAGAATACGAGTAGGGGAAATACGAACAGAATGACGTATACGGACAAAATGACACACCCTGCTTATTTCAAAATTGGCAGGATGTAGGGCAGTTTCTGACACTGCAAAACGTGATGTTCTCCATGTTTACAATCCTGCAGTATGAACGTGTTTCGTGACCACAAAAGTTAATTTTTCAATTAATTTCTTGCGTTAATTACTCAACAAGCTAGTAATTGTGGATATTGTCCATTAAAATCTATGCATTATAATATAACCTGGTGATTTGCATTAATTTAATTGCGATTATAAGGTATTTTAACAAAATATTATTTTTTCATGGTTTTTGTATACACTTGGAAAAAATGACATACCTATACTCTGGACAAAACGACACGGTGCATGGTAGTAAGTAGTCACACGCAATCAAAATATTATTCCTGCTTCCAAAAACACGCAGAAACCACCAAAAAAGGCAAAGTGGCAGCAGGAAACTGCTCATGTCATAGACAGCTCTGGTAATGATAAAATTGTCATTACTGCCAGACATAGGACCACGATGTCAACTGTCCCAATATTTTCGTAACGAATTTTTTTCCTAATTTTCAGCCTGGGGAAAGCTGTTTACCATGTATGATTGCTCTCGTTGGGCTCATGCATCATGTGCTGATGTCCCAAAGAGGACCAAACAGTTTATTTATTGAATTGTGTCCTTAAACTTTAAGTATGTCATTATGTCCATAGTATGAACAAAATGGTTTTTGTGATATTTTTTATTAATTAAATATGATTCCTATTTAATTAAAACTTTATTTTACTGATATTTAATAAACCAAAGATGAGTATTAAAAATGGAGACTGATTATAATTACATTAATTAAAGAAATATGATTCAAAATCAAAACACCCTGTCATTCTGTCCGTACAACCCCTATATCTTTAACTTTCCTAATGGTTAATTAGTTTAGGAGTTATTAAGATTTTAAAGATATTTGTAAAGAATACAACGACGTCGCGGTATACCTTTGGATCCCTCACTAGCCATAAGTTAGTATATGTAATTCCAAAACTGGATGTGAAATCCTCAACAACATAGCAATATAGGTACTGATTTATACTATTATTCCAAAATATCACTGCATTTGAAATACATTCATACTTTCAAAGGCACTAAACCATTTCTCGTTTTTCATTTGAATCAGCTTGACTCGAGAAAAAATGCTCTAGTTCAAGGTGGCATGTGGATACATTTGGAAATCGTGCAACAAGTATGCTTGATATGGGAAGACAACTCAGAGCTGCTTTTATTCCAAGTAAGCTCATTTCGGTTAAGTATATGTTTTTGCCACCATTTGATGCAATTTGATCAATACCGAGGAAGCGAATAACGGCCCAGACCGAGATTCCTAGTTGAAAATAAAGATAAAGAGACATTTATTCGCAACAATACATATCACACTGCATAGATACAAAAAGAACAAGACGCAGAGAAATTGATGCGAAACGGTCCCAACTCAGCATTCGCTAGCCGTGAAGGCAGCGCTGGGCTTCCGTTGGGGCCGCTGGGTGAAGAGACGGCAACATCGGTTATCATTCGTTCGAGATTAAGTATCTCGAATGACTATAAAATTTGCAACCAGTTATAGCTGGCAACATTAAGGGCCTGTTGATTGATTAGTAGTTAGAGTAACTAATTATTGTTAAAAACCGCAACTAATGGTTAAATTTCAAGGAAATGTGTCAAATTTTCGATTCCTTTTTCGAATTTTAACAATTATTTAGTTTAACTACTGATCAAACAACAGGCCCTAAGGAAAAAAAAAAGCGAAATTGTCAACAAGATCAACGATAAATTGGCAGCAAGTCCTGTTGTGTGGTTTTCCGTGATTGTATTTAATTTTTAACCGACTTCAAAAAAAGGAGGAGGTTCTCAATTCGTCGGGATATTTTTTTTTTTTTTTTTTTTTTTTTTATGTATGTTCCCCGATTACTCGAAGACCACTGGACCGATTTGAAAAATTTTTTCGTTGTTCGAATGGGTATACTTTCTAGTTGGTCCCATTGTCACCACGTCAGGATCTGATGATGGGATCATGGAGAAATCAAGAGAACTCCTCAAATATTATAGGCACACCTATAGCGATTTTGGTATTTTTCACTGTAACTCATGCATTTGCTTTTGAAAAGTACTATATGGTGAAGTGGAACTGATGATGAAGACCACAGATGGCCACCGGAACTCCTTAACGGTACCTATTTCAAGGGTGGCGATAAGATATTTCGATAAAGGAAGTTGAGCGACTATGACGAAGCACATTTAGGTTTAAATATGACTATGACATTCCCGCGGCGTTGTCTGCGGCGAGCTTGAAATGTTCTATAGTTTCTTATTAATATTTAGAAGTGGAGCTACGTAACAGCATAAATAGGATCACTAAAAAGTATAAAATAAAATAAAAGTTTAAAAAAACAAAAAACCGCCTTCAAAAAGCAAAAAATAACTTCTTTAAAATGATAGGTAAATAGGTCAGTCCAACTGAAGTCGGCGTCCAACAATATTTTAACCAAAAGCAGACTTCAGTTGGACTGACCTATTTACCTATCATTTTAAAGAAGTTATTTTTTGCTTTTTGAAGGCGGTTTTTTGTTTTTTTAAACATTTTCTGTACGTAAGTATGACAAGTGCGTTGGAATAGATATCGCTGCGTTTCTCTCGCTCGTCGTGAAATGATGGGGATATTTGATAAATCTGACCATAACTGAAATAATACTAGGTTACGGATTAAATCGCGTGCACTAGTTAAGATTCAAGTGAAGTCTGTAAAGATCCAACCTGTACAATTATACCTACTACATTTCTGAGTACCGAGGCATTTCACAGGGCCCTCTATTCTACATTTTCTTTATACCTATTGCTATCACATTGTACAAGTTAAGATAGCTCTGCTGCTTGGTAGTAATGGCGGAAGAGTGAACCACAATGCAATCCCATGGGGTTCAACGTCAACCTAGAACACGGGCCTGGGACGCGAGGCCGTGGCTGCGCAGCCAACTCGCCGCGTGCAGACCTTCCCCGGATACGCGTTACGAACTCACGCACACGCTGTCCACTTATTTCGTATACAAGTAAATACTTCGCAATGCAACTGCTTACTGAAATTTTATTGCCACTGATAAGCTATGAAAAGTAACGTTTATTTCAGAAGTGTTATATACTCGTATTCTCTTAAAATCTATGTACTTCTGCGGGCCTAGTAAGGCTGCGTCTCTATCGCGTGTCAAAAGTGGATAAAGCATCCGTCACTCTCGTACTTATTAATGTATCAGAAGGTGACGGATGCCTTATAAAAACTTTGTCATGCGATAAACGCAGGCATATTAGGGCCCCTGGTCAATCGAGTTTTTACGAGTTTTAAGTTGATTGAGAATGCACGCCCTAAAATGCAGTTTGTACGCTCTGACACGACAACTTAAACCAGCAAGTTAATAATTCGTTCGTCGAGTTGAAAAGTCCTTACATACATAATCTCACGCCTTCGTTCCCTAGTGGGGTAGGCAGAGAAAAATATGGCAGCGCCCGGGAAATAGGACACAACTCGTGCTTTGCTATAAAAGTTTTTTGTAGAAATACTTAAGTAACTTGTTATAATCGTCTTGAACGTAATCTGCCGTTTATCTGTTATTGGTTTTTTTTTCAACTGTTAATTAAATATATCTAGCGTACTTAATTCCTTTTTTAGGTAAAGATAACAATGTCTATAAAATTAGCTAGCTCTACAAAAAGATTATCTTGCCGTTTTAATACACGTAACTGGGATTCCTAACGGCTGAGAAAGAGGAAGCTCGTCTTCCCGTTAGGAGATAACATCCGAACATCTTTCTCAGGCTTTAGGGCGCAACCAAAATGTTGGTGTTTTAGTCATTTTAATACGATTATTTAATAACTAACATTATATAAAAATAAAGTATTAATACAATATTAAATTAGAATGGAAGATAGATTTTTCTTTGCTGTAGGTAATCGTTAGTGGAAGAAACGTATTAAGTACGACTAGAACTAAAAAATATGTTAACCTACGCGTTTTTAGTGTTTCGGGCTTGTTAATTATCTACTTGTATTTTTTGTAGCGCGCTGTATGTGCAGGCTTAGTTCATTCACTAATACTAGGTACAATAAAGAACAGTAAAATGGCGTGCGTAAACATTTTCCGATCATTACTATATTCTTCTGTGTTTAAATTAATCAAACTATACTGAAGTTAGTTAGTTGCACAGTACTTGTGTGGAACCTGACGAATACAGCAACCGCAAAGATACTGCAAGCCTTTAACATTCATCTATAAGTAGTTTTTTTTATTGTGACATAAAATGCCAGGGGCCTGCCTTACCGGCCTGTCTCTGGTTATGTTCGTGCTCCGGCCCGAGGGCTGCTCGAGACGCGTCAGTTACCGAAACACTACGCAGGCGTACATTACTGTCTTCAATTGGCTTCACGTTAATGTTTGCTCTTGGAAAATACTTCAACCGCTCGAGAGAAATACGTATGTAGCATTCCGCGCTACATAGAGGCAGCTGAATAAACTATAGCCGATAACAATAACAGTCAGAGTCATTATCGCGGAATGTCCAACATCCGATATTGTATTTAGTTAGAAGTTGACTGCATTCGAATTTATAAACACGTTGCGGACGACTTCGGATTGGAATATATATTCTCTCACGGCGGCCGTACAGCGCCACTACGGGTTCTGTCACCCCCGGCAAGCCACTCCAGCGCACGCCGCGACACGGCCGAGCCGCACTCGCACTCGCACTCGACTCGCCCGCGCACTCGCATGCCATCTTAACTTAAAAACATTCAGAAAAAATCGTCCCGCAACCCTGCAACCGCATCGGAATTTTTCAATTACAAATCAAATTAGACTTTCACAGCGTATTTAGTATCTTTCGAAAGAGTGCGGTCGCAGTGCTCGAGTGGCCGCCGGCGCCTGGACCCGCTGGAAAGTGAATAGACATGAAAACGGATTACGCGATGGATGAGGTGCAGAAGAGTAAGTCGGGTATTGGCTTCTTTTAGTTAGTCTGATTTGTGTTTTTTAATTCCAAATGCCACAAAACCCCTTGCAATAATCCATTCATAATTTCACGTTAATTATACCTACTAAATTAAACTGTCTAGAATCTCAATTGCACGTAAGTAAGTAAAATCATACATAATTATGTCACGGTATCATGATATTTATTTTCGAGCAGTGCTAGATTATTATTATTTTATTGCTTGTGGTTTTTTAACACAAATTATTTTACGAATGTTATAAATTATTCGTTTCAAGTTGGTTATGGTTTTGCGGATTGATGTAGGTATTCCGATTGTTGAATTATTTTTTTTATAAAAATATTTGATTTTTTTATTTTTTTTATATGCTTAGTGTTGTATTAAAGTTAGTGGTTCTAGATAAGTATTTAAATACACGCATTAATCTGCGATTATATGTATAAAATCAATGAGCCGTTATAATTATTATTAAGTTATTAATGAATATCCTAAATGTAGTGTCATGTGATGTGCTATAAACTTTGTTAAAGTACCACGTTGTTACAATATTGTGATGATTCTCGAATTCGGAAACGGCTTTCGTGATATTGAAATGAACTTTCGTTTTCGTGAATAATTCTGTAAGTGTAGCTCTGGCGGCCTCACTGCATCTTATACACAATCCTATTGAATGAAATCCGTTACGAATCGTTAAACTCGCATTCGATTTTTAATCAAAAACTATACTGGTGCAAGTGGACCTATTTAATGTTAATAATAATCGAACTACTAACAAGATAGTTACATAACCTACTCGTAAATTCACTAGTAATTGTTCTGCCCTGGCCTCAGAACAGCATAAAGATCTCGTAACATTGACGATTTAGCATGGTTTCGCTCATGTTATTCCATAACCTTCAACAACATCTGACACAAAACCTGCCCACCGAGGTGTCGCATGACTGTTTCGGCGAGCACCGGGAAATTGTTAGTTTCTAAGTTAGTTTCCTTCTTCCGCAGGAACCAGCTCGTTCCTCGGGCTGTCGGACGTGACGGACAACAAACTGATCTGGAGGCAGCTGATCGCGGAGCTGCTGGGCACCTTCCTGCTCACGGCCATCGGAGTGGCGTCCTGCATTGCCTTCGATACTTCCCGGGACGTCGCGAGCATCGCGCTGGCCTTCGGTCTGCTCGTCGGCTCCATTGTCCAGGTGCGCTGCTAACTATAGATACCTACTATTACTAAATATTTTAATACTAAACGGTAGGCAAGCCATATAATTTCAGTGTAACTAATATTGCTAGGGACTCGCTTGTTTGAATACTGTTCGATGGCGGAGAGTTTAATGCCACGTTAGTTTTGGCTTCAATGTCTGTGTTGTGTTATGAACCCAAGTGAGTTTTGATTCGACATTGATTTACTTGTACCTAGTTAGGACCATCATGTACAGAGTTTAAGAAAGAAAGAAAATAACTAAATTTCTTTAAAAGTATCTTTTTGACAGATATAAATTATAATTTCATAATTGTATTTTGCATGTTGTATTGTAAAGAATCAACTATAACCGATATCACAAAGAAGCCAAGCGATGGCGATCATCTTTACGAACTAGAAAAAAACTTTGTACGGAGACCTTGACTAATTAAGCACTACAATCAAATCGAACAGACGTGTAAGTAGCGCACTCGTAGACATGATGGTCTGAATTTATTTAACGTAAGTGAGTAAGTAAATAGGTACGTTTTACATGTTACAAATACCTACTTATCAGATGCGGCACCTTCTCTAATGTTATTATTAAAAATACAAAATAAATAGCGTAGCCAATTGAAATAATATACTATTTATTAGTGACAATAAACGGAGTCAAGTAGGTATGTAGAACCCACGCCGAATTGTTTCTTGTAGCCACCCTACTCGCTTCCGTAACAGTTCTCCGTCCGACGCGCCGGCTCACCGCAACATTCGCGTTTGACTGGATCTATTAAACCTAATGCCGACGCAGGTACTTACTACAAAGGGGCATAATTGATTCAGATCTTACAGATTTCCCTTGCTTGGCTTTCTAAGGCGTGGAAAGCTGTATCTTCACTTTGTAGAAATTTAACTGCACTTGAGCGTTAACTGGCAGATATCAATGAACCTACTGGCTAAGATACTTACGAAGATTACAGATGAAAGCTTACATCTCTCGGGCTAATGCAATGATAAAGGAAAATGTGTTTGAACCTATTTTTAAAAGTCAAGCAACTTATGTCCAGAAATAAAGATATGTAGATTGATATTACGCATGTATTACTTAGTACGTAGGTATTTAGAGCTTTGCTGTACAGTTAAAGACAGTGCACTAAAGTAATAAAAATAACAAGAAAATTAAGATTTATTTTTGCATTTTTTGCTTAGGAAGTGATACGAATCCTAAAGCGTTTTTAGTTAATTAAGTACTACGTAATTAATAATGAGTTAAAATGAGTATGCTAATTGCCTAAGTCATTTTGCGATATTGTTGTTTCGCACGGGGCAATCGAAGTTCAAAATACTTGTATTGGAATTCTTACTATTATTATAAATGCGAAAGTGTGTTCGTTTGTGGATTGTATTGCTTGTTCACGGTTCAAGGCTCCACGGTGGGCTCAGGGGGGCTTATAGCCGGAGACGGAGAGGGTACTTAAACCTACTTTAATCCCGGAAAAAATATTTAGCACCAACCTCTGCCTACTGGTTTCTGTTTTGCCTAGTGATTAACTGGTATAGAATGCCTTGAGGCATCACGTCCGCCACTTGTAATTAGTTTGCGTATTGTTCAATTGAATTTAAATAAATTAAAAAATAGTGAAGTAGGATAGTTTCAGTCGTTTACAAAACGACTTCTGCGCGTAATAAGTCGCGTCAAACAGCCGTTTGATAATCTCTGCATGTTATATATGTATGTGTCACTGTTACCTCTTATTTTACTTCAAGTAAGTAAGGGGTTTTAAAGTTGAATCCTTCTTTGACTATTCCAGTGGTTCAAAGTTGAGCTCTCTGCCCCCAGTTCCAACACCAAAGGTGGGATTCCTCTTCCTATTCGCTATGGTACGAGTATACGGCCCTCACAATTATGGTTACTTCAGTAATCATGTTTTATAGCTTTTAAATGGTCGTATCTATCACTCGGCGAAGGTGAGCTGACCTAGTTTCTCATCAGGCCTTATCGCCACGGTAACTAATTTTCTAGTGAGATTAAGTTGTTACGTTTTTTAATGTTATGATTAGGTTTATCTGAGTCCAAAAAAAAATAGTAAAAAAAATAACTAGGCTTTAAACTTGATTCCTAACTAAACAAATTTTTATCTCTAAAACTATTACCTACATGATAGTTAACTCGGTTGGATTTTGAAACCTTGCTTTTTGTTAGACTTGCACTTGTTATAATTATGGTGTGTTATTAAAGTTCTGCTTGCCAAGCGAATTATTTTTAATATTTATATTAGCGTAAAATGTGTTTTGTATATTGACAAGACAACTATATTTTTAGCTAATGATGCCAGTCAACTCGTACGTCCCCATGCACAGCAAGGGTCGTTTTCTATCGGCAAGCTTAGGTTTTATTTTTATCAATATGTTTTTGTATAAAATATCGCAAGAAATAAGTACCTACCTATATACACTAAAAACATCCCACAAATATCTAAATAGAGTAGGTTGAAGTTACAGGCGAAAGCTAATATTTGCTCGGCTGTTATCACACAATGAGCCGTTTTGATCCCCAGAAGCCGCGTAATCTCCAACACACACACTAAAGATACGAGACTAACTCAAATAAAGCTTGGCATCTCAATTACACGCAAACACCGCCGGCTGCCGCGAGTAGATCTCGGACCGGAGCCTGGGCGACCACAGTGAGAATAGCAAATCAACTAACAACTGTTAAGGCATTCCCGTTCCTCATGGTTGCACCCTTATGCCACCTACTTTTCATTGAAAAACTTATGTTGATGACAGTATATAAGTTACATTATTTAAAAATGATTATCTGATACGGCTCTTAACAAGTCGTTAATTTAAGAAGTAGATAAGTAGGCACATCAATTCATTACTTAACGAATAAATATATGAATAACGAACTTTGTATATCGACGATCTTTAAACACTATAAGATAAAGATTATTAAGTTTATTTTAATGAGAATTTTCTTGCGCTGTTGTTAATTGTATCGTAATTAAAGTGATAATAATGATGTGTAGATTTTTTTTATCAATTCAACATTACGGATTTTTTTGATTAAACAAATATATTTTATTTTGAAAAACTGAAAGTACTTTATGCATCGTTATTAGATTAGTATAAAACTATATACTGAGCGTTATTAAATGCCTGTATGTGCATCGGTCCTACCTTACCTGCCTACCTACCTTACCTTTATTATTTTTTGTTCCTGTAAATTGGTAGGTAGCTTGGCAAAAATATGGTATAATCCTAAGTTTCATAAATATGTACACACGGCCTTAATCTCTTGACTATAGAAATGTGAGGTTACATTTTCGAAATTTTGGATGCTTCCATATTTTTACAGCTCACTGTAAACACGTTGGGTTAGAGGTATAATAATCTCCCTCGATTTAGCTTAGTAAACATACTCGTATTGGTATAACACGGTGACTACGAGGAGAGGCGGCGACAACAGTCATTGTAAGTGAGCCAATTGTTTATATGGCCATTGGTGTTATTATCAAACATTGCATTCAAATAGCTACACCATATTGTTTATAAATTATCGATGAGATTCAACAGCAGAATGTATCTCGTATTATACAATCAACATGTTCACATTATTTTTAAAGATGGTCTCGTTAGAGCATCGAGTTCAGTCAGGTAGGTATGTGCATCATTATCATCATCATCATGTCAGCCGAAAGACGTCCACTGCTGGACATAGGCCTCCCCATGGCTCTCCACTCAGACCGGTCTTGTGCTTTTCGCATCCACCGCGTTCCCGCGATCTTTACTAGGTCGTCACTCCATCTTGTTGGAGGCCTACCTACAGCTCGTCTCCCGGTCCGCGGACGCCACTCAAGAACCTTCTGACCCCATCGGCCATCAGTCATGCGAGCAATGTGCCCCGCCCACTGCCACTTAAGTTTGGCTATTCTTCGGGCTATGTCGGTAACCTTAGTTCTACTGCGGATATCATCATTTCTGATTCTATCACGCAGAGAAACCCCGAGCATAGCCCTCTCCATAGCCCTCTGAGTGACTTTGAGCTTCCTTATAAGGCCCATTGTTAGCGCCCACGTCTCAGATCCGTAAGTCATCACTGGCAACACACACTGGTCAAAGACTTTTACTTCAAACACTGCGGTAAATTGTACGAAAAGGTGCTGCGAAGCTTCCCGAACGCTGCCCAGCCGAGTCGGATTCGAAGAGTGACCTCTTTCTCAAAGTTGGACCTACCTAACTGGACCGTTTGTCCCAGGTAAATATAGTCGTTAACAACTTCGAGCGCAGAGCCAACTGGCACGGGAGTTGGCGTGACATAGACATTGGACATGACTTTCGTCTTGTCCATGTTCATCCTCAAGCCAACTCGGTCGGAAACTCCACTGAGGTCAGCGAGCATTGCACTGACGTCCTCTATAGTCTCAAAATGACTACGATATCGTCAGCGAATCGAAGGTGAGTGATGTACTCGCCATTTATGTTGATGCCTCGTCCTTTCCAGTCCAGAACCTTAAAAGCATCCTCCAATGCAGCGGTGAACAGCTTCGGAGAGATCACATCTCCTTGTCTGACTCCCCGCTGCAGAGGAATAGGCTTTGTGCTCTGGTCCTGTGTCGGACGGACATAGTGGCGTTTTCGTACAGACACTTCAACACTTCGATATATCGGTAGTCAACTTGGCACCGCTGGAGAGACTGCAGCACAGCCCAGGTCTCGATCGAATCGAAGGCTTTCTCGTAGTCCACAAATGCAAGGCAAAGGGGGAGGTCTTCTGTATAACCTGCCGCAACGCATGTATGTGGTCTACGGTACTATAGCCTTTTCGTAAACTGACTTGTTCGGGAGGCTGAAAATCGTCAAACCTGCGTGCGATACGATTTATTATGACCCTCGAAAACAGCTTGTAAACATGGCCCAGAACTGAGATGGGTCTATAATTCTTCAGCAAAGTTTTATCACCTTTCTTGAAGAAGAGAACCACCACACTTCTGTTCCATGCTTTCGGCGTTCTCCCTTCGTGAAGGACAGAGCTGAACAGCGTCTGAAGGCCAAGCGGTGGGTTTACCACCCGCCTTCAGGAGTTCGGCTGTAATTCCATCCTCACCTGGGGCTTCGCCATTTTTAAGCTGTTTGAGGGCCATACTAATCTCGTACAGGCTGACGTCGGGGAGATCTTCGGTAGTTATAGTGTCGGGTTAATCTAGCCCTCGGGTCTTTAGCTCGATTTTCGACGGGTGTTAGGGTTGTCGTGTACAGCTGTCCATAAAACTTCTCCACTTCCGCCAATAGCTCAGGTTTGGATGAAATGACTCTGCCGTCGTCGGTCTTCAGCTTCATCAATTGGCTTTGGCCAACAGACAGATCCCTGGCAAACACCTTAGAGCCCCTGTTACGCTCAATAGCCTCTTCAATACTTTTAGTATTGAATCGGCGTATACGCTTCAGAGCCTCCACCTCCACCTCCATGAGCCTAAGGGTGGAGTCCGAGAGCTTCCTGGTTTTTGTACGGCGGATCTTGAAGAAGGTATGTGCATGCATATACCGAATAGAATAACAAACGCCAGCCCGGCCAGTGGGCGCTAAGCGGGTTAAAATAACGCTTTCTTCCTCTTCTTATTTTTCTTATTTCTTTTTTATTGTGGGATGTGATCAGACGCCAACGACTTTTAATGCACTTGTGCATAAATGATTAAAATAAGCCATAGTTACAGCCGCAATACAAAAAAATGCCATAGTAAAAACTTGTTATTTTATTTCATTTACATGAGATATTTAATCAATAAGAAGTTAAAACAGCGATGGTAAGTAACAAAATGCATTTATCATAAGGTAATAATAATAACGTTCTCACATCCATTGTTATAAAAAAATACAAAATACATTGCCGGGGAAGTAGCAATCGAATAGTTTCTGGCCTAGACAAGACCTGCTGGACGAGCGCGTCGGGCACGTAAGTCATTTGCATATATTTTGTAAGGTTTCGGTAGGCGTTAGCTAACATAAAATGCAACTTGTCTAGTCTTTCAGTAAGACTGCTTGAAGTGTGGGCGAGCCCAAACCGTATTCGTCGATTTTAATCGCCACAGGTCGGTTCAAATTAAATACGTTGTGGTTGTTCCTATGAACAGTAAAAACGGTCGTTTCGTTGACAATAGGTAGGTACTACGCTACCAGACATTTATTTAGGAGTAAGGGGACCTAAAAATCTATCTCTGATAGGAACGGAGATCGCAAGCCCTAACTTCTGTCAAAAACGAAGTATTATTATATGTAAGAAGCTTTTTCAAAATAACAAAATATATACTAGGTACATAGGTGAATTGAAGAGTTGAGCCTGACCTACAAAATAATAATCTCCAAAACGAACGACGAACTTTGGGCCTCTCGCTTCTAAACTCAGAATTCCACGCAAAAAGTTTCTCAAGGTCATCGAAATATACAGTTGCGCTTCTTGTACCTCGATATTTGTTAAAAAACTGGGCCTCCCTAGTTTATTTTCAGTTGGGAATTAGGTGATGATTGGAAGGGGGGACATAAAATATCGTGAAATCGGCAACAATTCAAACCCATAGTTATGTATCGTGGTGGAACAACAGGATCTTAGATAACATACCAGGCCTATTTATTTTAATTTCCTCATGCAAATGTTGTAAGAGTGGCATATTACTATGATACTGATTCCTCTAATGTCTGGCGCCTGTTTTCGAAAATTTGTTTAGGTGTTACTCCTTTCTTTAGCATTATCTAGGTACTTGATTACGGGACGGTGCTCAATTTTATCCATTATTAAGGAAATCGCTAACTTTGTTTAGTATTTCGGTCATAAATTGCACAATTGTGACAGGAGTAAAACAAAAGATATTAATGCATAAGGATGACATCACGTGCGATTATAACGAGCCATTGTTATTTTTTGTTTTTAATTTCATTATCAACTTTGACTCAAAACTTTTGAACTACAAAAGTTATGAATTTTTAACATTCCCAAAGAATTGTTTGTTTATAAACATTCGCGTATTTGTAAATATCGCGCGGCCAACAATACGCTGCGTCAGCCATTCGGAAGAATGGCCGACATTCCCACGGTACAGATGAAGTCACTCGCATGGAAATAAACGACACTGATTCGACGATGCTGCGGTTCAGCGGGTGATATGGTTTATTCTGGAATATTGACCTTACTCTACATAGTTCGATTTCATTTAAAGGCAAAGATTATGCCACCTTAAGGCCCGCTTGCACGTAAATGTTAACCCTAGGTTAACCCCAGGTTGACAGGTTAATTTGTTAAAATTGTCAGTTCTTGAATTTAATCTGACATTCGTTAATAATTGAATAGGGTACGGGTACCAAAAGATGAACGATTAAGCGACTACACCAACTTTAGGCACTTTTTGCTCAGTGAAATAATATTTCATTCTATTTTTTATACTACAGTAGGTATATGTTCTAGATCGGAGATGACTTATAATATAAAGCATGTTATTATAAAGGTCCATATTTTTCTAAAGATCGTTGAAACCAAAAAGTTGATGTTTCCAAAAGATGAACAGAGGGCCCTAATTCTGAACGGTTTGGGCCCAATACTTAAACTAACATAATAAAGAACCAATATCATTGTCATTTTAAGAAACTTTTAAAATAAAATGCTAGTTAACGAAATCACTCTTTATTTTTTACTTGTTTACATAATATAATATTAGTATACATTTTCATAAACACATATGTGCTATATAGATCATTTTGGTTTAAAAATACAAGAGCATATAACGATCTTTTATAAGTTATAAAGTTTCCATCTTTCAATGTCAGTACGATTTATTACTCGTAAGAAGCTTTTAAAAAGTACGCCATGCTTAGTAGCTGAACACCGTTCAAGTATTGGCTTAGGTCAGCCATTCTCAGAATAGCGAATTTTTGCATGTCCGTCCCAATATAAAATTATATCCCTAAACATGGTCAGAAATAACTGCATGTATTTTTCTTATATACTCTTAGATTATGATTTTATCTGAAGGTATTCGAAATATATTTAATCATCATACTTATTTTAGTTTTCAAAACCTTATTCTCCAATTACCGTAGCCTGTCCGTCCAATCTATTTTCGCTAGCGACGTTTTCATCGGGAAGCTCCAGAACGATGACTGATTATAATGGCCGCGTTTGTGGCGTAACTTTCAGTGTGTTTAAATGGCGGCGTAGGCAGAGTCAGGTCGTTTAAAAAAAAAACTTGGAACACTATCATATTTGTCACGATTTTATTGTGATTATTTTGATCGAGTGTTCATCTTTTGGGGGTCGTTTATTGGGTACACCTTACGCTCTCGCTCGTACCATAGATCATTTATTTTATAAAAAGAACAAACTCAGACCTGAGGGCCCTGCCAAGATGCATTACGCTAACTAGCGTTTCTATTCGATTCGTTTTTAAACTAATCGCGTCACTGGTAGATCACGTGATACGAAAAGTCACGTGATCTACCAGTGACGCGATTGGTTTAAAAACAAAACGAATAGAAACGTTAGTTAGCGCAATGCATCTTGGCAGGGGCCTCAGATGTGAAAGGTTACGTTCGTAGTCGTAGATTTTTTATTCATCACGCAGTGCTTATTAAGTGAGTTATGCATATCTGACTAATATGTCGACCTTGACACGGGTCTTCTTTATGATAGGTAAAACTGCAAAGCGAGAACTTTAAACAACCCACCTCATTTCCAGCCTAGGGCCTTTATTCCACTGCGTAATACCATATTGCCTGTGACATGCTATCGTATTGTTTTTAACTCGCAGCCGTTACTATTAAGTAAATAAGGATTTTACCAAGTAGAATAGAGGCCCTGTTTTGTGTAATACTTATCTACTCGCCCCACACTGAAAAAAAATTCGGAACATGCATAGTGTAGGGTCCGAAGCCCGTTACAAAATATACATAAGTACAAAAAATCAATCAAGTCTACTTAGTCGTGTCGTGAGAGTTTTGTTTTTAAGTTCGTTATCTTTCGAGTGTAGTATTTTTTTTCTAAACGGTCGCCAAAATCTATAAATTTATAATAACATGTATATAATGTTTTTTTAACAACTATCCAAAAAGCCAAAGACCGACATGGCGAAACTATCAGGTACCTTGTTGACTACGGAACTCTAAAAACGGATATCTAGTTTTTAAAGATCTAGCACAAGTTTAAGTAATTTAAAATATTATAAATTCAACTTTTATTCGTTTTTCGAACTTCATCACGGTATTATTATCGTAGGGTTAAAAATAAATATGTATGTTTGCCGATGCGCAACGAAATGCAAAATGCGAAACGCAAATGAAAACGACCAGGAGGCTACAAGGGGCGGGTGCGTGGTTACGATGGTGAAGAAGTGTATGTACCACATTTTATTAATACTTGTGTTATACCCACATGGAAACCAAACAGATAACCAGAGATGTGACTTATTTAAGATACAAGTATCTGAAATACAGATACAACATACAAAATACGTATTTTCACCTTGTATCTAAAATACTTTTTTAAAAATTCATTTTGTATCTTGTATTTAAATACTTTTTGTTTGGTATCTTAGTATTTTGTAAATACTCTGTTTGTTAAAATACTTTTAGTAATAGTTATGCACAAAATGTGACAAGATTTTATGGTGATATTAATTTTAAATGTCACCATAGATAAAACGGAACGCAAATTTAGTCTAGGACCAAATTGATAGATGGCTCTTTCTTTCTACAAATGTCAAATGTCATCATCCTACAATAAAAAATATATTTTTCAAATATACCACTTGTTTGCCAAGTTCTGCCCCTGTGGAGCGACTCTTCTCTTTTGGGGGTACCTATGATTGTGAGGCCTCATCGAAGAAAAATGAGTGATAAAATGTTTGAAGAACTGATTTTACTTAAGTCTCAATTAAAATCTTGAAAAGGTATCTTATCTTTAAAAAGTATTTGAAAGATATTTATTTTGAATCTAGTATTTTAGATACCATCCCAGAAAGTTATTTATATCTGATATCTGAAATACTTAATTTAAAAGTATCTTGCATTTTGTATTCCAGATACTTTCTATAGGGTATCTTGTACACCACTGCCGATAACGGTGTCTCGTTTTTGTTCAAACTAGATTAGAAAAAAAGAAACAGTATTCATATTCGAGCGGTCCGATCGGCCGCCGGGCAGAGTGCTCGCGAGCAGGTCCACGCGCCCGCGCCTCCGGCGCTTCGTTGCGCAAAATAACTCGGGCAACGCTGATAGATAACAGAAGGTCCGGTCGTGCATGCCCGGTTTCAACGTACCTGTATACAAAAGCGATGAATAAGCTCATCCATTCGCTCCGTAAACTATACTTCTACCATACTTCATAACATTATTTAGATTAACTGGTGTCTGCTGTTCTCTTCTATTTTCCAGGAATAATTAAACTTTAATCAAATTATAACATTATCTCACTATTAATTAAATTTGATTAAAAAATACTATGAGGTACTGTACAGGGAAAGAATACTGCGACACAACGATGCTACTTAGGTATCGTAATTTAGTTTATATAAAGTAGAGCAAACGTATTGCTGCGGGCCAACCGATGCGCATGACCTGAGATACGTTTATTAGATAAATCGAGCTGCTTTTTAAGGGTTTTTAAAATGTTGTTACTATACTAGTTTGGACCAATTAGTGTCATTTTGTCCCCTGATATTTATTTAAATATTTACTTACCTGGTCGAGTTTGCCTTGTACTTTCACCATAAAATATTATTGCTGGTACCCAGCAAAACTCAAAATTATCTAAAACAGACTTCTTAAGAAGTAAACTCGCTGCGGTTTTTTTGACGATGACGACCGAGCTAACGCTGACTTTAATTGCCTATATTCGGCGATGAAGGTATTATGTTATTATACGAAAATGGTCTCCCAGAATTGCAGCCGATTCAGTAGGTTCAGTCTATAAAGATAATACCGTTGGCCTAAAGTAATAAATAAATGTAATATGAAATGTAATTACCTACCTACATTTTATGTTACGAGTAACTAATATTTGTTTCTCATGCTTCGAGATCGGAAAATAATTTCAAAATTATTTAGTAGATCGGTAAGTTCAGATCAGATAAAACCATGTTAATTTAAATGTTAATGAGAAAAAAAAAAAAGATAAGTAGGTAAATATTAATCAGATCCAGACTTGTTATATTGGCCCCCAGTTATTTAATCGCTACATGTTGCATTATTTTATTTATTTATTTTTAGTATACATTATTCATTTATTATATAAATGTAAGTACCTATATGTTGTTACATTTATATTTTTGTAAGTGCTCTAGTATAATTTATTCCTGTAAATGCCTTACACAAGCTGAATTATGTGTAAAAAGTGGTTGTTGCATTTTATTTACTTACCATCTATGTTACGTATACCTACTTATGTATACCTACCCACTTTTCGTAAATAACAATTCCATAAATTTATTTAGGTGGCAGGTAAAATTCGCTGAAAGTAGCTTTGGTATAATTTGGCCGTTTCATTCATCAGATATGACTGGAAAGTAAAAAAAATATGCAATTTAGTTAAAACATCTTGGATATTATCATTTTTTGACATAGTTAATACATCAATTAGGAACGTTCAGATGGATACATATTTTTGCTCTTGTATCAGGGGGACAATTTAAATAACTCAATCGATCCCAAGAGACTATCAGTTATCACGCACCGGCCGCGGCAGTGCCTCGGCGACTAACTCGTTGCATGCGCGACGTATATCGACGTCCGAGTATGCCTTCAGTGGAAGCATATGCGGGCGGATTGACATTTGTTTTATTAATTGTGGGCCATAAAAAGCGCTGTTATCATAGCGTTTGTCATGTACAGAGCGTATATATAAGGTCATGGGAAATAAATCAGGTTTATAAATTAGACTGTTCTTTCTGTATCCGAGCATCAAGGTGGAGTGGTGACGATTTTTTTACCTAATAGCCATTAAACAAAATACGTAACCCAATTATTGATACTACCAGCATGATTTAATTACGACTTAAAAAAAACAAGCGCACGAGAACTATTAGGCCCACGGACATTTGCAATTTAAAAAAAAACACTACAGATACCTACGATGCATCTCATTTCGTATGAGGTAGGTATGGCAATTAACGCCCTCTGTCAAATAACGCTAAAAACCGAGAAAACGTACTTTAATTCCAGTGAGCAGTGTCACAGCGTACGCACACATAGTTAACACCAATACGAACGCAACGAAAGCGAGTTTCTCGAGCCGATATCTTGCCAGTGACGCACCGCGCTTCGTGGGTATCGCTCACGGAGGTTACTGTTATAAAAACTGCTCCGACGAAATTTTAAGTTTTTAATTATTTCCTTATAGTTCTTCTAATATATTTATGTTATGCGTAGTGTTGTAAGTGATTATTATTAATGTTCCACTAATATATTTTTAGGTAAGGTACATAATTTAGTGAAAAAATGCGAGAAAGGACATTAACGCCCCCTCGGCTATTAACGGCCAATCAAATGACCGCTGGGCGATATTACCCTACGTGGGCGTTATTGACCCAATTATATGTAATCGATTTTATAAGTACTATATATGAACATAAGCATACTTACTTCATTCAAAAACATATTAACTTATCATTTCTTTTGTAATGAGGAACCACATAATAAGTATTAAATTTGTTTTCTACATACCGTTATTAACCTAGTATCTCAGGGCGTAATTGCCCTTTTCTGTTCAATAACGCCCAATGGAGGATAATATTTATGTTATTTTTTTTTAGAAAGAATAGCCTTTTAATTATTATTTCATGTAAATGTTGATATTAAATCTTATGACCAAAAAAGTTTTGTTAAAATGATTATAAAGAGAAGTTTAACAGTAGTTTTACTACTTTTGGAAGTATGATAATTTTTGTGTTAAATTTTGATTTCTTATATATTTTCCATTTCTGATAAAGAAATTTGTATGTGACTGATTTATTCTCCAGGAATGTGTTTTCTGCGTCTAGAATTACATTTAAGTAAACGGGCGTTAATGAACATGGTATTTTTAATAACGCCCAAAGATAAAGTTTTTAAAAATATGCCATAAGTACGGAAATTTTCAAGAATTATATTTTCAATCAATATGTTTCGGTTCAGAAAAGTATGGTTTATTTGTTTATCGCGTTATTTTTTTAATTTAATTTGTATTTAAAGAAAAAAAAAGTTAAAGTTAAGTGGGCGTTAATTGCCTGTAATGTTTTAGCTTCACAGTCCTCTTAAACAATGTGGCTACTCCGCTTTACAAAAATATAAGGGATGAACAAAATTCTAACCCTTCGAGTTGGGCATCGTCATCATTGGCATGCATAAGGG
Source organism: Acleris literana (assembly GCA_946894065.1). NCBI lineage: Eukaryota > Metazoa > Arthropoda > Insecta > Lepidoptera > Tortricidae > Acleris > Acleris literana. The sequence continues at coordinate 25,936,626 of OX335668.1, read as the reverse complement.
AATTTAAAATCAACCAATGATATACAATTTCCTTGTTAATCAAATAAATGATTTTATTTATATACTTTTATTAGCCAACTAATGATTGATATTTTTATGACATAACGATTATCCAGTACCATTTGTTAAACATCACTCGGAGATAATTTGGTATTTAAACTTAAACCCCAGTAAATATCATAAATGAATAAGGTCAAATGAATCAGGGTATATGTAAATTGTATGACAGTAGCTGTATAGTGACATGATCTTTGTAATTGTTTGAAGCTGGCATCAAGAGAAACTGTAAGATTGTTCACTAGCTGAGGCCGCGCCCTCCCGGGTCAGCGCTCGCACAAGCTTGGAGCCCTCGCGGCGCCAGCGCCCCTGCGGCGCGCGACGCCAGGGCGGCCTGCGGCAGGCTCGCTTCAGCTCGCTCCGTCGAGCCTTATCGGGTTCCAGCGATCACTGATCACAATTATAATGACATTTTCCATGACCTCTATTAAAAGAAGTGATAATCACCAAGCCTTATGTTATCTGTCGTGATTGTCTGATCTAATTATCTCGAATCACGCTCCAATAATTAATTTGAATGTTATCCGTTAAACCGCATAACGGGTCTTAATTTGTCAAAATGAAATATGTCCGATAGGTCCCATTCGTCACGAGTCGACGGTCGATAACATGTCGCTAATGCTCAGCACGAGTCTTTCACTGGCTATGGCCGATTAACTTCCGTGCGCTAATGGTTGGTATTGGAATGCGTACGAGTAGATGGTTGGTGAGCGAACATGTTCTTTAAAAATATCTATAGAGTCCAAACCACAACAGTTTTTGAAAATCCGCTACCGTACCTACTATACCATATCTGCCATAATAAACACATGTCTTACCTCCACAATGTTTTTTTTTTACATACGTCGTCGCATAGTGTGGAACATGTTGCTGTCAGTGAAAGTATATCACTACCAGCGACGCAGTGCCAACCAGCCTCTTATTATGTCCCTCGTGACCTTTGCGGCCACCCCTGCACTAGTGATACTGGTCTGGTTGCGCTCGTGTGACGAAAGAGATAGACCACTAGCATCACAATGAACAATGAGAGCCAATGCCAAGTATTGGCTCTCAAGCTCAACACGATTAGCGCCGGCCACTTGACTTCTATACAAAATAAATCCGATATCGACTTGGTAGTAGGGGAAATTGGGGGAATTGGGAAAACTTAAATTCTAACGCTCAAAAATAATAGAAAACTGTCACAGACAATAACATTTTATTGCTGCATAAACTTTGCTTATTTATTTACTTAGGTATTGATGACAAAAAAACTTAAAATTCAACGTTCTATAGGAAATGTGAACGAAAACAAAAAACATTAGCATTCCTTTTTTCCCGATACCCTACAAATGGTGCACATAATCCAATCTTCTGTCGGTGGGGATTCATAATTTTCGTTGTACATTATGCAGTATACACCTCTTGGTTTTCATCTATTTGTAAAGCCTTCTTCAAATTTGTGACTCCTTTTACCCTTGACTTATGGCTTTTTTTCCTTTCTTTTATAGTTCTTATCTGTTCTTTTTTGTTGGAACATTTCTTTTTTAGCTTTCCTCGCACTGTGTCTGTTTTGTTTTCCTTTCCCACTTTCCCAATTACCCGCCTGACGTCATTCCCAATTACCAGAAGTAGTCATTATAAATAAAAAATTATTTTTGAATGAACTTCAAACCACGTGTGATTTGAAACCAGATAGTACGTGCATATTATTAAAAATATCATATTTACATCTATTATAACACACGATAAAAATTATAACAACAATGCAAAAACCGGGCAAGAGCATGTCTGACCATGCTCAGTGTAGGGTTCCGGAGCCGAAGCCGAAGTTAATATACAAACACCATCTCAAATAAAAAAAATACCCGACTGCAATAAAAAAAAAAACAACTGAAAAGCGAAAAAAAGCTCTATAATCTATAAAAACTTGTAAGAGCAATGTAGTTATTGATATTAATTTATAACAATTTAAATCTAACTTGAATATCGGAAAAGGTGTTCCAGGCGGGGACAAGCTAGTACAAATGTAAATTTTTGTCAAGAAATAGGTAGGTTTTGTTATTCATTGCTTGTCCCCCGCCTGCAATACCTTTTCCAATATTCAAGTTAAATATAAATTGTTATAAATATCAATAAGTAGGTACATTGCTCTTACAATTTTCTGTAGATTATAAGTAGAGCTTGTTTTTCGCTTTTCAGTTGATTTTTTATTGCAGTCGGGTTTTTTATTTTTTTTAATAATTTAATTTATTTCACTTTTTTAATTTTTTTAATTAATAATGTATTTTTGTGTTCAAGTTTTAGTAGTACCATTTTGTATATGCCTAATAGTTTGAGTTTCGACACTTTAAAGGATAAGTATATTAATTAGTAGTATAATTACATCTTGATTTGTAATTTGCTTTACCTACTTACCAAACTACATTTAAACATATGAGTTGTGTATATTTTTGTAATCGCCTTTTAATATTCTTCATTTTGATACCCTATTGGGTTCATTTGATAAAAGATTTTATTTTCGAACCACACATTATGGCACCTAAAATCCTCATGTTGTTTTTTTTTTGACGTCACTTATCCTAGGACACGGGTTGCCGAGACAAATCCAACGATACCTTAATTTTAGAAATCGTTCCAGCCGTTTGGATGATACGAGGTAATAAAGGATATTAAATACCTACATACATACGCGCGAAAAACATTACTCTTCTTGGCAGTCGGATAAAACAACAAGTATGAACTAATTCTCTATTTCAAGTTATTTGGTGCTGTCTTACATCATTTTAGTAGGTATAAACATTTTAGTCGCCTGTATCTCAGGATCCAATCAAGTTTACTTAGTCGTGATAGTTTTTCTTAAAAATTTGCTATCAGTAAAACTTCAAGGTTTTATTTTACCATTTTGTTGGCGTGACTAATATGTATATTCATGCCAAATTACAGCTTTCTAGTACTATGAGTCTCTGAGCTAGGCTGCGGACGGACAGACGGACGGACGGACGGACTCCTAGTTTAGACTTCCTAGTTTGACTACGGAACCCTAAAAAACGTTCGGCTCACTATGACAGCGCCCGCGCGAACTTTTCCTCTCACTGTTGTGTATGCACTCAGGAGCACTCGAAGCGTCCTTTGAACAGGTGCGGGACGGCGTATTGCGGGGGGACGTATAACTCGGCTATCTGTTCCCAATTATCCGCCGTTCGCAATTACCCCACTCTCCCCTACCGTCTATTACTTAAACAATGTTTCATCAATTATAGTTAAGCCCTAGTGGGCAGATGCTGTTCAACTTTCAAATGTAAAATAAAATTTTACTCAAACTTCATATGTGACGTTATCTATGATCTTATTGTCGATGGCGCTTCCGCCATTATTAAAGATGCTCCGATATAAATACAACGTCGCGTGACGCAGTGCGGCGTAAGCGCCATCGACAATATATGTCCCTTTACATCGATAATGCCACATATAGTTAATATTGATGTAACCAAAACTTGGTTCCGTTCAAGCTATTAGGCTGTTCTTTTTAATAATTTAAGGATAGTTATTAACGATATGATAACTCACTCAAATGGCAGTGATAATCTAGGTTAATGTCTTTAAATATCAATATCTTAACGAAGAAATTAGTTAAGCGTAAACATCAATAAAACAGACACAATGTAAACAAAAATCGTTAAGTTTAAAGTAGGTTCTAAACGTCCCGGCCCACACACGACTTTTCATATACATTGCTATGCATTATTCTATCAATCAACCAAGCTATTATAAGCTTTAAGCTGCTCAACATATGAAACACATACAGTTTTGCATCGGTAAGCGATCGAAGCCAAGAACGCTATTTGAGATGTACTTTGCATTGCAACTTTACTCGTGTTTATCAAACCTTCACGTTAAAGAGGTTCAGCCAATACTACACCCGTTAACAGGGGTCAATGAACCATGGATGTGCAAATGAATAATAGTCTTGAATTGGGAAAACATGAATACCACTTTAATTATTCAATCAAAGATTTAAAGTGAAATCCAAAATACCGCTAATATGGATGAAATTTAATAACAACGAGAAAAAAAACGATTTTTCTGTTCAAGGCGACAGAAACTATATAAATGCTTAATCCTGGTTCGTAAATAATTTAAATTTTATTTTTCTCTTGTGTTTGTTAACTTTGTACGTAGTCATAGGGTCCCGTTGGCACCCATAGGTTAAAACCTAACATACGCAGGCAATCGGAAGCTCGCGGCCCGACTTCAAAATGTACTTGGTTTTAAATTGAGTTGAACCTCTTTTTAGCCGTCTGTATTTAGTTTTACGGCATCAACTATATCAGACTTTTGTACAGTGTGCATTAATTTCGCTCAAAAAGTCTCCAGCGGGTCTATTATCAACGTGGATAAGCGTGGATAAAACATCTGTCACTTTCCGACCCTTATATATTTGAGAGAGTGACGGAAGGTTTATCCATCGCGATTAAGCCGACCATAATATGGGCCCAGGTTCGGATAAAGTCGGCTAGACTAGCATGAGAGCGTATGAGAGCGAGTGAAAGAGAAGTAGGTAAGTAGATAGTATTTATAAATAAGAAATCTTATAAATATCTCGTACCTAATACATACAATGGTTGCAAGGTTTTATAGAAGCAAACGCACTTTACTTCTTACGAGACTTGTTATGCAAGGCTGCAGAGTCGTTATTTGAGACGAGCATTATAAAATTAGATATTTCATAAACTTTATTCTGAACGTGGCATGGGAGCAAAGATGGCATACCTACCTACTCGTACGCAACGCAAATAAACAAAAACTCATCGCAGTGGAGAAATTAAACGGATTTATAAAAAACCGGGCAAGAGCATGTCTGACCATGCTCAGTGTAGGGTTCCGAAGCCGTTAATACACAAAAACTATCTCAAAAAACCACAAGTATGAAGTAAGACTCTATTTAAAGTTATTTTGTGCAGTCTTAGGTCATTTTAGTAGGTATAAACACTTTAGTCACCTGTATCTTAGGAACCAATCAAGTCTACTTAGTCGTCATAGTTTTCTTTTAAAATTCGTTATATGTGCTTTCATTTAAGATATTTTTCAGATTTTTAGTATTTGTAGTTTTGGCTGTAGGGGGGGGGACACTTGACTCTAACAAAAATTAGCTCTTTAAAGCTAAATATTTCATTAACAGATCCCTCAATCGAAATATTGTTTTTACAAACCCGTAATATTTTTGAAAGACCTATCCAACAACACCCCACACTATGGGGTAGAAGAGAAAAAAATACATCACCGCGTTACGTGTAGGGGAGGATTTTATTTTACCACTTTGTTGGCGTAACTAATATGTATATTCATGCCAAATTACAGCTTTCTACTACTCGAAGTCTCTGAGCTAGGCTGCGGACGGACAGACGGACGGACGGACATGGCGAAACTATAAGGGTCCTAGTTTGACTACGGAACCCTAAAAAAGCACGAAAATAAAGAATATCTATTAAAAAAAAGTTACGTTCTCTAATTGCACAACTCTTTATTCTACGTTGTCTTTAACCCTATTACCCAACTGCGGCGAAGCAAAAAGGAGGTTTATGTTGTTGTTTTAATTGTGTTCTGAACGTTATGGAAGCTCTTATTAACTAGACACAAAAAGATAACAATAGGTAGTCAAATGTACCGGGTCACGCAATTCTATTAGTATTTATTTAAAACATTTTATTAAATAAATTTTCCCACTGTATTTATCTGTATAATTATGTACGTTCGCCCTCAGCTTAGCGACTAATCGATGGATTTTGATGTGTTTTTATGAGCATTTAAACAATTTCTCGAGGCAGGTTTAGGACGGAAGCAGGTCGATAGTTTAAAATAAGTATAAATATGATACGGATACCAAAATATTAATTTATTAAACTACGCATGATGTGCTTTTTATAGGTTCACAGGCCAAAAATATAATTCATCACGAGATTTACGAGTCGCGTTTAAATTTCGAGTTACTTTCGACGCACATTTTTAGCAAGAAAGAAAGTCTTACGAGCCGGTAATGAGCAAATACTTAATATTCCCAAGCAGCTTCATAACTATTTCGCTGGCTCACAATCATTCCGACCAATCGTAACGGTACATTAAATGAGATGGTGTCTAGATACCGAGAGGGGTAAAAAATCAGGTGGATGGAACAAGCGCAGTTAAAGATTGCACAGCAACAGATTTTTGGACGTTATTAATTTATAGCAAACATACAAGTACGAGCCAGAAATTGCAAATAGTTAAGGACTAACATGAACAAAAAGTTCACTTTTCCATTACGTCACGAAAATGACTTTGATTTGAAAAGCAATTAAAGTTGAGACGCTTTTATCGTCTTCTTGTATTTCACTGTTGAGCAGAGACATTCTCCCTGGACTGGCTCATCTCTCCTCAGTAATTAACGCATTTGAATAAAATATTTGACCTTGCACAAGCAACTTCTTATTTTCTAAATATAACAAACAAAACGTCCATGCTATTTTAGGACTCATTATACTTAAGCGTTTTTTACTTCATAGTTTTTTTGTACCATCAACAACGAAAAACAACATCTAATCCCCTAATAATTTGCTAGCCAATTGTATGATAATAGATTTTCCCACGTAAAAACCGTCTCGAGTAACGATATCATCTTCGTAAACAGCTCCAGGTATGCAATTTGATAACTGGTCATCTATTCTAAACTTTTGCCTTGAGGATTTAATGTTTTGGTTGGCTGCCACTATATTAAATGCGAAATGACAGCTTGTATGTAAATCCGATATGTTACTCAATTGTATAGCGGCTTAGGGTGGTCCAAAAAAATCTTAATTCCCCGGAAACTATAATAATTGTGAATGACTCGCCTTGATCGTGCCCAAGTTTTTAGTAAACTGTAGTTCGCTGCGAATCGCAACCAGCGCGGCGGCGCTCACGCGCGAGTGGCTCATCCTCGCGGGAGATCTTGTCTCGTGAGATCGTTCTAACAAACTTAAGGTAGCTGCAGCTACCACAAAAGGCAGCATTAATCTCATTTCAATGTTTTGGAAAAAAACATTAAAGATAACAAACAATTTTCGAAAACAGACAAAATGTATGGAATCCATTTAGGCGTTTGACGCGACTGTCCGGCCGCTTACGTCAATAATACCCTATACATTAGCAATAACATTCGCCGAACATGTATCTCGTGTAGAGCCACAGAACACGCTATCGGATAGTACCTAAATGCGATTCGAGCACGTGACGTAGGTATGATTGACAAGTTCGTGCTCGAGCTGCGAGAGCCTACGGAGCTGTGGTACGATTGTAATAGTATAGGTTAGATACTAGCGACCCGCCCTCGCTTTTCTTTGGTTTATGTCAGTTTTTAGTAACACTCGTACATAAACCAGAATTTATTATACATAAAAACATTCCGTGACAAACTATTTTCTGTGGCATGAAAATCCGTTCAGTCGTTTTTGGGATTATCGCGAACATACGCTAAGCTAAACGCTAAATGAAATACGCAGTCAGACAGATGCGGCGGGGGACTTTGTTTTATAATATCGAGTGATGTTTAACGCTGCTCATTGCCTTTTGGAGCAAGATGATCACATACAATTCATAGTTTCTTCTTCTTAACTCTCTTACCTGCTGCCTTTAAATCGACTTTGGGCCATCCATCACGATAATCTTCTTAAAAAAACAATTATTCGTTTATTGTTTTTTTGCTTAGGATTTTTTGCTTGCGTGGGTATCGCTTGTAGCAAACCAAGGATAACCGCAGAAAAAATGGCCCGTCATAACTTATTAATGGTTTTGTATGCAATTAGAATAAATTTTGACAACTCGATGTATGGGGACAATGGCAGTATGATTTGATTGAATTGATGGACGCGTGGTTTTTGTCGGGCGGGTAAGGATCATCAAAGTAGGTACCTATTTAGGAATTAGACAATATTGACTGAATAAAAGTTTTACGGCACCGGCCCGACAGACTGGGAGGCAACAGTGCGGGAAGGCGAACCTCGGTCGTCGCAGTCGTCGGGGCTCGGTCTGTGGGATATCTTCATACATTTTGGCTTCTCTCTCCGGGCCGGGTCACGGTGCCGCTGTGTTCTGCAATGAAAATTCTCAGGGTTCGATTAGGTTGTTATGTTGACTATCAAAGGCTTGCGGTAAAAATCTTAGCCTAAATATGTGCAAAATGTGGTTATAGAATGATCAACAAATTTTTAGAGTTGTTGGTAATTCTGTAGCTCTGCCTACCCCACTCTGGGAATGAAGGGGTGAAGGTGTGTATGTGTGTGTTATATGTATGACCGTCTTTGTTGTCCGACCAATTAAGTAGGATCGTATAAGGGTTAGCTTTATAAGCAATTAGCATTTTAATTCATAACCTTAAGTCAAATCAGGTTGACTTGGCACCTATCAGCGCCTGGAGTTAATATAAATATCATATCCTTATCTGGAGAAAGCATCTACTCTCGTTTCCTTGGGCTTAATCCATTTTTTGCTCAAAATTTAACGAATTTGGTGTAATTAAGTGATATTGACCTTTCTCGTCCGCATGTCGCAGTCCCCTTTTCGACCCATTGAATCAATGTAGGTATAATGGCCGTGACATCGTTAGCTTACTTAATATCGTATCTCAGTTAAACTCGGTTAAAAACTTAAACCTGGTAGCTTCTTAATCAAGTTTACATTGCAGCATTGAGCGAATGCATTATCGACTTACGAGTTTGAGCGAAACGCTATATGAGCGCAAGCGACAAAAATTAATAGAGAATGAATGTTATAAAAATTATGTTGTGAATATCCAATCTAGTATTAAGTCAGATCCCAGGCGCCTGTGGACTTTCGTTAAAGCTAGACTCAAGGCGTCCTCGTATCCTCGGTCTCTTGAGCATGATGGTGTAATTTTCTCAGATGGTCCTGGCATTTGTGGTGCATTTAGTAACTTTTTTGAATCTATGTTTCAATTTCCAGCTCCCTCTTATCCGGATGAACCTTTGGAACCACCCTTTTGTGATGACGGAAGCATAATTAGCTCAACTCAAATTAGACCTGATACTGTCTTAAAGTGCATTAAACGCTTAGATGTTAACAGTGGCGCAGGCAGCGACGGCTTACCGTCGTTTTTCATTGTACACTGCGCAAAAAGTCTCTGCCTCCCTCTTAGTATACTATACAATAAATCTTTGTCTTTAGGATTATTTCCCGATAAATGGAAGGAGGCGCACATTTTACAAATACACAAAAAGAGCACCAAAACAAAAGTTCATAACTACCGGCCAATTTCGATTTTAAATGTGTTTGCTAAAGTTTTCGAAAAACTGGTGCATGAGGTGATTTATCCGGTCTTATCCAGAGGCATTCCTCCTCAACAGCATGGATTATACAAGTGTCGATCCACGACTACCAATCTCGTAGAATTCATTAATTATGCTCTACTTATGATCTATTTTTCCTGTCCAAAGCATCTTTCAAATCGGCAGTTGTTAATAGTTTTCGTTCGTGAGCCTCACACACACACACACGCACACGCACACGCACACGCAGACGTACACGCACACGCACACGCACACGCACACGCACACGCACACGCACACGCACACGCACACACACACACACACACACACACACACACACACACACACACACACACACACACACACACACACACACACACACAAGCACAAACGCATCTGTACGTAGCTGTAACGTTCGTCTTTATTTACTTACAACTAAACTACTGCATGTATCTGTAGTTGTTGTTCTTTGTTTATTGCTCATATGTGGATGTCTGTAATTGGTACTATTGTCTTGTTAATTTACTGCTTTTATGAATTGTAATGTGCTGTTGATATCCTTAATAAATAAATAAATGAGTAATACATGTATAGTCATGAAAGACTTGAATTGAGCATTTTAAGTTAATTTAGTATGTAGCTCTTTGTTGATGTCGAAAGCCGACATCAACTTTAAAAGACATGCACTTAGCAAAAGCGGTGGTTCAATGAAATTGACAAAAGCAAAGAGCTACGTACTAAATTAACTTAAAATGCTCAACTCAAGTCTTCGGACGATCTATACATCCACAAGGATTTACAAAACTGAGTTGGCGAATTCAAGACGAATTCAATTTTTTTATATGATTTATTACACATAGGTTAGGTAAACTGGATACCCCAGGCACCAACAATACTAGTCAGGTCGCTTGTATTGTCTATAACGCGTACTTAATTACTTCTACGAATAGACAAACTTTATTTTGTACTAGCCTTTGCTAGTAACTCTGCCGGCGTGGATTAAAATTATAAATTCTTATTTATTGTTACTTATTTTATTCAAATGTCATTTACACTTGGTCCATTCTTGAACCACTCGAAATGAAGATACACGAAAGGTCTCGCAGTCAAACAAACACCTACAATTTTTGATGAAGTTAATATTCTAATCTCGAATTAAACCTCCCCTCGAGTGCGAATACCTACTTCATGAAAAAATGGTAAAAATCATGGCGGGACATAGTTGATAGTTAAATAGTTTAGCAAACGGATAATGGTTTTTGTTTTATAGATGTTTAGTTATGTGTCATTGTATTTTAGGAAATAATTAGCACATGGTTAGATTATATTATAACTCAAACAAAAAAACGTGGAAGTAGGAAGTGTTTGTTTATTTTTTACCGATCGTCAGGCTTTTGACAACAATGTAAACAAGCCGCGGAAGACTCGCACCACTCATTATTAATAAATAAGTATTACTCACATTATCACATTATTGCCTACTCAAGGATACTTCTCAAGAATAATTGTCCGCTCCAACGTTGAACATAGTTAAACAGATATGTTATCGAAGGGGATTTCAACATGTCCACATTGTCGACGGACTCATTTTATTAAACTTGGTAGACTATTCGCTGTTAAACTCCATTAAAAAAAGGTTAAGTTTATGCAAAAGTTTTATATTTTATATTAAGCGCTCAATATCTTATATAGAAAGGAGAATGCCCAAATAATGCCTGGAATGTACAAATATGTCCAATATTACAAAAAATAGTCTTATTTGAATATAACTAAACAGATTAAATAGAAGTCTGCTGAACTCCGGAGAAACAAACACTAATTCATTAATATATTACTGGAACATCCGTTGCCTGCACTGTTTTATCATTCGTTACGTCGAGTTGCCACTCACGCAAAAAGTATTATTTATGCATGACAATTGTCATTAGTTTGTCTTAGCGAACAAAATAGGTCAAGTTAAATGGTTCTTAAGTCACATGTTAACATTCACAAAGATCTTAGCGACATTGTAAAGAAAAATCTTAATAAGAGCAAAATCCCAAGTTTTTAAATCATTTTTGAAGGAGTTTTCGAAACCGCTTTTTTTTGCGTATTTTAATGTATGATTGGGTCTTGTACATAACACGCATTTCCTTGTATGGCCGGTGGGCATTCCCCTTTGTACTTATAAGCAAGTATCAACAATTCCGTTTAAACTCACCTTTTTTCAGTCCGCTCCAGCCATGCTAGGCCATTTCAAACAGAATACGCCTTGAACTGAAATTATTATTTCGACACAATGATTTTGAACAGCAAATTCACGTACCGACAAGTTATTAAAATGCTTGGCGATTTTCAAAAGCAGCTTCCCATCGGAGAGCGTTTCGCTATACCTAAGAGTAAAAAGAGTAATTAGGCGACTTGTAACTGATGGTACCTAGTCGTGGATAAGTTTCACGAAAGATGTCCTTGGGTAAGGCCGTTAAAAACAAATCTAATGCAAAAACATTTGCGCGCTACAAAATAATTAACGTGCTTTTAAATCCTCATTCTAAATCAATCTGAACTTAAATCCTGCGCGTGATTCGAATGCCTCCCAGTCGGCTCAATTAAAATAAAATATAGTATGCAGATACGAAAAGGTGGCCTTCGACGGTACCCGTTTGATTCCATATTTTTAATAACGGGGCAATATTTACATGTATGAATAATGCTTTAGTGCGGTAGCACAGCCGCGGGGTCCGATTGTCAATGGGCCTGCATTCTATAGATTGCAAAATAGATTGCGAATGTAATGTCAAGTAACCTCTTTATCTAACGGACAGGCTTATTTGAAAACGAATGGCATAATATTAATTTAATTTAGTGTTCGAGCAGTCGCATAAGTTCTTTTAATTACGGTATTGTCGGCAGCCGTGTCGTTAAGAGTCTCCGCGGCGCCGCGGCGGGCACTTGCACAACACATCTTTATTATATGGATTTTATGATCCAATATGCCTATGCACGAAAACGCTTCTATTATAATATACGCCCTTTGTTACGACAGCGTTGCGTAATACTCATAAAGACTCTTAATTTTACTGTGACAATAGTTACAAACTTATTAGGTGTTCTCTATGAACCACTGCATTAGTGGTGCCTCTGAATGCTTTGTTAATCTTTAACTTTAACCGAATACTTAAACTATTCTTCCCATTCCGTCTCCTTATTGGTTCTTAGATACATTTCCTATTAATCTGTGGGTGGATCTACTTGTATCCCTCACGTATGCAAACACATCTAGGTAGATATTACATTTCTCCAAGCCTGTCTAATAGTCAGGTGTAGATATTATCCCGTGCGTAAACGTAGACTGTATGTTTATTACAAAATTTCAATACTAAAATGACTATTAAAGGGCTTAATTTCGAGAATAATAAAGAACCTAAACCTAGTTAACATTTTGACAAGCATCAAAAACCAACCAACTCTTAGGGGACGCCGCCGGGGTCTATGAATTAATTAGCTATTCTATTTATAAACTAACTGGTCGATTAAAGGTGAGAGCACTGACGTAAGGACGCAGCGGCGCGCACTTGACCCACTCCCGACCGGTCTCGGGGCTTCCTCTGCCGTCAGCCTTTTACATGTTTTTTACAAGGCGAAAGCTAGTAAAACTAAAACTTTGACAGTGAAAGTACGATAGGATTGAGATACTTTCTCCGCGGTGTTATTGGATGGAGCGAATGTTACGAATGCACCTTAATAAGCATGCATCCACTATAGCTTTGTATAGAGTGTATATAATAAATAAATAACACCGTTCATTATAAACCCAGCGCCAAGTAATGCCGAATTCAGCAATGAAACTTAATTTATTTTGTGGATCGGTAAAAATGGAAGGATAAGTTACTGTTCTATTCAAATAATAGCAATTTAGGTGTGTGTGATTGAGTACAACGACACATTTTAACTGTAATAAATCAACATACCTCGGGTATTCTTTGTGTTGTGTTTAAAATTTTTGACCACCAAAATACGTTATATTTATATCTTATAGTACTAAGTACCAAATCCGACGACCGGTGCGCGGTGCAGTCACGATCAAATCGTTAGCCTGGACAACCGACGCGTGCGCCCGAAATGATACAATCGAATAGGTACCAATTGACTATCACTCGGATCTATTGTTCTGACAAACGTTCAGTGCGAAAATCAATAACGCTCTTTTGCGTGTGTCAAATCTAAGTACACCGAAAAATAAGCTTTGCGTGGTTGTTTTAAGCTGCCTATAAAAAAAACGAGCTGTCGCCTAACTCGCGGATGTATTACCAGTTGTTGGCAGAGACAATCGGGCGATTAACATGCAAATTAATATTTATAGAAGCCTTTGTATGTGCGATCGTTCCTATTGTTTTTAGTGTGATAAATGACGTTCATCAATTTTCTATTTCTCTTAGGTCATGTGTTTCACGATTGTTTGAATGTGAAGGACGCGGCGCCGGCGCGGCGTGTAGGACGGGACGCGGGCTCGGTCGTCGTCGAGTAGGGCTAGTTCATTGTTGAAGTCGCGTCATATAGTTTTAATTGTACTTATCAATGTTACTGTTTAATATTTATATGGAGCAAAGCAATTTCTTAGCTTTCTAGTTCTCAAATAAAAAAAATAGGTTCCGCCCGAAGCCGTTACCACAAGCACAAAAAAGTATGTCAAAAAACACGTATCAACTTTAGTCAGTAACCAATAAAGTCTACTTAGTCGTGAAAGTTTTCATTTTAAATTCGTTATAAATGTGCTTTGATTGAAGATATTTTAGTTTTGGCTGTAGGGGCGCAATGTTAATGTGTAACTATGCCAAATTACAGCTCAGAACCAAGGGTTTCCGAGTTAAACCGCGGACAGACGGGGATATTTGGACATGGCGAAACTATACCTAAGGGTTCCTTGTTGACTTCGCAACCCTAAAAACGGACTTCTAGTTTTTAAAGATCTCCCAAGCTTGAGTTATTTATATTATTATAAATTCGTATACTATTAGTTTTTCGAACCTTTAGCCGTTTCTAGTACTCACTTTTAGTACCTAAGTTGAAACTGAGATTTACAATTGACTCTGTCGTGGCTAGTTCTGAGGAAGGTGTTTATTATGACGAGAAAAAAGTATTACTTAACACAATCCGTTCCTAAACGTTACAGACCACGAGCATGAGCAGACATTAATATTGAAGTAGAAGTTATGTAATTTCCATTTACACGATTAGACCACTCCATTAAAAGGCAAATAAGAATATCAGTTGATCAAATCAAAACGCTTTGCGACCGCTTGTTGCTGTCGAGTAGATATTTCACCGCTGTGTGCTGGGGTGTGATTCTCTCAACAACGACGGACGGACTGGCGAGTGATTGTCCAAGCGGAAAGTTTAAGTAGTCCCGTCAAAGTGAACAAAACACATTTTACCGCGTGTATTCAATTTGGCAGCATGACTTCTCGAACGTACCTATTAGGCTGCTTAATTGACAATGCACGCCGTGCACGCGCTAAAATGTGTTTTGTTCGCTCGGACGGGGCTACTTAAACTCGCTGCTTCGATTCGCTCGTCCTTCCGACCGACCGCCGTTTTTTGAGAGAAAAACAACCCTGCTTGCAGTGCGCTCGATGCTTTGACAGCGTTAATGACGATGATTGATCAATCCAGAATCTCGGTGGACGACGGTGCACGGTACCATTGTAACTTTCTTTACCCCACAAGCTTGATGTTTCAGGCGAGACGATCGTGCCTTAAACTAGCCACTCACATGCTTTGTGCTACCAGAGATGTTTATAAATAAGGTCGATCAAATTTGCACGAGCACACAAGTCGGTAAGAAGACATTTTTTGTTAAAATATGAGTTAAATACCTACTAATTACTCGAAACTTTATCTAAAATTATTTAGCAATATTATTTTACATTAGCGCACTTCAGTGTTATTTGCAGTAGGTGCCATCCATAATAGTTTAAAACCATCTTCAGAAATTACGTTAGTTACTCGCCCGATCAAATGTCTCTGTAGGTTTGATTCTATACATCCCCGTAAGACGTAAAATGTAATTTGCTCACCCGGCCAGGATTATGAATAATGCATAACGGTATGTGGGTTTGAACATAATTACGATTAAAATCGGTCACCAGCGTTACATACATATAATTACATGCGCGTACGCATAGCGCGCGGTACCATGACGCCGTTGCACGCACTGTACACTCTGATTAGTTACTATGTAAACAAACTGACCGACCCCTGCGAGCTATTTGTTAATAAACATCGTAATTCAACACACTTTGGGGGAAATTGAGTGTGTAAATCTTATGAGCACGTAGCTCTTGTGAGAGTAGGTATACTTAATCTTAATAAGGGAATTATAAAAGTACATGCAGAGATTGCTAGTTAGTGTATGAGAAAAAGAACAGCGTATTTGATAAACATACGCTTGCTGAATACTACATAATATGTAATATTTGCTTGAAATAAACGGCTAAATCACGGATAACATCAAAGGTATTTAGAGCTTGACAAAATGCATTAAGTAGTTAAATAACGTAACCCATCGTCATACTTTAACCGTTCTCTTAACAATACCCGCACATAAACGCTGCGCGGACGCGGTGGCAACTGAACGCGGGCCCCGGCGCCGGCGATGCGACTATTATCAATACATTCCACTCATTTCCCTTACGAGTAACACGCGCATGGGCCTCATTCCAATTGCTGTTTGCCTACAACTTGACCAATGGTAACCGATTTACGGTAAGCTTTACTTTAGTCATTTTTAATATCGTCAAGTGCGAGTCGGACTCGCGCACCGAGGGTTCCGTATGTAAGGCTGTATTTAATATTTATTTATTTATTTGTTTTAACTTTATTGCACAATACACAAGTAAGTACAAATTGCGGACTTAATGCCATGGGGCATTCTCTACCAGTCAACCATTAGGCCAAACAGAAACAAGTAGAGATTGGTGCTAAATTTAATGAATCGTTAAATTAAGAAAATACATCATTATTATTATGTCGAATAAATTAACAACATATTTATATAAGAACAAATTACACATACGAATACATAAAAATAATATATATATAAATCTTAATAAAAATACTTACATAATACTTATATACATATATATAAAAACGTCCCTGTAGACCTTAACAATATGCAGAGCCTTGCTATTGGAGATTGTCATGATAGTGCTTGCGAAGCAAAAGTTTGAACGAGAATTTGCTTTGAGCTTGCCTTAGGTACACGAAGCGGGAGCGCATTCCTAAGACGTTACGAGTATTGCCTGAAGGGGGAAGGAATTAGATATGAACCCGGTGCGATGAAGGGGGATAGTGAGCTTAAGGCTACGCGAGGAACGGAGTTCACAACCAGGGCGAGCAGTTTGGAAGTTAAATTTAGACTTAAGGTAGTCTGGGGAAGCCGGGTCAAACAGAATGGAATAGAGAGTAGACAGGATTCTGACGGATCTGCGTTCGCGAATGGGGAACCAGTTAAGCTGACGACAATAAGCAGAGATGTGGTCGTACTTTCGTAGACCGAAGATGAAGCGAATGCAGTTATTCAGGAGACGATCCCTTCTGTTCAAGGAGGCTTGGGAAACGAGAGCTTGAACAAGGAGCGTCTTAGTGCTTACCGGGAGAAAGTGCTTAAACCTGTACAGTGCTCTAAGTGTGTTGTTTGTTAACCCTTCGACAGACGTCGGATACTTGGGCATCCCAGGTCAAACATGCATCAACAATCAACCCCAGGTTATAGAATGTAATTCATATTGAAATTTGCCATTTATCGCTCCAGAATTAAATTTAACATTAATTTGCATTGTTTAGACTATGCGTTAGCCTAGTTGGTAAGTAGTGATCTTGTCTACGAAGCTAGCGGTCCCTAATTCAATTCCCGGTATGGGCCGGTATTTGTGTGATGAGCGCAAGTATTTATTTCTGTCTTGAATGTATGTATATGTATTTATTTCTCTACATTTGTATTTATATCATTGTTTAGTACTATGGGTTTAGGCTTGAGCTTAGTTTGGGACTAGGTCAATTCGTGTGACATTGTCCCCTGATATTTATTTATTTATTTGTATGGTGCTAGCCGCACTCGTTTCCGTAAAATATTTTTTAATTCCAAAATTAAAACTTTATATGTACTACGAATTGCTTATTTCATTATAATTTTTAGGGTGCGGTATAAATATTTGTGTGCCTGTGTATACAGGTTTGTACTCGTAACGTTGATGCGTTCTGACACAAAAGTGATTGACATACAGGCACAGGACATGGCGAAACTATTAGGGTTCCTGGTTTGACTATAAGACAAGCTTTGCCATAAAGTGAAATGTAATAAATAGAAAATAAATAGAAACATTTTGTAATCCTAGAATGATCCTACTGTAGGCAAATTGCGTGTCCTGCCTTACTGAGAAGTTGGTTGCCTTACTTCTAGTGCAGAACTACCGGATGTGCTTTTTCGCTTATTTATCATCCTTCTGAGTTATACCATTCACATTAGCAAGGTGATGGAATAAACTTGAAGTAGAAAGAGGCGACAAGCCGGCTAGCAAGCGCAGGCGCATTCGTTTACAACTAATCAGTTTAAATACAGACTATTACCTATCAGATATGGCATAATAAACGAATTTATTCTGCTAGCCCTAGCCGGCCGTGCTGGCTCAATGCTCACTTCGGCATTGCTCTTCATGATACACGCATGTCATAACACCGAACATAGGTCATATGCATTGACTGGTTTACTTATGAATCGGCGAAGATTGTATCACAAATGATCACTTCCCAAACCATTGTTACAAAATTTTCATTTCAGCTAAATATCATTTGGCATGGGTACACTACATAATCTCGAAATATGTTTAAACGAATATCTTAAACACGAATTTCAGAATTATAATTTTGAAATCTCGGAATAATCATGTTATTCCGAATTTTAGTTTCACAATCACGTTTTTTTTTTATTCCGAATAATGAAAAATATTTATCCGAATATCACAATCCCGATAAAACGGGAAAAGGAATTTTGTAATTCCGAATATTCCTATTCCGAATTCCGAATTGTCATTAGGAATTCCAAAATCTTAGCAGTCCGAAATTCTCTAAGATTTTTTATTTAAATAAGCGCCTGATAAAATATTGTATAATGCTCAAAAACTGTAAGAAATGTCCGACAAAGTCGACGGAGCTCCGCTTCGCGGAGTTCCTGTTCCACGTAGCTAGGCGCTTCGTGCCTTGATGCAACTCTAATCTAACCTAACCTATCAAGGTGAGATTGACCTAATTCAGTTATGCTGTAATCTAACGTTTGTTTCAAATAGAATACTTAAATTCAATCCAAGTGGTTAGTTTCATAATTCCGAATTTTACATTACCGATCTAGTTTGTGAATTTTAGGAATTCAAATATTCGGAATTATAATTTTCTTAAAAGAGAAAATTTTGAATTGTCAACATTCGTTTTTCCGAATATTATATTCGGAAAAACGTTTTCAAAAATTGGAGATTTTAATAATTCGGCCTTATAATTTTTCGGTATTGTAATCATTCGGAATTAGGAAATTTGGTATTTTAAAATTCGGAATTAAATAATTCGAGATTTTAGGGTGTTCCCATTTGGCATAACAACTTTTTGCTCTTTAAGTTTTTTCAATTGATTGTTTTGACATACCTACCTACTCTTGTTTACCAAAAGAATACCTACTTGGTCATATTTTTAATATGCCGATTATCTTTTGGTCGAATATGTCGATTGACATAACATTTATTTCCCAAAATATGGTATAGCGGTATGATTTCTACGCTAAATTAGTAGCAAATAAGATACAAATATAAGACAAAATAAACTTTAATTTAAGACAAGGCCGACGGTGCTCTAGGCTAGCAGCTCGTTTCTGTTGTGGTCACAGTTCTACTAACCTAACCTAATTTATAACCTGTGTGTATTAAATTAATTAGTGTGCAAAGTTTTTATTTGAACGGATATTTTTTGCTACAATTAAATTATTAGCTTCAGTAAAATATTTGCTAAACGGCTATTAAGAAACTTGCGAAGTGATATTCTGCTAAAAGAAAATTTGATCAAATGAAGAAATGCAACATATAAACGCGCCTTGTGATTGGTTTGCCAAATAAAAATACCGCGACAAGTTAGTTGGGACACTACTAAGTAGATAATTTTTACTAGCCGAAACAGCAGGAGGTACACCGTAATGACAATGTCGAATTAAACCCCAAAGTTGATTAGCCTGTATTGGTGGGGTGATACAGAGTGACTGTTTCTAAAACGTGCGCGTTATTTTGTGTGTTTTGATACCCCAAATACGACATCCCAGGACGAAACTTACATTATGTTCTTAATCGATGCGAGAAACGGTAACAACAGTTCTTACTTAATAAAGTTCGCAATAGTCAGCGCTTACTATAATAGTATTAAATTAAAATTGACACTTCGTAATATTAATATTACAAGTCACATGTGCGAGTGCCAGAGCAGCGCACCGTACCTATAGTTATTCCTCGGTCACTAGTCCGCTAACCAAACGCCTCGCGGGAGCTAAAAGCAATTATTCGCCGCCCACTGCATTATACTTGATTTATCATTCAGCTTATCTTAAATTAGTGTTGTTGGAGCGATAAATAACCCTGTCTTCACTTGTTAAGTGACATTAAAAAAAAACACCTACCTATATTAAACCTGCTCATTCCGTTAGTGTGAGCTGCAGCGGTATGCACGCTGCACTTAACGGTGAACACCATAAAATCAACATAATACCGAATCGTTAAATACTATTGGTTGTCTTTTAGTCGACGGGGACTACAGCCGTGAAGTTGACCGTATGCATGTTTGACTATCGAGCAGGCTTCTCGTGTTCTATGGGAAATTCAATAAAAATATGATCGCAACTGCATTCATTAAATGACTAATTTTCCCCTGTAAAAAGTTTTGTTAAACATTACCTTTAGTAAATACAGAGTACATTTGCATAAACATAATTATTTTTCTCGACATAAAGCCTCGACTAGTTCACCTACGAGCAAACTGGTCCAATATTATTTTACGATATTAAATTTATCGGTTACCGTTTACATAACCTACCACAGGATTTATTGCCTTTTATATTACATACATTAATACCTACAGTACTTACTAGATACACGTCGATTTTCGCGTGTCGTACTTATACATATAATGTCTCTACATTACTGCAGGAGTAAAAACATATTCCTAATAGTGCCTCTGTCACAGAATGAATAATAGTATGCTACAATTTTTAGTAGATAAAACCGCGCTTTCAGCCCTGCTGTATCCCTGGAGTAAGGCTTGTTTCACACGTACCACAACCACACCACATCGCAGCGACAAAAAGTGGTGGCGTGTGAATATAATTATTTATTTTCATGGAAATTACCGTCCAACCTCATCATTCAAAGCTTAAAGCTAAGGGCAGGGGGGGTCGCTCCATCTGCATGGGGCCCGTTTAAAAAAAAGTATTACTCTAATAATAATAATAATAATAATAATAAGTTTATTTTCAGACTTTACATCCATAGGGTTAGTAAATACAGCATCTTAATAATAATAATGATGTTAATATAATGGGTTAGTATAATACATGATACAACATAATAATCAAAGCCTGCGCATTAGAGCAGCTGGTGGCGCGTCGGGGCGCACGTGTCGCTGCAGCAGCGGCGCGTCCCAGAGCGCCGCGCCAGCGTGCTCAGGATGCGGTTCGTGCTGTCGTGACTGCGGCAGAGCAGCGACGCGCATCGCTTCCTCATGATGGCGTGGAAGCAGTCCGATCGTGCTTCGGCAAACATCATTGAGGCACTGCAATATCGCGGCAGCCCGAACAGCATCCTGAACGCGTCATTGTACTGGACGCGCAGCGCCATATGCTCGCTGCGTAAAGTTTGTCCACAGACCACACGTGTAGAAAGTTTGACAGAAGGCTTTAAATAGAGTTAACTTCACTTCTTTGCGAATCTGCGGGCCAGCATGTTACAGCGAACACAAAGCGCTCGACGCTCCCGCTCGATGTCTACGCCATCAGACAACGTTTCAGTGACCCAGTGATCCAGGTACTTAAATTTGTCTACTCTATTCAAACGAGTCCCACAAAGCGTAACCGGCTGCATACTGTAGCTTTTGTTACCAGCTTTAAATTGTAAAAGTTCGCGTATAGAAGCGTTGTACCTGAGTCCATGGGTCTCAGTGTATGCTTCACAAATTCCCATCATTTTTATTAGACCCCCATCGAGGGCAAGCAGCACCATATCATCAGCATAGCTTAAATAATATTAGTGTTTTGTCTCATTTTTTAGTTTTATTTACGAGACAAAACACTAATATTATTAGACTACGTAATACTTTTTGAGAAACAGGTCCCTGGTTGAAATGCTGAAGCGTCGACCAGATGGCAAAGGACAATCTTGTTCTACCCTGATCAAGGTCTATATAGGGCCGGATGCGCGCGCACCATATAAAACATTTGAGCATTGTGTTAGTATCCTGAAATTTGCCTTCAGAAACGACTTTCAGTTCCGTCGACGTACCGAGCGTTAATTATGTTTCTAATTGCCGCGATGCCGCTGACATTCTATTGTCCGCCGAGGGTAGCGAGGTAATCACTGACTAGCTACTGTAATACCCAGTCATTTCATGAGCTAGTGTGGTCACACAGCTACGCTGGTTATAATCAGGATCTTGAATTAGTCCGTCATGGGTTTCCCTTGTGCTGGCAACACATTGTGTTGGAGTTTTAAACTCGGGTTTATTATTTATCTCGGACCAGTAACTGAGTTTGTTGACAAGTTTACATCGAGGGGCACTAACAAAAACGACGTCTGAGTTGTGTTTTCAACCACAAGCAAATATCTCTGCCACGTATCGCACTCACGGCCGGCCAAGTACTTGACAGTTTCTCAATGAATGATCCTCTTCCGAGTAATTTTTGTCCTTCTTCTAAAATGCTTCATATCTAATGACTGCGATAGCTTAGACTAACTAACCTCATTATTTGTATTATATTAATTAAAACACTGTAACACTTTATGTAACAGATTGTTATACTTGTTTACAATCTATACTATATATATTATCTAGCGTACTCGTACTCGTAAACACATGGCGACCTGGATCAAATAAATGGACCACTCACAATCGCGCGAGTTAAGTATCTAACTAAAGGCTCCGCGCACAGCCGGGTGCGCAGCTCCATTGGGCCAATTATACGTTTTATAAAAGTCAAATATATTTTATGATTTATGATTGTCGTAAGTTAGTAGTAAGCGTAGTTACAGACAGAAGATCATATTATGAGCCACTGCTAAAGGGGTTTGGGTAAAAGTGTTGTCATTTATTAAATTCATACATTTTCAAGGTGAGCGGCCATTCGTAAAAGTGGTAAATTATGATAGAATTATTAAAAATAAACATATTTTGTAATGTAATGTAATACTCTTAAGTGCATCAGAGCCGAGATATTTAAATATTCTTACTTGGGAGTACTTTTGTACTGAAAACAAAATACTTAAATCTTTAAAATCTCCGCTCCGATATTATTTAACGCCATAAATTATATATATCTATGTGTATTTAGAGGTCCAATGTAAAAATTGGAATGCGCCGCCGTTCCTGAAGCAATGGTTTTCTTCAAGGTTCAGATTGGTCTAGGCAGGGAGGTGATAGGTACTTATAAACGAATGATGTCCTGGGGTTCAGTACCCAAAGGGTAGCTCAACGGGACCCTATTAATAATGCCTACGCTCTACGCTGTCCGTCCGTCCTAACTTTTGAGAGCTGTATCTTTTGAACCGTAATAGACAGCGGATTGATTTTTTTTTCAGAATATGTGTGTTAAGGCGGATTTAATTTAGTTTTTTTTTTGCTACCGAAATGTGCATATGTAGGTACAATCAATGCATTTCCTATTAATTCAACCCGTGCACAGCCGGTTGGGCCACTAAGTAGTATATCAATAAAACTAGTACCTATCATTGTAGAAATGCAAACATTGGTATCATACCTTCCTAGAAAGAATACTTAATATTTACTGTTACAACTGGCATATTAAAATAAAAAATATTTTAATAATTTAAAAGGATCTAATCACGAGGACCGTGTACCATTTAAAATAATTAGTATCACCTTTGCGACGGCGTGACCGATTATAATTAATAAGATCGTGAATGAGATAGATATATCTTTGCCGAGATACGTTCGTCCGGTGGTGTGGAGAAGGCTTCGTGCTCGCGTATGTGATACGGTTAGACGCCGGCGCAGCTCACTGGATGCGGGCGGCGAGCCAATGGAAATTAAAAGCAAACGAACCAATTATTCATTTGATTGCTGCATATGGTGGCTGCATTTCAATAAGATTTTAATTAGATTAGATTTGATTTTAATAAACATTGACCAAACTTTCTTAAGTCTAATAAATATCTCACAGTATGTTAAATACGTTCTTATTAGAGTTGTACATACCCCATAACTTGCCTTTATTTTGCGCCCGCTAGCTCTTGTAACTCGAGTGGTCGCGCTAGGGATTGTAGGCGCCCTTGATTGCGACGCGCGCGCCGCCGCTGACATTACGCGATATATGGCCGGTTCAACAAACCGGGAGCGGCGCGTGTGAGGCCGCCCTATGAGGACCGTCCGCGCTCCGGTCACGAGAAACTAACTACTAGTTACTTACCAAATTTAAATACACATAGTTAAGTTATTATATTGAGCAGACCAACAATTAGCGTCAACCCCCACACCTCTCTGTTCTAGGCATACCGTGTCAAAACCTAAGTCTATCATCGCGTTGTCGAAACAACTTCATAGTTCAAAGTTGATCCATGCTTAAATGAGTAGTTGAGAAGTAATAGCACCTATTAAAAGTCGAACTGTCTTCGACTAAAGGGTTCACTTTCCGTTTGCCGCTGCGCGTTTATTTTTCGCATGCTAGTAATCTTATGAATGTCTAAAACGATTGACGTAGAATGTAGCCTGTTCGAACTCTCGCCAATAATATTATTTATTGCACACTATTATGTCCGGTGTTTGTCAACTGCCTTAAAAAGTATCCAAACCAAACGAATATTTTGTTGACTGGAAAAAATTTCGTTCCAATAACTGTACCAACGATTATAATTAATACATTCTGTATGATAAAAAAACTTTAGGTGCGGTTTCCTATCGATTGACAATTCTGCGTTTCGTAACAATCGGCTATTAAGATTTAAGATAGAGTACCTACAGTCGAACTTTAAAGTGGGTAGCTGTATATTTTAGTAGCATGTTGCACTAATTTATTATATATATGTAAACATTGTATATTCTCTAGGGGACACTGTTTCTGTAGGAGAATGTAACGAAACTTTTTATGTGGTTGTTTTGCACCGTTATAGGTAAGTTTTTTTATATTATTATGTTTTATTTATGAGTACTTGTGAAAATTTTGAGTTTTGTCACATTTTCCTGCTCAGCTACGCATGATATATATAAATATTTTTTTATGTTAGATTCACACCCATAATTTGCGCCAATGCAAGGCAGAAAAGGACAAAGTATTTTGTTTCGGTTGTGGGCATGAGGGTGTCAAAACACCACAATGCCCTAACTGCAGTAAAAGGAAAACAGGTCCGTCAAAAAACTAGTTAACCTGGAGAATTGTGATACCGATCAACAGCGTGGTAACTTCGATGGCGAAGAGTGGACAAAATGGCTCCAATCCTTAAATTTTTTTTTCAATTCATATAATATGACACAATTCTGCAGAACCAACCAGTTAACGACCCTCGGCCTTACGCATCTATACAAATTTATTATTATTCAATGTTAGGTCTTTTAGATTCTGGCTCAGCCGTCACTATATTGGGCAAAAACAGTCATCGTAATTTAGAACAGCAGGGCCTAGAAATTCAACAAGGACAAATTATCACTGTCACAGCTGCTGCAGGTCAGTCTATGAACCTGCCTATGAAATTTGAAGACCCGTTTCATGTCATTAAGGCGTTTATTGTGCCAGACGTCAATATAGACCTCGTCCTAGGTATAGATTTTTGGCACACATTTTAAATTTTCCCGGATCACCTCACTGGTATTTCTTTTTCAAATGCCGTAATTTCGAACGCTAGCCTCAATATTGACCGTTCTTCTTAAATATTTCAGAAAAATCAGTAGCCGATAATATTATCGCTCAATTTACTGATATCTCTGCCGAATCCAAGGGTTTAGGAGAAACTAAGGCGATCATTCACCGAATTGATACTGGAGATGCCCTGCCAGTGCGACAACGCTATTATCGGATGTCCCCAGAAAAACAACGCATTCTTGTCGAACAGGTGGACGAGATGTTAGGTCTCGACGTAATCGAGCCGTGGGAGAGCGCTTGGTCGTCACCAGTATTAATAGTCACCAAGAAAATGGACAAACCCGTTTTTGTCTCGATAGCCGCAAGCTAAATTCTATAACAAAACGCGACGCGTACAGCTTGTCCCACATCTCTGAAATTTTGGACAATCTCCGTGATGCTCGTTACCTCTCTAGCATAGATTTGTCCAAGGCGTTCTAGCAAATTCCGATTGTCCCAGAAGACCGAGACAAGACGGCGTTCTACGTGCCAGGACGAGGTACGTTTCGTTTCAAGCGTACTGCTTTCGGTCTCACCAATGCACCTGCTACTCAGCAGAGGTTGGTTGACCTGCTTTTTAGGGACTTCGACCTCAAAGTCTTCACTTACCTCGATGACATTATTATTGTCTCGAATGACTTTAATTCCCACGTCTCCCTTTTACTCCACGTAATGGAGAAGTTAAAGCAGGCCAACCTAACTATCAACCTGGATAAATGCCAATTCTTTCGAAGTCAAAGTATTTGGGCTATGTTGTTGACAGTTGTGGACTCCGTACCGATCCTGAGAAAGTGCAAGGACATCAAGCGCTATCTCGGGACCGCAACATGGTATCGTCGTTTCGTCCCCAACTTCAGAACTATTGCAGGTCCAATTAATAGGTTGACTTCGAATAAGAAAGGTGTGTGTGACGCTGCATTCCAGAAGCTGAAGGAATGTTTAGTTTCTGCTCCCTTACTTTCCTGCCCTGACTACGATAAGACATTTGAGGTGCACACCGATGCCAGTAACTACGGTGTGGGTGCCATGCTCACCCAGATTGTAGACGTTAAGGAGCACCCAATAGCTTACATGAGCAAGTCGTTGTCAGCGGCAGAAAATAATTACAGCATCACAGAGCGCGAAACTTTACTTGTAGTGATAGCTTTGGAACATTAGCGGTGTTTTTTAGGGAATGGAAAGCCCGTCAGTGTGTATACAGATCAATGCCTTAAATTAGTTCCTGTGTTTAAGTAACCCTACCGGCAGGCTGGCTCGCTGGGGTGTTTGATTGTCCGCATTTAATTTTGAGCTGAAACATCGGCGCGGTGTTGACAATGTTATTTTATTCCAGACGCCCTTTCAAGAGCGGTTCCAATTAGCGCGATAAGTACTTCAGACTTTATTTATAAAACTACTGAGCCATGGTACAAAAATGTACCAAGCTTGATAATATCATAAGCAATATTTAAAAACGACTGACTTTGAGTTTCTTGCGGCGTTTCTTCTCAGCAGTGGTCTCTTGCGAAGTGCTGGTAGATTTTTGACATGTAAAAGTGCCCGTGCGGCCTACTTACTAAATAAACATCTTTTAACTTTTTATCTTTTATTAAAGTGACGAAGTATTGAAGCTCCTTCAGAGTGCGACCGCACATGTAGACCTTCGGTTTTCCCTATTTATCGGACGCTGTGACGGATGTTTTGTCTGATTAGGTATTTTTTTATTTAAATTGGTCGCGCTCTTCCGCTGTGTGACCATTAATACCTAACTGCCAGGAAACTAAAAGGCCCTTAAATCATTATAAACTCGAGGATCTTGATGAAATAACAGAATTTACCTATTTAATATTTTAATACAAAGTAATCATTTTGCGTATATAATTAAGAGCTGTCAGCGTAAATACTTCCTGTGCTACTTAAATAAACTTCCATATTTGGCCAACGGGCAGGTCAGTTTACTTTGTAAAGTTGTAACTAACCTCAAATTGACCTTTCCAAGGCCTTCCACTTTGATTCATAGGTAAGTATTATAATATATCATCGAGCTTATAATTTTAATTGCTAATTTATGCTTCAAATTGTAGTAATTCTGTCAATGCCACGGTCACAGTACTGTTAGCCTTTGAACGGTAATAACTGAACCGGTATTATTACTATAAATTATATTATATCACGTGCGTGGCAATATTTTGAATTTGCACCACGTAAATAAATAACTCGAACGTGGGAACATTGGCAACATGCTCCCTGCTCAATAGTATGGTTTTCAATGTCGGACAACTTCCGAATTTAGTACATGAATAAATAAGTAAAACAATTCGGTGGTTAATTTCCAATCGGTACGGTATAATGTACCGCCGCAGGACGTGCGGCGGGGGCGCTCGGCTCCGCGCGCCGCGCGCAGAACCGAGCCAGAAAAATAGGATAAAGCTCTCACGTGCGGCAAACTGTACTCGCGCCGTATAAATAAATAATATCGCAGGTACAGTTCCCGTTATGTTTGATTGGCATAATGACGAGATGGCTGCACGGACCGCGCCGGCTGCCGGCGGGTCGCAGGGTCAGGCTAATCGCAGGTAAATTCAATGCCCTAGTGTTGTGATGCTGTTAGTTTTTTTTTCTTTTTAACGAGCATTGTTTGAAAAAGGACGAATTAGACAAACGTATTTACTCAATGGAAATCATTTCTACGTTCTTTACTTAATAAATACTTACTACCAACTTAAAACAAGTTTTGAATTGAGAATAGATTGATAAACAAATTTGTTAGGAAAACTGCTTTTTACTGTTTAATTTTTTTTCTAAAATGGTACCAACCAAAAAATCCTAGTAGGTACCATTAAATGTAGAAAAATCAAATTGTTTGTGTAATTTTTATAATGATAGAGATTCACCGTTCAGCTTGACCTATGACGAGCATAAGCCGCGGAGCGATGAGTCAGGGGTCGCGGGCGCACGCCGGCACGCCGCCGCCGCGGGACGAAGCTGCGCAAGAGTGCGTCCACCACACTTGCGATTGGCTTGCCGCCGCAGCTCACGGGACCGCTATACTACACTACACAACTATCCAATATTTTACTTTAAACACATACAGATACCTACTTACGTATTCAACTATTAAAATTTAGTTGAAGCTTTTAAATATTTTAAAATACTTGTGCATTAAGTATCAAACAACAGGCTGTCATCACAATGAAATAAGCGGTTAGACTGGGTACGGTTGAATCAATTTTGCTTTGATCGCTCATAGCATCAGCATTATGCTATTGAGGGTTGAATAAAATGTCAAACATGTGAGGGCATACATCTGACTTTAAATGTGTAGGTACTATTGTTTTATGCTCAGATATATTCATTTTAACACAGAAGCAGTTTTTGAAAAAGTCATATACCAGGAGCGGTTGAAACACAAATAAATTATATTCAAATCTGCTTTATTGCTCATTCTCGTATTAATCAACTCTGTCTCAATTAAGATCAACACTTATAATGTATTAAAAAGTTAAAATAACTTCATCGAGACAAATAAAGGTATTTAACATGAAATCAAAGCATTTCTTCTTTAAAAAAGTTACGTGCAAATTAAATCAATTAGTCAATACTCATCAATATTTACGTCTGTTTCAACCGTACCCACCCCCCTCTGAGACGTCAAAGAAAAATCATAGTGGCGAGACAAAGAACCCAACACAAAAAGTAATCATTGTTATTTTAGGTGTCCCCTTGTTTTACGGACAGAAAATTTACAGAATTTTGATTCGCAGAAAATGTTTCATATTATTTGGTCCTTGTATTTTTCTTCGAATTTTTTTTTTTAAATCTATTTACTGGTATGAAACATATTCCACAGAAAATCAATTTAATGAATATTATAATTTCATTTTTTCATTTATCAAACTTATCAAACAATATATATATTTTTTTAAAGAATATTGTTTTGTCAGTGTATTTTTTCATAGTATTTTATTTCAACGAAAATAGTTTACAAAGTCGAGGGAAACTAAATATTCCGTGAATAATTTTTGTCAAACAAAATTCTACGAAATTACTTTCTGCAAAATAAGGGTACACCAATAATAACAAAATCAATACAACATAGTACTAGTTATAAGATAAATAATATGGTATGATATAAATATGAGTGAGCGAGCGAGCAAGACCTCTCTGGCCAGAACCGACTCGAATAGGTTAGGTTAGAAGGCTATGGCGGATGAGATGCGAAGCAAGCTCCAGCCTTAGCCTTCGAGGTTATTTTTTTTACATCCCTTGAATAAACTATTATACGAGGATATGCTTTTTTTTAAACATTCAATTCACACACGTTCACAAACTACTACCTACTCTATAAGATGATTTTATTGTTATTAAGTTATATAGGTATTAACGAAATAATATCAGAACAAATAATATTTAATTTTCATCCCACTAGCTCGAAAGCCCTTTTTGTTTGTTTGATATCTATTGAGAAAATCGCTTTTTATCCACATGTGAAGAAAGAGTTTTGACATTTGAAGGCAGCTTAAGTGATATTTGACAGCTACAAAACGTAAAACGTTAAATGTGCTGAATTTTTAACATCACAATTAATGAATTGCATCGAGTAAAAAACACTAAATACAGTCTTACAACTTTATTGTAATTCATAAATATCAGCATTCAACATTAACCTTCATTCTTGTTGTAAAAACGGATTAAATGTTCTGACAGTCCAAGTAAGTCGATGTGCGAATAAAACGCATCCGAAATAATAATAAAAAAACTCAAGTCAAAACTTTTCAATTAAGCCGTCAACGTTAAATATTCGCATGTTTTTCTAGTTGGTTTTGTTATTAAAAATGAGTGATTCGAGTGACGAAGACAAGACGTATTAACACCTGTGGAATTACGGGAAACTGTGCAAAATGCGGAATTGAGCTTTTTACACGACTGCCCCAAAAAAGGAGTGTAAAGTTTTCAGGGTTCATGATTGTATGTATGTAGGTATGTGAGTTTCTTTATTCCACTATAACTTCTAAATCCCTTGACCGATTTAGATGTGTGAGGTATCGTTAGAATCCTTACGTCATCCCAAGTAACATAGGCTATGTGACGTTAAAATAAAAACAAAATGGCGGACTATATACTCCATATTGCGGGGTCGAAAGAAAAAAATAATTACAAACCTATCAAGTGGGGTATCAAAATAAAGGGTTTTAAAAGACGATTACAAAAATATATACAACTTATGTGTTTAAAGCTTATTTTGGTAGAAAGAGATTTTTTTTTATATAATTAAAACGCACAGAAAAAAGTATGGCATCCGTACCTATTGAGTGTGGTATCAAAAGAAAGCACTTTGAAAGGCAATCATAGAAATATATGATACTCATATGTTTAATTGTTCCTTTGGAGAGGAAACACGAACTGTTCTACATCGCGCTATTGAAGTTTTTCCTTGCAGCTATATAAAACACTTGACTGCGCACGCGGCGCTTACGATATTTTTCACCTGAGAAGTGTAGATAATATTATAACAAGTATATGACTTAAATGACTTCTGGCTATATTAATTCTTAAGTTCGTATCTATTGTCTGTCACTAAAAGGTATAAAATAAAAAAGAATAATTATAAAATTAAAAAACACGACTGCTGTTTAAATACAAACTGGAAAATGTTAGAAATAAACTTTAGATATGGTAGTTAATTTAATAAATTTTAACTAGAATATAAATGTACAGTCACAGTCATAAACATGTTTAGGTACACATTTTCTCTATATTTCAATGACATAAGGCGAAAAAGTTTATAGAGGTTTATGACCGTGAATGTATCTACGCACAATCGTCTTTTTATATATATATATTTATTGATTTCGATTGCAGACGGGGGACCTGTATGCACTCACTTTCACTTCACTTACCTTGAAGCGAAAGGTCCCCCGACTGCAATCGAAATAAAAATATGCATATATAAAAAGACGAGAGTTTGTAGATACATTCACGGTCATAAACCTCTATAAACTTTTTCGCCTTATGTCATTGAAATATAGAGAAAATGTGTAAACATGTTTATGACTGTGACTGTACACTTATATTCTAGTTAACATTTATTAAATTAATTACCATACCTAAAATTTATTTCTAACTTTTTTCAGTTTGTTTTTAAACAGCAATCGTGTTTTTTTAATTCCATAATTATTTTCTTATTTTCCTCGTTGTAGTGAGGTGAAAAGTTTTGTGTTATAAACGGGTGAAAAGTTATTTTACGTCTTGTGTGTTGAAACACTCGCTACGCTGAGGATTCTATTGTTGAACCACTTGCTTCGCTCGTGGTCAATCACAGAATCCTTTCGCTAGCTCGTGTTTCAAATGAACACTGGCAGGTAAAATACAGCTTTCCCCCCTTGTATAACAAATAATTATTATTATTCTATGATATGAAAAAAAAAACATTGAATTTTATTAAAAATAAAAAAACGATGATTTAAATGTCTTCAACGTAATTATTCTACATCTTAATTATTCTATGAAACGATAAAATGAGAAAAAAATGAAATGAAATTCTAAACAACTTCTGTCTGTAAAACAACGTAGGTACAACCGTTATTTTATCTTAAACACCTGACAAATGACCAGAAAAATACTCAATATTCAATCGATATAATTAAAAAAGTTATTCGACAAAGATATCAACTGAAAATACTAACTTTTGATTACCAAAATACAATATTCTCCCCTGCAAGAAACTACAACGAGCGATAGTTGATGCAATACTGTGGAATTTGTTCGCACTAACATGCCACGCATTTCTTCCCTTACACCCCTCACCCTAAAGCTGATAGTTTCTCGGATATTCGCTTTGTTTCAACCGTACCCCGTTACAACCGTACGCAGTCTCCCCTAGTAGGTATATGTAGTTCAAGATAAGTACCTGAATAGTTTGGTCGCACCACGACACCACCAATATACCAAGCATACTCGTAATGTTATAATTCATTGCATGTGGTTACGATAATGGCATTGGGCCTAATGATTTTTTTAAATCAGCTCCTAACGATGATTCATAATTTTAACTTGGACTTTTAATAGTCA
This sequence comes from Acleris literana, assembly GCA_946894065.1. NCBI lineage: Eukaryota > Metazoa > Arthropoda > Insecta > Lepidoptera > Tortricidae > Acleris > Acleris literana. Next base: position 25,904,115 of record OX335668.1, on the reverse strand, counting down.
CGCGTTTAAGCAGTCTATGCAGTAATCGAAGGATATCGGTCGGCGGAGTCCGTGGCGGTGTTCGTCAAGGGCCCGAGCCCCGGCTAGACGACTGCAGAGGTGAGACTCGGTGTACTTCAGACGTAAACACTCTATAGCTAAACAGTCTACTCTGATCCATAAAATGCAATCACACTTGACTAAATACCTACTTAAATTAAATACCTGAACAGGGGTGCTCGTGTTTACTTGGCATTACCTTTGTTACATATCGTAGGGGCAAAGGATCATTTGTTGTAAAAAAAAAAAACACTTTGTATGATAATTAAGTAAATAGTAGAAGGTAGGTACGAATGGGCTAGATTTATTAAAACATACAATTATAAAACAATTTTGAATGAAGATTAAGTATTTTTCAGTCTTAATACCGATATCTTTAAAGAAATACTAAGTAGATGCCTATTGACTGCCTACGAGTAGGTATATTAATAAGACTTATTTCTGATATTAGAATAAGATTATTTTAATGTCAGAAATTGATTCCCATATTATTTATTCTCATAAATATCGATAGTTATAATAAAAACTGTAAAGCATAACGCTTAATAATTATATCGTTACGTAAGTAGGTATACCTACTTATATATAACGTAAAAATTATAGACTTAAAAAAAAACATAAATTTGAGATCTAAATCATGATCACGATTGCTATGAATGAATTAATATTTAAAAGCATAGGTTATTCTTATTTATACCGTTTCGTTGCCTAAAGTTAATTATGGCATTATTTAAAGTTTGAGTAAAGTGAGTGAGCGCAGCGCTAGCGATCAAGCTCAACCAATGCAAAACCGACTCTGTTAGGTTAGTTTCAGATTTATGTACCTATTTATTTAACTTCTATGTTAACCAACTATATACCTTCTGCCAGGGTTTCTCAAAGTGGGATGGGAACCCCCAGGGGTTCGCCAGTGATTTACAAAATCAGAATTAAGTTTGAGATTGACGAAAATTGCCCTCGACTTAATTAATGCGACAAGAAATAAGCCCTCCTGTCATTAGCTAGCATTAACTTAACACATAGTTTTGTTTTTTTAACTGTACTGGTTTGTACGAGTATATGAAAACATATTTGAATACAGAGACTGGGTTAAGAAGTTTACAGGCGTCTGGGAAATTAATAGGGGTAGCCACGTGGGGCTACAAGTTTGAGAAACCCTGCCTTACGAGTATACACAATACTCGTAACAGTGACTATTTATCTACAACGTGGTTATGACTTTAAATAAATTATGAATATATTTTTTATCTTTTTTTTGACAAATATGACCAGTGAGTCATGATGATGCGATTCGAAAGTTGCGACAAATCGGAACTGTAAATTATATAGGTCCCTACGTTAATATTAAAACTTTCAACATTATGATCATGAGTGACACTAATTATGGTGTAAACTTTATGGACGCTAAAAATCGGAACTTGAACATTATGGCAGTCAGTATACCTAGAGCCATATTAATAAGATGTAAGTAATATGTAACGTCAGTGTTATATCCGTCCGTGTATTTAAAAGTAATTGTTCGTTGTCACAGGCGATCGGGCACGTATCGGGCGGACACATCAACCCGGCGGTGACGGCGGGCCTGTTCGCGTCCGGCGACGTGAAGCTGCTCAAGGGGCTGTTCTACATCGTCGTGCAGGCGCTGGGCGCCGTGGCCGGCGCCGCCTTCGTCAGGGTAACTCATCTCTCTTTAAAGAAATATAGAGCAGGCGCTGGTACTCCATCGTTATTGTGCAATACATACGTACCTACCTGAACTTACAAACAAGCTTTCAAGCAAGAAGATCAATATAAACATTACGCAGTAAAAACTTGCGTCCAATTATTTCAGCTAACACATTTTAACAATTGTTAACCGATTACTGATTAGATACTGTTAAATTAACACTTATGTAATATTTACATTTTATTATGTATATGTAAGTCGATACGTCGGGCATTTCTAACCCGTTGCCAATTCCCTTTCACGGATCTCTCTAAAAGCCTTATGGGGACAGTGTCGCTCGCCGTGACACTGATGATCGTAGAATAAAGGACTGAATTGGAACCTCGGCCTCGGGCAGTTATGGAGCAACGCTGATCGAATGCGTACGCGCATCGATACACGCATGTTAGCGCTGTGACAGCTTGAAGGCGATTAAGACAGCTTCAATAAAATAACGATTAATGTGTAACAAGGGTAAATGCACAAAAGATTCCACTGGTTCGAAGTGTATCCCAAATATGTAGAACCCACCTGTATGAGATTTGATAGGTAAACTTGTATGTATGTACTCATTGTCCTTACGTTTGTTTATTTATTTATTATTATAATTACAATTAGAGCTTGATGTAACAGTTGGCCGTTGGTCACGGCTGCGGATCGCTAATAGGGTGCATTTAGCAAACCTTCAAATCGTGGTTTTTACATTGAACAAAAAGTAAACCTACACCTGTGATAATTGGAACGGTACAAATTGGCTTCACCTTACTAGCCTTCGTCGAGCGTGAGTATCGCACGTGCATCTGCCAATTACTGACAACCGATTAATATTCGCGTGCTCTGACCTTCGGCTAAGCACCGGATGCGACATTTTGCTTGCACGACTATTTCACACCGCTCTCGAACCACCTTCGTAGAACATGGCTTATTGCAATGGGACATAATTGTTTCTACTTGGATTTGCACCAATTTTTCCTAAGAGGTATAAGAGGACCACTGGGACCCATTTAAGAATCTTCTTGCCATTGAAAAATGGCGAGTAAGATCGCTCCTTGAATGCATGCGAACATTCTCCCAGTCCCAGTTTCCAATAAAATTCGAAGAGTGGACATTCCGATGACATGCTGTTAAGTTACTTATTAATATTATAGAATCTCATTTGTTTCACATTTTATTTATTGAAAAAGAGACCGAATACCTTAGTTGACTGTCCCGACCACGCGCGAGGGCAGGCAACAGCACTGCATGTGAACTAATCAATACAACCCGCCTGGTTATTTAGTCGACCATTTAATTCATCTACCTACAAGGTGTGACCAGCCATTTACCGTTGACCTGCTGTTTAGAGATTTATTAGTGCATTTTAAAATGACCTGAACACAAAATAATGATTTTACTACTAAGCCTTATTTTTCTTGGTGTAGAATACTTGTTAATTATAAAATATAACCACATAGTATAACCACAGAGTTCGAAACATAAATAATCCTCCGTAGTAAACAATTTCAAGCATTTTAGATTTTAGGCTCACCATATTCTATACTTACCTATTAATAAAACCGGGCAAGAGCATGTCGGACCATGCTCAGTGTAGACAAATTAGACCTCGATTTCATTTAAGATATTTTTCAGATTTTTTGTATTGTAGTTTTGGCTGTAGGGGGGGGGGGGGGGGGGGCACTTGACTCTAGCACAAATTAGCGCTTTAAGCTTAATATTTCATAAACGGATACCACAATAGACGAAAAAATACATACATCCCCAAGCTACGTGTAGGGGAGGTACACTAAAGAATTTTGTTTTTCAATATTTTATTTTGCCACTTTGTTGGAGTGACTAATATGTATATTCATGCCAAATGACAGCTTTCTAGTACTAAGAGTCTCTGAGCTAGGCTGCGGACGGACGGACGGACGGACATGGCGAAACTATAACGAAAAATACCTGTAAAAACATAATCATTAGGTAGGTACAGTCAAAGGTATTAATATCTATACGGCGATTCGCGCCCAATATAGTATACATAGAACTTATTATTAGTGGCGTAGGGGCATATAGATATTTTTGACGCCTTGTGAACGTATACTCGTATATATTAATGACTTTGACTGTACAGCAATATTTAAGTAATTAGGGCAGGGAAACTGTGTGCTATCTAGTACGATATAAAGATAGAGTGATAATAAATATAATCACTGAAGATACTAAAATCTTTAATTTGGAAAAGAGAAGGCAAACGAGCAAGAGGGGTAAATGTATCCTTCTCAATTTCAAGACTGCAATTGCGTTGCTGCCCGAGTACCAAAATGGAATCCCACAATGCTAATCGTATCACGTAGGTACATTAAATAAATCGAATTTAAATAGGTAATTGGTGAACTGTGTAAGCCTCATATTAATATGACTTGCGTTGTCAACAGTTGGCCGTGCCCGACGAGAATGTCAAGAAATTCGGCATGACTGTCCCCGACCCTAACGTCACCGCTGGCCAGGTACTTTTTGTTTATTTACTAATGATAGATAATACCTACATACAGTAAAACCAGAATAAAATAAATATTACTCGGTTTTCTATCGCTTTTACACTCCTCTCCCTCTCTCTCTCTCTCTCTCTCTCTCTCTCCGTATAAGAAATATACTGGCAGAAATTACTACCAGAGCACTGTGACAGCGATAGGCAACCGAGTAAGTACTACCTATATATGATTACTGTGGCTTTGCTCTCACGCATTTTTGGCGTAAGCAATAGGTACTGGGCCTCTATTCATCTCGGTAAAGCCGGGTTTCACAGTACGAGTGCGCTCGGACCGAGTGTACTGGTACAAGTTAGGTTTTTTCACAGTGCGAGTGCGCCGTTCGTGAGATACAACCCGCTGACAGACAGACAGATGGTTAGGCGGAGGCTTAGTAAGGACGCTCAGCACTATCGTTGTGGGTTGACATTTTATTGCTAAATAATTGTGGGATGAAACATTTTTGCGTAACAGCGTCCGTTGACACCCTTTGTGTATGGAACATTAAAAATGCTATTGCTAATTCTAGTGAAGATGTACACACATCAAAAAAATCTTAGGATACTCAGTATCCCTAGACAAATTTGATGTTTTGACTCCGTATTAATATTGAACTGTTCAAAACTGTCTCGGGATAAAAAATATTCCTAGGCACTTTCGATGTTTGTAGTAGTAACAAACATATCAGCCCAACACTAAACATATATGTCAGCCCCTTCTTTATTTAATTGTCCTTAGGTGTGACTTAGGTATATAAATGTGGTCTTATACTTTTCCTTTAGCTGAGTTTGGATTTTAATTGGTCGTATTTGTAACATCAATGATTAGCGACCAAGTTAGAATAAAGAAAATTGTTGTAATTGTTTGGTGTGGATAATGACTGTCCAGGCGGTGCTGATCGAGGCGCTGATCACGTTCGTGCTGGTGCTGGTGGTGATGGGCGTGTGCGACAGCCGCCGCAGCGACCTCAAGGGCTCGGCACCGCTCGCCATCGGCCTCAGCATCACCGCCTGCCACGCCGCCTGCGTGAGTACCCTACCCATCATGCAACCTGGTTTGTTAGCCACGTACATGGGGCTACCTGTATATATTTACCTATTCACGATTCAGTTTCTTAATATAAAAAATAAATTTGTTCTTTCCTCCTACACTATACAGGGTGACTTCAAATTGGTAATACAAAAACACTTGATTGCAGCTCAATTTATGGCGAATAGTATGTTGCATTAACTCAGTTGTTTAAATTAGCCTTCATTAATTATCATTAATTTTCTAAATATAACTACTAATTAGAATTCGTAAGTGTAATTACCCTACATTTAATACCTATCTGTCATACCTGTCACTCGATGTTATCAATCTAATTTAAACATACCACTACACACAGCACTACACACTGTAGGTACGCGATGCGCGATAAATGCGATAACTTAAAACATTGATTTTGTATTACCAATTTGAAATGACCCAGTATATAATGGTAGTTGTTATTCTCGGCTGACTACTTCGGTTTTGTTCAGCTCCCGTTCACGGGCGCCAGCATGAACCCCGCGCGCTCCTTCGGCCCGGCTCTCGTCATGGGTTTGTGGAGCTACCACTGGGTAAGTCACAACACAAGTTAAGCTGCTGCAGGTAGGATGGGATGCTATTATTGTCGTACAAAACCAAGTCGTGACAAAATTCGAGAATGTAATCATACCCACCTCTACATGAAAAATAAACGTCAATCAGCGCGACGGGCTCCTTCGTGGATTAATAACACTTAAAATACCTTCCGTTGAATCTACTCAAAAAATGTCTACCTACTCTAGTTTCCGTCTTACATCAGTGCATCACGAAACAGTAAAGTTCACTAGATACCATTTAATATCATTCTTGTCAGCTGGGGCATTGTTGCATTCTCTGTACCTCTTTTGTGCTACAATTTCTTACAAAATCCGTACGGCTACGAAATTAGAGGTTGTTTTCCTATGATGCAATCAGCGTGAGAGAGCGGTATTGTCTAGTGGCAACAGAAAGTGACGGACAGGCCTTTCTTCCGACACTCTATAATTTGATTCTTTACCAGTACTGTGTTGCAGCGGAACTGGCACAAGTATAGCAACAGATAATTAACTACTCGTAGTACCCAGCCTAACTGAGCTCTATGCGCGTTGTAGGTAGCTCCTCGCATGTTTCTGTTCTTTGCAAACGTTACTACCCAGGCACAGAACCTGACCGCCGCGTCTGTTCGGACAAACATTTTTATGTTGGTAATACCTTTCGTTACCTCCTGTCCCATAAAAAATAAAAAACGGGTCAGAAATTATTGATTTTATCTATATATATACTATTTATCTCTTCCCCCTGGAAAATCCTAAGCCCTATATAAAAGTTAGACTGTGTACTTACATTTAATTAAGTCATTTTAATATTGTATACTAAGTATTTATTACCTTACTACTTTAATATAGTCGCCATCATTATATGTATTTGAGCATAATTATGTAAAAGGTTCTCAATTATTTCTGATCTGATCAGTGATCATGCTCTAACGCCTTGATCAAAAGAGTCTTTTTCTAATCAAATGTATTTGATAGTGCTTATTTCAATAAGTATACGACCGTTTTGTGAATATGTTCCGGTTGCAGGTGTACTGGGTGGGCCCCATGGCCGGCGGCGTGGCGGCCGGACTCCTCTACAGGTTCGTCTTCCGCATTGGAAAGTCCAGCGAGAGCGGCTCCTACGACTTCTAAACAACGCACTCATACTCATTGTTGACGCAAACACGATAGGTTTTAGACCTAAAGTTTATGTTAAGCCTTGTACAGAGGCTCGCGCGCGCGTGGCACCTATGTTCCAAATTGCTTTAGACTGCTACCGCGGGAATGCAAACCAAGTCTTACAACCAGTTCCAAACCTAAACATCTGTTACAAATTACGACTTGTCCGTTGCCGCTACTCGCCAACATATTCAAGCGGTTCCACGTACTATCTACTTATAGCATGCACAGAGAGCGTTTAAGAGCAACGCGGACATCACGCGTTTTGGACGCATAATCATAATACGTCTTTTATATCCGCGGACTAAACCGGCTGTCTGAATACTACATTTACATCGGACGTACGGTGACCACATGTTTTTAGTTTCTGTGAAATATATCTCAAGTGTATAATTTTCTTAAAATAGTTGTGCTACAAACGCGCGACCGACATTGGTGTATATCATTGAAGGGAATCAATTTCATTGTTTCGCCATTTATTTTTATTCCAAAGTATATTTTAACAGGTCTTGATTAATGGGTTTATACTTGTATGTTATTTAATGATTAGTCTCTTAATCACATTGCAATATTCCAAAGTTAAGGTTATATCGGGAAGTTCTCTTAAGGCAGTGTTTTTCCAACTTGGAACAAGCGGACCCACAACGTTGAAGCCTCGATTTGACTTGATTCCTATTACGTTTTAATTGACTAACGATCTGTACCCCACTGAATCGATCGTTCCAAATACACTGCCTAACATCTATATAATAATAGTTACGGAAACCAAATAGTAATAACACTTTTTTCTAAATAACATTGTATTACATCGAAAGTAGATCGATGAAATTTCTTAATAACCTTTTCAATTCAAATAAGATAGTTATAAATTAATTTAAGTGGCTATTTATGTTTTATATTTAAGTATCAAAATTGAGTTTATACCTACCTTCTTGAGCGACTGGTATTGTGAATCATAGTACCGAAGTGAGGTTATAACAAAGGTCTGTCATTAGTCTAAGGTTGCACAATTTGTCAAACTTTATCTCATACAAATTGTTTAAATTAAAATATATATACTTGTATTTAATTCATTGGTTTATTTATTTACATCCTTATTCCTTAACATTTAACATGATGAGTCAGAGGTTGTGATTAAAAACAAATTCTATCCACGCTCTCCATGCGCTCAGGGCCGTTAAGCCGCAAGCCCTAAAGAATCGGATGAATATCAAATAGTATATTGTTCACCAAGGGACGAAAGGCACCTATATCACACGAGATATTTTGGCGCTCGAGCAAAGCGATAGCGTTAATATTTCGAGTGTGAAATAAATGGTGACTTTCCCCCGAGTTAAACACTCTACTTTTCATTTCGATTATGAGGAAAATAAAAAAGTTAGTTACGGAAAATATCTTTCCTTTGATTTTGGTGGTAGAAGATTTTTCATCACTGCTTGAGCCTATTCCCTAAAATTAAATCTATTTCGTAATCAAACGGGGAACTCATTGTAATAACACTAATAACTTATGAAAAATATAGCGAACACAGTATATTAGGTACGTAGTACAACTAGAGAGGTACTGAAGATCGTATCTTGTTTCCCCGCTCTTGTTTTTGACTCAATCTTTTTTTAGAGCACCAGAGTGCCAGCCTTTTTACCCGACTGCCATGAAGGGTTATTTATTAGGTGCGGTTTTGACCGCAAGCAATCAAATAGGAATTAAATAAAAAAATATTTACAAAAATAAAGTTAATATGAGAATAAAAAGTGATTTAAATATATAACTGGTGCTTTATTCTGAAACTTTATAATAAAACTTATAAAAGTATAATTCGATAGTTTTACCAAAGAGTGGCTGTATAAGATTTTACCATGGCTCAGTACAAACTTAGGCTGGGTTTTATAAAGATCCGTTAGGTCAAATTTCGGTCAGGAATGTCAAAACTTGTATGAAGTTACTAAAATTTGACCTGTCATTTTTACTTACGGGCCTTTATAAAACCGGCCCTTAGTTTTGGTTTTATAATCTTACTACAAAGAGGCTGTATGTATAGGTTTCTGCTAACTAAGAAGTAGGTCTATAGACATACTTCTTTTTTGAAATTACTTTTCTTCCCTAGGGTGGACATGTATCACTTTCAACCCGCTTCTAAGATAAACAAAGGCCTACTTTCAGAGTATGAGACATAAAAAATAATGTATGCCGCTCGCCTAAACAAATATATGACACAGTCACATTAATTTTATTAAACAGTCTTATCCCCTTTGAATTTCCCTTTTTGTCATGAGATTCTAGTAGAGTCTGTAGAGTAGACCTATACTGTAAAAAGATGATGCCAAGATACTTTTCAATAAAAATCAAATGTGTTAGCTTGACATCTTCTCTCTCTCTCTCTCTCAATATCATCTGTTTGAATAAATTATTTGTGTCGTGTTTTTGAATTAGTCTTTGCATTATATTATGCCTAGTTCTATATTAGTTTTATAAACGTTTATTAATCGCATTATAGAACCATTATATTTAGCATTATTATGATTAATGAAGTGTATAATCGCATTACTGAAGCATTATACTATAGCATTTCAATGAAGAAACATAATAATTGGAGTCATTCAAATTTTCACATTTACAACAAATAAATCCTACACCATTACAAGAACATCCCTAATGCCGCGGTACAAATGTTCTAATATACTTAATGAATGTTGAATTGATAAGATTTCATATTTCTAAGACTACTTATAACTTTATTAGTTCTCTCTATACTGATTGAAAGAAGGAAGGAAACTAAACTTTTAGGATGAATTATTAATTCATTATGTATGTATTAAAATTTACTTATTCTAAAAAGGGCGTAGGTCAAATTCTATGACACAATGGACACATTATGTTAGTCTAGTCTATTTAAAAAAGTAAAGTAATGACATCTAACGTCTATCGTCTGACATTATCAAATTTTGTTGTGCGACATGTGCGTGGGTAAAAACCAATGATATAATATAAAAAGAGGTAGATAGAGTCTGGCCAGTATAAGTTGGCAATGGAAAATAACCTCAAAATTTAAAAAAAATAGGTTTTCAATCCATTTTTTAGCAAAACGAAAATCTTTTTTTATTCCATTCATTCACAGGGCTACCAGTGCAAAACGCGATTGTGACAGGTTTTCGTTTTGCTAAAAAATGGGTTGCCAATACTATATTTTTTTAAATTTGCCGCTATTTTCCATTGCCAACTTATACTGGCCAGACTCTATGTTACCTATACGGTATTCTGCGTGTCAAAATGGCCCGGCTTACGCACACATAATCTGTTAATATTGCAATTACACACTAATTCATAAATGACGAGTGAAAGCAGGATGGCATGCTAATTTCCGGGAGCGAAACAGAGACGAGTAATGTTGATCTGCATCGTACGTAGTACAGAGCAGAGCAACATATACTCGTATCTGTTATGCTCCCAGAAATTAGCATATACCGTCCTGCTTTTACTTGTCACTTGTTTACTTGGCCTTCACTGACAATGAACAAAGAGTAATAAATCAGACCGGACATCTTGCCTCTCATTCATTTACGCCTACTAATAGAGTGACTCCTAATGCTCTACGTACACTTAACCAACTTCATTTATAGGCCATTATAGAACCTTAAGAGGTAGGTTAGCTACTTCTTTTGACTTACTTTTTTCTGAATTCATATGTGGATAAAGCATCTATCACTTTCTGACCAGTAAAGTGCGACAAAAAAGAGTAAAAATTAAAAAAAATGGAACTAAAAAGAAACAATACTAAATTGTTGCCATGTTTACGCATTTTACGTCTAAAATGTGACAGTTACGTAGAAAGGGGCGCCCTCATTTAATTTCTACTCTTTTTGTCGCCCTGTATGTAAGTGTGAAACTGACGGATATTTTATCTACGTCGATAAAGGCGACCATAAAACGGGCCGACTATATTAAATGTTCCTATATTAATCACAAAAACAGCGCCCTCATTAAACACCATGAAAAAAAAGAAATAGTAAATAAAACAAATGATGTATATATAATACCGTATGTTATAATTAATAATTCAAAAAATCAAAAGTTTAGTAACACTGTCGTTGAAACCCGGGTTTTTCTTAAGGTTTCCTACCTTATTATATAAAAAACAGATGTAGACTCGTACCTATCGGCCTACACTACCTATACTTTTAACTTGAAAACATTAATTTCAAAATTATCACAGACGTCATTTGAGTGGAAGTGTTTGACCTTAATATATAAAATCTTTATCATTTAGCCACCGTCTCCCAACACAAAAAATCGCACTGACAGCCTTCAAATTCTTCCAGCCTACAAGTCTCGTCAAGACTGAGCCCTCTGTTTATTTTATTCTTTGGCCGGAAACGTATTGCTTCTCTATCGCACTCGATCATCGGACATATTTGGGTCATTCTCTCATTTCGTGCAAATCGGCTTTAAGCGAATATTCACAAAAATATCCTTGATTTCGCGAAATTGTATTGATGCAATCTTGTTATTTCACATGTAAGGTATAGTTATTTCAAATAATCAATACTGAAAATTATGTACTTTTTTTGTTATTTAAAAAAAAGTACCATTTTTCTCATTCATATCTACGGCTAATTCATGTTGATGTGATTTTGATCATATTTTGAGCAAAACCTGCTAACATCAGACTTTTCGTTTAGCATTTAATAACATACTTGTTTAATAACGATTCGAAATGAAACATATAAGCGGTTATAATCCAACCATATTGAAAATACAGCTATCTAAATGTTTGGTATCAGCAATCCGATCATTACCCGCGCGAGAAATGTATCAGGTATATTTCGATTGTTATACTTATGATTCGAGCGCTACCTCCGCCTAAAAACATCGTTCATTGATCGGTCGACCGTGAGCTGCCGCAAGAATCGCGCGTACGCCACTGCCGGTAAAAATACCTTCGTTCTCTCATGACTGAAAGGAGTTTGTCACGTTAGAGTCTTCACCACCATCCAGCGATACAATCAGTAAGTACTTAAGTGTAATTACTATGTTCTTTCTTTTTTGTTGTGTTTTAAAACTCTCTCTCTGTCGAGTGATTTTTTGAATTCAAGGTTATTTATTTTACGAATTATTTAAATAAAACTCATGATATTTCATTCATATCCTTTTCATTACCTGCCTTTCCTTCAAAATTTTAAAAGGATGGTAATGAACTATTAAAGAAGGTAATGAGTAGTTACAAATTAAGGAATCCCGAACGGTTTTGAGCTTTACTTCGCTCCAGGTCATTCCTATCGCCTTCGCTTCTGCAGTGGTTGTTCACCGCCAGGATTGCTTAGGGCGGCCTCATTTCCGCATTCCTTGGGGGTTTCAACCTAGAGGGCTTGCCTCGGTATGTGATCGAGGTCCCCTCAATAGGCGTAGTACACATCTTCCAAGACGTTGGACAGTCCCCATTCTATGCCGCGGGGCTTGCTATTGGTGGTCTTATTCATGATGCCACCGAGGATGAAAGGGAAGAGGAGATGGGAAAGAAGGCACCCCTGGCATACACCTGCATGGACCGATATGTCCTCCGAGACGAGGCCTTCGTGAGTCACACTACAAGAATACTTCCCGTACACGGCGTTAATCATGTTCGTGATCTTCTCGGGGACTCCAATTTCACGTAGCCGATCCCAGCCCAGACACAGCTCCATCTCAGCATGTCGAAGGCTTTTTCGAATCCACAAAGATCAAGTACATTTCCCTCTGCCATTCTGATATTTCTAATGCTTGTTCGAGAATTATGCGCAAGGCGTTGATCTGGATCGTACGCGATCGGTTTGGTCGGAAGCCACCTTGCTCTTTGCGAAGAAGAGGTTCGACGGCCCTTGACAGTCTGTCTAGGATGATCTTGCAGAGCACCTTAGAAGGAATCGAGAGCAAGGTGATGCCTCTCCAATTGGTACATTCACTGAAGTCTCAATTCTTGGGTACGGTGATGACAAGGCCTTTGTTTCAGTCGTGTGGTAACTCTTCGGCTGACCAGATGTTCCGCAAAATGGGTGTCAGCGCATTTGCAGCGGAAGGGATGTCGGCTTTCAGCATTTTCACCGTGATGAGGTCAACTCCTGGGGCTTTTCCGCTCTTCAGTGATCGGATGGCCTTCACTACTTTCTCTTGTGTAGGGGGACTCACGTCAATGTCCAGGCTTTGTGCGGGCAGGCTGGTAGCAGTTGTGGCCGTAGTAACTGGGTCATTCGGTACTCGGAAGATCGCCTGAAAGTGCTCCCGCCAGCGTAGAAGCTGTCCCTCCGATGTCACAATCAACTGGCCTCTCTTGTTTTTTAAGGGATTCTTCTTCCTCTGGTTCCGGTTCCCGGCCAAGGTCTTCGTCGTCTTGTATATGTCCCTGACATTGCCGGAGTTGGCAGCGCGTTGGGCACAATCCGCAACACCATCAGCCCTTACTCGCCGGTCATGACGGGTACTGCGGTAGATTTTTCTGCGAGTCTGTCTGTATTGTAGACTCAGGTCTTCGCGCACTGCCACATAACTAGTAGCTAGGAGTCGAAGATGGAGCTCGCGCCTTTCTTTAATGAGGTTCCAGGTTCTCTGTGCCATCCAGTCTTCACATGTACATGTTTTGTGTCCAAGAACGACGGAGCTGGTCTCTGTGTAGGCCATTTTGATGTGATTCCACTCCGCGTCGTCAGTAGTAGTAGAGTCCGTTTCGAGGACGGTGAAGCGACTTCGCAGCTCCAGCCTAAAGGTGTCGCCTACGTCTGGGTCCTGCAGCTTGTTGACCTCAAATCGTTTGCCTATCCTGGTGGTCGCGCTGGCAGCTCGAGCTACAGCTACTTTGAGCCGCACCTCGGCTACGACTAGGTGGTGATCACTGTCGATATCCGCGCCAAGACGGTTGCGAACGTCGAGCAGTGACGAGCGCCATTTGGAACTAATGGCAAGGTGGTCGATTTGGTTCTTGGTGATTCCATCGGGTGAGTTCCATGTGTACTTATGGTGGTCTCCATGATTGAATGATGTGCCTCCGATGGTGAGGTCGTTGTCCTGGCAGAACTCTAAGAATCTCTTCCCTTTCTCGTTCCGGACTCTCAGTCCCAGCCCGTGTGTGCCCGATGTTCCCATGTGTCTTCGACAGCCGTCGTTGTCTGTGCCAACCTTTGCGTTCAAGTCCCTCATGACGATAACTATGTCCTGCTTGCGGATGTTCTTTAAATTCAGATTGAGTGCAATATAGAAATAGTCCTTGTCTTCCTCTGATGCTAGATTTGTGGACGCGTAGCATTGAACCACGGTTATCTTGCGGGCTTAGCTGTCAAACCGAGCTGTAATGATTCGCTCTGAGATGGGTTTTGCAGTCTAGCAGGCTCTTCTTCGCAGCGTCAAAAAGGAGGAATCCCACGACGTTTTCACGCACTGCGTTTAGCTAACGTGATTTGAAGTAAAGCACTGATTGAAGTCCGTTAACGATTAAATAAAATAAAATAAAATAAAATAGCCATTTATTCCGACCTTTCTTTCACATTATTACAATTACTATCATATTATTATTATTAATATAACGATACTCATAGATAACTAAATTATTAAGTGTGTCAAAAACATACGTATTAAGCCAGTTTCAAAAATACGTATATGCACAGAATTAAAAAATTCACTATTTTTGAAACTGGCTATATGAAACGTTTTTGACATATTAATAACTAGTTAATACATGAATAATTGAGTTTTTTTTAATATTGTACCTAGTTAGAATTAATTAATTAAAAATAATGTTGTATTGTATTGTTTTTATATGACTTTATATATTACGTTTTACTCATCAGCAAATCGTTACTTGGCTGGATAAAGTGATCTCATGAACTTGTTATACTTTTGTTTTGATGACATATTTTAATAGATGTATCACATGAACTATGACATAAGTAAAAATAAATACATGATTGTTATTTTCTTTTAATGAAGTATGTTCATTGTTTAATTAAATAATTGTTTCATTACCATCCTGTGCTAAAATTACCGTCCGAGGCTGATTTCATTCCTTCCATTGGCAAGTCATTACCATCTTAGTTAATTTCATTACCGGCGCGTACTTCATTACCGGCAGTCCTATTTCATAAAAAGTAAAAAAACAGTCAAGGTGCCTTTCGCACAGAAATATTTATAAACGAGTTCCAAATCATATAAAACCCTAAAAGTAAAACATTTCAAGATAAAGAACAACTCGAGAGAGCACCACCGATTTGCACGAAATGAGAGAATGACCCATTTTTGTTGCTCTCGACATTTTATGACGCAATATTTTACGAACGTAATTTTTGAATAAGTAAAATTAATGAAAAAAGTAATTACTTAAAAATGATACGTTATTCCATGGCTTTTAGAAGCTTTACTGGAGTAGTTGGTACAAAATCTCATCACGCACGATGGCATTTTTAATGTTTTGGTCGCGTAATCTGACACTAGTTCCACTTTCCACAGACTAGTTCACGGTTCCGTTGACGGCGCGAGACTGAGTAAAGGTGTACCAATTGACTCGGTTTTAGGGTGCCACTATCGAAGCGCGTATAACATATCTACCTCTTTTTATATTATATCATTGGTAAAAACATGTAAAATCTAGAAAAACGTATAAAGATACTTGAGTGTGAGATATGTTTCTTGTGGAATTCCGGTAACCATCGGGGATAAGACGGCATATATCAAAAAATACCTTTGATTACCTTTACTTTTGATTTATGTTACTCACTTGACATTGGCAAAATCACTGCGCGGTAAAGCGGTGGACGGCCATTAATAAAAATAAAGAAGAATACTTGTGCGTGCGGTTTGATTATGCGGTTTAGTTCTCATTCTTGCTCTATGGTCATACACATTCGAAAAAACAAAAGTTGTCTCTCCTCTGGTCAATAGTTAAAGGCTTGT
This sequence comes from Acleris literana, assembly GCA_946894065.1. NCBI lineage: Eukaryota > Metazoa > Arthropoda > Insecta > Lepidoptera > Tortricidae > Acleris > Acleris literana. Next base: position 25,888,189 of record OX335668.1, on the reverse strand, counting down.
GCGCATGTTTATCTGATAGGACTAAAGTAGTCGCCGTTCATGCGGATGTGGGTTCAGCCAGAAAATTAGGCCTTGAAAACGTTAACTTTAGGTATGTCCGCAAGAAAAATGGTAATCTAAATCTGTGTATGACCCTCTTAATACCTAAAATATTAGATTACTGCAAAGATTTTGGCAATAATAACGGATACTGATATTGGGCTGGAGATAAATAGGATAAGTATCTGTCCGTTGAGGTCAATTTTAATTATGACTGTTTTCCTCGTATCTATTCGGCCGTAATATTGGTAAAATGAGGTTTTTCACTTTCTTGTATTTTTTATAACAAACAATAAATTTAAATAATATTTTGCCGTGTTCAGGAGGCAAAATCCTCTCGATTCCTCTAGTAATTTTCAGTTGTCACGAAAATTAAATATTGACAATTTAAATCATGGGTCCCGCAATATATCTATTATGACGATCGAGACAGACAAAACAGAAAACCGCTTGTAAAAACGCAAAAAAAACTTCTATTAAAATGATAGATAATACGTTAGTCCAACTGAAGTCGGCTTTTGGTAGAAAATATTGTGAGTCGCCGACTACCATTTTAATAGAAGTCATGTTTGCGTTTTTAAAAGCGGTTTTTTTTTAAACAATATTTATTTTGTACTTTTTAGTGATCATAATAAGCTATATAGTCCCACTTCTTAGTTGACATGAAACTTTAAGACATTTCAAGCTCGCCACAAGCAACGCCGCGGAAATGTCATAGTTATATTCAAACAATTAACTGTTATTCTTTGTAGTCGCTCAACTATCTTAATCGTGATATTTAATCGCCACCCTTGAAATAGATACCGTTGAGGAGTTCCGGTGGCCATCTGTGGTCTTCATCATCAGTTCCACTTCACAAAATGATACTTTCTGAATGCAAATCCTAGACTTGTTACTAAAAATACTAAAATCGCTAAATGTTTGCCTACAATATTTGTAAGTTCCCTAAATTGCTCACTGATCCCCTCATCAGATTTAGATTTGGTGACAATGGGACCACCTCGGAAGTACACCACTACTATCAAACCAATTTTTTTTTTTAAATTGGTTCACAATTGACGGAGAAATCGTTGCAAATACATAAAAAAACATACAGTGGAATGTATAACCTCCTCCTTTTTTGAAGTCGGTTAAAAATTGAGTGATTGACGAGACATTTGTCTTCTTTAAAACGGTCGCCGTGCCCGAGGTCGGTCGGACCAATCATTATTATCATTCATTATTCTGGATACGTTTTTTTTATATCTTTTCATTTTTACCCGACTGCGGCAAAGGAGGGTTATGACCAGTATGTATGTCCGACTCTATGTTCCCTCGTAACTACTAAACGGCTAAACCGATTTCAATGAATTATACGTGGTTAGATTCGCCTTGACCACTAGAGTGTTATAAGCTATATTAAAATTATTGGAAATCAGAAATCATTTATTTAAAGTACGTAGGCGATAATAATAAAACAGATAGTCGGGTTTTTAAAGCTTGCATGTTGTTAGGCTTGTTCCTGCCTTGTAATATTACTGCGAAATGTAGTTTACTGTCAATGTCTGTTTAGGTTTCATTGACAATTTTCATGCGCCCTCGGTATACAGGTGGAAAAAACGAACGCCACATGGACGGGAACTAGGTACCTTAAATATTGGAAATAGCAAATTCTATGCAAAGGAGACTTACTTTTATTTTTGAAAACAATTATTACTGCATTTATGGATTTTTGAAAATTGGCCTGCCTTAACCGGGAATCGAACGGGTTGAATATGACAAAATAATAAAGAATGTTTTTTTAAGGTCCTTATTTAATTTAAAGGTGTATGTGTTATAGACATAAATGATCACTATCAATGACCCTTTCGATCTGTATCATAAAACACGACTTTATTGTTTTGTCATATTCGACCAGTCTAATCCCCGTTTTGTTTGTTTATTGATTGTTTTTTAAAAATCCATTAATGCAGTATTTTTTGTTTCCAAAAATAAAAGTAAGTCTCCTTTGCATAGAACTTGCTATTTCCAATGCGGTCCATGTGGCGTTAGTTTTTTCCGCCCTGTATAGAGGCTATGTTAATTTTTTTATAAAAAGATATATGTAAAATAAAAAAGTATTTCGTAATGCTAGTATTGAACGAAATTTTTCATAATTAACATGATAGTATCGGTTTATCAGAATTAAAATAAGTTATAACATAGTGTTATGGGTTTATTACTTTTTTTAAATGGGTCCGAATAATAATACCTAGTTACCGTTTGATTAAGAAATATACCGACACCATTTTGTAATGATGTCGGTCTAAGACAGGATGGTGAACCATTAAAAGGGCTAATGAATACCGTTAGCTGTACTAATGCAGTCTTATTTAAAGAATTATTTACGCAGAGGCTAGAGAGAAGACTTTTGATGAACCACTGGTATTACAATCGTCTGTAAAGTGGTTTTCTATGTGTTCACATGCAGTGGTGGTCACAAGAAGTTTGTATGTCCGATAAATGTAACTAAAAATGGAATTGGTTAAGATTTTCTGATTGGTTTTGTGACCACCACTGTATGTATAAGGTAAGGTGGGGCAAGTGCGTCCACGGGGCAAGTCCGTCTAACCAACAATATCTCCTAAACAATATATGGTTTGTCGCACTGACCCCGTTGACGCTCTTACCCCACCTGACCTTATACCAGTAGAATTCATGCAGACTGAAACAGTGCCTTTAATTAAACGGAATTTTACGATCTAGGAAAATGCAAGCATTATAATGGTTCTAGTTAATACTGTTAATCAACATTAGGCTTTTTTTTGCTACCTACTTAAAATTGCTATTGTAAACCCAAAGGGACTAAAAAAAGATGAAAGCTCTACAACGGCTTTACGTTGCATTATAATTGTTAAAGTTTATACTTAAAAATGGTATGTAGATCCAAAGGCACTATATGTATACAGATAAAAGCTGTGCAGCTGCGTTGCGGTGTGGTGCACTAAAAACTGAAGGCGTTCCAATAGCGTTTTGGTATGCAATTTTATAACCACACAGTGTAAAGTATTATAATGGTTTTAAGATGCCTCTATAGAGCGTCAGAAAGTTGGGTGAAGCTTTATAAGAGTTTACGTAGAGCTTAAGTTTTAAATACATTCTCGATTGGTATGTTAAATTAAAATGCTCCTTGTTTTATTTAAGAATTAACGATATATTTGATTAAAATTAAAACTTCATTTTCTTTCTTTATGTTGACTAAAGTAACAAAAAAAAACAAACTTTGAAAAGCAGTAAGTATTTGAATTGACAAGCATAAGGCAACATTGCAATATGAAAATCGATTTCTAAATTTACTTCATTTTATTTGATTTTATTGGATTGTGTTTTTATAAAATGGATTGATGGTCATGTCCCAAATAAATAAAATAAAATAAATATGTCATGAGATTGCGGTAACGAAAGTAACCAAATAATAACTATATTTACGAGTATGTATTACTTACTTTTGCTGCACATTGGAAAAGTTAACGTTGCTTTAACTACGTACGAACAATATTTTTGAAAGTCATCCTTGACCGTGGTCACGGACACCATTTGGTCTCCATAGCTCGCTGTATTGTGACCAGCCGGCAGGCGCACGGCTAATCCGAGTGATCCTCGGTGTGGACCTGAGGGTCCTGTTTTCTTTACAAAAGGTTGTAAATGTATTAAGGTAAGTAGCATTAAATCCTAATGGTAATGGTCCCCACGTCCCATACAAGGCTTCTTGGACTGCATGAGCAATCATTGCCCCATTTTCGCCTTGTCAAATGTATGTATGCAAGTGAACATTGTCAAGCACTCGCTAAGCTTTTGTTGCACCGTCGAAGCGATCGACCTTAATGTAATCGGCTGCAAGTAGATTTGCATGTGTGTCGACACCTAAAGGGCTTGTCGTGTCAAAATATTTAAATTAGAATAGCCTACCTCGACCTAAGTATCTACGAAGGTTGATATCATTTGCGTTCATTGTTGCATAATATTAACCCCATAAATATTTAATGAGTCACATAAATGGGGCCAATTCGGATTAATGTTCTCTATTTGTTCTATTGATAAACATGACGATAGAATTTGGCGTTCGTAAATCGTTTTACTGATCCGAATTGGCCATAGGTATGTAAATAAAGATCAGTTTTTTTTACTGAACGTCTTGATCCAAATGCTTCACACGTAGCTCAGGGATAGACTTTTTCCTCAAAGGACATTGCAATGCAATCTATCACGCTGAGCTTTTTTAAAGTCTAAAGGGTTCCGAGTACCCGAGCAAATTGTAAAAGCTGTTGATACTCATTTTAAGTAGGATAGGAGTTAGCATCAATAGTTAGAGTTATCCGTAGCAGTCAAAATAGCATCGCCCGAACCTATTAAGTAGATTGAGCTTTGTAAGGCTTTATACAGGATGTCCAAGAGCTTGACACTAATAAATTAACTTTGCAACGTGATAAGTACTTGGTTTAGGATCGAGGACCTACCAAGGTTCGATGATGCAGTTTTAAGAACACTAGGGACTTTCGAAACACCTTTTTTACGCTCAACAATATTAAGGTCCATTGCTTTAGACCAGGATGGCATAATACTATGTTAAAAGTTGGTACAGTTATCAAGATCCTACTTAATGTTGGGAAAAAAATAGAGTTAGAAATGAAATTGGTAGAAACCAAGTAAGCTAATTTCGATTCATTTTCGCACGTATCCCAAAATGCTTAAAGTTTGACTTAAACGGTTCTAATTGATGTTAATTGAAAGAAAATATTAATTGACACCACGCTCGTCCAACAGAACAGTGACACAATTTCAAAATAACGATTTTACTTAATATCTTACGGGATCTGAATGGGTTATCTACCCATAGTTCAACAATATTGATTCTACCGTGGGTGACGAAGACAGAACTCTAATCCCAACGGCTGCCGCTAGATTGAGTTGATTGTCATGGTTAATTTCCGTTGACGTTCGAGCAATGTTGCCGCGATAACAGCCGGCCTATTGGTAGTCAGTTATGCGGTAAGCCCCGTGTGGTCTAGAGATACACTGACGTAAATGTAAAGTTACTTCATTTTTGTGTGAAAATGTAAAAATGTGAAAAGTGAAAATGTATGAGTTGAGAAATTTTCAGTTCGATTTACATTTCTGGCAAAAAATTACCTCTTTTGCTGATTTCACTGAGTTATCATCTGCATATAGAGACCAAACTGAGGAGTCCTAACTCAGTGGGTCTATCAAGTACAGTCGAGTTCATAAATATGTATACACTTTAGTGCCTTGTCTATTTAATGTCATGTTTAAATTGCCATATATGAATCGTCACAAAGATTAAAGTGACAAGGTACCAAAGAGTATACATATTTATGAACGGAGGCTGACATGTTCGCTCAGCGATCTAAGCCTTGTTCTCAATAAAGATTTAAAAAATAAATGAACTCGACTGTATAGTAAATATTCTGTTTTCATCATCCGACCCCATCGGCTTGTCATCGTCATGAACTTAAACATCAAATTTTACCAAATGTTATAAAAAAAAAAACAGGATTTATTTCAATAGGTACCATCGTGTATAGGTTAACCCTATAGGTTAGGTTAGATTAGTTTTTATAAAATCCTGTTATATTTACTGTTACAGAAAACAAAGGGGGTTGGCAAATGAAACGGTTGGGAAACGATACATTTGGCAAACATATTTCGCCGAAACAAAGGTAACCCCATTTTAATTTATTAACAAAAAAACATTTATGTATTTTTAAGTATTAAAGACCAAAATTATAAACCTACTAATCTAATCAAAAATGGAAGTAGTAATATACACTCCTATTAATAAATAGTGACTGACAAGATTTGAGGGGTTTTGCAATATCCCGATAAGTGAACAAAAGGATATAAACTGAAAATTTGCCTTGCTCGTTTTTTCCGATAGTCATAAGGTCATAACACTCATATTACTCAGAGATTATTTTGGCGGTACGTATACGGTTTTGAGACAAACACGGTTTTTAGGTTGCATTTCACCAAACTGGAATAAAGTCTTATACCTAGATTAAACACCGAATTTGTATAGACTAATCTCGGAGTAAGTCTTATTCCAGTTTGGTGAAATGCGGCCTTAGAAAGGTGAATGGGCAAATTTGTATGGAACTTGGTCTATGAGCGGCTAAGTAATTTTTATATCTGACGATGTAGTTAGTCCTGCTGTTACTTGGTAAAAGTTTCATTTCCGTGACTTAATTGTAACCAGAATAAAAGATGATTTTCTTTGACAATACTTTGAGTACCTAGTTTTCCCGATTATATGTTAGATCATCAATATATCAAATGTTCAGGAAAGAAGGGAAGTCTCGACATATATTGATGATCTAACATCTCAAAGTGAAGTATCTAGCAACTGTCAATATTTTATTCTTTTACTATTAGGCAATAAAGTACAATTTACAAATATAAGTATACAAATCATAAGTCACGTTGTATAATTTAACTTAAATCTGATGCTAGTAACAAATTATCTTCTTGAATGTATTGATCGAATTCGGACTTAAGTTTAAATAATTCCTTTTTTTTAAAGAGATACAAATAAAAGTTCCTTACAAAAAGCATTCCTTAATATCAGAGCTTTCAGATGACACGTGTCATCTATCGGCTGGCCACTGATGAAATGAGTACTCATTTCATCAGTGGCCAGCCGATAGGCCAATTTGCCCATTCTCCTTTGACGAAATCAAGAATGCAATATATTTGCCGCTATCCGTTAAGCGTCGAACGTTTATTGAATGATTTTTTGAGTTTAGGTTAACTATTTATTTGGAACACTCGCATAACTTAATGCTTCAAATTATAATTCACATGCTAGCGACCCACTCCGTACTTTGCTCGGATTACGATACCTATTTGGAAATAATAAAGGTAATACTGTACCTTATCATGTCATGTTTTAGAGATTTACAGGTCTCGGCGTAAGCTTTCCAAATTTTAAAAAAATCGTCTCTGTGTGTGTGTAATAGTAACGTTAACTGTCGCATGCCCATTTAGTTTTGCATTTCCGGATTTGACTTTTTTGTAATTTGTGCACGAAAACACGTATTGTACAGCTGATTCAAAGACTAATTAGCTTGGTAAATGAGTGCTCTAACGGGGGGTGTGGACGGAATGGCCGAAAGCAGAAAGTTTGACTTCGGAACTTTGTTTGGACTAGTTAGGAGATAAACATACTAAAAGTTCCCACCCCTCGGAGGTGAGCCCTAGGGGGGGCACAAAGAAGGTCCCGTTTTTTGTTTTTTGTTTACATCTTGAAAACGATGTGTCATAGGAAATGTTGTGGTATAGCATTATTAAAGCTGATAAACTCTGATAAACTCTCTATAACTTCTATTCTATACATTTTTTACCTATTTTCAATCGTTGTCCAGATATGAGCTCCGAAAAACGGTCGATTTTCAAAAAAGTGTTTTTATCTAGGATATTACTGCACGGCACCTTGCACTTGGGACTATGCGCTGAAACTTGGCATAGTTGTCTCTTAGCTGGTGTGGTGGCTAGCGAGAGCCACTGCGTATTTAGAGGGGGGAGGGGGAGGAACTTCGGCGCTGCGGATAAATTAAGGACGAGGAATCTATTTTTCGAAGAAAAACAATAGAAAGTTCTAACAAAATAATTAACATAGTTGGAAAGGCTAAAAACTACCCAGGGAGAATGTGTATGTGTGCTTTTTTAAACAGATATAATAGGATCTCAAAGCTTAAACCAGATTATTGCATTTCATAATTATTATTTCAGATCAGCTTCGTGTACCTACTTCAGTAACTGAGTTCCGTAAATATCTGTTTACGAAGAAAGACCAGCAGATAAAACACCTCCTACCGACTAAAGTTGCTTTATATTAGCATATTTTAAGAGCCATACTACTACTATCAAACCAGCTGTTTTGATCTCACGTTTTTTGTCATACATTTCTCTCCATTAAGTTGAGATCGGAGAATGGCAATCAGGTTGCTTTTATTGTGGCTGTTTGAGATAAAATGTTCCTGCTTGATATTTGTGATCGACCGTTGTTTCTAAATTGATATTTATATCGGTACTCGACTGCTTAAGTCGATACCTACGCTCATGTTCAGCTGTCTATGTGCTGTTTACATAGTTGGTATATCCATCGAATACGCATTCTCCCTGGGTAGTTTTAGTCTTTCCTACTTTATTCAAATTTATTGTTAGAAAGTGCATTGTTTTTCTTCGAAAAATAGATTCCTCGTCCTTAATTTATCCGAAAATGATATATTGCATGCCCTAATATGTATCATCATTTCAGCCCACATCCACCCACTGCAGGGTAAAGGCCTCTTCATTTTCACGCCATTTTGCCCGGTCTCGTGCTAACGCCATCCATACTTTCCCAAATGTCTGCCAAATGTCATCAGACCAACGAGCTAATGGTCTGCCTACTGATCTGTGGCCACCACTTTGTTAGTGGCCTTGACCACCTGCCATCGTTTCGCCAAGCCAAGTGTCCCGCCCATCTCCACTTCAGTTGCGTATAATATGCTAATATGTATAGTTTTAGGGAAATGTTGCTTCAATTAAAGCGCGGCAGCGCCAAACTTCCTCCCCCACTAAATACGCAGTGGCTCTCGATGGCTCCCGGTCTGAATCTACTCAAGACCAGCTAAGAGTCAACTATGCCAAGTTTCAGCGCATAGTCCCAAGTGCAAGGTGCCGTGCAGTAATATCCTAGATAAAAACACTTTTTTGAAAATCGACCGTTTTTCGGAGTTCATATCTAGACAACGATTGAAAATAGGTAAAAAATGTATAGAATCAAAGTTGTAGAGAATTTTATCAGCTTTAATAATGCTATACAACAACATTTCCTATAACAAAAAAAAAAAACGGGACCTTCTTTGTGCCCCACCCTAGGGCTCACCTCCGAGGGGTGGGGACTTTTAGTATGTTTATCTCGTAACTAGTCCAAACAAAGTTCCGAAGTCTAACTTTCTGCTTTCGGCCATTCCATCCACAATTTTTTGTTGCCAGGACTAAATCTCTACATTTTGTTCTCGACAGACTTACTTATTACTCCAGTAAAATTGGCAATTCAAAGTACGGCGTCGTATGCGTCAAATCCGGTAGTTCTGATTTTTTGCAGACTCGTTTATGATGTTGGCCCAATGAATAATCTAAGTTTGTGACCTCGAGCGCCGAACGCAAATTTGTCAAAATTTAAAAAAACCGCGGAGGTAGACGTTTTTCAGATTTTGGCGATTATAACCCTAAACGACTAGTTTTTGAAAGTACGTTTTTAAAGCAGACTAAATTTTCTACCATATGAGACTATTATTGTCTCTGTAGACCCAATAGTTTTTGAGATAAATCTTTTCAAATTTCATAATTTTTTCGAACTTCGCATTTTTTTGCAATTAGGCGTTCTGTTTGGGGTAACATAGTTCACTTTGTAATACCAGCTCCAAATTTTAGTATGTTGCTACACAAGTTATTCTATCTTAAAAACCGTCGAGACTGTATGTGTAAAGTGCCTGGATCCGGAGATCATGTCGCACGTCATCAAAATGGCAGCCGCTGTATTTTAAACAAATTATTTATTAAATTGGGCCAACAGCATAAACAAGTCTGCAAAAAATCAGAACTACCGGATTTAGCCCGTTAGCTATCATCCACTCCCTGGGGGTGAGGGGGGCTATGAAAAGTTACAAGCCGCCGCGCTTCAGATAAAAAATTATATCGGCTTTAGTTTACCTATCACCTCGAGTGTGGTATCATTTTCTGATAAACCGTAGATGTGGCTTTCATTTTAGATATAATAATTACACTCCTTCATATAAAGTTATTAAGATACATAACGAAGTTTCACAACATCAGCTTACCTTTCTTGTTTCAACACATAATATTTTATAATATATGTACAACGTCATATTCACAAAAAGTACGGTTGAAAAGCCCAATTTACGCAGATTTAAAAACATAAAGTTTTAATTTATATTATTTATTTGAGACGTGTAGAATAAATGAACATACCCGCGCAGCGGCGCGAATTGAGACAGCAGCGGGCGGAACTAACTCAGACGAGGACTCGCCGCGCATACATTTTTACATTTTTATGCCTAGGTCCCAATCGTTCATATAAATTGATGGCCTTTTTTGCACTTTAGACTATATGGAAGGACGTATTTCCACCTGGTCGGCCTGAGGTCTAATATTTGACGGTCACGACGTCCTTTTGTGATTTGATCATTTTGAGATCAAGTCTGTCTGTTTTGACTTGAAGAAAGATTTTTTTTTCACATAGTCTTTGTATGGTAAGATAAGCTGTTGTTGTGAAACTTATTTATGTATCTTAATAAATTTATATGAAGGAGTGTAATTATTATATCAATAATGAATGCTACATCTATGTTTTATCAGAAAATGACTATAGGCACCACACTCGAGGTAATAGGTAAACTGAAGCCGATATAAATTTTTATCCGAAGCGCGGCGGCTTGTAACTTTGAATATCCCGCTACCCCGCAGAGGGTGGCCGATGGCTACCGAGCTAAATCAGCTCAGTTTGTCCTAGGATACATCTGTGCTAAGTGAATTCATCCGATACCATATTTTGACCTCTCCATACATTGGGTGACACTACCGGCCGTAATATGCCATCTCCTGCTTAATGTGTCGTAGCTCGTAGAAGGACGGCGGCAAATATTTTGCCGTCTTGTAACGAGTAAACTATGAGAAAAAAAATAGGAATTATATTTCACATAAATCACTAAAAAATTATCTGTACTATGCGTACCTACTATCAAAGTTTTCGATGTAATCTTACAAAAAGATGTATATTCAAGGGTCATCTGTTTGGTAAAGGTATTTCAATTATTAGCCTAATCCAATAACAAGCAAGGACCGGTTCAAAATTGACTTGCAAGGTATAAACTACTTAAACATATAGGTACTTACATAGAAACGTGTGAAGTTAGATAAAAGCCCTAAAAATGTACTCGTATTATCCTATTATGTAAAACGTGTGGGTTAAGTGTCTTGAATTCTTCCAGTGCCTATTAGACTAGGCCCAAAAATGAAAAACGCGTCTCTAAACCATTGCAAGCGGCAAATCATGTAACAGTTGGCGTGACAACGTTATCAGAGGGTTTTGACCATAACAATCGGATCTTTTTTGGGGTACCGGAACGACGATTTACAAAATGTACAACGAAATTTTTTGTATGGGCTGCTCCTTTTCCGGTATAGCATACTTCCGGTACAAATTTCGGAATAGAGACAGGCAGATCCGTATTCTACAGGGTCAAAACCCTCTGATAACGTTGTCACCTCAACTGATATATGATTTGCCGCTTGCATTCTAATTCTTCAAAAATGGTCCTAGACTATATTTAAACCTGCTTTCATAGATACCGCCTCCTTAATCCTTATTAGGTTTCCCTTGCTCTAAATTTATTCTCGTGCCCCAATTAAAAGGGTGTTATTATTAAATAGGTACATTTGTGTACGTATGTGTCAAAGATCGTTGCCAATCCATCATGTTTGGCTGTCAATCGACGTCTGGCGCGTAACATTTCGACTACTCGTACAACTCCATCAAGGCTGACCTCTGCCAACTGGCAAGTCCAGTCAAACACGGGCACACACAATCATGCAGCTCGTTTGACCTAACTACGATGACCTTGCTAAGTGAATCCATCCATGTAGAAGGTATTTTTAACATTTCGTTTTAACATGTTTTAAGTGCCTACAACAGTCCGCCACTCCGTCCGTGTCGGAATCGTTTATCGCTGTCCCCTTAGGAACTGTCCGGTTGGTCCCTATGTCCGTCTCCGCAAAGTACCACATATAGTTTATAAAAACTCTCTTCGTACCAAATTGTGTCGATTGGTTGGGGCGTAGAGCCGCAAAGACGGAAAAACAAAACAAACACGTATCTATAATAGGTACTTACTAGCAAGAATTGCATGCAATCATAGGATGGTAAAATTGTAGCTTAATTAAATTTTGAAGTAAGGAACTGTAGGTTTATGACTTCGACTGTATATTTATGTACCTACAGTGAACCACTTTGATTTCTGGGCCACAACGGAACAATGCCAAAGTTACGCAATAGGTTGAATCATCACATAGTTCCAGAGAAGCCAAAAGTAGCGTTTTAAATCTCACTAAATCAAACTATCGGGGCGATCTTGTTTACGAGTCGGAGGAGGCACGCGTATTTCATTTCATAGGAGAGAAAACTTTAGTAACCAGTATTTATATTCAAAAATACAAATTAGGTACGTAGTGTAGCAATCCGTCCCGATCGCTAACAGGTACCATCACCTTTAACCTACCGCCAAGGATCAGAGTCGCATTGTTGTGTTCCGGTGTAAGGATAAGACAATCGGTGAAATTACTAGCATAGAAAGTATTTCATGTTAGTCTTCGGCGTTGGCAACATATTTGCAGTTTTAGGATTGCAGTCTTGATTGTAATCTCGGCAATGCTTAATCCGTATGGGTCTCAGTTTCCACTCACCATCAGGTAGCCTGCATGCTTGTTACCCTTATATATTATTGTTTGTATTTTATTATTGTTTGACGACGCGCTGGCCTAGTTGGTAGTGACCCTGCCTACGAAGTTAGCGGTCCTGGGTTCAAATCCCGGTAAGAGCAGATATTTGTGTGATGAGTGCGAATATTTGTTCCTGAGTCATGGATGTTTTCAATTATTTAAGTATATATTTCTCTATTTGAGTATCTGTATCGTTGTCTAGTACCCATAGTTAGTACAAGCCTAGAGCTTAGTTTGGGACTAGTTCAATTGGTGTCACATCGTCCCCCTGATATTTATTGTTTATTAATATTATTATTATTATATACCTACGGATGTCTTAGGAAATACCTAGTGACAAGCGAAAGTCCGGAGGTAGACGACCTTAAGGGCACTTTGTATGAAAAAAACAACCTTAGGTATGTCATTACTTAAAAAGTAAAGTTGATTATAAAAACAACGAGCAAGAGAGTTTAAAATCTTCGCTGATTCGTAATGATTCTAATAATGTAAGATACCACTGAAAAACTTATGAAATAAGGATTTTTCGTGACAAGGACATAAGGGAGAGTTACAAAAATTCTTATTATAATGTTCAATATCTCCGAAACTAGTAAAAATCAATGAACATACATAGGCGTTAAATCGATAGCTTTTTAGTTGCTCTATCAGCCTTGGGCGGGTTGACGTTGATTTTTGGGACACTCTATATAGCATAGGCTTTGGTGACCTTTAGTCACTGGATAAGATTCTAATAGGTACCTACTTACAACCAAAAAATTAATTGATTTTATTGTTTTTGACTGGACAACTTAATAATATTATCATTTTGTGCGTTATTTATTACACTGGTCACTGAAACTACTACTCACTCGACGGTTCCTTGAAAAGAGAGCACAACAACGCTCGCGAACCTTTTGAACACTGATTAACGGGATTCGCCCACGCATGTTCAAAAATCTCATAGCTATCATCTCCGTACATTGCCCTCCGACATCACACACCACATGTTATAGTGTAGCCGAACAAAAAAGACCGGCTGACGAGGCAAATAAAGGAGTCGACAAACGATGATGAGACATAAAAAGCCGAGGGCAACAAACTCACGCGCTGGGGTTTTATTCAGACCAAAAACTAATTAATCATCCGTGTAACAATGCAATGCAAGTTGAAGATATTGTGTCTGACATAACGTTGATTGGAGACAAAGACGTAGCCACACGGATTCATATCATGTCGTATGGTCGCAGGGCATGCATCAAATGTACCTTGAATACCTATATAAATGAGCAATAACCGTTTATGAAGCCTCGTACACAACGCTGGAATCACGAATGAGTTTTAGTCAACCGGCTTCTAGAAATGAAATAGAGGGTAGCAGATCAAATATAGCCATCCAGCACTCCGACTGACAGGACGAGACGGACCGGGTTAAAGCCGTAAATCTAACAATTTAAATGTTAAGCGTTATGTGAACTATGAATATCGTTAATAAATGGCTTCCCTCTTTAAATTATCAAAGATAAGTAAAAAGAAAAGAAAATTTTAACATTTAGGTAATTTAAATAAAATTATTATAAAAAACGTCAAAGTGCAATTCAGAATCACACATGAAAGGTTCCGTACACCGTAGAATATTGAACACGTTTCTGTATTCGAGGCCTATTTAATGTTCAATTTAATTTTATTTGTAGGTATTATGTAGGTATTTGTTGTTATAGCGACAATAGAAATACACACTGAAAATTTCAACTGACTAGGAACAGTCACGAGATTAAATTTGGTACCCACCTTAGGACCAAAGTCAGTCTGACATTTTACAACAATAAGGTTGAGTTTCCCAAAAGTTACAAATGACTTGACATCTCTAATGACATTGACTACTTCAAGCATATTTTTCTTGAAATGGGTCCCAAATTAACGCTCGTGACCATACCTATTACATTACGGTGCATGAGGTACAGCCCGCTCACAGACAGACGACGGACAATGGAGGCTTAGTAATAGAGTGCCATCGGCATCCCTTTGGTACGGAAGCCTAAAAACATCAACTTGCATTTTATTAAATTAATCGATTTGACAATTTGCAAAATAGGTCCTTCTCTCTCTAGTTCGAGTAAGGGTTTCAGGGACATCATTAAAGAAAAGTTGTGACACCAAAATATTTCATACAATCTCAATAAATCTACGGGCTCTAGTTTGTTCGTACAAGTAATAAGTACATTAACCTAGGCTCGGAAACTAGGGAATTGCCTTACGAGGTGGTAGGCGGGCCGAGCCTTAGCGAGGCCTGCCAAAATCCGAATCAGGCAATCCCCGTTTCCGCCGAGGGATATATAATGCTTTTCTCAAAGTTCTCAAACAATGCGAGGAAATGATACAAATAAATACATATTTAAATATTCTTAAAAATCTTTTGACAAATTCGGAGAGTTTTTTTTTTTAAACTACGTGTAGTTAGGTATATTAGTTAAGATAGTCACGCACAACGCGCCGCCGCCGCCACCGAGGGCGCCCGCCGCCGCCCCACACAGCACCCATTTACCTACAATTACAAGTTGGGAGTACGGGATTTTTTTCATGGTTCTTTCTATTTTATTTGCAATATAGAGCATATTTATTTTACATTTAGGAGGAAAAAGAGGCATTTCGCGTCTTCGTTTTTCAAAAGAAAAGCCATCCTTTCGGAGCATGATTGAGAAAACTACTTTTGGTTATTTTGTATATGGCACGGGACCCTAAATTAAGCGTTGACTCATTTCTCCTTGAAAAGATATGCCCCACTTGTCTGTGGTGCAGTCGTTGACTGGTAAATGGTGACAGGTAGCATCATTGCAGTTATGATGTTACGCGTTAATCGACCTCCCAGCTGCCGGTGGGTAACCTCATCGTCCTCCGCTTCGGCGCTCAGTATCTAGGCCGCCGCATTCAAACTGCTCGGAGTACACTCGACTTGTCACGCGACAATGCACGAGGATGACACGACCTTGACAACTCGAGCACATTTACTATCCTAACGCGAAACAGATTAACTTCGTATAAAAACTAAAGAAACTTACGCCTTTTTGGCTCGGCAAGGTAGATTTTTAATGCGGTCTTGCGCAGGCGTTGATAGTGCGCGGGAATCGTGCATTGCGACATGGATTAGGCGTGCGGGAGATATCATCCGATTTTAGAAACATTTATTCGCCCACACCTTATTTTGGTTGGGGTAAAAATTAGATTTGGTTAGAAATACCTAAACAGTAATGATTATAGCCTTGTGACTATTATAAGATAAGATGCCCTAGATTTCAGCAGCGTATAATGAGAAAAAAAAGACCTAAAGTATGATTTTTCTTTACGCGAATCATATTGACCACTCAAAACACAAATATATTTTTTTAGTTTGTTACCTGTTACACCAGTAATAAGGAGGTAAGTATTGAAATTCCATAACATACCATAATATTATTTGAATTTGGCTATCGGTACAGACCTGTGAGAGCTTTAACATGCTTACCATAAGAATTATTTGCATTTGGAACTATCTAATCTGTAGAGGCCTGTGACAGCCGTAAAATGGCTAAAGAGGTAGGTAAGTACAAGGTCACATGAAAAAAAAAAGCATAAAAATACTATTTTTAAAACAATTATTTTCGTTTTATGTTTAAAATAGGTAGGTATTCATATTTATGTAACCCTAGCTTCTGCCCGCGACTTCGTCCACGCAGATTTAGATTATCGTTATTCCCTTGGGATCTTATATATTTTCCGGGATGAAAAGTAGCCTATCTGGTAATCCAAGGTATGAGCTTTCTGCATTTCAAATTTCATCCAAAACCTTCAAGCCGTTGCAGCGTGAAGGAGTCACAAACTAACTCACACACACACGCACAAACTTTCGGATTTATAATATTAGTAGGATTTTTAATTTAAATTAAAAACTGAACCTTTACCTCAAGGAGCTTGGCAGGTTGATAATATAACGCGGTACTTTTAAAGTCCCTGAACGGCGTCGCTACGTGTGTACCAATGTAGTAGTATTTATGTAAAATAAAGAAACAAGTTTAATACGTGTTGATATGAGCTGTCACAGGAATCATCTTAGCTGAAACAGAGTGTAGGTTCTATATTTTACACTTGAGAAAAACAATGGTACCTACTTACAGTACTCGGCTAGTATCGCTGTCACACAAACTTATCTGGCTTCTGCTTAACAAAGGAAAAATTCGTTCCTACAAAAACATATTTTAAGTAAAAAAATTATTTGGAAAAACTAAAAACATGTGTCTTAAAAATAAAATATCCTCATCACCGTGGATATCAGAACAACTTAGCTGTTCGGAGTCAGATTCTCTGCATAAATAATAAATGTTTACATACAGAAAAAAAACCGGTCGAGTGCGAGTCGGACTTGCTCACCGAGGGTTCCGTATTCAATATGCTAGTAGATAATATGCTTGGTAACCGCAAAAGAAAATATTCATTTGTTATGAACTTTATTTTCTATGCAATAAGGTCCATTTTGACTGGCCTACATTTTAATACAGATTTTCAAAGATTTTTTGTTATTTCTCTAAAACTAAATGTAAATAATGAACACTTCATTTTATTTTTCCCATAAAATATAAGTAATTATCTATACGTCAGGATTTATTCCGATTTTTGATTAATAAACTTCAAAGATAAGGGGGGGAGGGTTGAAGGTAGGGAATGCACATAACCGGTTTTAACCGATTAAAACCGGTTATTTTCATACAAAATGGTTAATAACTGCAAACGGCAAAATCTGCAGCGGCCCCAGCTGTTCGCGCCGTTAGGCCGAGGTGCGAGGCGGCGAAAGTACTGACGCACGTGGCGTCCCAAAGCAGACTCCTCCCTTTCTGCCATGGCACCAAAGTTAAGCAGTCCAGCCTTTTGCCATCGGTGCGACAGAGGCCCGGAGGCTCCAAAACACAGGGGATGTGGGCGGATATTAAAGCCCTCCTCACGATATCATTGAGAGCATGATGACGGGAAAATCTTCCTGAACAACGACAGCAGCTTAACGCGTGATGGCCATTCGCTTCCACCATGGAGCCGCAGATGCATTTATGAGGCACACAAACATCGCAGCCCAGGCGGAGAGCTACTGCCACCCGCAATGAGTCGTTGCCCAGGAGAGTTCCCAAATGTGGAGCAGGCAAACCCCCCCCCCCCCCCCCCCTAGTCTGGCCAAATTCAACCCCGTGGCCACACTCATAAGACGCGCAAGAGTGTCCCTGGCCCCCACATCGTCCCAAAGTTGCTAGACTTGTGGAGCCTCGGGCAGCGACGCGGTTGGATAACGAGACGTCAACCTAGCCAGTGCATCCCCCACAAACGGAATGGTAATCCTGTCTCCATGACAACCTAAAATTCTAGAGATCAGACCACCAACTCCATGTGCCGACGCTAGGAAGGCTGGCAAGCCCACATCCCCCGCACACCGCAAACCGAGGCCACCGTGACGTATCGGCAAAGACGCCTGGATCCAATGCTCATCCGAAAGAGACACATTTAAAATAGTCTCAGTTGTATCCCTCAATGCGACGTCAAAAGACACGTCATTCGGACACCACCATGTTGGAGTGGTTCTTAAAAGGTATGTTATTTTGGGAACCGCGAAACACATACGCAATAGACAGAGCGACCTGGGCATTCATACTTTTTAGGCGTTCTTGGGCGAGCAAAAGGAGACGTTTCCTAGTCACTATCGCGCCAGAAATAGCCTCTTGGAATATAGGAGAACCCAAAAGAGTAAACGTTCCGTGTGAAAGTTCTTTGAGACCAGAAGCAAAGACCGTAAAGAAGAAGAAGAGGCAGGCCGCATTCACCTCCAGCCCCACGTCCCTAAGACGGGAGATAAGAAAAGCCAAGTCCTGTTTTACAACTTCAGGCTCCCCCCCCTAAGGTGCCGTCATCTAAATACCAAATATTAAGAGGAGATTTCAGAGACGACACCGCTTCATGAATAGCCAGACTGAAGGCAAGCGACCCAACTGGATCTCCCTGCTGCGCTCCCACCTTTGAAAGAATTAGGGAATTATTGTAGACGAGGTTAGACGGAGAATGATAGACTTGGTGCACATAAGGATACAATATGTTTTTCCACTTCGCCCAACAGAACATCCCTCTCCACAGTATTGAAAGCGTTCTTAAAAGATAAAAAGATAAAAGATAAAAGAAATTTATTCAGTAAGTAGGCCGCACGGGCACTTTTACACGTCAAGAATCTACCAGCGCTTCCCAAGAGAAGACCACTGCCGAGAAGAAACGCCGCAAGAAACTCAGCAGTCAGTCATTTTTTAAACATATTTCTTATTACAATGGTACTACTTAGTCTAGCATTATATAAAGCTATAAATATTAAATTAAATATAGTATCAAATAACATGCGTAGTTCAGCAGGAAAACATGCCAATTAAGAATCTTACGGGAGAGATAGAGAAAAAAAAAACACATACTTATGTGTATATAAGATGGTGCGAGACGACCACATAAAAGTTTCGATATGTTTTCCTATATCAACGGTGTCCCCTAGACAAGATAAAGATTTTTCATTTGAATAAATTATTATTGACTAAGTTTCGGATTTAGGCCATGCATTTTTGTCTGTTAGATAGTCCTCGATCCTATAATACGCTTTAGACATTAACGACCTTTTCAAGTAACTTTTAAGTGCTGGAAAGGGTAACTTTAAAACTTCGTCAGGTAATTTATTATAGAAATGAATGCATTGACCAACAAATGATTTATATACTTTACGGACGCGGAATTTTCGGATAGCGATTTTATTTTTATTTCTTGTATTTAAATTATGTATATCAGAATTTTTGGTGAAAGAATCTAAATTTCTAATAACGTAAATAATATTCTCATAAATAAATTGAGAGGCTACAGTCAAGATATTAATTTCTTTAAAAAGTTCTCTTAAAGAGTCACGGGAGTTTAAGTTGTAAATAGAACGAATGGCCCTTTTTTGTAACACAAATATAGTTTGTATGTCAGCTGCCTTACCCCAAACCAGAATACCGTACGACATGACACTATGGAAATAACTATAATAGACTAAGCGAGCTGTCTCAACATTGGTTAGTTGTCTAATTTTCCTAACGGCGTAAGCTGCCGAACTTAGTTTACCTGGCAGTACAGCTATATGGGGACTCCATTGCAAATATTTATCTAATGTTATGCCTAAGAAAATTGCCTTATCTACCATTTGCAAACACTCGTCATTTAGAAAAATACTTGAATGTATCGGTTTAACATTAGGCAAAGCGAACCTAACACATTTCGTTTTCTTAGCATTTAGTAGCAAATTGTTGCAAGTAAACCAATTAAGTAGGTACTTTAACTAGTGTGGTGTTAATCCTACTGTAGTCTACGGATTTTCTAGAGATCTAATTTCAAGACGACGCAGTCTGCATTCCCGGGCTCCATGGCAAAAGTGCGCGTAGCATGAATCGCGGCCTCACACCCCCTTTGTGTGCCAAAGCCCAACTGATGTAGCTGAAGATACCCAGCCATCCCCTCTTTAACCTCACGACACCCCAGCTTGGCCACCAAACGACGAAAAGTGCTACCCACTGCAATCGGCCGTATGCCCCCCTCTTTTTTTGTCAAAACGCACAGAGACGCTCCGTATAGATATGGACAAACTTCGGGGTTCAATTGCCCACTAAGTAAAAAATTGCTCAATTTGACCAGGGACTCGAGCAGCCGCTGCCCACTGTCACCAGCAGAACTCGAGGTCAACTCCTTTAGATGAACTGGACAAATTCCATCTAAGCCCGCGGCTGACCGACTATGGAACGTCCCGAGAGCCCGGACCACCTCCTCTAAACTTACCGTCAAGGCTTGATATAACCGATCCGGCTCCCGAGGAAAGGTTAATGTACGGGACGAGGGCGGGTGCTTCGTCCGCAAGGACGCAAGCGTCTCAGGGCCCGGAGGCGCCACTGAGTCATCCGACATCAGCACGCGAACGGCTCCCCTCACATCACCCTCATACACTTTAAACTCATTTGCCTTGAGGACAGAGGGCATCTTGGGGAAGCATCCCCGACACTACCAAGTTCAACAGAACCGGACCAAGAATCGGCCGCGACTATGTTGGATTTCACCTTAGTGGTCAGATTGCCCCGGCCCTGCACTTCCGGTGCTTTCAAGGCCGAATATGCAAACATAAGTAGAGCATACCAATCAGCGGTATCATTGGTTTCAATACACTTACCTATAACGGTACACAATTTATCCGCCGCCAAGCTCCGCGCCCCCTTAGGGATGTGTCTAAGCGCCCCTCGAGAGCCTCGGATTTCCTAAGAGCTCCGAGGTTCTGGAGGGCGACACCGGGAGGTAGCGAGCTGCATGGCGGCGGACCGGCACGGCCGGGCGGGTCAAGGCGGGGAGACACCCGGGCGGACGCTGGCCGCGGGCGTGCTCGAGCCACGTCCTTGTGTATACGTCCAACGTGAATTTTAAGGCCGTGCGACGTGAACCTGCGAGACGACTCCGGGCAATGGGGGCACGTCAACGTTTGGGAAGGGGAACCCATCACTTTATTTCGTTGAGTATTGCACGTCATTATTGAACTTAGCAATTTAGGTTATGTTTATCAAAACTCCACGAAAATTAAATTTTGAATTTTAATTTGCACTTTCCTTTATTCGGTTTCACTCCTGTACTTATGAGAATAGCCCAGCTTGAGTTGGGACGGCTCGATATGCGCTAAAACATCACAGAATAGTAACGTTAGCACTTCACATATTTTAAGATTGTACACTTTCTTTGATGTTTTGTTTTCGACGTCTTCAATATATCACAAACATCTACTTATCAGATAATCGATATATATAGATAGATAATCGGTATTCTTTCGTTAATTAAGATTAAGATTGTTTTCAGTTCTTTTTAATAGTCATGCCGAAAGCATTAAGGCCTGGGAAACGTTTAGATCGACAAGCCTGTGACATTATTTTCAACAATTATTTATATTTCTTCTTGTTTACCTACACCTAATTTCTATATATTTGATCGTGGTGGTTGTAACATCTCGGTGTGATATACTTCAAACTCGTGGTTTGACATTTGACACTGATAACTAAAGTACTCTCTTTAATATAAACATGTCACTTAATAATTCGGAAGTAGACGTGAGTTCCGAGTTTTCACGATGTGAAAGGATTATTCTAGATCTGTACCTTATGTTAATAAGCCAAGTGACTAGGTAGGTCAATGTGTGCGAATTTGTCCCCCGATGTTTATTTATTAATTTTTGAATAAAAATAATTATCTCGCGGCATTTTGGATAGAACCTTTATAAAACGGTTCTCTATTGTTATAATATTTTCACAGAGTTTTGAGACACTTGCTTAATGTTTTTTTTTGTTTAGTAATGCCCGGTAAGGTAGGAGAACCTGCAACCATTTACGTGTCAACCCTTAACTTTTTCAGCGCCATGCCAAATAAAAAGGTAGTAACTAACGCGACAATACCTGCCACAACCTTTCGTCATAGGTGCTCAGTGGCCCCGGACAAGATGCTTACCGTACAAGATTATCGAAAACTGTAAAACGAATAAAGTTTACATAAGCGCTCGACTGGACCTTCCGGCAGCTTTCGTCGATCCTGTATAGTCACGGTATGAAAAGGTTCGTCACTTTTCGACTCAATGCTATTAAGGTCAAAAAGTGATAAAAAAAATTATACCGTGACTGTACATTTTTGATAACGATCTTGTCTAGGGCCTCTGGTAGTTTTTGCGATGTCAACCTGCGCCGTCATTAGTGTTGAACCGATGGTGCGGATGGATCCGTCAATGGTGTTAAACGTTACCAAGTACCTAGACATGACAATCTAAAATACTATTTATTATGGTAATCGATCATCGTAGAGATCTCCAGCAAATGCCCAGTAGAGGACGTCCGTCGGCTGATATGATGATGGTGGTGATTATGTACTATTATTAGGGATCGGAAATTTGGATGCTTTTATAGCTACAATTAGCAAATTCCCGGAAAAACCTCAGCAAGTATGGAGTTGGCTTCTTAAAAATATTGTTTTAATTATATTTTATTATAGTTTAAGGTCAGGGATTCCGGGATTGTATAAAACATCAGGAAAAAGTGATAACTATCAAAATATTTAGGTTTTCATAAGAATAATACGTAACTTTACAAATTTAATTTAGTTTGATGTTAAAGAATAACCACATCTTTTGTAAAAAGAAACAAGTAAAATATGTTATTTAAATACTTTAATACGTATGTGAATATGTATCCTAATTTCCGGTATTCCGGAAATCCCGGGAAATTTATAAGCAAAATTAAATTGAGTCCGCCTCCCTACTACTAACATCAACGCGGCACTGGTATAAAAGCATCCGAATTTACGATCCCTGAATATTATGGTTTCATTATGACATCAAAAAAATACATTTTTTAACAGAGTGAGGCAAACGAGCATGCTGGTTACCCGATGGGAAGCAATCACCACCGCCCATCACACCAGCAACTCAACTTCGGTGGATCAGTAAATAAAACAAACAAAAAAAAAGCAGAATATTATTAGAGTAAACGAACATACAAAGCTGCTAATGAGTACAACACGACAATTAATCAATTCATACAATAATTTCAATTATTTAAAAATACAATAAGTTAATACATTATAAATATTAAGTAACAACAACGCTAACATAAATGTAATTTACTAATGGAGTTGGTATGGAAAGACATGAATACTTGTTACTAATTAGCAAGCGACACATGGGTTGTGAAAACATCCCGCCTGGGTCGCCACTCAGGGTTGTTCGTTGAGCAGGGCCTGCAGCCAGGTGTCGGGGTCGGGGATGTCGCCCAGCAGGCCGGCGGCGTCGCAGAACTCGCTGAAGGAGGCGCACGGCAGGAGCTCGTCGGTGAGAGTGGTCACGATGCGTTCTGCTGCTTTCGCGTTTGCTTCGTCGTTATTCCGGATGTACTCGGCGAGCTTCACTGACCACTGGTCTATAGTCGTTGCCGATACGTTCTGCAGAAAAAAACAGAGCCCTGAGTAAGTGACTACCGATATGACGCGGACACCAACACAATGTGTGCGCATCTGAGCATTTCTCAAAATGTTTGCCGCTTTGAGTGACATCTCCAAATTTTAAAAAAATAGAAGGTAGGTTGAGTACATCAAACTATGCAATAATTAAATAATATTCTAATGTGTCCCAAAATATTTGTATGGAAAGTTCCTTTTGTGTTACCGATAATCATAGGTTTTTGGTAACACAAAAGGAACTTTCCATACAAATATTTTGGGACACATTAGAATATTATTTAATTATTGCATAGTTTGACGTTCTCTACCTACCTACCCTTTTGTTTTTAAATTTGAAGTTGTCACTCAAAGTGGCATATTTTTGAGAAATGCTCATCTTAGGTTAAGTTACCGTCGCTCCGTTTTACAACTAAAGTAAATTAACACTTTATTTAAATACAGTGCGATAGCACTTTGAAGGTGCTTCGGATTTGTAGTTGTCTCTCAATCGCTCTCATACGCTCTTATTAAGAGCGAGTAAGAGAGAAGTACAAACCGGCATGGTCTAATAAAACAAGGTCTTCTCTTCCGAAAAGGGACACTTTCTACGTCATCACAAAGTTGCCACTTGATTAACCACTACCCAAGAATAAGGAAAAAAATGATTTTAGGTTAGTGTTCGATTTTATTTCAAAATATAGGTATATATCACGAATAATATAAGTCACGAGCATAGTTTACATATTTACTTTCATGGAAGGTTTTATTTTAATATTATATATACATTTATGCATCAAAATAACTAACAGGGATTTTTTTAAATATAAAGGTTACATTACAATGTGGAATTACAACCTGATACTACAGGCATCACCGGATTCACCAGATCAAACTGGCCGGTTACAAATTTGTCAACTTGATGTTTCTCATCATACTATTCGAACCTATGGGAATATCATATTCCGCTCTCGCTCGGTATAATGACACGCCAATGATTTTCAAACTGTCGCGGTAAAAGTTGTCGATGTCATTTTTTTGTAAAATGAAAAATGGTTACATGCTCTACTTAAAAGCTGTAAGAGCAAAACGGGTAGGGCACAGTCGGTTTCTATACTTTTCCACCAAAAGAATCGCTTGCCGAGGAGTGGCTGCGATATTGCGGGCCTAAAACCACGGTTTAATATTATTGTTGGAATGTGAACGCAACTTAACTTTTGATGCCAAGAAAGATGTCAAAGCCAGAACAAAGATAATTTTGTTAATTGAACCGGTGAATTACGTTCATATTCAAGACTCAAAAACTTCACGAGAAGTATGGTCAAAGCTTCAGCACGGGTAGCACAAGTTGTATTTTCTCGCTTGTCGCTCAGTGCGTCTCTATCGTTACAGACTAGATAGAAAGGGATATCCGAGCGACAAAGAAGTCGCGGGCAACTTGTGCCAGCCGTGCAGGACGCTTTCGAGGACAATGGTTTAACGAGAAGAGTTGGCTTATTACGCGATTTAGTGAATTCAACCCTTGACAGTTGTTCGAACATTGAGGAATACGTAAATAAAATAATTACCACCGCCCATAAGTTACGAAACATTGGTTTTCAAGTCAGTGAAGAGTGGTTGGGAACTCTTATGTTAGCGGGCTTGCCGGAAGAATATAGACCGATGATAATGGGATTGGAAAGCTCCGGCGTAAAAAGTTCAGCAGATAGTATAAAGACAAAATTACTTCAGGAAGTTAAAGTTTCTGGTTCGGAAACGTCTGCATTTTACGTAAAGCACATGTTCAAAAGGAATTTCAATAAGAACAAAAATAATAATACTAATAATAACCCCAGTACTAGTGAGAATCAGCAAAAACCCAAAGGCCCACGCTGTTTTCATTGTAACAAGTATGAGCACCTCAGCAAACAGTGTTATAATAAGAAAAATGATTATAATTTATTTCTTGCCACTTTTTCACCTAATAAATCAGTTGACAGCAATGCCTGGTATGTAGACTCAGGAGCATCAGAACATATGACAAGAAGATCTGTATGGTTGTCTGGCAAAAGAGAAAGCCTCAAAAAGGGTACCCATAAAGATGGTATCCACAGCCACACAAGTGGTCCAAAAAGATCTCCGACCCAACCCTTCCATTGTCGGGCAAAAGTAAGGAAGCCCGTAGTCTGTAAGCATGCATGCGTCAGGATTCCCACTCCGCGACTCACATAGCTATAAGTCTCCCTCCCATCCCAACCCCCATTCCTATCCCCCCTTTGGAAAAACCCCGTGGATATGTAAACGGAGGAAGGACTTTCTCCTCCGGCCTTTCAGCACTGGCTGGGGTAGTATCCGCGGGAGTCTAAATTCTAGTTGGTAATACGGGCATTGGTGTTTTTAGCCGGTGCGAGCCCGGCAGTACCTGGGCCCTCCATTCCCAGGTCTCCGGAAGGGATTATCACCTCTGCCCTTAAAGTAATTAAAGCAAAAAGCAAACAAAAGCAAGGACTTTTGTCTTTGGCCTTTCAGGCGATTACCAAAAAAAAAAGATTGGTTGTCTGATGAGCGCCCACCTCCGCTTCAATCTATTAAGGTGGCTGATGAGTCATCCATCTCCGTGCATGTCTTGTATATACCAAATTTAAGCACTAACTTGCTCTCTGTCAGCCAGCTAACTAAAAATAGCTGCAAAGTGATATTTCATGACCGTGGCTGTGATATTATAACCCTACACAGCAGTTAGTGGCAACCGCCAGTCTGTTTGATGACATGTACAAACTTAATGTGGTTGATGATAGCTTTTGTTGCAACTACTAGTATAAAACAAGACGCTAAAATCTGGCACCGTCGAATGTGTCACTTAAATTATGCTGATGTAGATAAACTAAGAATATGTACTGAAGGGGTAGAATTTCATGAACATAAAGATAATAAAACATGTATATGTTGCATTAAAGGGAAACAAACAAGATTACCTTTTTCTAGTACAAACTCAAGTTCTACAGATACTGTTTTATTAGAAATAATCCACTCTGATTTATGTGGCCCCATGGAGACCACATCAATTGGTGGGGCAAAGTATTTTATAACATTTATTCATGATCATTCAAGAAAAGTGTATGTGTACTTTCTTAAGAATAAAATGGATATTAAAACAGTGTTTGTAAATTTTAAAAAGGAGGTAGAGAATCAGTTAGACAGAAGGATAAAAGTCTTAAGGACAGATAATGGGTTAGAGTATTGTAATAATACCTTTTTGAAATTTCTAGCTGACTCGGGCATTAAGCATCAAACCAGTACTCCATACACACCGGAGCAAAATGGATTGGCAGAGCGCTTCAACCGCACACTTGTGGAGCGTGCCAAGTGTATGTTGATCGATGCCAAGTTAAGCAAGCAGTATTGGGCTGAGGCCGTAGCAACTGCTGCCTATATAATCAACCGTTCCCCAAATAGAGCCTTGTCTAACATAACCCCTGAAGAGAAATGGACAGGTAAAAAACCCAATTTAAATCACATGATAATTTTTGGCTGTAAAGCAATGCTCCATGTACCTAAAGTGAAACGGGTGAAATGGGATGCAAAATCTACTGAAATGTTATTTCTTGGCTACGGTGATAATACCAAGGGATATAGGTTATATGACCCGAAAACTAGAAAAACTACGAAGAGTAGAGATGTAATTTTTATAGAAAATTGTTTCCAGAATAGTGAAGAAAGTAAAAATATTGAGAAACTACCGCCTGCAACAATTAGATTTTCAGACTCACTGCAACCAAGTCATAATGATGACAATAATGAGGTGACGGATAATGATATCACTAACGTCAACACTTCAAATGAAAGTTTTGAGCCTACCAAATATGACAGTGGTGATTCATATGAGTCGAGTGACTCCTCGGTTGATACACCAACTCGAAAAGTCAGTTTGAGGCCCCGACACAAAGAAAATAAAAATAGTATGCCGATCAGTTATATGTGTGTGGCACAACAAAAAGATCCACTAACTGTAGAAGAGGCTTTATCAAGTGAGCAATCAGATTTTTGGAAAGAAGCAATAAAGCTCTTATTTCAAATAACACGTCGACATTAACTGATTTGGCAAGTGGTAAAAAAGCAATACCCAGCAAGTGGGTTTTCAGAACCAAAACTGATCAAAATGGCTATATAACAAAATATAAAGCCAGGCTTGCAGTAAAAGGATGTGAACAAAGAAAAGGTGTAGACTATGATGAAGTGTTCTCACCAGTTGTCAGATATTCATCTTTACGGTATCTATTTGCACTTGGTGCCAAATATGACTTTTGAAACAAGCAAGCAGGCAATGGAACAAAAAGTTGAATGTAACTCTGCAAGAAATAGGATTGTCACAGTCTAAACTTGATCCATGCATTTATTATAAAATAACTGATGACAAAAACATCTTGTTTTTAGCAACTTACGTTGATGATTTATTATTATTTTCCAGTAACAATGAAAATAAAATGTATGTTAAAAATAAACTGTGTGAGAAATTTAAAATGAAAGACCTAGGTCAGTTAGAATACTGTCTAGTTTTACATGTTACAAGGGATAGGCAAAAAGGCCTTATACATATTGATCAGAAAAAATACATTCAAGAGGTATTGATTAAATATATAGAATGTCAGATTGTAAACCAGTGAAGACTCCGATTGATCCCTGTTTGAAATTAAGCTCTAGTGGCAGCGAGGCTGACATCTTATTTAACATTCCATACCATGAAATAGTTGGATATCTTTTATATCTCTCTCAGGGCACAAGGCCAGACATAAGTCATGCTATTAATCAATTAAGCAGATTTAACTCCAAGCCTGAAACTCAACACTGGCTAGCTCTTAATCGTGTTATGAGATACCTAAAGCGCACTGAAGACTTAAAGTTAACTTATAAGAAGAATTGTGAAGAGCTTATGCATACTGGTTACTGCGATGCTGATTGGGCAAGCTCAGATGTAGACCGACGATCACGCACAGGCTACGTCTTTACTTTCCAAAGAGGCTCTATAAGTTGGAACTCACGACGCCAACCAACCGTGGCGCTGTCGACAACCGAAGCAGAGTATATGGCTTTATCTGCTTGTACTCAACGAGCTTTAAGGCTTAAGCAATTACAAGACGAATTTTGGCCACAACTTAAAAGGAAGGCTATGGTAATATGTAGTGATAATCAGAGCTCTATTAAACTTTCAGGCAATGATGGATATAGTTCCAGGACAAAGCAAATTGATGTGAGACACCATTTTTTGAGGGACAAGGTGTCTAAAGGCGAGGTCGAGGTGCGCTACGTGTTAAAATTTAAGAAGTTATACTTTTAAATAGCAAACACTGTTGTAGCAGAAAAAATAAGAAATTGTGTTTTTAATTTATTTTAGAATGCCATATGTTCTTAATAAATAAATATCAGGATTATCTACGGAACTTGGCACCCATTTAGATCTCAATTATTTTGTCGGTGAAGTCGATAACCATGCATCGCATAGTATTAAAATATTGAACTTGGCTTCCATTTTCACATTTACGTTTTTGATGGGATATCATTCTTATTTGTCAAATAAGTAGGTATGCGTTTCCTTAAATAAATAAAATAGGAATAATATTAAATAAATTAACATTTAATAATATTCATTACATCGCAACCCATGTAATGCTGTAATTATTGACTAGGTAGTTCCGGTGAATCTGTGATCTTCATTCATCATCATCAGTTCTACTTCACCAAATGGTGCTTTTCAAGAGCAAATGCAAGGTGTACCAATTTCTCCAGGAACCCATTATCAGATTCTGACCTGATGACAGTGGGACCACTCCGGAAGTATGCCCTATCAAAGCAAAAAAAGAATTTTGCAAATCGGTTAATAAATGACGGAGTTCTGAGGTAACTACCATAAATAATAATAATAAAAATAAAACTTAAAAAATCACTGTTTTCTGAATTTTTTAATTGTATACACACAATTACCCATCTTGATTCCAAATTTCGTCTTTCTAGGTCACCTGGAATTGGGTTAGGTTTTTGATGATTAATCAGTCAGTCAGTCAGTCAGTCAGTCTGTCAGGGGTAAAAATGCCGATGTTTAGACGTTAATATCTTAATAACCGTTTCACATTTTTTTATGAAATTTAGGGTTCTAGTTGATCTAAAGCGTTTCAATACATAAACCAAATTTCGTGTTTTTATGATAAATATATTTGGAGTTATAGAGGCGTCAAAAGTGGCTCCAAACGGTTCGTGTAAATAACACACGGCTGCGCTCGCCAGTTCCTTTTGCGTGAACTTGGCTGGACCCGCTGCCGCGTGTCTGGACTTTATGTCATGTTGTACCTGATAGCGCCTAATAAAAAACGCTTTCAATACGAGTATTCAAGTTCTCATAATCCATAGCCCGAATATTTAGAACTTATTTTTTATTTTGTTTTGAGTATAGTCATATATTGCAGCAACACGTCTATACGTTTTTTTATAGAGAACAGTAAATGGTCAAAACGTAAAACCTATATACAATGATAGTCTTAAGTTAATATATACGAGCAAATATTTTAAAAATAACCCCGATTTTAAAGTTTGGAAATCTTCGGTTGACGGATATGACGTAGTACGTGTAAACTCACGTGACCACTGCTTCTCGGAAGAAAATACCAGGCGAAGTATATTATTGTACCATGCAAACCGGAAGCACCTTCTAAGTGCTCACAGACTGCACTAGCGACCCGCCCTCACTTCGCTCCTGTTTATGTGAAATTTGTGTTGTTGTATTGATGTTAAGTAGTATGTACGCGGACTCAATTAATTTTGCTAATAAATTTCCCAGGATTTCCCGTAATACCGGAAATTAGGATACATATACACATACGTATTTAAATAACATATTTTAGTTGTTTCTTTTTAAAAAGTATGTGGTTTGTTTAACTAACAGTATCTTAACTATTCTTTAACATCAAACTAAAATAAATTTGTTAAGTTACATATTATTGTTATGAAAACGAATGGTACTAACCTGAGTATTTTTGTTAAATCACCAAATTAAAACAAATATACATGATCATACAGAATTGAACTGTTTTTCAACGTGCAGGTATGTTAACAAAATTACTGAAAATAGTCATAACCTAAATATCCCGGAATCCCAGAACTTAAATAATTAAAATAATATTTTTTAAGAAGACGACTCCATACTGGCCGAGCTTTTTCCGGAAATTTGCTAATTGACAGACGGCGCCAAGCGACTTTATTTTTTACTGTGTACCTGAACCTTATCTTTAAACATACTCGCTGAAGCTTCAATTTGGAAAAAGTTGTGTAAAATTAAGCCTTCTCCTTATAAAGACAAAAATAAATGTTTTGAAAGGTCTCAACGGCAGAAGAAAGCATCGTGTTTGACGGCCAAGGCTTTAGAACGATTTATACAGTTGCATAACCGAAGACAGTTTTCAAGTCGTGTCAATGCCACGGCGCGGTCGTGAGAGACCACCACTTGACAGGTGATTCATAAATAATATTTGAACTCATAATTCATTTTAGAGTGACGGAGGTTACCGAGTGACAGGCTTGATGCACCGCCGTTGGGATTGTGAGGCACCATTGGGAAATTGTGTGTCATATTGTAAGACATGACAATGATTAAGCTTCGCGGGGGATCTGTGCAGGTTCCAACGCCTACAAGTTCAAGTTCACATCGTTTTTAATTGGAATTATCACGTTTCTGCTTCTGGCAGACAGCATTAACAGTCAATTCAAACAATTAGTCTGTTTATGTATTATATAATTATAAAACATCCCCCCTAAAAACGAATTAGCGCATAAAGTTGGACCATAGTTAAGCGTAGTTATTGTTAACCATACAAACAACGAAGGCGAAAAAAATTCCGTTGTGTGACAAAAAGTATCCCTACTATTGACAACAATTCATATGTGCTAAGGTAGTAAATTAAAATACCGTTTGTAGATTTTACACTGCTGATTACAGTAAAAATAGTTTCGGATTTTTTTATGCAGTATTTTTTTTTATATTTAGGAAAAACAGTAAAAAAAGTTGGATTGTGAATGTTAGGAATACACTTAAGTATAGTGCCCTTAGTCCATTTATTACCATAGGAATTGAAAAAAAAAAAACTACTGTCATGTCATTTTTTTATCTGTCTGACGGATTACTTGATTCTAACGACACGCTTTCGATTCTCGTAATACTATTGTTTTGATATACGCTATTTAAAATAAAAGTGACTAACGGATTTGTAAAAGCGGATAGCCGCAATCTGCCCAAAGTCGACGCATTTATGATGTTACAGTTGATATTGTTGACAAGTGACATGACATGACAGTCAGTTCTGTTTCTGTTCAAAGTTACTGTTTTTTATTTTATATCATGCTAAGATCACGACATCAGTATTCCTAACTTTGTATATACAGTGGTGGTCACATAATTAGGGACACTTGTTTTTTTCCCATACAATTGCCTACAAATATGACTTTTCAATTTTGACCACCATTCAAAAAGTTCTAAACTAATTTAATATTTGGTTACACTTCATCGTTCATTAATGAACTAAGGTTTAATTAAATGAATGTACAATTCATCTCTGTTGAAAACGGATCTTTCATGTTATAAGGATTTGAAAAAATAAATACCTCGCGTTCATACAAAATTGTAAAACTTTGTATGGACGGGTCAGCACTAAGTTTTTAAATCCCTATAAAATATAAGGTTCGTTTTTAACAGTAGTTCATTGTACATAAATTTAAACCTTAGTTAATGATCTAAAGTAAATTGTATTAAGCAATAAAATTGGTCAAGAAGTTTTCGAATGGTGGTCAAAATTTAAAAGTCATATTTGTAGGCAATTGTGTGGGAAAAAAACAAGTGTCCCTAATTATGTGACCACCGCTGTATGGTCTTTTTAATGACTATTTGTTTAATAAATTATTAACGACGAATTTAAGATAAATAAAGAAAAACAGAGAAACACGGGTAGTCTAATTTTTAACAAGCTATTATAAACGCGAAAAAACAAAAATGCTTTTTTTTTAAATGTTGTCAATTGTATGGCTAATTTTCGTGTCACAACGGAAAGTTTTATATAAAATTTAATTGCGTGAGTTAGCATGCCCGACTTTTTGTACCGAGATATAAATAGGTTTATAAAAAAAAATACCCATGCCTGTATCTTTAAGCATTATCTAGACACGCGGCAGCGTGTCATGCCAAGTACAAGCTAACAGAACTGACGAGCAGCACCGTGTGTAATATTACACGATCCATTTGGAGCCACTTTTAACTCAAAAACTATTTCAAATAAACATGTCAAATTTGGCTCATATATTGAGACTTGCGAAATACATATGTGTTCCAAATTTCATAAACACACCTCAAACGGTTATTTAGATATTAACGGCCAGACATCATAATTTTTATCACCGACTGACCTATAGATCAAAACTCTAACCCACTTCCAGATGACCTAGAAAGTTCAAATTTGCCATCCAGATGGGTAGTTGGGTGAATACAAAGGAATAAATCAGAATCTAGTAAATTTTTATCATTTTATTATAATTTTTCAATTAATTGATTCTATGAGGAACACTTACTTATAGTGCCTGTCAATTAAAATTAGCAATCAAAATTGATGACAGCCGGTCTTTATGTAGATTTTAAGGTCTTCACGTGAATATATAACGAGTGAAATACCACCCTTATTTTTTTTTATCCAGACTTATCAGTTTTAGTACTTACAACTACTTTTAACTTAGAGTATAGTCGACTTTCGTATTTATTACGTTATTAGCTGGGATTTAGTAATATTATTTCAATATTTAGCGTACATCAATAGAGTAAGATCATTCTCTCTCTCTTCTCTTCTTCGGCCTGTCGCCACCCAATGTTGAGTGTAGGTCTCTTCTAATGCACGCCATCTCTTTCGATCTTGAGCTTTCCTCATCCAGTCCTTTCCCCGCATCTTAACGAGACCGTCAGTCCATCTCATTGGTTGCCTCCCAACGTTTCTTCAGCTGGTACGAGGTCTCCACTCGAGCACTCCTGTACCCCACCTATCATCCGTAGCACGACTTATGTGGCCCCTTCCTCTGAGCTACGACCAAGGCAATGTCTAGCAGCTTCGTTATTTTCCGGATTTCCGTATTTCTAACACGGTCGCGAAGAGTAATGCCTAGTATCGCTCGCTCCATAGCTCTTTGTGTGACTTGAAGTTTACTTATCGTCTGCTTAGTGAGCGTCCAGGTCTCGGCCGCTATATACGGATATACCATGACGGGAAGAATGCACTGCTCAAATATTTGGAGTTTAAGACTGATAGATGACCTTGGGCGCCTTAAGCACATCGGACATGTTGCCAAACGGATCCCAACCCAAACCAATGCGACGGTCGACTTCACCATCTTGCCCGTTCTTGTTAAGAGACAAGGTGTGACTCAAGTAGATATAATCCCCCACTCTCCATTTAGAGCAATGTGGTTTGTATTGTTGCACAGTATTTTGGTCTTAGAGGTATTCATTTTTAGTCCAACCACTACTGAAACACGGTAGAGTTCTTCGATCATGGCCTGTAGCTCCTCAATAATTTCGGAGAAAACGATAACGTCGGCCGCAAACCTGAGATGGGTTAGGCGTTTTCCGTTTTTCTAATCAAGGCAAAAGAGAGGTCTATTGTAGAGTACAACCGCCTGCGCACGTTATACCGCCCCGACTTGGCCAAATTAAGTATAAGTAGAAAACGCATAAAAAAAATATTCAAATACTGAATGGGCAAAGACTCGAATAATGTAAAGGTATACAAGAAAATATAGAAAATAACACAAATAAAGACAATTTTACCCCTTAAATTAATATTAATTTTATTATGAATAAGTACCCACTAATAATTTCTGTACAAAAAGTAATGATATCCCATCAAAGACATAAATGTGAAATGAGAGCCAAGTTCAATATTTTGCCTTGGTTGTTGACTTGAACGACAAAAGAGTGAGAGATCTAAATGGGTGCCAAGTCCTGAAATTTATTTATAACAACATTAAATATTGTATATCAAATTAAAATATCATTTTTTCTCATAACTTAGGATAATATCTTGAAGCCTAAGGTCTGACTTGGCTAGTTATCGTACACGAATTATTATTATGTACCTACTAAAACAGTCATGGAAGAGCCCTATGTTTGAGTTATTACCAGCAAGCCATTCGGAAGAATAAAATAAGACCTTACTTAGCTTTAGAACTTGCGAATAATATAATTCGTATATGAAAACTAGCCAAGTCAGACCTTAGGCTTCAAGATATTATCCTAAGTTATGAGAAAAAATGATATTTTAATTTGATATATGATATTTCATGTTGTTATAAATACATTTCAGGACTGACCATTGAACTTGGCACCCATTTAGATGTCACTTCTTTTGTCGTTGAAGTCAATAACCAAGGCAAAATATTGAACTTGGCTCTCATTTATGTTTTTGATGGGATAAGGTTTTACAGATACTTACCTACAGATACTGTGCAAGTTATACTTCCATTTTTTTTGAGGAAAACTTTTTAGGGTTTCGTAGTCAACACGGCACCCCTATAGTTTCGTCATGTCCGTCTGTCTGTCCACGGTTTAACTCGGAGACTCTTGGTACTACAAAGCTGCAATGTGGTATAGTTATATATTTACATTTCGCTGACAAAGATTGAAAATAACGTCATGAAAAATAGTACATTATTGCCTAGGCATGGAAGTAGGCAATTGCGGGCCGAGTATTGGATTAAACGGACGAGCATGCGAGTCCGTTTAAAAATACGAAGCCCGCAATTGCTGTTCCTGCCGAGGCAAATATAGAGCTTTTCTCAAAAATCGCAAGAAAAAATTTGTGTTGGAGTCAAATCTTCATCGCTTGAACTCATTTTTTGAATTGCATACAAACAGAAACTTCATGTGAAAAAACCATCACTCCTTACCGCCTTTTTGTGTATGACAAGGAGAAACGCAATTGTTGTTTTAAAAAAAAACATAAGCTATTCCAGGCACAAATAAAAAAGTTATGTTTCAATTAAAATTTGGATGTATAAGACTTGTGCCTTGTGCCCTCATTTTATTATGGCCCTTTTCACTTTTAACAAAGTTACAAGCTAGATAGTAATGGAATTTTTATGCAACATTGCGGGCTTGTGTAGCGAGCACGCAATGTTTTTTTTTTTAATTTGAGATCTGTAAGTAAACTATGTACTTCGCGTCTCAATATGTAGATAGGAATGTCAACATTTCCGGACATTTCTGAGAAAAATATTTTTCGGTTGCTTCTTTCGGAGTCCTACCACTGAGCATCGTCCGACATGCTCTTGGCCGATTTTTTGTTGAATAGGAGAACGAAGAGCATTAACGTTACTGTATGATCAGGTTTAAGAACGAGGTATTTAGAGTAGATATAAGGATACCGTGGCTGCCGGTTTTTAGCTGCGAGCAGACGTGGACGCGTGAACCTACCTTGAACATGACAGTGTAAATCTGGTCCACTATGGCCACGAAGAGCGCGTAGGGCTTGTAATCAGCCCACGGCCGCGCCGGCCGGTTCTTCGCCGCCAGGGCGCGCATGGCAGGCCCTCCCGGCGCCAGCGCGCGAACGTGCCCGATGATAATGAGACGTTTCAGCGTGTCGATTTTGTGTGCTTTCCATCTGTTATAACCAAATAAATTTTATTGTAAGGGAACAAGGAGACTAGATCGCTTTGTATATTTTATTCTCAGTAAATACTCAGTATCTCAAATTTAATTATTCATTTCTTTTCATTTCATTTATTTAATTCATTAACAGATTACTTTGTGTCTGAATGTGGAACTTAACTTAGGTACTTAATTTATTATAATAATTAAATAATACATTTAACAAAAAGAAAACAAAACCACAAAATATAATAATAACCCAAATTAACCGCTGTACAAATTTTGTAAATTATTCAGTGTCCGAGGGAGAGGGGTGTTTTTAAAAGTAATCTTTTGAGTCTTGTATTGAAAATTTTACTGTTAACTATTGTTTTCCTTTGTACTGGCAATTTATTAAATAAATGGACAGCCTGATAGCATGCAGCGTGCTTCACTATGTTGATCCTTGGGACCATCTTGCTCGGAATGTCCTTCCGTCTGGTTGTAAACCTATGTTCTCTGTCACTTTGGCTTTCAACTTGATTGAGGTGCTTAATGAAATCAGTGGGTAGAACGAGAATATACAGACAACGAACAGTTAAGATTTCAAGCTTAATGAAGTACTCCCGACACGAATCACTCTGAGGTATGCGAGCTATCGTCCTGATCGCTCTCTTTTGCATTCTAAAAACTGCAACACTATTGTTTTACCGAATTTTCGATTCCACCAAGGCATGGTACACCATTTTGAGTTGCATTGTTTGGACCTTATCTCGAAGACTACGGAGAGCATAACAAGCAGAGCTTAAAGAATTAGTAAGTGATTCTACTTCAGGTTTCCAGTTAAGAAGAGAGTTTACGTAAATTCCCAGAAATTTCACCACTTCGGATTGAGGTATCCTGCCCCCATTAAGTGTGATGTCCAAAATATCAGTGTTGCTGTATGATCGCCGTATTCGACTTTGTTATATGTTTCTTGTAATCTAGTGATAGTATGTTGTAGTATAGGGACTGACTTGACGGTGGGGTAGACGAGTATCATCTGCGTGGCGTAGTAGAGCGGGCCGTCGGCGTCGTGCGCGGAGGTGAGCAGCCGCGCCGGCGCCCACGCCAGCGACGTCTCGAGCGCCGCAACCTCGCGCGCCACCAGCCGGCTCCTGTCAGTCGAATACAAATCCGGTTACACAGTCGCTGCCGCTACCTACTAAATGAACCACTAGAGGCCTGGCGTGTTTTGCTCAATATGATAAGTCTATATATTGTTAAGGAAGAAATATTCCATATTCTTATAATAATACTATAATTTATTATACCCACCGATAGGGTCAGTTTAGTCCCAATGCCCTTCAGCTAGGTTCGCTTCTTTATATTTAAATATCATTAAAGAGGTACTATCGCGATCGTTAATTTGTGACCCATTTCAAGAAAAGGCTTGTAGTCGTCAATGTCGTTAGAGATACCAAATCATTTGTAACTGACAGGAGACTCAACCTTATTGTTGAAGAATGTCAGAATGACTTTGGACCTAAGGTGGGTCCCAAATTTAAGTTCGTGACTGTACAAGTTTCCACTGTGTCTCAAACACCTACTCAAAAAAGCTTAAGTTAATATCTGTAAACTGTTATTGAGTGTTATCCATACTCCATACTAATATTATAAATGTGAAAGTGTGTATGTTTGTCCGTCTTTCACGCTTCAACCACTGAAAGGATCGAGATGAAACTTGGGTTAGGCCCTGGAATAGGACAAAGAATAGTTTTTATCCCGGAAAATTGGACCGTTCCCGAGGGAGCGAAAGCTGTTCTATTATCCAATAATCCTATTAATGCCAGTATCCTACTAATCCTACGAATGAGACTTATCTTTATTAGTCATTACGTTTGACGTTAAAATGACATAAAATGCTACCGGTCGCCGATCATTAAATATTATAAATGCAAAAGTAAGTGTGTTAGTTTCTTACTTCTTCACGCTGCTACGAATGAATGGATTTGGATGAAGTTTGAATTGAAGATAGCTTAGTTGTACCCCGGATAAACACACCATCACAATCTACGTAAAGGAAGGTGTAGAATTTTGTGCGTATGAGGGTTTCGTCATTTTTAAAGTAACTTGAAAATTGGTAGGTATAAAGGCTACTATTTATAAATAAAAAACATAGCTTTCAGCGATTTTGGAAAAACTACCCCTAAGGGATGAAAGAGGGTTGTAGAATTTTATATAAATTTCGTCATGTTTGTGGTTAAAAAAAGTGAAAGTTGGTATTTAGGCTACTACGCATAAATAAAATATATTACTTTTTGGCGATTCAGAAAAAAAACCGTAAGGGGGTGAAATGGAGGGTAGAAGACGTATATCGAAGTTTAAAAATCTCATAGCTGTGAGCTATGATAATATCTGTAATGTACAGGAAGTAAGTACAGTTGGTTAGGTTAAGTTTTTTTTGACCAAAATTAAATACAACTACCTATCCTTGATTCTTTAAAAACTAATTGGGCACTTACACCTACTATAATACTTTACGCACCAACATCTAAATCATAAAATTCGTTCAGGGTGATATTGTGCGACTTTAGTTTATACATAAAAGTACAGCGACAAAGTTCTTTGCAGCGTCGCGGACGCCGGGAGTTAGGAGCAGCAAAGCCCGCTCGCGCTCAATGCGCTCATTTATCGAAGAACCTCGTCCTTATTGCTGTATTTGGGATATTGTCAGTTTCTATTATTCAAATACAAATTAGTGATAAAAAAATCTGCTAACCGTTTTTTCTATGTGTTGTATCGTAAAAACGATAAGACACACAAACTTCAAAATTTGGTATGATTATACATAGTACAAATCCAAAAAAACAAACAAATACTGAAAACCGGTCAAGTGCGAGTGGGACTCACATACCGAGGGTATTTTTATCGACTACGATTTCGACCAGAGCGATGCAGTGCTCTGGATGTATCTACCTATTTACATCCTATACTACATATTTATAAATGCGAAAGGTTATGCGTGCACGGGTTTGTTACTTCTTTGCTACAAATAATGGACGAATTTGGTTACATACAATTAGGAATAGAGTTTGCTTATACACTGGATTAACACACACAGGGCTACCTTGAATCCCGAAATAAATCACTTTTCCCGTAGGATTGCAAAATTACTAATTCTACGCGGACGAAGTCGCGGGCAGAAGCTAGTTTTAATATACGTTATTGTTAAACCCGCCGAAATATCGTAGCGGAACTGGGTTCTGGGAATGTGTACCCAAAAAAAGGAAGCTATTTTCAATAAAAATTGATTATAAATTTTTGTGTGCAACACCGAATGTAGGTAACAGGAAAAAAAATTAGTTGAACTAGTGCCGGATAGGTTCTGTATAATATATTATGTAAGTCTTATGCATTTCATTGCAAATTCATCCTTTTTAAGACATTTCTGTTGCATTAACAAAGATAAGAGTTGATATGTTTCTTTTTGCTTGTGAATTTTTGCTCTATTCTTCAATTAGGTGGACGTGTATTACAGAATATTATATTTCAAAACTTGCTAAATTATTTATGTTAAAAAAACACTGATGTAGATATTGTTGTGACAAATAAGTAATTTTTATCTCGGAAAATTTAAAAGTTATTTGGACGTTGAAACACCCTTACTGGCCCTTATTGCAACGCTTTTAGTGTTTTAGGCACTTGTCTCACTGCCGGCGACAAAGCTATTATGAGCTTTCTTGCTCAAGAAACTAACAAATGATATAGATCCCGTGAAAAGAGACCGTATATTAATAGTTGATCGCTGGCTGTTCACACTGCCGGCGAGAAATCTTTCCACTAGCTTGTCGAAACACAAAAATTAGATCCCGTGTCAATAAAAGCGTAACAAATATTAATAGTTGATCGCTGGCTGTACTCGCTTCCCGCTCATCGTCCGCGGTGGGACCAGTGCCATAGGGCAGAGTTATGTTTTAAATAATTTACACTTACACTTTTTGCGAATAAATAAATTGTCTTACTTAAAATATAATTCATACTCATTTCATTTTACATACATTCATTTATTTATACTTTTTGTTACATTTGTTTATGCTGTTTTAAAAATTAAACCTTATTGAATTCATGATAATTATGTTAATTTTTATTTTTGTCAAATAATGGGTTATTTGTCAAAAAATACGTTTTACGTAATGCAATAAACAATAGCGCGGTAAAGAAAAGCACATAAGACAATGAAATTGTAATATGAAACAATGTATAAAACATTGTGGTATGTTCTTGATAAACTTCGTATGAAATGTAAGCATTGGACATTAAATTCTCGGCTCCATTTCACCCTCATCTCGTGCTGCAATCTTACCACGGCTGTAATGACCAACTTAGCCCACTTGTATCATATTAGTACATTACTATAGAGACCGGGAAGTAGGGGTTGCCGACCAAGTTCATATAGACGGCCGAGCGAAGGGAGGGCGGATAGTTACGAGGCTGGCAACCCCTTTTCACAGCGAGGTATGTATAGTGCTTTTCTCAAAAATGCAATGAAATAAAAAATACATCACTGTAAATATTAAAAGTACATTCATTACTGTAATCTTACGATAGCAATCTCAAGACTGCAATCTTAAGATGGAAATCTCAAAACTGCAATCTTACGATGGCAATATCAAGTCTGCAATCTCAAGACTGTGCAATAGGGTGTGTCATTTTTGTCAAACTGTGAAATTCGAAAAGTAATACCACACAAAAGTTTCTTTTTTAAGTGTA
The DNA here is from genome assembly GCA_946894065.1 of Acleris literana. Lineage (NCBI taxonomy): Eukaryota > Metazoa > Arthropoda > Insecta > Lepidoptera > Tortricidae > Acleris > Acleris literana. The sequence goes on along the minus strand of OX335668.1, from coordinate 25,847,232 downwards.
ATTAAGATTCGCATTTACAGATTTTATATTTAGTGGTACTTTTGGCTCGCTCATTGACCTTGAAGTTTGGTAAAATTGGCAAAATACAAGGTTAGTAAAATCTGCATTTTTTATTTTAGTGTATAATCATATACATAAACTATAATGTTTGTCTTGTTTAAGAATAAAACAAAAAAGCTGTCATGTTGTGACGTAATCAATCAATTCACATGTCTCCTAACGCACGCAGTTAAAAAGTTTAATGATAAGAATGCTTGTTTGTTTATTTTGTGCTATTAATGTAATTTCCCATGCTAAAAACTTATTTGTTGTATAGGAACCCGATTGATTGGTGTTGTAAGAGTGTAATATACTAGGAATTCAAATATTCATTTTGAGCTCTTAGTATGGAGACCCAAAAACTTTACCTCAATTGAGTGAGCCAAAGATGTGTAAAAAATCCTATATTTTTTACATATTTTGTTATTTTAGATCTCAATGCATCTTTTGATTACTATTAGATCAACAAAAAAACAAAGTTTTTATTTCCTATACTAAGGTGACACACCCTACTGTGCAACCTTGCGATGTCAATCTCAAGACTGTGCAATCTTACGATGGCAATCTCAAGACTGCAATCTTACGATGGCAATGTCAAGACTACAATCCTATTATGGATATCTCAAGACTGCAATCTTACGATGGCAATCTCAAGACTGTGCAATCTTACGATGGCAAACTCAAGACTGTGCAATCTTACACTAAAATTCAAAAATAAATACTACCCGGCCTAGGCCTTCAATTTTGTATGAAATTCCTTAACAGTTCTCTCGAGTTGTTCCGTCCGAAACGGGATACTTTAAAGCCTAATAGTACATTGTGTATTAAGGGTGGTTAAGACAGAATTACAAACGAGAGTGTTAAATGACTGTCTCTTTGAATGTCTCTTTAATGACTCGAGCTTTGTATTTCCTTTACCGCCCGTGTAACATACAATGTTTTTCATCACAATTGCGAGGAAATGAAATAAAATCAGACAAAAGATAAGATCATATTTTTAACTTTAGATTCTCACTAATAATTTTAACCGCGTTGGCGATGTCCTGCGGAGTCGCATTATCCATTTCTTCTGATGAAGACATGTTTTTTATTGGTATATAAATTTTAGTATGTGCGCAAAAGCACCCTTTTAATTATTATTTTGGAATCACACAGTTTATGATCAGTATTTATAAAGTAGCGGCAGACTACATCATTGTCTATGACTTACCACAGATAATGTCAAACGTGTTCAGTGGCCCGTTTCACGCAGCTACAAGTTACAAATTACAAGCGGAACTCTCTCTAGCATAAATGTTTAAAAAAACAAAAAACCGCCTTCAAAAAGCAAAAAATAACTTCTTTAAAATGATAGGTAAATAGGTCAGTCCAACTGAAGTCTGCTTTTGGTTAAAATATTGTTGGACGCCGACTTCAGTTGGACTGACCTATTTACCTATCATTTTAAAGAAGTTATTTTTTGCTTTTTGAAGGCGGTTTTTTGTTTTTTTAAACATTTATTTTATTTTATACTTTTTAGTGATCCTATTTATGCTGTTACGTAGCTCCACTTCTAATTATTAATAAGAAACTATAGAACATTTCAAGCTCGCCGCAGACAACGCCGCGGGAATGTCATAGTCATATTTAAACCTAAATGTGCTTCGTCATAGTCGCTCAACTTCCTTTATCGAAATATCTTATCGCCACCCTTGAAATAGGTACCGTTAAGGAGTTCCGGTGGCCATCTGTGGTCTTCATCATCAGTTCCACTTCACCATATAGTACTTTTCAAAAGCAAATGCATGAGTTACAGTGAAAAATACCAAAATCGCTATAGGTGTGCCTATAATATTTGAGGAGTTCTCTTGATTTCTCCATGATCCCATCATCAGATCCTGACGTGGTGACAATGGGACCAACTAGAAAGTATACCCATTCGAACAACGAAAAAATTTTTCAAATCGGTCCAGTGGTCTTCGAGTAATCGGGGAACATACATAAAAAAAAAAAAAAAAAATATCCCGACGAATTGAGAACCTCCTCCTTTTTTTGAAGTCGGTTAAAAAGGAGTTAGAAAGAGACTTTCGCTTGTAAGTTGTAACTTGTAGCTTCGTGAAACGGGCCTCAGGAGTCCGATTCTAGTGACAGACGAGATCAATAGTTTATATGCGAGATTTTCAGAAAATTGTATGCAACTGACATTTCATCTCGAATGAAACTTCGTATCGAATGGCACAAGAATTGGGGTCCCGACGTATTATGATAGTTTAAGTCCACGTATTATATTTTAAAAAAAAATCTATTACGCACGATAGGGTGTAATGGTAAAAAAAGGCCCGCGGGTATTATTTTGGATTTAAGATCGATTTTTCTAGCATATTAGTACACTATTTACGTGTATGAAAAATATCTAACATAACGCCAACATTTCATTTCATGTTTGAGAAATAGTCCATTATTGCCTAGGCAGGGAAGTAAGCAATTGCGGGCCGAGTATTGGTTTAAAAAAAGGAAGCCCGCAATTGCTGTTCCTGCCGATGCAAATATAGTGCTTTTCTCAAATATCGCAAGAAAAACATTGTGTGTATCATGGGCATTAAGGGGATTACAAACTCGAGTCATTAAGAACCCTCCGCCTCCGGCTTCGGGCTTCTGCATCTCTCGTTAGCAATCCCCTTCATACCGCCCCCCTTGATGCACGATGTACTATTTCTCAAACATGCTCGGAAATGAAGGCCTTTCTTTTGAAAAAACGAAGACGCGAAGTGCCTCATTTTCCTCCTAAGAGTAAAATAAACGTATGAAAACACTTTCCGTCCATGCCCATATTTTTTTTAAAGTGTTGTCATGTGCAAGCAGTACAGAAACGACCGAAGCAAAATAGGGTAAAATTACTGGTTTTGGCCACTGTACCCTTTTTGCCATTGAAGGTTGAAATGAGCATCGAAAGTACTGTAATAATACGCATAAATAGTAAGACTGAAGATTAATATAAAGACAAAATATAAAAATATGTTTGTAATTTCATAATGCTTTAGATATTAGTTAAAATTTAGAGTGGCTAAAACCGGTGTAAAGATACCCAAAACCGGTACTTCTACCCTACAGCCAAAGTAACCGTTCGGTTTTTAGACCATTGCGTATGTTTTTTATATTTTTAAATTTTCTTCTAAACTAGCTATATTAGAAAAAAATATTTTAAAAACAAAAACCTATTACAATTTAAAACGAAAACTTGTTGTTTGAAATACACTCTTACTTGTAAATAAAAATGAGCTCGAGTGATGAAAGTGGCTAGGAAATAGGTACTCCTTATATTGAAAAATGACGCTGCTGCGGCTAGGCAAAACCTACTTCCTCCTAAATGTATCATTTCCCTACATTATAAATGCCTCGGCTGAAACGAGGTGTGCCTGCTAACCACCTCGTCAGGAAATCCCTTACTTTCCGCGCCTAGGCAATAATGTACTATTTCATATCTTATTGTGCATGTAACAGATTTAAATTTAACGTTTCACGCGACGCGTGTTCCCACCAATTGAGCAATCAACTAACTTAAAAAAATACGTACCTATCTATAGTAAACTCGTTTAAAAAACAAATAAATTTATTATGTTAAAAAAAAATACGCGTCGACTTCAGAACCTCCTCCGTTTTTTTCGTCGGTTGATAAAGGCCGTGGCATAATAAGGGACCATCTTGTGCCTTAATAGATTTTCGGCCCGATTTTTTTTTCCGATGATTTGCCACGTCATTAGCAAGTGCTATTCCAAATTTCAGCATTCTCCGATTCATAGTATTGAATTAAAAAAAAATCTTACTAAAAAATATTTTTCATGAATATGTCCGTTTCAATGGAACTAATTCTTTCGTGGTTTACACGTTTGGTACACTTAGTTGTGACCCACAATATGGCATTATAGTCAGGTTTACACTCCATATAAAGGAATAAAATTACATGTGACAATATTTTTAATTTTCTTTTTTTTATAACTTCTAAAACAGAGACACCTCCATTTTTTTTACTAATAATACCCCTTTTAATGACTTAAAACATTATACACATACTTATAGTAACTAATAAAAATAGCGATGCGGACGATTGAGTTGAGACTTAGTTTTTTAACCGACTTCAAAAAAAGGAGGAGGTTCTCAGTTCGTCGGGTTTTTTTTTTAAATATGTATGTTCCCCGATTACTTGAAGACCACTGGACCGATTTGAAAAATTTTTTCGTTGTTTGAATGGGTATACTTTCTAGTTGGTCCCATTGTCAACACGTCAGGATCTGATGATGGGATCTTGGAGAAATCAAGAGAACTCCTCAAATATTATAGGCACACCTATAGCGATTTTGGTATTTTTCACTGTAACTCGTGCATTTGCTTTTGAAAAGTACTATATGGTGAAGTGGAACTGATGATGAAGACCACAGATGGCCACCGGAACTCCTTAACGGTACCTATTTCAAGGGTGGCGATAAGATATTTCGATTAAGGTAGTTGAGCGACTATGACGAAGCACATTTAGGTTTAAATATGACTGAAGTCGGCGTCCCACAATATTTTAAACCAAAAGCCGAATGCAGTTGGACTGACCTACCATTTTAAAAGAAGTTATTTTTTGCATTTTTAAGGCGGGTTTTTGTTTTTTTAAACATTTATTTTATTTTATACTTTTTAGTGATCCTATTTAGGCTGTTACGTAGCTCCACTTCTAAATATTAATGAGAAACTATAGAACATTTCAAGCTCGCCGCAGACAACGCCGCGGGAATGTCATAGTCATATTTAAACCTAAATGTGCTTCGTCATAGTCGCTCAACTACCTCAATCGAAATATCTAATGCAGTTGGACTGACCTACCATTTTAAAAGAAGTTATTTTTTGCATTTTTGAAGGCGGGTTTTTGTTTTTTTAAACATTTATTTTATTTATGATGCACCACTGTTCGAAGCTTGAATTAAATATATTTTTTAGGTCTTTAAAAGGGGTATTATTAGTAAAAAAAATGGAGGTGTTTCTGTTTTAGAAGTTATAAAAAAGAAGAAATTTAAAAATATTGTCATATGTAATTTAAAAAAAAAAAATGGAGTGTTAACCTGACTATAATGCCATATTGTGGGTCTCAACTAAGTGTACCACACGTGTAAAGCACGAAAGAATTCGTTTCATTGAAACGGAATTATTCATGAAAAATCATATTTAGTAATTTTTTTTTATTAAAAACTAAGTAGCGGAGAATGCTGAAATTTACAATAGCACTTGCTAATGACGTGGCATATCATCAGAAAAAAACAGACCGAAAATCTATTAAGGCACAAGATGGTCCCTTATCCTGCCACGGCCTTTGCCGACTAACTGACTGACATCTGTCACAGAAATATAAGATTTGAAAAATGTTATAATTTACTATTCAGGAATAAATAAACAACTGAAGGAGTTGCGACCAAAAGCTGAAACAACTGACGGAGTTGCGACCAAAACTAATCTACTTTATGCTAAAAGTGGCACCTATAATAATTTTTTATGATGGCTTTTTATGGTATTTTACGAAGGCGCTTATATCCGCCGGCGCTCTCAGTGCGTTTGCGGCTTCATAGACCTCAGCTGCTCATAACCATTACATTGGTGATATACCAACGCTGGTTGACGCTGGGTAACGTTGGCTGTCGAGGCCGGGGTACTCACGTGTTGACCACGTAAAGCGCCATGTGCAACAGCGCGGGCACCAGCTGCATGTTGGAGAGCGGGCCGCCGCCGCCGGTATCGTCGTGGAAGGTGCGCCCGCGCGCGAAGCGCCACAGCAGCATCTTTAGGTCGTGAATGGTACTCGTGTTGCTGATGTCACGGTGGCCCGTACACTCCTGCGCAACACTCATCATTACATCGTCGTGCAAGTAGAAACATATCGCATACCCAATTAGCTCTAGGTGTTATCCTTTGAAGAAAGCTACGCCCTAAACAGAGACTATTAAAAGTAGAGAATCAACAAGATTAGTGGGCAAGAATTGAAGGAAGTTTATGCACAACAGTGAATTACAATAAAGATAGAAACAGTTTAAGGTTGTCTCTATCTTTTCAACCTCTTTTGACTTTGTGGTCCTGTGCGCGTGAGCTTCCAGGTTAGTGGTTGTGGTTGTAGGTACCTGAAGATAAGTTGTGTGCCTGGCGAGACAGCTCGCAAAGGCAGATTCTGGGACGTGCGGCCCCCACAGTGGCAGCAGCCCGTTGCACCTCGTCGACGCGTTCTGCAACGCAGCGCTCTCCCATTCGTCTCTGCTTTGATACCAATACACATATAGCAATCAGCCAGAGCGCTGGTCACGACGGAACCAACCATGGGCTCTCCCTCCTCCCTTTAATTTAGTAAATCAAGACTAGAGCTAGAAGAAGATAGCGTTATCGACACCATTATTGCGCAATTAGTTCATGAGGCCTTTGAGCGACACACATTTTTATGTTCACGTAGTGTGCCCTTAGACTGAAGTAACTTTATAATCTCGATATACTTAAAACTAACTCCTGGATTGTTTACAATTCACAAACAGAAATGCAGGCTTTTAAAGAGACTGTATTCAATCACTATGTATATTCATGCAATTTACGAGTCTATAGTATACTATACATTGTACGACAAATGTGCTTTGAGTAAAGTTTTATTTATTTATTATTATATAAAAAGGAGAAAATGCGCGTGTTTAGATACATTTTTTCATGGACGAGTTTATGTTTCTTCTGAAATTCTATTCGTAAATTACAATACAGTATAGAAATAAAAGTTCAGATGGGTCAGGTTAGTTAAATAAAATCTTGCTGCCATGCAAAAATGTTTTCAAGGTATCATCGCTCACTTTTTAAATTATATTAATCGACATTTATAATACTTTAACTTTTTTTTCAACATAAGGTAATTTTGCATGGGGTCAAGGATTCTAGGAGCCGCCCATACTGACCTACCTCAATTTTCTAACCTGCATAGGGTCATAAGAATAAATACTATTAGAAGGGTAACTTCATCCCCACCACGCGCGCTCTCGCGTGGCCTGTCAACAGTCCAGGACTACTTATAGCAGCAAACACTAGCGGGTTGCCACCAAGAATCGGCGCTTGGAGTAAACGTGCAACAATATTTCAAATGAAGCTCTCAAAGGCGCCACTGTCTACGCAAACTGTCGTACCATACGAAATTGTTAGTTCCGTATTTAACCACGTGCTTTACGATAATAATTGTAGGACAATATCAACGAAGTTTGAATCTTTATTTATTATTTGTAACATAAAAACATTAAGTAAAGAGCGTTAAAATGAAAGAATTAAATAAATACATTATTTACCTATGCACTTTATGTTTTATCCAATATTAATCGTAATTAAGTAAGTCTAAGATAGTATTTCAGTGGTTATGTTATAAAAGGAGTTGCTAAATTAATTAATAAAATGGACAAATACGTCCTACATTCGCACTGCTAGATCTAAACAGAAGTAACTCAAAATACAATTGTATTTTAAAATCCACTTTAATACAACTTCTATGAACTTGAAACAAAACTAGCAAGGAATTTGAGTTGATGCTGTTTTGATCTAGCAGTGCGTATATAAGGTAAGTAAGTAAATGGTCAGCCGTTATTAAAACTGATTCGCAAAAAAAAAAGCAATTTACTCATTTGGGCAGCATACAAAGATTTGGCAGGCAATAAATAAAAATCGGGCTACAGCTCAAGTTGCTTGGCTTGCTTGGGCTTGTTCAGCAAACAATTGACAAAAGGTTAACATTTTAACCAATATCAATCTGCTTTTTTTTATAATTTGTCTGCCTAATAAACATTCGAGCTGTAAAATAATTACTTGGGCAGCAAGATTTTACAATTGGTCAGCAGAGAAAACATATCTGTAAGCAGTTTAATTGAGAGGTGCGCATCCTATTAAAATAATGGTTATGATCTATATAAATAAGTGGATTGCGTTTAGTTTGAAAAATCAGCAGTGTTCGTTATTTGTGGGCGGAGCGAAATCAGACCACGTGACGCGAGCACCCAAGCGTTGGTATTTTTGAGGCTAGTAGTATTTACAAGTTAAGTTTTGTCACACAAGTTTAGAAATCGCAATCACACCCTGGATTAACCAAAATTTGTATCATAAATATGAGGTAGGTTAGGTTAGGTTCGTTTTTATATCAGGCCCGGAGGGCCAGAACAGGAAGCGGAGCTCCGTCGACTCTGTTACATTTGTAAATTTGATGGTGGGTTTGGCACATGTGCGATGCCGGCACGGCAGTAAATTTGCCCCCTTTTTTTTGATGTACGAAATTAAATATTTTGCTTACGTACTGATTGCTTACCAAACTTTGATTAACTGTGGGTCACTCAATGCAGCTCAAATATTTAATTTGCTGACCAAAACAATTTAAAGCAGTTCAGTATATTATTAATTGCAGACAAATTTATAAATGTTTGCTAACCATAAGTTGCTTACCAACTAGCTATTTTGGCTGAATAAATACATATTTCTGTTCACCAAAATAATAATATTTTGCTGATCGATTAAATGATACCCCATATATAAATTAGTTTTATTGGCTTTTCGCATGTTCTTACAATTTTATATCTGATTTAATTTTAATAACAGTGCTTTAATTTTTATATAGACTAGTTAGCGCAAACTTGTGCCGCTGTCATCCGCTGTCACACTCATACGTCAGTGGAACTATTGGAAAGTCTTACGGATATGAAATTTTACGGACATTTTAGTTTTATTAAGTATATTTTATTTTATCGTATAGTTTTACAGGTAAATAAACTAATTCTACGCGAACGAGGTTGCGGGCTCAGTTAGTATTATATACTTGTGACAACCCTAATTTTGCGACAGGCGAGAGAGAGGTAACGCGGGGCGTGGGGCGCTGTAGGTAATTATTTGACGGCTTTGCTGTAAAATCCATACAACGACGCCGAAGATGCCCTTCTAATAGTATTTATTCTTATGATAGGGTATAGGCGCGATATGAAAAGGTTCTGTACTTTGCAACTCTATGTTAAGGTCCAAACGCACAAACTAAAGTTCAACAACACCATTCAGATCTTTGTATTTCATAGACATAAGTCTCAACAGTCAATCCAAACGAGAAGAATAATCTTGCAACATAGATGCAAAAACCGAGGAAAGCTTCTAGGCACTAAGGATACTAATCAATAACATTCCATTGAGCTTATCTCTTTTATTTTATACTTCTGTCTCGGTTGGGACGACGTTGGGACGTTCTTAGCTATTACAGATTCACTAACGACCGGTTCCAATATTTAATTAATCTCTTATCTACAGTAGTAACCCTTGACGTCGTTGAGATGGAAAATAAAAAAAGACAATAAGTAATGTCATTAAAATTATTATGTCAATTAGATCTAAAGGTTCAACACCGAGTGTCGTGGTTTGCGCACATCATCTACAATGTAGATTCTACATAATAAATTTGCTATAAGTAAGGAAGGCGTAGTGACACAAATGTCGAGACTGCTTACCTGAAGCAAGAGATATGATGATAATTGGAACGTGTCGTAGTTGTAAGTATCAATTAACTACGGGTGATAGCAGAAATAATAAATTACATGCCAAATTTAGTGAACAGTCAACGTAAAACTTCCAGTCGTCCTTTATTCTTTTACAGTATTTTAAATCAGAGGGAGGTAAAGTAGCTCCTTTTTAGTTAACGCTATCTGCTTCAAGTTAAAGATTCGACATTGATCGATCATGCATATTATCAGCGTCATCTTTAGGAAAAATGTACCTTTTCTTTTTCTTATGTTTTCAATGCATGAAGGCCCGCCCGCCCCACCATTTAGATCCATGTTGGACGTTTACGAAAATGAAGGTAAAATTAAGAAGTAGCGCGGGTGTTAGTGGATTAAAAGCACTTATACATACACGTTTTTATATTACATGCTCATGCTCGCAATAACGGAAGTGGTTCTACAGGGAAGCAGGGAACGATTCAAACAAAGATTGGTATTGACAGGGTCATGTGACTTCATGCGTATGTTTCACGATTGATGAACGTGATCCTCTTACATTGAACACGGCTTGTGATCAGAAAGGTTCGCTTTCAATTTTATTCGCAGATTGCCTAGCTGCGTGGCTTATTTTGTTGTTCTTTTTCACATCGATGGGGGTATTTTAAATTCACATGTCTAAATGCTGTTTTTGAAGTTTAAGCAATATGTAGATAATCCGAAAAGAACCTTACTGAACCAGTGCCTTATACACCTTCGCGGACAGTCAGAAAATCTAGTCACATTTAGTGTCCTTATTAACAGCCAGCTCTCAAGTCTCTGCTTGCTTCCTCTAAAATTAGGAATCCTTTTTTGAGACAAGACTCTTAACAAGGACCCCGGTCTTAAGCCAGGCGGGAGACTAAACACACGTGATTCGGTGTAGACGTTCCATCCAGATGATATATCGGAGTAGATACATACCAGTTGCACCTGTACCGTCAATGTTAGTGGCAACGATTGGAGAGGAATAAAAATGCACTTTATCAAACAAGAAGTAAGAAAATGGTATATTAATGAAGCATGATATAGTAAGAGCAAAATGACCAAAACAAGTAAAACCAATGCTTATTTTTAAAATTAATTAATAATAAGTTGGATCTTTACCGTTCAAGTCGTAAATAGCAATAGAATAGTATACAACTACCATTGTACCCTTGTTACCTTCAGTTTACCAAGATACCGTTGCATTGAAAGTCTAAAGCTATGTGTGTCCAATACTTTCCACATTCTCTTCTAACGCCAAGCCTTTAATAATTTTAACATTACGAAGAAAAGTAATGTGACTCTCGAAAACATGACTTATTTTGGTATCTAAAACTTATTATTTAAGATTCATGGCATCTAAACATGTTTCAAATATATTCGTTTGTCCCATTTAATATTGACTACATCGCAAACCATCTCTAGCTACTAGAGAAGCACCTTTAGTATATTATTTGACAGAAGAAATCTAAAGGTGAAACGTCGCTGGTGTAATTTATTAATAATCTGGACCAACTATATCTCAAAATAAGATTGTTTTACTCGCGTACTATAAACCGCTAGTATTGATATCGTTAACGGTATCAGAATACCACCTATAGCGTAACCGAAGCGTGAAAACAATTCTATAATGAGCGTTCCTATGGTAATAACAGTTCTATAATAATTATTATAGCATTGTTATTACCAGTGATCGGAAATAGGTGAGCTAATTTTCCTAAACTTGATGCATGTTCATTCAATAATGTATTCCCATCTCTCTCACGCATGAATGAATATGCGTCAAGTTTAGGCAAATTAGCTCTACCTATTCCGATCACTGGTTATTACCATGGTTACGGTCATTCTGGATATCAGTCTTGGCGTCTAGTGAACCGAAGTGAAATCGTTAAAAATGTCTTAATAATCAATTAAATGACGTAGATTAAAAACAAAATGAATTTTGAGACAAAAATATCTCAAAAATTACATTTTAACTCTACCACTAAAAATGATGATTTATTCATCGACTTGTTATCTGGTAACTATGGTTACGTTCAATATGGATAGCAACAATGGCGTCTCGTTTGGCATTCCATTTTTCATGACCAATGGTCAGAACTGAACTAACTACTTGTTTTAGTAACTATTGAAATTTGCATGAAAGTAATCATTTAACAGTTAAATTTACAAACTTTTAACGCTAATCGAAATAATGAAAATGTCTTTGCTGAAACATAATTTGTTAGAGGAAAAATCAAGGAAAGCATACTAGAAAAGTTATCCACTGTTTATTTTTGTCACTATCATTTTAAGCTCGTAGAAAAACGTATGTATGCAACGGTACATAATTAGCTCTTAAGGTACTCGTGCCTGTCATCTCGCGCTCTAACCCCGGCGCTCGTACCTTAAGAAGCTTCATTATGTGCCAGTTACATAAATAAGTTTTAGCATTACCAGTGAGTCGGTCTAATTACAAGTGCAATCACGACAATTAAAAAGCTACCAGTAATAACAAATTAAATGCCATATTGATAAAAGTGGAGTAACCGTGGAGTTATTATTTACTAAGCCATGCTTGGTCCTTATCTGTCATTGTGACATTTGAATTCGACAGATAAGAACAAGGCATAGCTTAGCTACGCCACGGTTATTCAATTAGTCCTAATTGATAGTAGTAGTAGACTAATGGCCTGTTGTTTGATCGGTAGTTAAACTGACTAATGGTCAAAAAACGTTACTAATGGTTAAAATCTCAAGGAAATGTGTCAAATTTTCCATTCCTTTTTTGAATTTTAACAATTAGTTAGTTTAACTACTGATCAAACAACAGGGCCTTAGTAGTAACTCTTAGGTACAGTACCGGCAAATAATCTATCATATTTGTACTTAAGGTCTGTTCATCCTTATTTGTCTTATATAGTAAACAACTTTCTAACCTCAAAATGAACCTTTTTTGGCTAAAACAGCTCTTTTGTCGTAAATAAAGTAAACTGAATACACATATTGGACATCATTTGTTCAATGTATATTGTCTGTAATTGCTTGATTTGGTTTAAAGTAGCGGTTTTAGCCTAAAAAGGTTCATTTTGAGGTTAGAAAGTTGTTTACTATACAAGTAAGAATGAACAGACCTTACATCTCCTACCTACAAATGTGACTCACCAAAATTGCCAACAAATCAAGAACTAAGGTCGGATTTTTATTTCCACAGAAAAAATGTAAACAAAGGTAATGCCGTTAACGAGAAACATTTGCAGAGCTCGAAATATTTATACATTCCACATTTAAAAGAAATCGACTTTTATAAAAAAACTACATTGTAATCAAGATTGAAGAATTTAATTTGTTGATGGCAAACATTATTTTGATATAAACTCTTTGTTGTATTAATTTAAAACGAGATACCTGTTTTTGTATGCATAATTTATTTATTGCACTGGTATCATTGACTCGATACAGTGACATCAAGTTGAGGGCCGCTTGATTAATGTGAGACGTCACTTCACCCGCTTCGCTTCAGAATTCGTGCTCCCGTCGTAATCGCTTTCCAGTGACTCATTTGTGCGATTTTAATTTCAATTATTTATCGTATTTGTTTTTAAATCACGGTTCGTGCGAAATGATAACTTAAGATTATATTTCTTGCTGGCCCAAACTATGAGATCCCCTGAAATGTCACTTTGACAGTGACATGTCTGTTTTTTTTCTGTGGGAATAAAAATCCGACCTTAGTTGACCAATTGTATTGATATTATTCAATTCGTTAGCTGATTAAATAAGGTTCAAAATGGTATATCAAATGTTTGTACATATCGTAGTTTAGTTTAGTATTTAAAAAACTATTGCAGACGTGTTCATACATACAATCTCGAAAATTTAGTATGAACGCGTCAGCAATGGTTTTTTAAATACTAAACTTTTTTACGTATAAACAGCGCACAAGTTGTTGTCAATGCCAACATTACCAACTGACATGATTTACTTTAAGAAGGTGATATCAAGAAGTATTTATGACAGATAATCCGATCTGCTAGCGGCTATAGAGATGTTAAATAAATACTTAACAGTCAAAAATAACTCTGGCAATGATTTATCACATAACATTTCTTATTTCAGGGGCCCTAATATAGCTGCGTTTATCGCGTGATAAAGTTTGGATTAGGCGTCCGTCACCTTCTGACACATAAATAAGTACGAGAGTGACGGAAGCTTTATCCACATTAGACACGCGATATAGACGCAGCCATACTAGGCCCGCTGCTATGGCACTTCTCGGCTGTCAAAGACGATGACAAAGATGAAATACTTTACTGCGACTTTCCTTGTCTAGAAAAACGAGTAAAACCGACTGAACCCGATTTGCATTACACGGCTAAAATACGAACAGTGGCAAGTGGTACAGTTTCAAAAAGAAATAATCATGATCGTTTCTTTTTGAAGCATTCTGCAAGCTGAAAAGCGTTATATCCAGATGATTATTACTAGGGATCGGAAATTCGGATGCTTTTATACCTACAATTAGCAAATTTCCGGAAAAAGCTTAAGAAGTAGGAGGTCGGCTTCTTAAAAAATATTATTTTAATTATTTAAGTTCCGGGATTCCGGGATTGTATAAAATATCAGGAAATAGTGATAACTGACAAGATATTTAGGTTGTGACTATTTTCAGTAATTTTGTTAACATACCTGCACGTTGAAAAACAGTTCAATTCTGTATGACCATGTATATTTGTTTTAATTTGGTGATTTAACAAAAATACTCAGGTTAGTACCATTCGTTCCATATGAATAATATATAACTTATCAAATTTATTTTAGTTTGATGTTAAAGAATAGTGTAGGTACTGTTAGTTAAACAAACCACATATTTTGTAAAAAGGAACAACTAAAATATGTTATTTAAATACTTTAAATACGTATGTGATATGTATCCTAATTTCCGGTATTCCGGGAAATCCCAATACAACAACGATAACAAAACAATAAAAGCATCCGAATTTCCGATCCCTAATTATTACGCATCTTTAGCGACAATACAAAGCTGACTTGATGTTAAAGAAATTTCTGATGATAGAAACTGAAACTTCATGTTATATCTTAGCAATTTTGGTGCGATTTATAAAGCCTTTGTAAAAGTTCTAAAGAGATGGGAACCTTTCGAAAAAGGAGCCGTAAGGGGTTCTGGGCAACTGACTCGAACTAGTCTTATTTTTTATCGACGAGGTAAACTGACAGTGAGGTTTATTTCCCAATGTAACTTCCTTTATCTCTTGTTACCTGTCATTACTTGTAGGTATAAATGTCATAATGATTGGTATATTGTTGAGTTGTGGTCGCGCACGTTACCTGGCGCGCGCCAGCCTCACGGCGGCCATATGGCACTCGACGTGCACGATGTTGTAGTGCGAGACGGTGGTGTAGCCGAGCGTCTTGCGAGCTCGCACTTCGAACTCCTCCACTGGACACCGCTTCGTGAACGTGTAGATTCCAAGCACCTGTCAGAATACATTCATTTAATGCACCTGTTATGAGTTGCCTGTGGGCACCGCTCGCGTGACGCTTCATCTTAGACTTCTCTGCATATATAGCATTAAAATCTATTTTTTAATTCCGTAGACTAAAATGACTTCCAAAAATGACAAACGTAAAAATAATGTGGCCAGCCTTTAGGAAACAGTGCTGTTCTTTGTTTGCTTTTCGTGGTGTAATTATTAATAACCGATATAATAAAAAATACTATGTACTTACGTTAAAAAAATGTTTTTTAGGTACTTATCGATAATTAATCTAAATCTAAATTTTATTCAACCTTTCACCTACTATTGGATACAATTAGTAACATAAAAAATAACACTGACTGGACGCCAACGCATCTCCGTTTGTTTATCATATCCGTTACTTTCCTCGTAATTATAGTGATCGGATGTGTTCAGTGCGTTTTCTCGTGTTATTGTTGCTGTTGACTTTATTTGTTACACTTGTTGAGTTTAATAAAAATAATAAAGCTTTGGTGTATTTTCAGCTTTTTATGATAAGTATTATGAGAAATACTGGAAAGGGGCCGGATCTTGAGTACCCGAAACCGATTTGTGGTGGTGGAATAAGCGAAAGAGATTTGTCAGGATCGTAGCAGGTGGAAAGAGGTGGTCTCTGCCTACCCCTCTGGGAAACAGGCGTGATTTAATCTAGGTATGTATTTATGATAAGTATTGAGTTTCGAATCGAATAATATGTACCTTTAAATATTAGGAATATGTTGTATTTACAAAAATTCTAAATCATTTTGGAACTTCACGGATTATCCACTCATTGCGTTACAGACACTTTTATATCAATAAACATAAGTATCTACCTATATTTTTGTCGGTAAGTACCGGTTGTAGGTATCCCATCACTATTTATGAGTTGTAAAAAACAGGCAACACATGAAATGTCATTTTAGTCTACGGAATAAAAAAAAATGACTTTATAAATAGAGTATTTAGACAAAACATTAGCATTTAGTTATTTAAACTTTTAGTTGTTTTTTTTTTATATTTGTTAAATTGTAAGCCTTTACCTTTACCTATACCTTTATATGAAACGCTATTTGACAAACATGTTAAAACTTAGATTTATAATTTTTTGTTTATTTTGCGTACTATGCTATCTAAGCACATCACAGCGGAAATATAATGTAATGAATGGTCTTTATAGCCAGCCTACACCTGTATTGACAGAATAAAATATTTTATTCGATTTAATTTAATTTATAATAAAATTCCCTACAAAAATGTCATGGTCGATGTTATGCATCAGGAAGAACGAACCTTGGTGGGCTGGTATTTGTAGCCCTCGCGGCAGATGCAGCAGACGGCGCCGGCCTCCTCGGCCAAGTCTGCGACCTGCTGCGTGAGCGAGCACTGCGCCGTCACCTGCCCGCGCTCGTTGCTGCGCATGCCCAGCGCGCCCAGCTGCCGCTCGCGCACCGCCATTGCTAGGCGCTTTTTCTCCTGTTGGCGAAACAAACCAACCTTTACACTGGGTGCTACAGGAGCGTTACCACAAAGAGCGCCATCTACTTTATATGAACAATTCTACTAGAATTAAAAAAACTTGGAACTTATATGTTTACAAAAACTTTTCTTGCAATAACTGGCGATTAAAATGCATTATTCCTAGCCTACTTAACAAAACAAACAAACATAAGCCAAAGTAAAATAATATAAATAGCAAACCATCGAATTTTACACCATATCTGAGTGTCAATCGATTCGTTAGCTACCTCATGCTATATAATTACTAATAATTATGGTTATATTTTTTAAATTATAAAATTATATTGAAATGAAATATTTATTGGTTGCGAACTGACTTGTCTAGTGAACTCGCGGGCCTCCTGCACCTTGGCCGCGCACTGCGGCTGCGAGCGCAGCGCTTCCAGCAGGTTCTCAGCCAGCGAGCCCACGTGCTCGCCCGACGACACCTGTTCCAGCCGGTGTACTATGGGAATCACTTTCTCGCACACTAGCATCTGACGGAGAAAAAGAAAAAAAAATTAACTACGGAAGTTGTAGTAGGTATGAACAGGCCTGGACCTGGTATTGTTTTTACCTCGGCCGTCATTACTGTCTCGTAAACAAGACCTATCGAAACGATTACAATACGATAACATGTCACAAGGCCTAATTTAAGTCGAGGCCTGCCAAGTCTGTCCTCTCGTCCCGTCCTAAGTCGTCTGTCTCATAAACAGTTGACGGACAACATCGACAACCTATCTTCGAAAAGAAGAAAAAAATATACAAAGAAGTGTCTCATCATCATCCTCGTGCCTGTAGAAGAGACATCTAACTTTGGGGAACCGGAGAGTAGATCAAACCGGGAGGTTCCTGTTCCCTAAGGAGAGGACGTCTGATCACAAGTATATAGTCGTGATCTAATGAAAACGCCAAAGATAACAACAAGTACAACAGACTATAATTGTCTTTTCTCCCACATGCTATGAAATGTTAACTTTACTGTTGTAAAGTCAGCCCACAAAGTTCAGAGTTCCAGGTCCAGAGTAAATTTAAAAAAAAGTTATTATTTAACAACGGCAGCGGCTGCGAAAATGTAATTGAAGAGCATGTTTTTTCGACATTTGTACGGCAATTTTTTTTGAACAAAAATAGGTTTTTAGCGACGTCATCCGGTGGGGCTCTTAACAAGAAAAAATATGGTGTATGAGGCACCACTTTGCTTCTAATAGTTAGCTATATATTGAAGCAAAAAAAAAGTTCCATATAAATGTCGACAGCGCTATACAAAATGTCGATAGTGTCATAAAAATGTCTTTCTTAAATACTTATGGGACAATTTTGATGTTGTTTTCACTAACGTTTAGCTAGATTCTTAGAGGTAGGTTTAGTATTATAATTTATATGTATAGTCTCTCTGTGTGCCGTAATACAAATGAAACCTTCGCTTTTAAGTAATTTATTTCGGTTAAAAAAAAACAAAAAAGTTGATATTAATGGAAATGGAAATAATATTTCGTATTTCATTCAGATTTTGATTTTAACCGACATTTGTATGCCACATTCGACATTTGTATGGACAAAATAACCGTACAAATGTCGACAAAAACAGTATTTCGCCAATCTTTCTTACATGCTTACTCGTTTTTCTCATTGACTAACACGAAATTCTTACTTGCCCCATATTGCTTACAATTATTATGAAACACAGATTTTTATTTCATTAATCAATAAAGAAACGCCCATACAAATGTCGTCATAGCCGCACCAAAATACATCAAAAAGAGACTATCCCTGTTAGGGTGCTTCTTATATGGCCCAAAAAACTTTGTTTTATTTATCGCGCGGCACTCTTTTATTCTGTTCTAAGACACAAAAAACTATATTATGACTTTTTTCGCATTTTTAAAGTAATATTTAAGGGTCGCTACCGCCCAAACAACTATTATTTTCAATAAAAATAAACTAGGCTAAAAATGTAGTTTTTTTGGGTTAGGGTAGTTAGTAGTAGTGCCTATTTTTTTATACAGTCAAAAGAGTTGTAGAGTAGGGGTAGGAGAGTATTGTTTGGGTTCTCCGTTGATGGTAAGAGTGTTCCGCCATGATATAATGCGACGAATATTGGCAATAGCATGTTTTATTAATAATTTCAAACTTTGACTCGTGGTAGCAACCCCTAAAACCCCACCAAGAAAAAGAAAACAAGTCATAGGTTCGTTTATTTGGGTAATAAAAGCGAATGGCGGGTTGCCACGGCTCTTTTCAAAAGTCGAAAAATATTTTTTTCATACAGTAAGTTCAAACTTTGACACGTGGTCGCGACCCCTAAAACCCAATCGAAATCAAAGAGTAACATCATGGGTTCGTTTTTAAGGTAATAGAAGCGAATGGCGGGTTGACGCGACTATTTTTCAAAAGTCGAAAAATAAGAAGTACCCTAATCCCTGTTTCCTCCATCAAAAATACGGGCTCTGCGCCCACTTCTTGTGGCATTCGAACCCCAACTAACATGTTTTGGTATCATAACGTAAATATGACGGTAAGCCAATAGACAAACCAGATTCAAGGGGGTTTCCTTAAGTCATTACAAAAACGTTCGCACGCGCCATCTACGAAAAGACTTTCCACGTTTTCATTATTAATGTATTGTTTGTTTTTAATATTTTAAACAATGCGCTAATTACAGCGCTTTACAACGGTATATGTTGTGTAATAATACGTTGTCAACGTCCAAAGCTATGAATTTTGTTTTGAGCAAAACCGTAAGTGGGACAAGCAAAAAAGCGGTAAATATTGCCGTTTTTAAGATTTCAAATTCGATACTTTCTCAACCAATTAATAAATTAAGTAAATTGTTTTATATAATTCGAGTAGATTAAAATGCACAAAATGCAAATATATGTATAACCGTTTAAAAAAAAATTATGTACTTGGAATTACAGCTCTGGGACCGCAAAAAAAGATCGTTTGAAAATTGACCCTATTACGTTTAAATTTGTGATTTTATTTAATGCTTTATTTCAGTTTCATACTTCGTAAGTCCCACGTCCAATCTCGATAGTTCAAAAACAAATTTTGTGTCAGTCAAGTTACTGAAGTAATTTTGACATATGTCCCACATATAGGCCTTTGGGCTTTACGAGGATATATCGTACCTGTATCAAATGTAAATAAAATTGACGATGAGTAACGTTGACGATGATGGCGACAATGGTTTTTTTTTCAAGAATTTTGGGGCTGTGTTTAATTAAATATTATTAACAATATAACATGCATGGACTTTTTAAATCGCATTTCTCAACAAAATATGAAAATACCGTAAAAGAGATCACTAAAAGTGAAATTAAAATTAAAATCGGTCAAGAATAGGGTTTGCAATCCGGATATCCGGATACCCGAAATAACCGGATATATTTGGATACGGATATTTCGGATCCTACGGATATCATAAGACGACTTTGAAGTTTGCAATAAAATTAAAATAATCCGTGAATTCATGGCCAATACCAGTCTCTATATAGTGTTCTTAAATGTATATTCATTTATATGTGATTTACAATAACACCCATCAAATAAATTCATATCGTACATTGTTTTCTTATTACAAATTTTAATCCCTTTTTCTCGCGGCAGTCGCGGCTCTCGGTAGCGAGCGGCACACTTAACAGAAGATATCTAGCTAGCTAGACCTATTAAAGGACCGCCTGGCGCGGTTGTTTACAACTGGCTGATAGGTTTAATACCTAGATAGTTTATTATTCTTGTTGATTTATATAAATAATACACTTGCATTTTTGCATAACAATTAGAAAAAAAAGTTATTCTAGAATGTTTATTAGATTACTCAATATAATGTTGATTTTATACAAGTATTTCAAAGTGTGGTGTGACTGGTGAGGTTATATTTGTGAGAATATCGTTATTTTTTAGATTACTTAACATTCGATTAATAAATAGGTAGGTAAGCATTTATTTTTGCAAAAAGCCATGGTGATTTCATGTTTAAAATCTACGTGCGTCGTGCGGTGATGTAAAGCTTAATAAATGTTATTATAAATCAAAGTATATTTTATTTAAAACTGGGACTCGATTGCTGCGAGAAAAAGATATAAATTATTAAAATTTGTTATTACCAAACAATTTATGATATGAATTTAGTTGGTGGGTGTTGTAAATCACACATAAATATTAATAATAATAATAATAATCGATCTTTATTTCAGACCCTTCACGTCCATACAATATTACAAAAATAGTCAAACACTAAATTAAATTACAATTAAAATCGAAACTAAATATTGACTCAAATTAAATGAAAACAAACACAATAACACAATAAATAACCTTAAAATAAATACATTTTCTGTAAATATACATTTTAGAACACTATAGATAGACTGGTATTGGTCACGAATTGACGGTTTATTTTAATTTAATTGCAATCCTTGAAGCCGTTTTATAATATCAGTAGGATCCAAAATATCCGGATACCCGGATCGGTCATGTCCCCAAATCTGAATCAACGGATCTTAGTCAAGAAATACGGATGATACAAGCATTTTAAAAATGCTAATAAGACAGAGAGATCCGAAGTGCACTGGTGAAATCGTTGTTTAAAGTCGTTTTATAATATCCGTAGGATCCGAAATATCCGGATACCCTGATCGGTCATGTCCCGAAATCTGAATTATCCGGATCCAGCGAATTCAACGGATCTTAGTCAAGAAATACGGATGATACAAGAATTTTAAAATGCTAATTAGACAGAGAGATCCAAAGTCCACCGGTGAAATCGTTGTGCAGTTCGGCCATATAAACTCCACGTAAAATTCTGTTTTGCTAGAAAGAGATAGGAAAAAATCTTTGTTGACTTATATCTTGGTTATTTTTATAGCTATTCAAAAATGTTTTTTCTCACCTGTTTGTATCATGCATTAGCTTTTATACTTATTATTATATTTTTATAATTTTATCCTTATTCAATAACGTTTTAACAGTCGTAGGTTTTACCAAAAAAAAAAATTTTGTATTATGTAGGTACATTGTACTACATATCGATATAGTTGATTTAAAAGTAATAATATTTAATTATTTACAACTATCGACTCGATATCATTACGTAGAATAAAAATTAATAAGTTGATATGATGTAGAAAACATTGAGCCGCAGCTCTACTAGTCAATAGTAGTTTAGAAATAACAAAAGTGTATTATCAAAGAGACAGTTCGATAAGAAAAACGTTTCGTGCCATGGATCTATTGAAGGAGCATTTTAATGGACATGTAATCAGCAGATTCGGAGACATCAAGTGGCTGCCAAGATCTTGTGATTTAATGCTATTAGATTATTTTTTGTGGGGCTATGTTAAATCATTAGTCTACGCAAACAGGCCACGCACAGTCGCACAACTACTGTACTTAAAATGCATACATTTTTGTAACGAAATTGTAAGTAAGACATAATTTAAGTGATGTTTAAATACTCACTAATCAACCACAAACGCATTACTGAAAACCGTATCAAAATCAGACTAATAGTTTTGGTTTGGCACCAATAAATGTTTACTGCAGTGCCCCCAGGCGAGTTGTCACCGTAACACTTATCTAAGTACATGCACCAATCAATCCCGAACCTATCACTGAAAACCGCATCAAAATCGGACCAGTAGTTCTGGAGATAATTGGCAACATTACTTTGCACAAACAAACAAACTTCCTCTCACCCCAAACGAATATACCGTACTGTCTCCGTACCGTCGCGGGTAAAAAATTAAGCCTTTTCAAACAGCGTTTACAGCGTAGTTAAAAGTGTATCAAATAGCTAATGCTTTATTTCAGTGTCATACTAAATCGTACTTTTCTGTCCTTTTTTTTTCAAGGAAATTTTGGGACTGTGTTTAATATTATTACCAATTGTGTTAAATTTCCTCGTATTGTTGGAGAAAAACACTATACAAGCCTCAGCCGGGAAGGGCGGTTGCTGGACTCGTATATAGCGCGGCCTCGACTGCGTCTCGGCCACGCTAACTTTACTCGTCCCGCAACAGCCATTTTCGCGGTCTGTGCAGTAATGTACTATAACTAATACTCGTAGTTTTCAATAAAAAAAACACTCTGATTTTTTAAAATACTTGAAATCATGTGTTTGAATCATTTCCGAAAAGCATTTTACGAGTATATGCCTCAGCGGAAACGGGGATTGCCTGACTCGGATTTTAGCAGGCCTCGCCAAGGCTCGGCCCGCCGGCCACCTCGTCAGGCAATGGAGATTGTCAGCCAGTTTAGATCTTTGGCTTACTTGGCGTATTCTTCATTAAAAACAAGCAATAGCTGTGGTTTGTTAGAAGTATTTTCTGATATTTTTATTTTCTTGTATAAAAAAATCCGATCGCCTTCTTTTCCTATAGACAAATTTTCTGATATATTTATTTTCTTGTATAAAATTTTTCGAACGCGTTCTTTCCCATAGACATATTTTCTGATATTTTTATTTTCTTGTATAAAAAAATCCGAACGCCTTCTTTCCCTATATACATATTTACTTTTAGCTTGTTAGACCATTTTCACAGAAGACATTTATTTTAATCGCCGAAATTACCAGTAAGTAGATTATTTTATTGGTAGCATTTTGTCCCATTCCAAAAAAATCAGGAGCTCCTACTTCTGGGATTTTTTGGCACTCCGAGCGTGATATAAAAACGTACCTAACCTAACCTATCCTACCTACGTATTACGATGTAATTACTATTGGGAAAAAATCGCTACTATGACAAAAATGTCTTCTGTGAAAATGATCTACCAAGATAAATATATAACAGTAAATATGTCCATAGGAAAATAAAGCGTCGGAAATTTTTATACAAGAAAATAAACATAATAGTAAATACGTCTATAGGGAAAGAAGGCGTTCGGAAATTTTTATACAAGAAAATAATTATAACAGTAAATATGTCTATAGGTAAAGAAGGCGACCGGATTTTTTTATAAAAGAAAATTAAAATATCAGAAAATACATCTAACAAACCTTCGTTCTTATGATATCATGGTAGTTATGGTTATCTTTTATAATAATAAAATTAGAATAATAATCAAGCACTTTTAATTTTGGGTTCACCATACCTATTATACATAAAAATATCAAAACATTAGTACAAAAATTATGTTGATAGGTAAAGAAAGGCCTACCAACAAAGTTAAGCAACCACCGCTTAAACATCGTGTAGGTACCTAAACTCGGATTCATAATTAGATTCCATCAAATCTACCACGGTGTTGCCATTCAAATGAAACATTCCAACATTAGTAAATTTACTCTAGGCGAAAGAATGCACGTAAGTAATTAATTACTTAGTAATTTTAAGAATAACATTTAAATGCTTTGTTTAAATAAAAATGCTTATATAAAACCTGTTGTATAAATAAATATTTAATTGAAGCAATTTTGTGGTAGAAATATTCTTATTGCAATGGTAAAACTTCAGGTCTCGATAACATTTGGTATCCGTTTTGATACAATAATATTATCGTTTGTAGATGTGCGTATATTATTAATTATTATACCTAAAATAAGTAAATTCGAAACCTAGTGGCTAGGTAGTCCTAGTTGTGTCGGCTATTTTTAAGGCGTATTATACATTATCCTGACTGTAGCATCCAAACTGGAGGAGGGGCGTTAAATCATCTCACTAATTAGAGCGAAACAATTAGGATCCTTTTTACTTAGAATTTAGGAATATATGAATATAAATGTTAACTTCGATACATAACAAACATCTAAGAGTCAAAGTAGTATAGGCGACAAACTTATAACGAAACCCCTACGTTTATGTAATTGTATAGTGTCTGTGTACAGAAAATGGAGACTATATTTGAATTTGGACGTTAATTTCCTTAATTCTCTACACCACTACAAAGACTTTCGTTAAGTTTTTCACCTGCAGTAAGATAATTATATTTTTTATTATTAAGAAAGGGTTGGTGGCATCTGGACCGTCATACTGACAATGACAGATGTTATTGTGACAGTGACATATTTACCCAACTACGTCAGAAGGAGGTCGTAAACTATGAAGTTTAGATTATTATTTAAGCTTGACGCATTCACTGCCACCGACGCATATATGTGTCACCGTGACTTCCACCCAGTGCCCTCAACGCATATGTGCGTTGTTACAATAGGCAAGCTCCGTATAAAACAAAAGATGTGGCACCTGGCGAAAGTTCAAAAAACAGTACTGGCAATGAATGCGTTAATGTTACATCGAAATTAAAAGCTATTACAAAAATACAACCCGTACTTCGGCTTCCAAAGTTAAGCAACTACCAGCGTAGTCTAAAACAGAATTGGTGAACGCTTAAAACATCGTGTTGATAAAAACAGTTTTTCCTCATATCTGTAGCAGTTTTCCTTGAGATTGCTATTTATAGTCCATTCGCTTAGATAGTGTCGCTACACTTTCACGTACTTATGGTTATTGTAATAAAATACGAATATAATTCGACATAATCTGCCAAATTTACTTGCGCCGTAACACATGCTAGTGAAATTGGCAGTTTTCATCGAAATATATTCGTATTTTATTACAATAACCACAAGTACGTGCGAGTGTAGCGACACTATCTAAGCGAATGGACTATAGTCGTAAATGAAAGTTAGACTACTATTTAAGCCTAAAATAGGATCAAAATAAGAAGCCATTATAAAAATACAATCTATATAAAAATGGTAAAAAAATTGTATTTTTCATGTTTCTTGTATGGGGACCTCTATTGGGATTTGATTTATTGATCATTTTATAATTTTAAACGATATGTTAAACGTACGTAGAATCAAAACTACTGGGTCTATTTGAATGAAACAAAAAGTAGTACTGTTGTTTATTTATAAGCTTTAATGTAACAAAGTTTCAAGCGATTTGGCGTACCTACTGACATTCTGCATTCCTTATCTCTATTATCCCGTCGCACGCACCCATGTTAGGTGTGGGTTACTCCACACTAATTGCAAAACTTTGGAAGGTTTATAATTTTTTTCCATTGTTATAACAGGGGTCGTAATTTTGATGCCGATGACGTCAATTTGATTAAAAATGGAAGACTAGTATTGAAAGGTTGAAATTTGGTTCGAGTATCGCCGAACAAGATCTGCATAGGTGACCAATACTGAATCTAGATCATTTATTTATATTTTATTTTAAGTACAACGACTTAACTTCTTGGCCCTCAGAAAACGACTCATGTGTTCATGCACTGCCATATGAGTTGACGCAGCATTCTGTGTCCCTACAAACCCTTATTCTTATTAAACTTTCCGAGTTGAACGATACTGACATTGAGAAGGACAGTGGCAAAAATCATCGAGTAACATTATCATTTAATGTCGGTCAGTCAGGGTAGGATACTCTCGTTATATTATCCTTAGCTCGCTACGGATATTACACCATCATACTACAGTGTGTCCCTGGATAAAGTGCATAAACGAATAGGAATGAAACTAGATGTAATATCGCTGATAAAAAATATTTAAAAAATTGGATTGGGCAGGGTATCGGAGCAAAGTGAAATATCTCGCTTCATATGAGGTGTATTGAGACGAAATAAACGGTTTTTTAATCCCAGAGCATTTCCTGTGTAACAACACAAATAAAAAATAAAAAATAAAAATCCAAACAAAAAAGTGTGAGGTTTAGTCACCTGAGTAGGCTCGTGGTCGGCAGCGAGCCCGGTCAGGAAGCGCAGGATGTACCGCAGCGCGGGCCGGCTGATGAACTCCTTGAGCTCGTCCGAGTCGTTGCACACTAGGGTCGGCTTCACACACGGCGCCATTTTCTAAGGCGAACAAACAACATAACATCATCGACTCTCGACCCTCAGCTGGGCATAGGTCTCTTATTATGGGAGCAACAGCGCAATGAGAATAATAAGCCAATACAAAATATATGATAGTAATCATTACACTACATTTAATTACGTAATTTAAAACAATGCTCGTATAAATATTAAAACTAAAATAAATCCGGTTGATAAGGACTGTCCGCGATAAAATCGGGCCATGCATGCTCTGGTGTATCTTTGCAATGAATGCATATTTTCAAACAGTTTTTTTTTAATTACTTGTTTAATTATAAAACATTATAATAAAATAAAATCGTATCATAATGTATGGGTATGTGTGAGATTTCGCCAAGTATAATCTATCATACCATTCATCTCCTGAACAGCGTTTTTTGACAATCTTCCCACGCTTCCTGCTACAATGTCGCAATTGGATTTATATTTTTACTAGCTGTTTAACACACATTAGAATGTCGTCTTCCCAAAGAAATACTTTTTGAAACTCATTTCTATTTGTAGTAGTCAGGAAGACCTTTTACTCCAAGCACTGAAAGCTGATTTTGTATGGGAGGCATTTATTTGTCAAAAATTCAAATTCGCCAAAATTAAAAAACCTCAGACCTATCTCAATCTAAATCCAATTAGAAAAGTTTTCACTATTGGGAAAAGATAATGTAATAAGGTTTAATTTGGCTTGCATAATTAAAAATAATAAAATGTTTTAAACAGGAGAATTCAGAAAAGACTGTCAGTAGACCGTGTACAAAAAAAAATTGGTACTGTGGATTATTATAGTGTCTTAGTCACAGACGCTGTAACATTTTATCATGATTGTATTTTTATTATGTAGTTTCATAACCACTGACTATTACAAAAAAGGTGCTGCTTGAAAATTAGCATTCATTAAAAAAATACACCAGAGCATGCACGGCCGGATTTTATCGTGGACAGTCTTTATAAAAGTTACGAACGTCATAAAAGACAAATGAGCAGACAGACCACAAGTCAGCAATGCTAGCAATGCTCCTTAAACTATACTCACCACAATATACTCCAAAGCGTCCCGCACCACTCCGAGGGATATAAGGTAGTCCTTGAGCGTCCCTCCTATAGAGTTCCTCTCGATGTTAGCGCAGAGGACGCAGAACAGTTCCATGCGGAACTCAACCTCCGTGAAATGCACTGTGTCAAGCCTATCGAACATCAGCACGGGCTTAAAGTGTTCGACCAGCATCGCCATTTTGAGGTCGTTGCCGTAGACCAGAGCGGCCAGGACACGAGTCAGGTGGCCGAGCGCTACGGAGTTGCTGCGGATTCCTGTGGGACAAACACCTTAAGAAAAACCAATGATAATACGTAACGGATAGAGTTTTGTAAGTGCCAATGACTACCATTTAAAAAGCGGTACAAACGTATGTAATATCTTTAATTTTTACATTTGTAATGTTTTATTTGTGCTAGCTCTAATAATTTATATTTGTTGCTTTATTACCTTGTAATGTAACTTATTTTTAAGTTTTATTTTATTTTGTTTGAAAAAAAAGACCTTCTGCTGGAGTTTCTTGCGGCGCTTCTTCTCCGCAATGATGGTCTTGCCCAAAGCGCTAGTAGATTCACTCTATTTTACCGACGTGTAAAAGAGCCCGTATGTGGCCAATTTAATGAATAAGTATTTTGAATTTTGATTATCCCAAAGAGAAAATTGTTGAAGACTAGATTCTGAAAGTACAGTTGTTTTACCCATACTTGTGTGTGGATACGCGTGCACGTTTGTCTCTAAGTGCGTAAGTTTTGGAGCGCTCAGTGACGACCGAATCGCAAGGCGGTTAAGTATTGCACATTTGTGTAAAATTACACAGTGCACCAGAAGCGGCTGGAGTAAGTGTAAGAACAGTGCCAAAAATATTAAATAATGAATGAAAAAAAGAAAAAGAAAGAATGAGATGTCGCTAACATAACTTGCGAATGGAGATAAAATAAAGTAGACATTGACGAATTTACAACTGATGTAATTTGGAGCACAATTTTATGAAAAATTGGTCTTAATGGATTTCATTATGTGTAACCATAGATCACAGAAACAAGGGAGATATGTCATGAGCGCAATTTCGTACAAGACCCGGTGTCGCTACTTAAACATGTGTGCGTCTTACGCTTACGCTCCATTGACACCTACAAAAACAACCTCCTGATAGGTTACAGCTTACGAACTAAAAACACCGTAACATAGTTTTGATAGTAGCACAAAATTAAGCTTTATGTTAAGTATTCAAGGTTGAAAAATGCTGAAAGATTGTTTTTTTTCCATCGTAGTTCAGTGACTGAACGTAAGGTAACGCAAACTAGTCACTTAGCTACCATATAGCGACGAGTAATTAATTTATTTCCCCAGCGCTAGATGGCGCCAAGATAGTAAACCTTATGTTCAGCAGATTAAGGACTACTGTTACAGCGACATCTAGTGATCCTTTTTTCAAGAGGTGTCTCTTTCCTGCAGTCCACTTAGGGATGCCACCAGCAATGTTTCAAAATGTATCGATAACCATATATCACTTGGTTCCTATAAGTACTATTATTTTTATTTTTACTACTAGCTTTATACAATTTTACATAATTATACCTTAATACGTTTATTTTAGAATACAATAATATTTTATTAGCTTCTTGCTACGGTTTGCATAAAGTTGATACATAGGTTTTTAAAATTGGGAATCATACCTATATTAAAACGTAACAAAAGAAAGGCTGCATTTCTGTGGTAAATTTGATGGAACTGTTAAAGATTTTTATGTGTTGATTTTACTTGATTACTTAGTACATAAAAGTCTAAATAAATAGTCTGGTTGTTTAATGTAATAATGTTTTTAGAAGTGAGTTGGAAATTAGATCTCAAAGAAACTACACGTTGTTTTTGTGACCGCTGCTCCATCATACAAAATTGAACCTTAAAGCTATCAACATATGGTCCTAAATCGAACCGGATTAGAAGCTGGAGCGGCGAGACGGGCCGGCTGGCGAGAACAAAAGGGGATCGCATTCCTTAGATAACGCGCGGACCTTTGCATCAATCGTGCAGTTAAAATGTGCACTAAGTAATTACGTGAATAAAATCTTGTCTACGAGTGATTGTAAATGGATTATTTAAGTGATTGTTGACTACGTTTCGGAAGTGAGAACAATTGAGTTAAAAGTGTTAATAAGGACTTGGTTTGTTCACTACAATGACGACACAAACTGCAGAACAAACTGAATATTTAAGTACATTAGAAGACGTGGCTCTTACGATACAACGGGCGCAAGTTAACATAAAAAAGTGTCCAAAAGAAAGACTAACAGAGGGTTACATTAAAACAAGATTAAGAACTATTGATGAATATTGGAATATATTTAAGGAAGCACATAATGGCCTCTGTAAGTGCACGCCGCGAGAACAAAAGGGAGTTATGCAGTATTTCCTCAAAGAAGATTTTTACAAAGTAGAAGAACTTTACCTTTGCCTGCAAGCAGATTTAACTGACTACTTATTGAAGTACGAGTCACTGAAAAAAGTAAAGGATGCTTGCGACATGTCAACATGTTCACAAGAAAGCCAATTGCCGTTTGTTAATTTACCACGAATACAGTTGCCTACGTTCACGGGAAGATACGACGAGTGGCCAACCTACCAAGACCTGTTCACAGCCCTCGTGCACAACGCCAAGCTTACAAGTGTTCAAAAATTACACTATTTAAAGACTAGTGTTTCCGGTGAAGCCGAGATATTATTACGACATATTCAAATAACAGAAAACAACTATAGTAAAGCGTGGGAATTACTTCGAGAGCGGTTCGGCAACAAAAAGATGATTGTGAACTCAGTATTAAAAAGATTATTCGGTCAAAGAAAAATTATTAACCAGTCGGCAAGCCAGATCAAAACCATACTCGACACTACGATGGAATGTATTAACAACCTCAATAATTTAGAAATAAAAACCGAAACTTGGGATCCTGTAATAATATTTTTAGTGACACAAAAATTAGACACAGAATCACTAAAGGACTGGGAACAATGCGCGCAAAAGGAAAGTAGTACTGAATTACCTAAATGGGAAGATTTAAGGAAGTTTCTCGAAGCCAGGTTCCGTACTTTGGAATTAATTGCGCCATCAACGGTACCGTCCAAAGAGAAGCCGCAAACACACAAATCGTTTTACATTGCTGCTGAAGACAGTGAAGACAACTTAGACAACTCGTATCAATGTGCACATTCCAGCGTGATATCCCAGCCGTCTTGTACATACCTACTGTAAGGGTGATCATTACATTTTTAACTGCAAAGAGTTTACTAAATTGACCGTAGAAAACAGACAAGATTTTGTGAAAAAGAACCGATTGTGTTTCAATTGTCTTGTGCCATATCACAGCGTAATCAGATGTAGACAAAAAACTTCGTGCCGAGTTTGCCGAAAACGACACCATTCTCTGTTACATCAAAGCAGAGAACCAACTCAAGAAAAAGCGACATCACAACCAGAACAACAACCAGAACAAAAGGTCATATCTGCACACTTCTCAAGAGAACAACCCGGTCATGAAGTGTTACTAGCAACGGCACAAGTAACAGTTAAGTCAAGTGATGGAGAGACACACATACTTCGTGCTTTGATTGACCAGGGCTCAGAGGCTTCTTTCATATCAGAGAGAGTAGTACAATTATTGGGTTTGAGAAGAACCAATATCAGGGGAGTAGTCTCTGGAGTAGGAGAAGATACACAAATAGAGATTAAACACTTAATTGACCTTACGATTGCATCGCGGTACAATGCAAATGATGAGATTCGAGTGAATGCTTATGTTTTGAAGACTATATCTACACGCTTACCCTCGAAACAAATCGCGATGGATTTGTCAGAGCTCCAAACTTTAGAACTGGCGGATCCTACATATCACACACCGGGTAAGATTGACATCTTACTGGGCGCAGACGTCTATTGTAAAATAATTGAAGATGGATTAGTTAAAATGGCTGATGGTATAATCGCTCAGAGAACAAGTTTGGGGTGGATTATTTCGGGTCAGAGAGAAAAATCAAAAGATAGTAAACAACACAATGTTACTGCACTTCATATCACAAACATAGTTAAAGAAGACAATGATATGTTGAGAAGATTCTGGGAAATAGAGACCGATATATACAAGAAGAAAAAAATAAATACAAAAGAAGAAGAACAGTGCGAAGAAATATACAAAAATACAACTAAAAGGAATGAGAGTGGTAGATATGTGGTTCATCTGCCATTAAAACAGAGTATAAAAGGAACAGTTGACTTATGCGGAGAAACGAAACAACAAGCTATAAATAGATTTAAACAATTAGAGAAGAAATTTGAGAAGTCTAAAAAGTTAAAGGAAGAGTATACAAAGGTAATCAACGAGTACAAAGAAATGGGACACTTACAAAGATCAGAGTCACAAAACTGCACTGAATCTATGTACCTACCTCACCTAGCTGTGATTCGTGAAGACAAAGAAACTAGTAAAGTGAGAGTTGTCTATGACGCTTCTGCAAAGGGTTCAAATGGTCACTCTCTCAACGACGCTATGATGGTCGGTCCCGTTTTACAGCCGGATCTGCGAAGTCTTATTATAGCTTGGAGACAGCATAAGATATGCGTAGTGGGAGATATTGTAAAAATGTACAGAATGATAAATATGACACCAGATCACACGAATTTACAACGGATAGTGTGGCGAGACAACCCCGACGAAGAATTGACTAGCTACAATCTGACAACTGTAACCTTCGGTACAGCCGCAGCTCCTTACCTGGCAGTACGCACACTAAGTCAACTAGCCGACGATGAAGCACATGAATACCCGGACACAGCACCCTTGATCAAAAGTTCATTTTATATGGACGATTTAATGGCAGGAAATGACAACGCAGATAATACGAAGAAAATGTGTGAGGATATAAGGGAAATATTACACAGAGGAGGATTTCAAATGCAGAAATGGTCGAGTAATTCGGAAGAAGTTTTACAGTACCTGAAACAAAAACACAGTATAAAAGACACTTTAGAGATAAAACTAGACAAGATCATAAGAATACTTGGATTGAATTGGAATCGTCAAGATGATGCATTTGTGACAACAGTGGACTTACCTGAATTGAAAGGCACTATTACGAAGAGAACTATTCTTTCAGATGTGGCTCGGCTATTCGATCCGTTCGGATGGCTGGCTCCAGTTATTGTCGTTGCTAAAGTAATGATACAGAAGTTGTGGCTATGTAGTCTAGGATGGGATGACGAACTGCCATCACACTTAGGTGAAGAGTGGACAAAATACAGAGAGGAACTAATACACTTACAAAACATAAAGGTTCCACGATGGCTACAAACGACACAATCTGATGACAAAGATGTACAGCTGCATGGATTTGCGGATGCATCAACCCAAGCATATGCAGCTGTCACGTACCTCAGAGTCGTCAGAGATGATGAAGTTCACGTGACGATGATTGCTTCTCGTTCTAAAGTTGCACCACTGAAACAATTATCAGTCCCTAAGTTGGAGTTGTGTGCTGCAGCATTACTAGCAGAACTTATTAATGATGTCGCAGAGCTTTTGAGAGTACCTAAAAACAAAATATTTGTTTGGACTGACTCGATGGTTGTACTTTCTTGGCTGCAATCTCAGCCTAATCGTTGGCAAACATTTGTAGCAAACAGAACTGCAGAGATAACACGAGTTATTGACAATGACCGATGGAGACACGTTCAGTCTGCAGACAATCCGGCAGATGTCGCTACAAGAGGCTTAAAAGCATGCGATTTAGCTGCACATGATATTTGGTGGCATGGGCCTGAATGGCTGAAACAAGAAAAACTTGAATGTGACAAACCAGACATACCAAGCACAGAATTAGAAATGAAATGTAAACATCACATAATTCTAGAACAAAAACCAATCTGGGAAAGATTTTCAACATTGTCAAGATTGAAAAGAGTATTAGCGTATTGTAAAAGAGTTTTGAAGACAAAAGAATTTAAAATAAAAGAACAACACTTGACTGTAAACGAAATGGATAATATTGAAGAAGAATGTATACGATTTTACCAAGGTTTAATATATGGAAAGGAAATTGAAGAATTAAAGAAAAATGGACAAGTTAAAAAGAAAAGTTCTCTTATCACGCTTTCACCATTCTTGGATGAGAAAGGTTTATTAAGAGTGAAAGGACGACTCCAAAACGCTTTAATATCGGAGAATACCAAACATCCTATAATTGTTCCAAGTAATCAGCACATCACTAAACTGATTGTAAATGAAGCTCATATAAGAACTCTTCATGGCTGGAATCAATTAATGATGGCTTATATTAAAACTAAATACTGGATTGTTGGACTAAAAACAGCTGTCAGAAAATGCATTCACAACTGTAAAACTTGTGTTGTGGATAAGGCTA
Organism: Acleris literana; assembly: GCA_946894065.1. Lineage (NCBI taxonomy): Eukaryota > Metazoa > Arthropoda > Insecta > Lepidoptera > Tortricidae > Acleris > Acleris literana. The sequence goes on along the minus strand of OX335668.1, from coordinate 25,813,420 downwards.
CTACAAAGAAGCAATTTATGGGTCAACTACCAGCTGTCCGAGTCAACCAACATAGATCATTTATGAATAGCGGTGTCGATTTCGCCGGACCTATATCAATCAGAACATCTAAAGGTCGTGGATACCATGCGACAAAGGGATATATTTGCCTGTTCATATGCATGGCTACGCGAGCTATACACCTAGAAGCGGTTACTGATCTTACCTCGCAAGCATTCATTGCCGCCTTTAGAAGGTTTGTCGCGCGCAGGGGCCATTGCCAACACATATGGAGCGACAATGCTACAAACTTTGTAGGCGCTGCTAAAGAACTAAGAGACCTCTTTCAAAGTAGCAAAACAGATTTCGCTAAGGAAATTAAGGAGCTTCTGGCCAACGATGGCACCACTTGGCACTTTATACCACCTAGAATGCCAAATTACGGAGGCCTGTGGGAAGCAGGAGTACAATCGGCTAAGAAACACCTGACGAGAGTAAACAAGGATACCAAGCTGACATACGAAGAGATGGCAACTCTCCTGGCACAAATAGAAGCATGCCTTAACTCCCGCCCTCTTTGTAAACTGGATGACTCAGCAGAAGTGCCACTGACACCTGGACATTTCTTAGTGGGTGAGCCATTAATAAGCGTCCCTGATGTTAACTATGAGTATAAGAAAGTTAGCCTTTTAACACGATGGCAACTCATACAGAAAATGACGCAGGATTTTTGGCTGCGATGGAGAACTGAGTATCTCAACACGCTACAACAGAGATACAAATGGCAAGTTGCAGTCCCGTCGCCCTCTATTGGAGATATAGTAATAATTAAAGATGAGCTAATGCCTCCAACCAAATGGTTACTAGGAAGAATAAAGCACCTACATCCCGGTGCAGATGATCTCGTAAGAGTAGTAACCGTACAGTGCAAGGGCAACCACGAACTGAAAAGACCTTTATCTAAACTAGTACTACTTCCTAAAAGTAGTGAGTGAAATTATGAGTGTAGTGTTATGATGTGATAAGTACGTGAATAAATTATGCATGTGAAGCCTGTTATGTAATAGATATTTTACTGAATATTTTGCCATGTATATAACCTAGTATATTGTTCTTTAAGGAAAATTTATTAGAGTAGCATGTATTGATTGTTTCTAAATTTGTTTGAAAACTGTGCGTTTTGGTGGCCGGTATGTTTAATGTAATAATGTTTTTAGAAGTGAGTTGGAAATTAGATCTCAAAGAAACTACACGTTGTTTTTGTTCTCGCCAGCCGGCCCGTCGTAAAATTGAACCTTAAAGCTATCAACATGGTAAAAAGGCAAATGGGTTTGGTTGAGTATCACGTCATCACGATCTCGGTTTGGGACGAACCAGTAGTTTGTCGTATTTGATAACGTAAACTTTATTTTATAAATAGTGCATATAACTTTAAACAGAAAAATAGACTTAATACTTTCGGGCATTTTCTACCAGTTAACCTTTTCTCAGTTAGCCTTGAACCTTTTTAACAATGATCTCTTAGTTAATATTCCAGTGAGTCGGCGCGAGCTGCCAATCAGCGCTGTGTGCATCAAGCACAGCTCACTACGGAGCCCTTTGCCTTTTGTCGATGTTCAATTTATTTTAAATAATTTGTATTTTTATCTAAATTCCAATCAATGGATTAAATCTGCAATACAGTTTAACCGAATCCAGGTTTTAGTAAGTATTTACGTACGTCATTCAGAATATGTTCTTACAGTGTAATATTATAACGGAAATTTAATTTTATATAACTTGAAAAATAGTTAAATTATTTTCCTTGTGTTTTAAGCGTGTGATAGTGATGATAAATAACTTGAACTATGAACACAATTAATTCTATTGATCTCTGTAGAACAAGCCATTTATCGATAGTCGATAGAAATCACGTCCACATCTCAGGCTCAGAAATCCATACAACCTTAAATATTCATTAAAAAATAGTAAAAAAAGCTTAAAAACTAAATTTACCGGTGATACGCTATGCTCCTTGACTTTCACGCTACAAACCTGAACAGACCTGTACGCATTAAAACTACAATACAAGTATGGCTCTTCCGGTTTCGATAAAATAACTGTACAAATTATGTTGTGTTCATTTTAAGGACGACATGTACTGATACGACGTTATTAGGTACCTGGGTTGTCTGTGCAGTTAAGTAGAGCCTGGACGTATTCTGGTCCTCCGAACGTGAGCGAGAACTGCAAGAACGACTCGAGGCTTTCGCTCGCGGCCACCGACAGAATGCGCTCCATGATCTGCAAGGTACAACTCATTCATTGAATTTTCATTACCTAATTTACATATATTCTATCCTTGAAACCTTTGCTGAAATTATGAGAAATAAGCGAACCTCTAATAGCTGATAGACGAGATGCGCGCGCGGCATGTCCTTCTCCTCGTCGGCGGCCAGTTGCAGCGCGTGAAGCAGCACAGGCAGCGCACGCGTGTTGGCGCGCGTGAGCACGCGCACGCAACGCCGCACGCGCGCGCACAGCCCCAGCAACCGCAGCAAGGTCGAGCACAGCGAGCGCGCCGCGCCCACGCGCTGAATGGCGGCCAGTCGTTGCAGCATCACTTCAAGACCACCTGACATCCAATAACAACTTAATCATCATAAGTTCATAACCAGAACTTGTAAATGCCTTTCCAACTTTATCCGACCCCTCTTCACAATTTTAATCATTAGGCCTGCTTGATTGTGACGACATTCACAAGATGGCTATGTTCATTAATCGTCCCTATTGCCGTTCTGTGCGCAATATATTTGCGCCAGTTCTTGTTGATATATGGTGCAGACAATGTGGCTTTACACAACGGCCGATCGTGATGTATGTACTATTAAAAACTCAGTCAATTTGTTTTATAACGTGTCTAGTATTTTGCCTATTTTAAACTTATGAGCGGATATAGGGTTGCTGGAAGCCATAAATAATACATACCACAGTCGGCGAGCACGTTGGCCATGCGGTAGACCTGCTCGTCGTCGACGGCCTCGGCGTTTGTCTGCGATAGCGTCTCCACGAACTCCTCGGTGGCGTCGCCCAGCAAGCCGCGCATTCTGTACACGACGCGCATCGCGTCCACGCCCTCGCCCGACGTGGACCACACCTGCGCACGGACGTTAGCATTTACTACAACTTCAACTAAAATTAAGTGACACAAGCAACATCTCCCCTTTTACAAGATTTTAGTTTTTTACATTGTCTGCCACCTATATATTTCACATTTGTTTTTATTTAATCGTGTTCACATTAGCTCAACGCGAACGCAATTTGGGGATAACCACCGGATAATTATGAAAATAATTTTGGGTAAGATATAGCCTGCCGCTTACAATACAGGAAAAATATAATATTTTAAAGGCAATTTGCGACCAAACTGTCTTATTTAGTCTTACTTTACCTGTATTATAACTCAATAACGCACAGCAACTATTAATTACCGGTTTATGGTCCAAATTATACTACGCAGATGGTGTGCCTTACCCTCCGAAGCATCAAATGCTAGTTATATATGGTGTTAGTCATCATTAGAGCTATGAAAGTCCAAAGTCGACACTCCTATCACTGACCTTCTTGTAGACCTCCTTGACGAGCAGATCGAGCGACATGATTTTGTTGCAGACGAGCAGTTCCATTCCGTTATCGTCCTCTAGCAGCGCGACCAGTTCGCAGTCGGTGCAAATTTTGTTCTTCACGTCGCGCATCAGAGGGCCCATGCCGGGCTCCAGGCAGGAGTAAGGGTTACCTAACATGCGGCCCTGTTCAAAATATCACAATATTAATATATGTATAATAATATTATCGAATAAATTATTGTTCATTTTAATTTTTCATTAAAACTTGTGTAAGTTGACGCGATCGAGAGACGTAAGGTGATATTTTAGGTGTGCCATAAATATCATAGGTGTAAAATATTTCATTCCTAAAAAATGTTATAGCTTTTGAATCAATAACAACCTTACCATTACTCAACTTACAAATAAAATTTTAATATTAAAAGAGGTTGTTTGCGTGTCACGTAACGTCAAACAACCTTTTAGTGATTGGACATCGTGCTACGAGATACACAATGTCAATATTGAATGTAGGGAAACGAACGTATCGATAACGTTATAAATAGTGATATTTTTATATTATTTTTACCTATTGACATTGTTTAATAACAATAATACACATAATAATACATTATAATATACATTGTTTAATTTGTTATAATGATAACAGGCTTAAGATTATTTATCATCTATCTAGATTTAATTAACCTTTCACGTCGGCTACAGCTGACAAGAGTTCAAGATTAAAAGAGATTTGTTTGGTAGCAATAAGGTGTAATTTGCATAGCATACATGTTTGGCGTGTGGGTCGACGTATGACGTTCAACAGGCTCTAAAATTCACTGGTAAGGTAAGAAATTTTATGTCGATTAAATCGAACTTTATCGATATTTTGAAATGCAGATTAGACATTGTTCGTCCCTAGTCATATAAGAATAACAGCTGTCAGATATGTGACCGCCTAAAATGTCTTAATTTTTTTAACTAATATGTGAAAAATAATAAAAATGTATGACAATTCTTAATGACTACTTAACAAGTTTGTCAGATATAAGTCAGAGGGATAAAGTATTAAAAAATTATGAAACCATATGTACATGATGTGAACACGGCATCATACAGCATAAGTACACAAGGTTCATTAGCTCACCTGTAGGAAGTCCTCCTGTTGCGGGTCCTTCTCCAGGGTAAGGAAGAACTCTCCGACGTCGTTTTCCTCCGGGTAGATAATGGAGCAAAGCCGCTCGAATATGAAAACGGGCGTGCGATAATCGTGCAGCGGATACTTCTGCACGGTCTCTATGCATACCGCCATGAACTCCGCCGTTTCCGTTTCAGTGCCTGATCCAATCATGTTTCACTTTTAAAAATATAAGTATCCTAATAGTCCTAAATAGGAGATATTATATGTTTCAGTGACTGAGTGACCAAATAAATTACTCACCTTTGTCCCAAATGCGACTCTCTTATTCTTATAATAGACCAGTAGATACTGGCACAAAATTACCGGTCATTTGTACCAGTATGGCGACCCTTCAAGGGTCTAATTACGTAATGAGGAAAAGGAAAATGATCGTCATAGCGCTGGTACCGGCGGCCCAAACGCGTGGGCGTTAATCGAACGTGTCGGATAAATTACGAATGTCGAACGATTTGTACCACTAAAATGCTTGTATTTTTCGATAGTCGATGAAAAAAGAAGTAGGCGGTAGCGTAATGCCATACTTCTCCGGTGTGGCTTACAGCCCGCCATACCGACAAAAACACTTTAATTAAAAAAACACAATACAACCATTTGTACATACCAGGCTAATTTTTGCACAGTTAATCATCGTCGAGTAGCCGTTCACGAAAATCACCATGCCATACTTTTCCCACGGTTCCAAATGGCCGCCATACCGCCGCAAAGAAGTAAATGTATTTATTTTTGCTTAACGATACCCCAGCGAAAAAAGTTTCAACATATGCTAGAGAGTCACAGAAGGCTTATTTTTGAGAAAATTGTATCTAAAATGCGTGTTTCGTTCATTCACCACAACCGTTCATTCACTGGAGCCACCACCCTACTTCTTTTTCCATCGACTGCGGAAAATACAAGAATTTTAGTGCTACAAATCTTTCAACTTTCGTAATTTATCCGACACGTTCAATTAACGTCCACGCCTTTGGGCCGCCGGTACCAGCGCTATGACCATCATTTTCCTTTTCGTCATTACGTAATTAGACCCTTGAAGGGTCACCATACTTGGTACAAATGACCGGAAATTTTGTGTCAGTATCTCCCGGTCCATAAGTAGGGCCCGGAATTTTGGGGGCGTCTTTCGACTACGTCGATGTTATCGACAAATCGATAGCTTTTTATTTATTTATATCTTTTTTAAATAAAACCTCAATTTTTCCGATGATATTTTCTCTTTTCAGCGATCGACAATGAAAAATTTGAAATATCGGAAAGTATAATCCGTTTAAATTGCTTTATTGAAATCAGTATAATTACTAAACTAAAACCCTTATATTTTATAACATGAGAAAAAGACTACGTATTATCGGAAAATTTGAGGTTTTGTTTAATAAAAACATAAATAAATAAATAAACTATAGATTTGTCGATAACATCTCTCCCTACAACTTATCTTAAGTTACCCCCAAAATCCCGGGCCCTACTTATAAGTAGAGATCGGAAAAATGGGCGTCATTACTCGCAATAATGTGGACATGACTCCATAGATTTTAATTAAACTAATTAAATTAGATTAATTGATTACTTACTTACTTACTAACCCTAAAAATAATTTTGATTGCAAGGCATAAATAAATAATACAATGAATTGTTATTGTGTAGATTTATTAAAGCAAATAAACAGTATTTCTTATAATTTTTCCGTGGTTAGTTTCTTCCTTTTCACGGCTAAAATGAACTTATGAGGTGAAAAGTTCCTTTCGCAACTACGGATGTTAATGGGGCAAACTTAAGTAGATTAATATTAATGGCCACTTCTCACGTCTTTGTTTTATTTATTTATTAGTGTCCTGCAAAGGATCAAGATCAGGTAAGAAATCAATTAATGTAATTTATTTTGTTTAATTAAAATCTTTGGAGTCGTGTCCACATTATTGCGAGTAATGACGCCCATTTGTCCGATCTCTGCTTACAAGCCACAAGTGAGATGCAACATAAAAACTACTTGGAGAAATGGTGTCTCAATTCAATGCTAATTAATTAGACAAGTGGCCCGTTTCACGAAGCTACAAGTTACAAATAACAAGCGGAAGTCTCTATCTAACTCCTTTTGCTAGAAAGAGAGTTCCGCTTGTTATTTGTAAGCTGTAGCTTCGTGAAACGGGCCACAGGTGTTACAAAAGTTACCCGTAAAGAAAAAAGGGGGTTAAATCGTCCCTTGTAAACGTCCATTGACAATGTTTGAAAACCGTAGCATGGTTTTAAGACTATACAATCTATATAAATAAAGAATAATGTTTGTATGATTGTCATCTTTGCGTTCCTAAACCATCATGATCAGACTGAAATGAAACTTTAGTAAGGTGTTCTGAGGAGTTTGGCGATATTTTTCCAAAAATCTTTATTTTTCTGGTAGAAATTTCTCCGATTCGTGATATTACCTAATGTTTTTTTTCCCATTCTTAATTTCTTCCAGTCGTAAATTTCACCATTGTTATAAATTCAAAATAGGCAGGTAGGTTAAGGTTATGTTAGTTTTGCAGCAGGCCCAAAGGGCCAAACAACCCAGAAGTAGGAGCTCCGCCAGCGGAGCTCCGTCGATTCTGTGAAAATGATATAACTATTCAGATAAATGCAGATTGGGAATTTATGATAATGGAATAATTTCTGCTGAGATAATAATCTTTGTCAAAATAAGCTACTGACAAAAATAAAGACTGGTAAATTTTGCGAATAGAAAGATTGCTACAAGAAAAAAAAGAATTTTGGAAAAATATCGCCACGCTCGTTCTGAGCAGGCCCGCGAGGACTTCTGGCCCAAAAATCTCTAATATATCTAATCTATAATCTAATTTTACATTGCATTTCAACGCATGCCGGCTACAGCTAGTTAAAAAAAACCTGAAATGCAACCCTACTTTAGTAAAATCAAAGAGCAAACAACACAGAAAGTCTGTTTACATTCTTACCTAATATCCCCGGAGAAAGAAACAAAAACAGATTTCGTTTAGGTAGGTGTTACAAGCTGAGTTTTAAGTTGATATTAATGTTTTAAAATATCTATTATGGTATACAGTACAGTCGAGTTCATAAATATGTGTACACTTTAGTACCTTGTCTATTTAATGTCATGTTTAAACTGCCATGTATGAATTGTCACTGTGATTAAAGTGACAAGGTACTGAAGTGTACCTACACATATTTAATGAACTCGACTGTACCTAACCAGCAATAACTATTCAGAAGGTGGTCTGATAGTATTTTTATAAATACTTTTGCAATCCCCTGGCTCAATTCTAGGCCCGATTAAATGGTCTGGTTCTTTGATGTTTTAACTTCTTAGATATTCAATTTAAAGTTTTTAAATTTTTCATAATGCCTCAAGGACGGACATTGCAAAAAATTCCTACTTTCAAAAAACATAACATGGTTTAGCGACAATACCTTACAGCCGAGTTGGCCTCCTTGTATTAAAACATTACTAAGGAAGTATTGTACAAGATTCCACGGTGCCTCAAACACCTACACAAAAATGCTTAACGCTCTTGGACCAACAATATAATATAAGTAATGCTAATAGAATAATAAAAGTATGCAGTTAAAACAAACGACTACCTATATGATAAAAATGGTATCAGAGGAACACATAGAAAGGAGAAAAGCGAAAGTGTTCAAGGGCCGTGCGTCACCTGTGGTCATCTCCTCGAGTAACTCGAGCAGCTTTTCCTGCGTGTCGTCGGTGAGCCGCGTGCGCTGCACGACGAGGCGGCGCAGCGAGAGGTACCCGCCGAGCACGGCGCCCACCAGCCGCCCCTTGTACGTGCGCCGCGCGCCGCTCTCTTCCAGGAACATGGCCAGCAGCTCCGTAAGACGTTTCAAGGCGTAACCTAACGGGAAACGGTCAGGTCAGATGAGCTATAACGATTTCAGCCGACCAATTTGTCATCCTTAAAACATACCTACAAAGCTTTAATAGAACCTATTATAGATTATGCTCTTGACTGTTATGGATTAACATTTAAAACAAAATTTTATTAAAATACGAAATATGCAAATTAGACTCCTAAAACTTCTTGTCACCAAAAAAAAAGGTAAGTGCAAATAAGACTATCATCAAATTCATCAATTGTACAAGATCTTTAAAATTATCCCGGTTGGTCTTGCATCAATTCTTGTTAGCACTTAATCATCACGGCGCTCAAGAGCATAATCTATCCCTTGTTTCGAGTTTCGGTTAAAATACACTTTTAATGGGGTATTCAATAGGCTTGCTTTAAAAAAAAACCCCATCAGTGCGGCCAGCTTATCGTCGGATAGCCGCAAAACAGGCTAAACAATCGATACTATTTTTTTCGTTTTTTTTATTCGGCTTTTCGCTTGCAGACTTACGGGTATCAAAAAACCTTAAAACGCTTGCCACTTTTAAAGAAGTTTAAAAAATGTCTAGCTATTTCAATATCTGCGCCCAATTCTTACGACTTATTATGGCACAACCTAACCATGAAAGACTAGTGGTAGGTAGGCACACGCGCCGAGGCGAGCCGCACGTGAACGCCACATCAATCAATACTAAACCTAATGCCATTCACGAAAAATCGCCCGAGTGCGCGGGAAAGAGACAACAATCAATAAGATTAACCCAACACTAATGATAATTATGTTGTTTATTCAAGCTGCCAACACCCTATCGGGCAACAAGCGCAATGGAAGCGGTAACGGTAGCGAAAACCTTATAACGGAACGGCAACACAATCGATAGGGCTATCCGTTGTATTGGTAGCCATGTGATAGGCTTTTGAACCGAAAGCGCTAAGCGAATAAAGGGGTTTTCCGAAGGTCGCTTACTACTATGGTGACGATACCGTTTACTACTATCGCGACGGTTACCTGCAGAAACGTCTACCCTACATTCTTAATAGGTTTCCCGCAGATTTTAGGTAACAGGCAAATAAGGAAAAGTTTAATTAATTAGTTAGTATTGTATACGAGTACATTTCTGTGATATTTTTAAATAGTTTTTGATTATTTTGTAAATATAATAATTATGATTATGAATTTAATTAACTAATTGGATGTTCTACTGACTTCCGCGCTGACACTTCGATCAGTTTTATTAAGTATAAAAGGGAGGTACCCAAAAGAAGGGGACATTCTATTCGGAGCTATCGAGGTGCAAGCGCTGAAAGATAACCAAGTTATGTCTGAAGCAAAATAAGTTATAGTGCTGTTACAAATAATAAATAACTGCAGTGAACAAAGTGGTTTGATTTATGATATTTCAAAGTAAAAAATAAGTAAACTTACATGAGACTTAATGTTCCCACTGTGTAAACAGGTTTGAGAGACAATGTCGTAACCATTTGTTTCCTTAGTAAATAATAATAATAATAATAACGATATAACGACACTTGTTTCGCCAAACGGTCCAATAGCGAAAAGTATCGACCAACACCACCAGAGACTCTCGTTAGATGGTTGGATCAAGGGCCAGATTCAGAAGGCAGTACTCCTCGACACGGCACGCATTGTGAGGAGGTTCCTCTCTCTGCAGCCCTAACCACCGGCAACTTGAGCCCTGCCCCCTGCCGGCGGCACTCGTAAGTTAGGATTTTTATAACGTTTATTTTTTATATAAGTATTGTTATTTTACTTTTATATTTGAATATTTATTATAAAAAAAAACTAATTTACAGAAAATTTAATAAATATCTGAATAATAATAAACAATATACTTTCTCCCCTGATACCTCGACATGCTACACCAATTATAAAAAAGAACTAAACATTTGTTTGCAAGGTCAGACAATGTTGTATATAAATATTATACTCGAAAATCTAATTTAAGACCGAAAAAACTACGACAGATACGTCACTTTCATAAGTGTCAAAGTCACTTATGTCAGTGTCAATAGAACATTTCAGAGTTAGCCAACCTTTTTGCATTGATAATCAAATTGATGTAAATATTTGTAGATAATTCCAATATTTTCAATATCAAAATTTATATTTAACAATAGGGAATATGCATTCAATGTTTTTTCTACCCGATATTCAAAACATTAAAATACTCCAAAACAAATATTTTCTCATAATATATAGGGTGTTGAGTCATTAAATGGCGGATGTGTGTTTAATTTTTTTATCAGCTAAAATAAAATGACAAGATAAATTCGGATGCCTTACACTTATGCTTGATTTAAACTTGACAGTTACCCATGGACCCCATGGTGTCACGGCTGGTAAAATGCGCGATGATTGTCATTATAAAGTTAGCTACACACTTTTGGCCTGTTATTTTATCGAATAGCTAAACGTACAGTGCGATCGCTCTTAGAAGGCGCTTCGGGTTTGTACTTGTCCCTCACTCGCTCTCATACGCTCTTATTAAGAGCGAGTGAGAGAGAAGTACAAACCCGAAGCATCTTCTAAGTGCTCACAGACTGTATGTAATATTTAAATTGCATCTAACGTTGTTTACAACTATTGTTTATTTATCGTACCGAATGTTATTAATACCTGAAGTATTACAAGTGCAATAACAGTTTTGCTACCAAAAATCTTCTATGGTTAAATATTTAATAGGTCATCTTGTATTTGTGTAAGAAACTTGAATTAACTTGTTTATTTAAATCGAAGGTTTAAAACTACCTACAAATAAATATTCTTAGTGCGGTCTTTTAAAAAGTGGAAATATACTTCGGCAAATTTTTTTTTTAGTGGCAACTTATTATACTTGGTTTTGTATAAAAAAATGAGCATTTACCCACACTACAAAACCAGGTTTTTTTTTCAAAAATTATGACATTTACTTTCCAGTGTGGTTGCCGGGTTAGAATAGTGGCCCTCCATGTCTTCCCGTGGATGTCGTAAGAGGCGACTAAGGGAATATAGGCTTGTAGTAGTACCGTTAGGCGATGGGCTTGCAACCTATCACATCTTAACCTATTTGTGCAAAATGTGGTTTTTGAATTATCAACAAGTTTTTAAAGTTTTACGTTATTCTGTAGCTCTGCCTACCCCACTCTGGGATTACAGGCGTGAAGGTATGTATGTATGTATGGACATATTTAGAAGTTTAACATGCACGATCTACAATTTTAATGAATTACTATCAACCATAGGTGACATACATTTCAATATTCCAAAAGAAAGTACAAGTTGATTCACACTCTCATCTCAAAACAACACTGGTTTGACGTACGTATAATAATTTCGAAGCTAGTGCTCAGTGTCAGGCAAACTAGTGGAAAATACCTTGCGCCAGATCGGAGGTTAGAGTGGTCTCCTCGAGGCGGTGTAGCTGCTCGATTTCCTTGGTCATCAGGTCAGCGATCTGCTGCAGCACTCCGCGAAGCGCGAGGTACTGTTTCCACGGCGCTTCCGACGCGAGACCTAAGGACAGGAACAAAATGGTTAACCAACTCTTCTTCTACACGCAATCGTATTTCCAAACTTTAACGTTGATTATAATCATACGTCGTTATAGCGGGGGCAAAAACAAATCTATTAACGAACACATATAACAGAATGTCTGTTTAGTATAATCGAAATATTCTGCCTATACATTCTAAGCCTCTAAGTTTTCGCTGGAAACGGTCAATCAAACTTGTCTTACACTGAGTAAACGCTTTTATAAGTCAACGTGTCAACTTAAATTATAAAAAAATATATATGTCAAATCCAGTATTTTTCACCAAAACTACCTAGTTTGAACTTATAAAATATTTGTTTTCATTTTGAACTCAAATTTAATTGAGATATAATTTTGGATGTTTTTGTATCAAGAATGACAAATGTCCAAAGTAGCAGGAAAAGTGACTGAAGAGGTTGACGTAAGGATTGCGTAGCTAATCTTTTTAAATATGTACTACTTATCAAGTCAAGTACGGAGGTAAGATAATTGAAAGAAAATTTATACATTTTGAACTCGTAGGTATAAACGTTTCTCGATACGCGTGTCACTTCTGTTATTGCCTATTTGTCATAATCAGAGATCGGACAAATAGGCGTCATTACTCGCAATAATATGGACATGACTCCAAAGATTTTAATTAAACAAATTAAATTACATACTTTTTAATTGACTACTTACCCTAAAAATAATTTTGATCCTTTGCAAGGCAGTAATAAATAAATAATACAAAGACTTGTTATTGTGTAGATTTATTAAGCAAATAAACAATAATTTTCATAATTTTTCCGTGGTTAGTTTATTCCTTTTCACGGCTAAAATAAACTGAAGAGGTGAAAAGCTCCTTTCGCAATCTACGGATGTTAGTGGAGCAAACTTAAGTAGATTATTAATGGCCACTCCTCACGTCTTTGTATTATTTATTTATTACTGTCCTGCAAAGGATCGAGATTAAAGTTCAGGTAAGAAATCAATTAATCTAATTTAATTTGTTTAATTAAAATCTTTGGAGTCATGTCCACATTATTGCGAGTAATGACACCCAATTGTCCGATCTCTGGTCATAATCTTTCACTACTTTCAAATCGTTTTTGCCCCGATAACAATGTATGATTATAATTATCAAATATTCCATAGAGAAGACCTACTTTGGTAGAGCTGCAAAAATTGTTCGCTCGCTTCGCCGGCCTTCCCGACCTCGGGCAAGAAGCTGGTTAGCAGCATAAGTACCTGAGGAAAACCAAATCAATCGTCACTACTTTGAAAAAAACTCGTATCTGAAAATCATCAAGTTTCTAGGAGGAACAATAAACATCCTGAAAATTATTGTGCTTTATCAAATAAGTTCTTGTTAGTTTCATGAGATTCTTTAATAGCCAGTCGTTAATTTTACAATTATTCAAATAACTCACGCAAATACTTTCTATTAAATTTAGAGTTATTCGTAAGATACAAGGTTTTTGTTCTAGTATTGACTGAAAGTTGTTGAGTTACGATAATTTTGCTTTAAATTTTGTGGTACAAAATTTTAATGTATGTTTTTATGTTTATAAAATTAACTAAGTAGACTCTCTTCGCGTAACAATAGACGAACTTAAATAAAAACGTGTCTCCGTAAAATAAAAGATCGGCTCGAATTATTTTTTCTCAACTATACTTGCACTTTCGTTTTTTAATAGGGACGGGTCCAGAATATAGCAGAGGAATCGCTTGATGTTCTGAACTATCATTGAACAATCTTTGAGGTAGAATAGTCCGGATGTCATCAAAGCGAAGTTTAAACTCAACCGGACCGTGAGGTGTATATTTTAAAGCCCTCAAATCTACCACACATGGGTCACCTGCTCTCTCTCGAGGTCTAATAGATGTATAGTGCTTAAGTGTTGCACAGTTTTAGAAAAAACTCCAGTGTAAATATTTTACATTGTACTTTTTAGTCATGAAGTTCTGTTTTTTTTACTTTTCTCTATATGAGAATGCACTGTGTCACATTCCATCTGTGTGTGGCCCTTAATAAGATATTTTTGATAAACAGTACAATTATTAGGATTATAAAAGTCCTGTAGCGTATTTGATAGAATTATTTAACCAGTACTAAATAACGAAATAACTATAAAATACTTTATGAAAAATAAATCAGATACGAGTTTTTTCCAAAGTAGTGACGACAATTTGTTTAGATAGGTACGATATTTTTGGACTAACGATTACTTACTATAATGTCGATTTACCGACGTTGGAGTTTGTGCAGCATACGAGATGTATTTTTATTAATTTAATGCGTAAATAAACGAAAAATTTAAAAAATCAGATACGAGTTTTTTTTTTCAAAGTAGTATATCGTTTTACTTTTTTTCAACAGCCATTGAGCCAACCGTCACGCATGGTATATATCCTTTTTGAGTACTACAACATCAATAAAAAGGATTGGAAGGATTCTTTCCCGAATTATGGTTATAACAGAAGTCTTCAAAAAATTAACCACAGATAATTTCTGAACCTATCGATGAGTCACAGTTTGCATATTGTCATAAAAGTAACCATAAATTAGTAGCCTTTTCATATACTGCGGACTGTAACCTACGGTATCAGAGAGAATGTTAACTCACGGCTTTGCTCCGCTCGTAGGAATCGCAGAGAGACTTGACCATTTGACAAGCAGTGTCACGCGCGATACGGGAGCTCGGCTCGAACATCACCGGCCGCAGCCAGCCACCGTCCTCCAGCGCCAACGGACGCATGCCGTGGGATAGCAGCATCTGCAAATAAAGCAGAATGTTAACAAATGATTTATTATTGAATGATAGCGTGGAACGTGATGTGCCTATAACAAGGGAGGATAGGGTAGGGTAGGCCACCGTTATAAGATTAATTAAATGTCCATGATTATATAATTCACAACACTAAAAGATGGATGTAACGAAGTATGTTTTCACAGGCTACTTATTAAAAGCATGATCAATACAACTTCTACAACTAGCCAAGCCTGTCACCTTTTCGCGCCAGCGAGCCACATATTTGTGCGCCAGATGCGTGTCCCTCGGCGGGCGAGCCACTATTTCTGCCGGCGGAGCGACCAGCCGACGCCACTCATTATGCGACACTTTGCCAGACAACCAGCCGGCCAGGTCGACAACCACGTTTCCGGTGGACGACACGAGTGCACCTGTAACAGGTGCGGCAGACACCGTTGCCGTTTCCTAAAAAAAAACACAAAGTTAGATAAAAGGCCCCCAAGAAATGATAACCAAATCGTAAAACGTTTTCATAAAAAAAATAACAGCTAAGTCAAATGGTTTGGGTAAATTTGTTAAATTAACTTTATTATATTTAAATTTGTGATTCTATTTAATGGTATATGTCAGTTTCATACTAAGTCGTACCTGTTTCGAATGTAAATAGAATTATGAGGAATTATGGGTAGGGATCGGAAATTCGGAAGCTTTTATACCCACAACTAGCTTTCCGCCCGCGACTTCTTCTGCGGAGAGTCAGAACTTCTGTTATAAGTACAGACATGCATTGGACCGCAAAACTAAGTATCACACTTTTAATATTACGTGGTATTAAAAGTGTGATACTAAGTTTTGAGGGCCAGTGTAGTTTACATCACCTTCAAAGGTTTTAAAAAAAAAGTCTAGAACGTGAATTTTAAGTAAGCGGTCCTCATAAACAACTTTAATGTCATGGCTCTAACCTTAATAACAACAAAATTGGCATACAAAATAAAATCACTCCCCTCTTTCACTATTACGTTTTTTTATACGACGCTGAATTAAATAGTTGGATAATTAGCCATGTAATTAGTACATTTCCATACAAACAATTAAACCACTTAGCAGAAGATTTTCGATAAACACCAAAGCTGTTTTTTTTTATATAATAGAGGTGTCAATACCCATTTTCATATCATGCAGGTAAGTAAACTTAGAAAATTATTTAATTTCATTACTTTACAGGCAGTAGTCTTAGATCCAAAGTTTTTCCCTTAAGTTATTTTTTATTGATAATGGGTTTGCTTTTAACTAACTTTTCCTTTAAGTTGCAAATGTTTCATAGACACTGAAGATTGCACTTTTTTAGATGCTATCATTCATGTACCTGGCTATAAAACCAAAATCCTATACGAACTTTCACCCGCATTTCACACGGTTAAGGGCTTATTAAAAACTGTTTTTTATTTAATTTATATTGGTGTTGATTCCGAGTTTCATGAATCTAACTCGTGCAGTCATCATTTTTATTTATAGGTAAACAGTAGGTAATCTTAATACCAATTTCCACATTTCTCACTTCAAAGATGACCAAATTTCTACCAAACTTCTACCCCTATTTCACCCCCTTTTCCGAATTTGCATTTAGTCATTGTTTTTATTTATATCCTGAACAACGACGTTCACGATTCTCATTTCAAAAATGACCGAACTCTCCTTCAAACTTCATTTCACCTCCTTAGGTAAATATAAGTTTACATTTTCACATTTATCGCTTCAAAAATGATCAAAATCCCGTACAAACTTTTACTGCCAATTTACCACCGCCATTTACAGGGATATTTTTTCCAAAATCTCCGAAACTTTTTTTTTTTTCATTTACATACAGTAGCCCTGACACCATTTTACACGTTTCTCACTTAATTAAAATAACCGAACCGAACCCACTAACTAACTTCTACTCCCGATTTCATCACTTTAGTTTTTCCAAAATCGCCAACTGTTCTATTTTTTATAAATAAACAGCAGCCTAAACACCAATTTTCATATTTCTCCCTTCAAAACTGACCGAAGTCCCATACAAACATCTACCCCCATTATGAAAGTAACATTTTTTTATGTATAAAAACAGTAGCCTAAGTACACTTTTTTTCATTCAAATACTACCAAAATCCCGTAAGTTTTTCCAAAAACAATATTTTTAATTTAAAATTAATATAATTACAGTACCTACATCCCTTACAACCTTTTTCACGTTTTTCCCTTCAAAAATATATACCATACAATTTTCTACCCCAATTTTACAACCTCAGAGGTAGTTTTTCCTAAATCGCCGAAAGTAATATAGTTTATATGTATATTGCCATTTATACATAGTATAGGTAGATTATTTGCATTGAAGAGCATTTCTACCAAGTTTCAGTACATCAGACCACAAAAGTATTTTTTCCTATAGAAACTTTGCAACCACCTTTGATCCCTGTATGGGTTGAGTTTAACTTATGGCTGAAATACATGTCTCATTATTTTTATTGCAAAACATTTCTACCAAGTTTCAAGTAAATTTGATCAAGAAAATATTTTTCCTATACGAATTTTGCAACTTCTTTTTATCTAGGGGTTGAATTTTAGTAATTGCTGAAATACGTGTTTCATTTTTTGCATTGAAGATCATTTCTACCAAGTTTCAAGTAAATTTAACCATAAAAGTATACTTTCCCACACAAACTCTATAAACCCCTTTCATTCCTCTAGGGGTTGAATTTTAGTATTCGCTGAAATACGTGTCTCATTATTTGCATAAAGCGTATTTCTACCCAAGTTTCAAGTAAAACTATAAAAGTATTTTTTCCCATACAAACTTTGCAACCCCCTTTCATCCCTCTAGGGGTTGAATTTTAGTAATCACTGAAATACGTATCTCATTATTTGCATTGAATAACATTTTTGCCAATTTTCAAGTAAATTTGACCATAAAACTATATTTTCCCCCACAAACTCTGTAAACCCCTTTCATTCCTCTAGGGGTTGACTTTTAGTAATCGCTGAAATACGTGCCTCATTATTTGCATTGAAGAGCATTACTACCGAGTTTCAAGTAAATTTGATCATAAAAATATTGTATCTATACAAACTTTGCAACCGCCTTTTATCGCTCTAGGGGTTGAATTTTAGTAATGGCTGTAATACATGTCTCATCATTTGCATTGAAGCGCATTTCTACTAAGTTTCAAGTAAATGTGACCACAAAAGTATTTCTTCCGATACAAACTGTGCAACCCCCTTTCTTCCCTCTGGGGGTTGAATTTTAGTATTCGCTGAAATACGTGTCTCATTATTTGCATTAAAGCGTATTTCTACCCAAGTTTCAAGTAAAACTATAAAAGTATTTTTTCCCATACAAACTTTGCAACCCCCTTTCATCCCTCTAGGGGTTGAATTTTAGTAATCACTGAAATACGTATCTCATTATTTGCATTGAATAACATTTTTGCCAAGTTTCAAGTAAATTTGACTATAAAAGTATTTTTTCAATACAAACTTTGCAAAACCCTTTAATCCCTTTAGGGGTTGAATTTCGAAAAATCCCTTGTTAAACGATGCCTCCATTACAAAATCAACTTTCCCTCAAAATTCAAAAATTTTATCTTTAGCGGTTTGGGCTGGGCGTTGATGAGTCAGTCACCCGGGACATTGCCTTTTATATATATAGACTAGAGGACGCCCGCGACTTCGTACGCGTAGAATTAGTTTCCCGCTACTCCGCCTATTTCTTCCCGATGGGGGTTGAATTTCTAAAAATCTTTTCTTAGTGCTCACTTACATCAGAAAGGAACCCCTGTAACAAATTTCAAGTTTCTAGGTACAATAGTTTCGGCTGTGCATTGATATCTAAGTCAGTCAGTCAGTTTTGCCTTTTATATATATAGAAGATAGCAAATTTCCGGAAAAAGCTCAGCAAGTCTGGAGTCGGCTTCTTAAAAATATTATTTTATTTAGGGAAGTTCCGGGATTCCGGGATTGTATAAAACATTAGGAAATAGTGATACCTGTCAAAATATTTAGGTTATGACTTGAGCAATGAGAGCAATTTTGTTAACATACCTTCAAGTTGGTAAACAGTTCAATTTTGTATGATTATTATATTTGTTTTAATTTGGTGATTTAACAAAGTTTTAATTAGTTTTCATAAGTATAATATGAAGGTAACTTAACAAATTTATTTTAGTTTAATGTTAAAGAATAGTGTAGGTACTCTTAGTTAAACAAACCACATAATAATATTTTATAAAAAGAAACAAGTAAAATATGTTATTTAAATACTTTAAATACGTATGTGTATATGTATCCTAATTTCCGGTATTCCGGGAAATCCCGGGTTTATTAGCAAAATTAAATTGAGTCCACCTCCAAGACTACTTAACTTAACATCAATACAACAACAAAAACATAACAATAAAAGCATCCGAATTTTCGATCCCTAATTATGAGTTTAGTCGATGATGAGGCAACAACGTAGTTAACTCAATTTTGTGACTTGTTACATATTAATAACAATTGTGTTATATTTTCTCGCATTGTTGAAGAAAAGCATTATTCTGGCCTCTGCCGGGTAGGGCAGTTGCTAGATTCGCATACAGTGTGTAATCGTTAAGTGTGTCCAGGCGATTATTCCGTAAACATAACAGATATCGGAATACTTTAAACTGATATCGAAAGTACGTCACCCAATGAGTAAAGTCACATCAATAACTTTTTTTAATAAAACCCGAATTTAGTTTAGTACCAATTTCACCATACGATGTTAACCACTCAACAGACGATTAGAGCGTTAACAGCTGTCAGCTGTGGCGTTCAAATGTATGAACTAACAGTCGATTAACATTGATTAAATTCAACATCGTTTGGTGAAATTGGTATTTAGTACGCCGTTCGTTGTGAGGCTTCAGTTTAAAAGGCCTCGTCAAATCACCATTATCATATGATTCATGAATTGTTTTAGTTATTACAGTTAATTCGTGTAAATTGTGTAACTTAAACAGTTTTATCTCTTACGGTATGGAAATTACAGATTCAAGGAACGTCGTACTAAATGTATGAGAGCGTTTAAACTTAATATTTTCAATATTACTACTTTTATTTAAAAAACGTTGTTAATGTGAGGCCGCGCTAACTCATACTCGTCCCGCAACTGCCTTTTGAGTGGTCTTTAGTCTATAGCATTTTAAAAAGTAAAATAAATATGAAAGAATTGTTAATTGTTTTTGTTTGGCACTTTGAAGTTAGTTATCCTATTCCAAATCTGGTATTCAAAGTAAAAACTCGGTATGTAATGAAATTTCATAAATTTTCGCGGCTGCTGCCGTTGGTATTTATTTTATTTTGCCTGGGCCTGGAATTCAGAACTTCGCGGGCTATTTTTACAATAGTAAGCTTAACTTTTTTCCTACTTTGGGGAAAAATTAGTTTTTGGTACTAAAAGTACGCCCAGGTATCAGTATATAAGTCTAGATTTCGATGCACTATAGGCATTACGTTATACATTATTAAACAAAATATGCTATGTGTATTTTGAATGTATGCTTATCATAATTAGACCTCGTTATCTCAGGGCAGTGACATCAAAATAGGGAAACATGGGGGCAATTGGCACTTTCATATTTATTGTAAGTAAAGTAATTGTTATTTAAAAAATGACAATCCCAAATTACAAGAACATTACTATTCAAGTGTGGACTGTAAAGGTAAGTTAAGTGTTTTACCACGTTTTGCTAGTATGAGTCGTTTTTTTTTTTTAAACTTACCTTTTTCAAAGTCACTTAACCCTAAAAGTATCACCCGTGTGTAATGTTTACGTCGTGACAGTTCATTGGTGACACTTTATTGTTGATTATAAGGGCGATTACCAGACTGCGTAACAATAAAAGATCGGTTCCGGTTATTACTGTTGGACCTCGTCCTCGTATTGACGTCAGAACACAAGAAAGGATCTTAAACCAATTTGCAGGAAATGCTGGCTCAAGCACTAGAAAACCAGGGGTGTTGGAACATATTAGTCATACAGCCGTCCGCAAAATTTTAAAACGGGACCAACAGTATCCATTATCTGTGGTCAAGGCGTGCATGCGTTGAAACAATACGATTTTTTACGGTGGGTCGACCAGTGTTTATTAACAGGTCGAATAACTCAAAAAAATGCAAAGTCAAAATATTTTTTCAGTTAATTCCGCATGTATCCCTATTATCCCTACCACAGAGCACAGAACCACGCCCGTACTAGAGACAGTATGCACCAGACTTTCCATACAAATCAAGCGTGTCAGTGGGCGTCACCATTTACTCACACTAGTACACGCACTACTACTTAAATGAAGTATCCGTATTGTCTTAGATGTCAACCATCTGTGCGCCACAAGAAAGTCACAAGTGCCTAAGAGTGCTGCGATGTGGCGTCGATATATTTATCGATATTTTTATGAACAGAAATCGAACACATAACTATTTTAAAACAATGTTTTGCCAATATTCAAAATTATTCATAATACCTCTAGGTATGCATTATGAACTGAGTGTCAAAATAAAAGGAATAATTTTTATCCTGTTTTTTATTAAAATTTACTACCTATTTAATTTACTACAATATCAAATACTCTCAGTATCCAAACAAAATAACAATAAAGACATTCACTAATGTTTTCCCAAAAACTTTTTACAAACTGATTCATTTCACAAACATCATTTGGCAAACCACATTTTTTTCCGAAACTGTAAATATTTTTGTATCTGTATATATTTACCTATCCTAAAGAATTTTGACACGATAGTCCTGAAATAAATCCTGAAATATTTACAGGTTCAGAAAAAACAGCGGTTGGCCAAATTATATGTTTAAAAAATGAATAAGTTTGTGAAAGTATTACCTCGGTAAAAATAGGATGGAGTTTCAATGTTGGAATAGCATCAGAAGATAAATATGTTCTGGTGCTCCTTTTCGTGGAACTTGATGCCTCGAAATGGTCTGAACAAATCGTATCATGTGTTTGAGGAAACCAGTTTAACTTTCCCAACGCATATATCTATTTTTTTATCATTAGGAAACCTAAAAAGAACAGTTAGTATAGGAAAATTAATATAGGTTAAACTAAAATTAATAATGTTTAAATGGTAATTCAAAAATGCATTCATACTTTATGGACATCGATGCACTCTAACGATATAACGCCATACAACGCTACACTTCACTAACGCATTTACTGGCGTAACTGGCTGGTGAGACTGCTTACGGCGCGGTTGAGGTTTTGCGTAAAGAAGAAGAAGAAGAGGTTTTGTGTTCCAAGATAACCTCAAATCGCATTTTTCAAATAACTAAAAATTGTTTTTAAATATGCCAGATTTTATTTATTCAAGTTTTTACTTTGATTATTATACCAAATCATAGCACAATGAGGCATAATATCGCTTTTTTTGATCATGTGCACTCCACAACGTGTAAATAGAAACTGACAGCGCAGGGCGCAACTGCGAAACACGAATATTGCCTTCACTACCGTCTCTAGTAGAGGCGCGCGGTGATGATTCGGTGCTCTGTGATCCCTACTAACATTATAATTGCGAAAGTGTATATAAATATGTTTGTTATCAGATTCCCAAGTTAAGGTTAAGTACCTTAGATTGTTTTGCAAAAATGCCATTTATATTATTCAGACTGCCAATAAAATTGAAATAAATATATAATTGTTCCAATTGGCCACATACTCCCCTATTTTGACATTTGTGACATTTCACTGCCCTGAGATAACGAGGTCTAATCATAATATACCACTTTTTGAAATGACAACACTTTTATCCAAACCCCAATCCAATCCATATTATTAATGAGTTCGCCCACGCACAATAACGGGAACCTGAACTTACAACAGCTGCATTATAACAATGATTTGATTTGGTAAGCCGTCAGAAAAATAACTCTTTTGCAGTCCAACTCAAAGATGTATTAAATGAACAAAGATTAATGTCCAGTCATCGAGTGCGCACGAGTAAAAAGTCGCAGGAGTCCGATATTTGGGGCTGCGCAAGACCGGCACCGTTGAGGCGATTTTTGAGGAAACTTATGGCCGGCAACATACATCTCGGGCGTGCATAAAGATAAGGCGGGGTTACCTTGGAGTCCTTGGTGTGGTCGGCGTCGGAGCCATTAGCCGAGACGACAGGCGGCACGGGCGCCATCAGTTGCTGCATGTAGCGGAGACACGGGAGCGCCACCTGCTGCAGTGCGAACTGGTGCGCTGTGCAGTTACAATGGAACGGCATTTAGAATGTTCTAAAAAGTTACGGTACATGGCTAGTAATAACAACTAAAATACCAAAGTTTTGCGTGTGCTTTTTTACAGTAACAAGAGATGTTGTCTAGCGAACCAAAGGCACTCGCTTAAATCGAATTGCAAATGAAAGGTATCCAGCTGGGACCAAAAACATCTTCTACTATATATAAGCTTGTTCTGGTGAAATATGGTTTGGCCACGCATTATAAATTATAGGCAATTTCTATTACTCGACGGTCTTTTCGCAGTAGAGTACAAACATTTCCAGAAACCCACAGAACAGAAACACCAGTAGTAAAAGTGCTGGCAGTAATAACCTACAAGCCCATTTCGTTTTTCGTGTTACGAGTATATTCTACAGACTTTAGGTTTAAGACACTTACAGTTAGGCGACGAGGTGTTAATGCCGGGTATGCCGACCATAGCCTCCGGTTTGAGCAGCGTGCTTGCGGCCGAAGGCACACCGGCCACCTTAAAATAAGTATACTTTTTCAAAAGGGCTGACTTACAAACGTAGTAGTAGGATAGTGACATTGTAGTAGTAGGATCTCGTTGGACCCTTTGGGCACTATTTATAAGAAGCCACCTTGAATCATCGAAAGCTAGTGTAATATATAACAGGCAGGAAGTAACCTCGGTGAGGGCGGGGCAGCACCACACCCAGAGCCGCACCACGCAGCGCAGGCGCGCTTCCCAGCACAGCACGCCGTCCTGCACCTTCACCAGCGAACCCAGCAGCAACACCAGTGGGCGGACCTGACCATTATCGTTCATACAATCATTTAACTCATATTTGTTTCTTCTAACGTTAGCCTAAGCAACGAAGACAAATCAGTGGAAAAAACTCGTGTATAAGCGAGTTTTGGCATAGTTGTAGAGAATGGTGTTTTAAACGACATACTAAAAGTACTGATGGGTGGGGGTGGAGCTAACGGGTGGAGGAGGGTATAAAGGTCCCTTTTTTTTTAGTTTTTCGTAAATAACTCGTAAACGGTGCCCCATAGCAAAAAATGTTCCATTACATAATGAATCTACATAAAATTCTCTACAAAAAAGATTCAATACACTTTTTTGCTGGGATCTATATTTAATGAGATATATGCAGGGAAAAATTATTCCCGAAAGGCCATATTCGGGTTTGCATAGTAAGTCGGCCCTTACATCAAATGGGCTCGGGTTTTTTTTCTGAGTACCTCTTATAGTGAAGAATATTTATGCTGAGTATCAACATCTTAATTGTGACAGTTCTCGACTTATGATTACTTAATGGTTTTTTTTTATGTATTGTATTTCGGGATGTATTCAAGCGATTTGCTTTAAATTTTGAAATAATGTTCTTTCCATAGATTTGCATCGCCTCCCAAAAAACAAATACTAGTTATCATATAAAAAAAGGAAACAGAAACTATTGAATACAGAACTGAACTGAAGGTACACACACACACACACGCACGCACGCACGCACGCACGCACGCACGCACGCACGCACGCACGCACGCACGCACGCGCGCACGCACGCGCACACACACACACACACACACACACACACACACACACACACACACACACACTTAAATCTTTAAAATCTCCGCTCCGGTATTATTTAACGCCATAAATTATAAATATCTATGTGTAATTAGAGGTCCTGTAAATAACTATGTAAAAATCATCAGTGGCCGCTGAAAAAAATAATGACAATATTCTTCAAACAAATTTACCCAATGCCCTTTGTTGTTCTTTCATTAGTGTCGTATTAACTCATTATCTTTTATATTTGTACATTATGGATTTTCTAATAATCAAACGGTTTAATACTATTAAAAAAAAAACATCATGGTATACAAGTACCCCAGGTTCCCAAGATACAGGCTTCGCCTAGTTTGGGGCCGATGGATACAAACATTGTTGATCTCGTGTTGATCGTGTTTCCTGTCACTTAATCGTGCTCTCCGGTTTAAGGCATGTTGCATGACATGTTTTCTTTTAAGTACCAATCTTTTGTTAATGTTTTTCTGGTAAATAAATATTATTACTATTATTATTCTAGATATTTATTTAATTTTCTGTACATTAGGTTTTTTATAACAAATATTCAAATATAAAAGTAAAATACATACATACATAATCTCACGCCTTCGTTCCCAGAGTGGGGTAGGCAGAGCTACAGAATTACAAACATCTCTAAAAACTTGTTGATAATTCTATAACCACAATTTGCACAATTAGGCTAAGATGTTTACCAGCGTATTAGTGACAGGTTGCAAGCCCATCGCCTAACAGTACTACAAGCCTTTATTCCCTTAGTCGTCTCTTACGACATCCACGGGAAGACATGGAGTGGCACTATTCTAACTCGGCAACCACACGAGGCCGGCAACCACACGAGGCCAGAAAAGTAAGTTAAAAGTAAAATAACAATACTAATACAAAAAATAGACATTATAAAAAACCTAACCTACGAGTGCCGCCGGCAGCGGGGCAAGGCTCAAGCTACCGGTGGTTAGGGCTGCAGAGAGAGGAACCTCCTCACTATACGTGCCGTGTCGAGGAGTACTGCCTTCTGTATCTGGCCCTTGATCCAACCATCTAGCGAGAGTCTCTTGAGGTGTTGGTCGAGACTCTTCGCTATAAGACCGTTTGCCGAAACAACTATCGGGACAATGATCGTTGAGTCAACATCCCACATGGCGGTCACCTCGTGAGCCAAGTCAAGGTACTTGCTGAATTTGTCCTTCTCGGCCTTCACAAGGTTCTCGTCATGCGGGATGGTGATGTCGACGAGCACTGCCCGGCGTTGAGATCGATCTGTCAACACGATATCAGGCTTATTGGCAACAATAGTCCTGTCCGTGATGACAGATCGATCCCAATAGAGCGTAGCACGACCATTTTCGAGAACTGGCGCCGGTGCGTACTTATAGTACGGCACTTCAGACTCTACAAGACCATATTGAAGAGCAAGTTGCTGATGGATGATCCTGGCTACGAGGTTATGTCTGTGCAAGTACTCGCCGTTGGCCAAATGCGAACAACCGGAAATTATATGTCTGAGGGACTCGCCGGGGCAACGGCATGCTCGACAAATGTCAACCGTGCCATCCCTCAGAATATATTTCCGGTAATTGTTCGTCATTATGACCTCGTCTGCAATTGCACAGACAAAACCTTCGGTTTCCCCAAAGAGGTCACCAAATCGTAGCCAGTTCACAGACGCTAAAAAGTCTACGTCGGGCCTTGTTAGGGCCCGGTAGAAGCGTCCGTGTAGCTCCTTGCTCTTCCATACGTTCTTGCGGTCTTCAGTGCTCAACACCGTTGGTTTGCGCCAGTTCTCGTTTGCCAAGGAAAGAGGCGTGAGGCTCTTGTCTACTGCAACCACATCACGATGCATCCCACACTCATTGTTAAGGAAATAATCCCTGAGATTGCACACCTCGTGGTTGTGGAGATTCTTAGCATTTAACATGCCTCGTCCTCCACATTTCCTCGGGATGTACAATCTCATAACAGATGAGCGTGGGTGCAACATGCGATGTGATTTAAGCAGTAGACGGACCCTCTTATCCAGGGCGTCCAGCTCAGTCTGAGTCCACCTTAGTATGCCAAAGGAGTATGTGAGCAGCGGCATCACCCACCCATTGAAGGCGCGCACCTTATTGCCACCCGACAAAAGACTATTAAGAACTTTTGTCAAGCGGCAGAAGAAGCGCTCCTTCACTGACTGCTTGACATCGCCGTCCACAATACCCAAAGACTGTGACATACCAAGATATTTGTAGGTTTCAACTTATTATTATTATTATTATTATTAAGTACCGCCTGGACAATTTTGATATTTTGGCAAGTAGTGGGCCATTTTATGAACTACTAGCTTCCGCCCGCGACTACGTCTGCGTAGATTTCGATAATCGTTATTACAACGGGTTTTTTTGAATTTTCCGGGTAAAAGTAGCCTCTGTGATAATACAGAATAATAAGCTATCTTCATTAATTCTGTAGCCAGAATGTGTCCTGTTACGTGGTCTTCCGATAATTCGGAAGACCAGGTACCAGACGTTAATGAAAGATCAGAGAAAAAGAGAGGTAGATTAGAGAGAAAAGGACAGCAATAGTAAATCAGGGTCTGGGTATTTATTTAACACTTAAAGGCTTTCTTCACACAGATAAAATAATTATTACACATAAATTAAAAAAATAACACTAGTCCCTAATATCACCAGGGTAAAGTTAAAGATTTGGTGGTGAGAGTGAAGGTAGTTCCTCCAGGACTTCCTTTAGTTCGCGTCCTGGAGTCGTCTGACCAGGAACACTGCTGGCGCTGTAATGAGGGGCGCTAGAGGCAGCGGCCCTGGTGGCACGCGAAGGTAGGTGGGCCCGAGGTGGGACCCGTAAGAGAGTCCCAATTAATTATGTAATGGATTTTTTTTTGCTATGGCCCACCGTTTTCGATTTATTTACGAAAAACTAAAAAAGGGACCTTTACACCCCCTCCACCCGTTAGCTCCACCCCCACCCCCCCCCATCAGTACTTTCAGTATGTGGTTTAAAACACCATTCCCTACAACTATGCCAAAATTCGCTTATACACGAGTTTTTTCCCCTGAGGGCAGTTTTTGGTCTTCGTTGCTTAGGCTACGTTGTACCCATTTGGCAATGTTTTTTTTTTTAGTTTTCTCAATCGCTTGCAGGTCAAGTTCGCCTTTGTACAGCAATAATATCATCATTATTTAACATTGGGCTAAAAATATAGGCCGCTGAGGGACGTCTATAAAATTTTAAATTTAAGGGTTTTTTTTTTCATTTCACCATTAACTCACATTCAGATTTATTATCAAGCTTTTATTGAATGCAGCTATTTAATGTAATATCTCCACGCTGCCCACGGGAATTCAGCCAGCCTTTTTGTTGCCAGTAATGTTATCAGCAGGGGTCGCACTTTTGGTGCGAATGACGTCATTTTGCATAATTATAGGTGATTAAAAATTGAATGTTTTAAAGACGGATCGTGACATCAACCGATTTTTTTTTGGACATTTGTCTGTATCGCCGCCTTTAGAAAGTTACACAAATCTATGAATTAATCACTAAATGAATACCGTAACATCGGGGTACTTTAGCCCTAGCGGGAAACTTTGGCCCGAAACGTAAAAAAGATCAAACTGCCACGTCGCGCGTCAGGAGCTGTCGATGTAGTTTGCGCTAATCCATTATTTTGGAGACAAGTTGCTACCAGCAAACTACGCGAATTTATAATGTGCAAACTTTTTCGCGACACAAAGAAAGCAGGTAATTTTAAGTGTTTCATTGTGATCAATCTTATCAGATATGTATTTGTGATGCTAATGTGATATAAATTAAAGAGTTTAAGACATTTTTGTGAGTATATGATAATTAAAATCACAGTATTCTTTGGATATCGTTTTCGGGTATCTTTGACCCATGGTCCAAACGATTTTTTTTTTCTGTTTCCAAACTCTTTTTATCAGATATATATACTTTTTTCATCATTGACACGTGCAAAGATGCCTAATTTATAAAAGGATTCGTTAAAAGGGTCGTTACATTGATTACACAACCGGACAGTTAAGTACACCAATGTCTTAGCGATGTGAGATACAATATTCCTCGCACTATATAGAATAAACCAAGGAATAAACACTGCAACAAACCTGGCCACCCGACAATAATTACAACAGAAGAACAAGCATTTTGTTGTCCATAGAATGTCCGATAACGGAAAACGACCTCAAAATGATAAAAAAAAATACTTATCCTCACATAAAATAATAACAGAAAAATAATTTGATAGGGTACCTATCTATATTTTTATGTTAATTATAGTTCCACAAGTCATGTTAACTACTTCAAATATATAATGGATAAGTTTAGAAGGTTTTTCTGTTTGTTTTGGCAAAGTTTTAATAAAAAGAGCCATGTTTGATAGATTTTTTACTTTGTGATAATTGTTTTGAAGTTTTTTAGTCTAATAAAAACAAAACAATCAAGCTGCTATGTCTTTCTTTGGCATGTGAATCAATATAAACATGTTTCTTTGTGCTTCCATTGCAAACCGTTACGTTTTACTAGATGAAAAATCGAGAGCCAAAGAAACGCGCTTCAAAGTGCAACATTGGCCAAAATATTGCGAAAAAAAAAAATGGGTTTGTTTTATTAAGTTTTGCGTATGTGGATGAGTTGAATATATCCACAACCAAAACATCGATCCCTATGAAAGAGTCATAATGTTATTTAAACTGAAGTACTCAAACGAGAAGTAAAAAGTATCATGACTTTGGGACAAAGTACCCCGATGTTACGGTAATCACTATAATATCTTGTAAAGAACATAAGGTGTTATTATTGTAAGACGTCGGCAAAATAAATACGAAATTGATGTCTTATTAATATTAATGGCGAATGAAAAATTAACTAATCGGTTTACCCTTTTCCATACTTACAGAATTGTTGAGGTCCTGTGATGCCGCGTGTCCCATGAGCGAGAGAGTGATCCGCTGCGACAGCAAATTGCACAGCGTATCGGTAGCCACCAGGTTGTCGCGCGTCACCAAGCAGATCAGCGAGCGCACTTCCTCCTGGCACTTGAAAAAGGAATAAGATAAGTATCTCGATGGCGTAGCACTAAAATTGACGCAAGAGAGATTAAGCAAAGGTCAGATTAAACTATCATAATTGATTAATATACCAGACCGAAATTAAAATCCACAAAACTAAGAGTATAGTCGAGTAAATATATGTATACCCTTTTGCATCTTATTATATTGAACTAAACTGCACATACAAGTCAAAAAAATTGTATTGTATTGTATAACTGTATTGGGCCGGTCGGTATCCCTCGTTTAGCCCTCGTAGGGGTCAGTTCATCGCGAGGTTGTATAAGGTGTCGTAGAGCAGTAAAGAGCCGTATGTAAATGTGTGGTGGTAGGGGTGTACCTGCGGGGTTCCGCGGTGCAGGTTGTGCTGCACGAGCTCCTGCACGAGCCCGAAGCGGCACAGGCGCGTGCGGTGCTCGGGCTGCGACGCCAGCGCGCGCAGCAGCGTCAGGCAGTGCTCCGCGCACGCCAGCGAGCAGCCGTAGCAGCTGCCACCCGACTCTGGGCACAAGCAGTTTAAACAGCCCTAACTATAACCTCATTCTCAATACCCATACCCATGCATGCTCATCATGCACACAAATGAATTATTTAAAAACTTTTTTTTATTATTTCATTAAAGTTCCGAATCTGAATGACTAATAAAGGCTACAATTTAAAAGCCAATTAATTCTCGATATTCCTTATTTCGATAATTTTATTAAGCCACAGCAGCAAAGACAGTTCTATTGTACGGTCCATGAACTGCCTTCCACAGTAAAGAATGACCCAGATATTTTAATCATAACAAAGCTTCAAGAAGGTAGAAAATAGTCTTTAATAAAGTCGCAACAAAACATAAACAGACTTCCTTCTACCTCCTACCTTTGGTAAGATCACCTTCGTAGTTCTGCAGCAAGCCAGCGTATACTGGCAGAATGTCGCCCTTCAACTGTTCGCTCTGAGATCTATCGAAGGCCACGAGTTCTTTCCTGCAACAATCAGTACAAGCACTAGCAATTAGCCTTTCCTTATTTCTTACCACACTAATTTGTACAGCAGTATCCGCGAAGGATCAGTCAACATTGCCAGTCCTCGCCAGCGCTTGGGCCGTGAGCTAATATTGATTTACATTGCGCAGTTACGCTTACTTATTTATGTAGGCATTGATGAAATCAAGTGCTCTACTATAAATCATGATGTTGTTAGTCTCTTTACGGCTCACCTGCACGCCAGCACCTTTTGTATGATCTTGGACAGGTCCTCGAAGTGCCCCTTGCTGTCGACGCAGTACTTGTGCGCGAGCGTTTGGATAACGCGATTAATCTGAACACCGCCGAACGAAGTGGTCGACGCATTGCTGTTTTCGTCGCCCGGACGGCCTTCGAGACGATGTTCGCTGATCTTATGCACCAGAGACTATACACACACACACAAATTAATTAGTTCACCGGGCCGAACCGTTTTGGAAAGTGATATTATTTATTTTCGTTCTGGCTAAGCAACATGGTTTTGCTCGGTAGTAGTAACAAACTCCTAAAATTGGTTAAATGTTATGCTTTGTATTCAGCAGCACTACCTCACAGGGGATATCCCCCGGGTTCGAGGTCCCTCACCTCGAGCACAGGCTTGTTGGCCACCAGCTGCCGGTACACGCGGTCGGCCTTGTCCAACAACGCGCCGATCGTCTGCACCATCTTCTTACGCTCCTCGTCGTTCTCGATGTTGTCGACGGCGCAGCAGGGGCGCGCGGTCAGCGTATAGTCAAACTTGGCGTATTTGCAGAAGCCGCACGCGTGACAAAGGAACGGGTCTTTCTCGTCGTAGTTTATGGCGCTGTTGCGAACAAAATATACATATACACACAGTTGCATATAATTTTAAAAAAGTAATCTTAATTCATTTTTTTGTTCTTGATAATGTAATCTCTGGAAGGAACTCACCGGCACTTGTGGCACTGGAAGACGTTTTCGCCGCAGTTGGCGCAGACTCCCGGATTGGCCGGCACGGACTGAGAGCAGCGCGGGCACTGGAGCGACTCACCTGCAAACAAACCGACTAATTGAAATTATACTGTAATTGATTATAATTATAGTTGGTCCTTCTTAAGTGAACAGACTTGTCAAGAATAGAGTCAATATAAAATAAACTTTAAGCTCCAAATAAGATAAAATTTACCAGTGGCCTGTTGGTTTTCGTAGAAGTCAGCATACTCCATCATGAGATTGCAGGCGACGATGGGCAGCGGGAAGTCGACGCGCACTTCAGACTGTCCTGACTGCAGCTGAACTCGCTTCGCCTTGTGCCACATTCCTGTTCGAACAATGATCGAAAATTATAAAGACATACGAACACGCTACTTAGAGCAATTAGTAGCAGCTGAGTGGTGAAATTTCCTTGGTTTTATATCAAATCTAAACATTCTCAGAAATGTAAAAGCCAATATAAATAAAAATGATTTCTTAACAAATGCACTGCCGCCGAGAACCCCACCAGTTTTTTGACATGAGTTGGCACGAATGACTTGTATGAGCCAGTGAAAAAAGTTGCGCGTGATAGTCTCAAGTCAACGATATTAGCATGTGCCATCGAGCTAAATCCAAAGGAAATCCATCCGGCGTCCAAATATGCATCAAACCGCATTATATTAACAGAGTAGTGCATCAACTGGCCTGGCTTGTTTTTCAGCTCCTGCACGGCCTGCACGGTGCGATTACTGTAGTAGAAGTTGATGCTGCGCACCATCTTGCTGCGCTTGATGTCACCGATGCGCAGGCTGATGCGGCTGATCATGTGGCTATTCACCAGCTTTACTATCTGGGTCGTCGTCGTGAACTTGGAGTCAATCTGAGGATTGGATTTACGTGAAAATTATCACCGGAAAATAAGAGGTAATTTCACAAGAGATGACACAAATGGATCGCTAGAGTAAAATAAATAAATATTGAAGGAAAGAGACTAAATAATACTGCAATGATCAATTCCTAAAAAGTTGTTTGTTCCTGACCTTGATGGTGGGCAGCTTGATGGTCGCCATGGCCACCTCGGGGTTGTTGCACACGAGGCACGGCTCCGACTCTAGGTAGTAGCCGTCCAGCTCGACGTATGCGCCGAGCGCCGCGTACAGGGACGCATTCCCGTGAGACGACAGTAGTTGGTTCTGGCTGCGTAGGAGGTCCACTGCACTGCCCACGTATTTCTGTTTGGAATAGTAGTTACTTTATTACAATCCTTGATAAAAAAAATCCTTGACGGATGTCAAAAGTAGCATGTAGTTAAATTTGGGTTTGTAACTCGTGGGTCTTCAATAATTACTTCAATAATAATTTAGAATGACAGATACCAACACAAATTAAATAATTATAAATCTGAAATCCCTCATTTGCTCAGGATTCAAAATCGCGCCCGTGTTATAAAACAGTGCTTTATCCCCTCGGTGTATAATCTACT
This sequence comes from Acleris literana, assembly GCA_946894065.1. Lineage (NCBI taxonomy): Eukaryota > Metazoa > Arthropoda > Insecta > Lepidoptera > Tortricidae > Acleris > Acleris literana. The sequence goes on along the minus strand of OX335668.1, from coordinate 25,780,194 downwards.
ATTATAATTGCGACGTTGCGAAACTGACAAATCTAAATTGACTGTAAAAGTCAAATCCAGTTCTGTCCCAATCATTTTTTACAAACTAAGAGTTCACAAATCAATTGGAACTTTGCAATAAATACGGCTAACAAGAGTGTAGGTTAAATTGTGAATCGTTCGTTCGTGCATTGCCTAGTAAATGTCGAAGGCACATGTACAACAAGGAAAGTTTATGGAAAAATAAAAACAATTAAAAAGCATAATGCGAATTAGGTTCATATAACATTTATTACTCCTTATGACAGGAATCCGTAGTTAAAATCTCTCGCAATCCTCCCGGGCACCCTATATGTTGATAATTAAATTACACCTTAAAGTAGCCACCGCCGCATTGCAGCGTTTCTTTATTCTGCTATACAAATTGATCTAACACTACAGTTCTACAGCTCGACTAAACAACCTCTCTCTATTATATTACATAGAGAAGGTGCCTTTGAACACACTTCTCTCGTATACTACACTAAAGGGGTATATAGTGACAGGCCCCGCGACCCCGCGTACCTCGGTGTCGATGTCCGCGGTCTTGAGCGTGAAGTACCCCAGCAGGTCCACGAACTGCGCCGCCTTGCGCCCGTACAGCGGCAGCGACGGCCATATGCCCCACAGCAAGGACACTAGGGATGCTTGCTCCGGTTGCGGCGAGTTGCTATACCAACACAAAACCACATTGTTATCCTAATCATATATTTAAGTATTTAGAACAGTGAAATAATCGTCATTTAAAAGATGTAAGCCTACTTCATTTACGGTTGTTACTTTTAATTTATTACTTTCAACTCTAAACGTAGACTTTTACCTTTTCTAATCTTAGTAATATCATAAATGCGAAAGTTTGGATGTTTGTTACTCAATCACGCCAGAATGGCTGAACGGATATGGATGAAATTTGGGACGGAAATAGAATAAACTCTGGAATACTGCCTTCCTGATTCAAAAGGACGCATCTCAGTTTCATAGGGTTTGAGAAACGGGCGATAAAAAACAAATGTATCTCAAAAAATACCATGTGAAAAAGTGCACCTTCGTTACGTTCTTTTGTTTGAGAAGCGCTGTTTTTTGAGATAGGTTTTTTTATCGCCCATTTCTCAAACCCTATGAAACTGAGATGCGTCCTTTTGAATTAGGACAGCAGAATAGCTCATAGGCTACTTTTTTTCCTTGAAAAATGGAGTTTCCGAAGGAATGGCGATAAACGAATTCTACGCGGACGGAGTCGCGCGCAAAAGCTAGTAAAATGAAAATAAATGTAGGCATTTTAAGACTGAATACCCATTCGCGTTAAGGGTTTATTACCCACGAGACGACGCCCGCGACTTCGTACGCGTGGAATTAGTTTCCCGCTACTCCCCCTATTTCTTCCCGTTGGGGCTCGATTTTCGGAAAATCCTTTCTAAGTGCTGACTTACATCATGAAAGCACAGCCTAGAAACCAATACAGTCGTCCGACGAAGCCGTCTAGACAGGGCAATCGTGCGGGGTGTGAGGGGCGAGGGGCGGGTAGGGCTTGCCCGAGCTGCATACGTCGCCATTGTTAGTAGCTCGGGACATATCTTTCAGGGCTGACGCGTGTCGTGTTTTGATGTGTGAAAAAAATGGTGCATACGACATGTGCAGTGCGAGAATGCAAGTCGTCATCTCGCGCAAATAAAGAGCTACGATATTATCAATTTCCACACTCAGAAGAAAGGTAAATATATTATTTTATGGTGCTTAATTTATAAGAGTAACTATAGCCCATAATGTCGATACTGTTGAGGCATTTAGAAGTTATAGCGGAACAAAGAAACGTACATACATACATATATGAAACCTAAAAACATTACCCTCCTTTTTTGCGCAGTTGTGTAAAGTTTGTGACAACCCTAGGTAAGTACCTTGTGCGGTGTCGGCATTTACGCAAACAACAAAGGCTTCGGCCCACTGTTAGTTACTCTTTACACTGTGATGAAAAGAACCCCTGTACCAAATTTCAAGTTTGTAGGTACAGTAGTTTCGGCTGTGCGTTGATATGTCAGTCAGTTAGGTTTGCCTTTTAAATATACCTACTAGAGGACGCCCGCGTAGAATTAGTTTCCCGCTATTCCCCCTATTTTAACCCCTTAGGGGATGAATTTTCAAAAATCCTTCTTAGTGCTCACTTACATCATGAAAGGAACCCCTGTACCATTTTTCAAGTTTCTAGGTACAGTAGCTTCGGCTGTGCGTTGATATCTAAGTCAGTCAGTCAGGTTTGCCTTTTATATATATATAGAAGATTATGTGATCCAACAAAACAAAAAAAGTATAATCGGAAAAATCTAACAAATATATGAAGCTGAAAACATAAATAAATGTACATTTTAATCGACATTAAGTGCTAGCTACACTCACTTGTAAATGGCGAGCAGAAGCGCGTGCGCCTGCCAACGCACCGCTGTCGAGTTCGTCTCCAGTAGGAACACTTTCACGAACATCTTGAGCTCTTCAGGCGATACCTACGAAATAAATCTTCAATGTTAAACCCATGCAACTATGCTTTCATTAATAATAGTTCAGTGCCGCGTAACTACAGAGACAAATCCTTATTATCTTTCACTTAAAAAAAATCTTATTATTGCATCTTATTGAATTTTGCCCTTGCCCTGCAGTGGGACGCTAACACAGGCTTTCAAAAAAAGGCTAGTAATACATTGAATTTTTATATTTCACGCGGTGGTTATTGAACCAATTGAGCAGTCACGTAACTTTAAAAAATACGTATTTATAGTAAATTCGTTTCAAGAAACAATATTGTGTTACTAATCTAAAAAACTATGCACATATTTCAAGGAACTAAAAACTAAATAAATAAACTATTTACTTCCTATATTTGAAACGGAACGTCAATAGTGTTCGACAAAAACTTAGGCTCGTTCTTCGACAGAATCGATTCGCCATTTTGTAAAACCGCGTCACACCTCTTAAGGCTCTATCAACGCGAATATCACTATACGAAACTGAATAAAAACAAATTTTAATAATTTACTAAATGTCATTGCGTTTTATTTTACATAAAACCACCTATCTAGACTTTACCATACGATGGTAATAGTTCTAGCGTGCTGTGAGACGATTTATGACACCTTATTTTATAGTCAATTAAATCAAGTTGACAAATATATAACAAAATACTACATGGATTACATTTCCTGTATAAACCTTATCGATAATCGAAATTAATGAATGCGATTTTAATTAGCAACAATAATAAATTTGCCAAATGATATCTGTCACAGACCCAATAAGATATGAAAAATGTTATAGTTACTAGATTTAACTTTTTGTTCGTATGTATGTGCTGTGATTTGATTTCAATGCGTTTTTATTTTATTTCAAATGTTGGCATTGGAGATGGTCCTTAATTAGGTCTCGTATTTTTTGTGTTGCACTGATGTGTTTTGATAACGGTGGTTGGGAGTGGTAGATGACCTGTTTGAGGATCTGCTGCACGAGCTGCGGCACGCGGTGTTCCTGGAACTTGGAGCCGTCCGTGATGAACGCGTCGCTGTCGGCGGCGCGCTCGCGCTCCGGCCAATCAGACGTCGACGCCGTCGCGGACGGGGTCTGGGGGAATACAATAGTAGGGGTAGCATATAACTACTACTTTACGGACCACTTGTTTGTTATACTAATAAGATAATCGGAAAATTAGGCACTGATCCCACGCACTGCAGATATTTCAACAAAGGCTTACTGTCTTGTATGTTCTCTTCCTAGTGGTGATAGGACCTTTTGCAAGGTCCGTCCGGATCGCTACCACCATCTTAGACTTTAACCTACCGCCATGAGCGGTGTTTCGTGCTGTATCCAGTGCTTGCAGCAGCTGTGACCCGATGGACGTCAGCGAGTGTGTTTTGAGTGATCTGTTAGTACTGGTGTATGTGTTAGGTACCTTTTCGGGTGCCTGCGAGCACAGTGCCGCCTGCAACAGCTGCAGCACAGTGGGCGCCACGTGCGGGTGCACGCGGCGCGCGCAGCGCACGAGCCACGCGAGCGCCTCGCGCCGCTCCGTCGCACATGTATGCTGCCAGTTGCCAGTGCGCGCGCTCACGATCTCAGCGCACGCCTGGAACAATACGCATCCACAGTAACATTTTGTATATTAACAAAAGTCTGTTATCGTAACCAAAATATTCTCAAGGTACCTTAATAGTCATCTCAAGAAAAAAGCCAAAACTAAAAGTGAAACTCTTTTGTGCTGTTTATTGAGTGCGTGTTGAAAATAATCATTATTAATTACTGCAGTAGTTTATTTTATTTTATTGGTATCGTCTTGGGTCGTCCAATTCGTTTTTTGTCAAGTTATTAACTCGTCTCATTCTTCTTTCGTCGTCCATTATTCATTCGTCACTTTCGTTGGTAGTCTTTGTCATCTTTGGTCATATTTGTAGTTTGTCTTTTTCTTATTCAGGCTCTTTCGGTATTCGTCATCCTCTTCTTTGGACATATTCGTTTTTATTATCTTTATTTTTTAGTCTCATTCGTTATTCGGCAAATTTTTTTCGACACTTTCGTTGTTGGTCCCATTATCAGTAAGTTACTTTCGTTTTGAGCTCGATTCACTATGAGTCTTGTTCGTTTTTCGTCTTAATTGCTATTTTACTTTATCCTTATTAGATCATGATTTTAGGATTTTTATGTCAAACTAGAGGACGCCCGCGACTTCGTACGCTTAGAATTAGTTTCCCGCCACTCCCCCTATTTCTTCCCGTTGGGGGTCGATTTTCGGAAAATCCTTTCTTAGTGCACTCCTAGGGCACCCAAGGAACACTCCTCCAAATTTCAAGTCCCTAGGTCCAGCGGTTTGGGCTGTGCGTTGATATCTAAGTCAGTCAGTCAGGTTTGCCTTTTATATATATATATATATATATAGATAGATAGATAGATAATAAAAAAGGGAGGGATTGTTTACTAAAAGAATTTGAATGTATTATATATTGACCGATAAGATGAACTATACTTATAGACCACATAGACCAAGCATATAAAATTATTTCGCTCGTATGGTAGTTAAAATTTCTAGTATAAACTCGCACTAACTATGCACTTGGTCACTTAGTGAGCGTCGGCTTATATTGGACATTTAAACGAACCAAAACGAAGCTAACTACATAGACGAATATAGAATGGGATAAATAGTGAAAGTGCCCAATAAAGAATGAGATCAATTTCAAAAGAACTGTATACGTTTCTACAATAAGATACCATCTGGGGCACGTTTTATAAAACTACAGGTAACAATTTTACAGGTCTCAACTGGCAACACTGCTCAAATGGCTGGTCGTCATTGGTCGAGGTTGTGTCAAATGGAAACTTGTAACCTGTAAATTGTAATTTGTAGCTTTATAAACAGGCCCCTGATATCGTCAATATGCCATTCAATAAATTTAAGTCTCACATCAAGCGCTGCTTGTTGGGTAGATAGATACTATACTGTAAATGCCTTCATTGGTGACCAAGAGGTATATTTAAGTAGTGTCTGAGCTAGTCTATTACTTATTTAAGGTAATTTCTTAAGTCTGGATATTTCTGATATTTGTATCTTGAAAAAATGCCTTTAAGCAAACTGTGTGCATTTGAAGTCTTAGGATTGCAGTTTTGAGATTGTAGTCTTGATATTTCAAATGTCTATGGGTCTCAGATCCCACTTACCATCAGGTGGCCTGAGTGCTCGCGTGCCTTCTCCTTGCCATAATAAAAAATATTTTTTTACTTTTTGTACTTTATCTTTATTAGCTCCTGTGTGTACAAGACGCTTTTAAATAAGAGCACACTGATGTTTCTCACCGGGCAGCTATCTCACACAATATTACTTGTATGTTGTCCGGCAGCATCAGCACGTCATGCTCGCTCAAAGGTCTTTGCTTACGGCGGCGTCGTTGATCGGCTCGCCAGCTTCCCGAACACATGGTTGAGGGAGGCGATGGCTGAGATAAGCGTCATACTCGTGAACGGGTGCTGTTTGTGGGGTCCGGTCTGTTCACGTCTGCAAGGACTTGTTGCTCAGTTAATTATTCCAGTTATGGCTTTTGACGAAGTGACCTTGTCATGTTGTTATCTTGTCATTATTTTTAGTTTAATGTATTTGACCTTACATTTGTAATGTTTTTATTTGTAATAGTTCTAATAATTAATAGGGATGTTACGGAGCTTCGCCTCCGCATCCGTTAAGACGGAACTTCCGTTTGGTTTTACACCTTCGGATCCGCCTCACTCCATATTACCGACGTGTAAAAGAGCCCGTATGTGGCCTATTTACTGAATTTTTATTTTTTATTTGTTTTGATTTGATTTTAAAGAGGGCGGAAAAACAAAATACGAACTAAGAATAAGACGAAAGTCGATAGGACGAATAACGAATGAGACTCAAAAAGAATATGTCCAAACAAGATGATCATGAATATCGAAATGAGCCGGAATAAGAAAAAGACAAACAACAGATATGACCATAGACGACAGAGACTACCAAAAGTGACGAATGAAGAATGGACGACGAAAGCAGAATGAGACGACTTATGATCTTGACAAAAACGAATGGGACGATCCAAGACGGTAACCTTTAATTAATTTAGCGTTCAGCCTAAACGGTATGAGCTGTAAGAGAGGCGCGCGAGTGAGCGAGAGGGAGATAATTAAATGCTTTCCACGCTCCCGTGCCCCGCTCAATTTTCAATAATATTTGTATAGGATTTGGTCCTGTGACTGTGTGCATTTTCAATACGTACGCAATAAACAGCCTCCGTATAAGCCAACATAAGAAAAAAATTGCTAATATAATTTTCACCAAAGTGGTTGCGCTACGAGTATGCTCTCCAGCGGAGCCACAGTCAACACACAATATTTCGTTTATTATAACAAGTACAGTCTTATACAGCATACGTACATTATGTACGTTCAACGTATATCATTTCACCGTATAAATAATTTATTTTCAAAATGATGGCGCAGCGGCAGATCAGCACACACCTACTTAATATTTTATACCAGAATTTTATTATGTTTAAATTCTTATTTTAAAATTAAAATAAATGTTCTTTTTAAGACATGAAAGCCACGTCTGGACTAGCTTCGACACATCACTTCATAGCATTTAATTAGCAACCAACATTTGGTATCGGCACTACAGTGTCACGTGTATACTTACCTTTTTAACATTATTAAATTAAATTAATGTTTTGTTGTTGGGTGTTTGGCGCGCAAGTTTGTCATCCATAATAAATAACTTATTTTTGGTAGACTGGTACCTTGAGGTGGTCCATGAGCTGCACCAACTTGTCGTAGGCGGGGTCGGTCTGCAGCAGCGCGCGCGCAGCGTTCAGGTGCGTGTCGAGCGCGTGTACGTCGCGCGTGTGCCGGTAGCGGTCGCGTGTGCCACAAAGCAGCAGCAACAGCTTGCGGACTTGCTTCCTAGAGAGACATAGCGGTTTCGAGATGTAAACTGTTACAGAGGCTGTTAAAACCTTTAGTTTATACGGGCAACAAGAAAACAACAGCTCATGTAGGTAGACACTGTCGCGCCGCACCCCGCCACAAAGATTGTGAGAATATTTAGATGTTTGTAAACATAATACAAAACATAATTACATAAACAACTAAACTGGTTTGGATGAAATTAATGTGTGATACTTTTATCCAGTAAGATAAGGACGGACGCACGCCTTTTTAGCGAACGCTTTATGTGTAATATTAAAATATAGTTCAAAGAAAACCAGCGCCATATTCCCAATAGGTGGTACGAGACAGTTGTTATTCACACAATGTAAAAATATGTAAAAATTAAGCGAAATAAAAGTTTTCTATTCTATTTTATTCTATTCTGTTAGTAGGAAGTAAGATGAGGATAAAAGTATCATGCCGCAGCCTACAGCAGACGGCAAGGGTAGGTGTATTTCAAAAATACCTACCGTAGCGAGCGTCACAACGCCTGCCGAGCCACCGCAACCGCACGCGTCGCTAACGTCCGACCCCAGACCCAGTAGTGATGCCGACCGCAGACGATAGTAGCAGGCGGCAATGACCGGCGTCACTACTTGTTTCTATGTATTTCTATGGAATACCTTCCGTAGCCAACAGCGGACGGCAGCAGGAAGCAGCAACGACAGGCGTCACTACTGGTTTCTATGTATTTCTATGCAAAAACTTCCGTAGCCGACCGCAGACGGTAACGGCAGGCGTCGCTAAAGCCCGACCACAGACCCTATAGTGACGCCGACGTCCGACGCCTGCTGCTGCCGTCTGCATCTGGCGGTGCTGAATTACGACCGCAGACGGCAACGGCAGACGGCAACAACAGGCGTTGGACGCTTGCCGTTGCCAGAATGACACCTTAAGAGTGAGGGAGATAGTGTCAGAGAGAGAGAGAAAGTACCTAAGCGGAGTCTGTTGGTTCATCATGTATTCGCAGAGTAACGTTCGCCAGCGCTGGTCGAAATGCGAGGCGTCGCAGTGCTTGTGCACCTGGCACGGCAGGCGCAGAGCCATCTCCATCAGCAGCTGCGGATAGTTGTCGAACACGTCGAGCGCGTGGCCTGCGGACGCCAAACAGACAATCACGCAACTAACTATGACGCTTCGCGACACCAGTCGCAAGCTGAACAATTCATGACACGAAAAATTTGATTCAATTACTCGATGGCGATCGGTCGGATCGTATCACAGCAAGATTATTAGCTCTTGCTTGTTCGGCGATTTTAGATTAATTGCATCTTGGCAGAAAAAACGTAGGGGAGCGTTTTAATATTATGTTATAAATGTATATGCAATAATCGACGACCTATCGTTATTAATACTTTAATAATTTAAAGATATAATAAATATTGATAAAATGTGACGCTTAGTTTCACGTCGTCGTAAAAGGTAAAAGGGTCTAATGGTTGTGACCAGGTACCGAATCCTGGGTGAGAAAATAATGGAGTTTTGTTTTTCTTATTCATTCAACAGATAAAAATCAATACTCGCAAAAAAATACCAGCAGTTTTATCAAACATTGTTTAACCAGCTCCAGTATCATTTTTCTCTTTATAATAACATTTGATTTTACGCCAAATCAGTTTACTTCCTATTAGACACGATTTATTCTCCGAATATTCAAGTAGACACGTTTACAGAGTTTTATCGCACAGTATACTCACTCTTCACGTATTCCTTGACGAAGAACGGTTGCATATCTGGCAGAGGATGCGGCGCTTGCGGTTTTAGAAGTTGCACCGCAGAAGTCGGCGAAGCAGTGTCTGGGGGATAAAGCATGCATATATTACTATATTAGAAGCTTGACAGGGGTAGTTATAAGGTTTCAAAATGACTGGCGCCTGGTTGCAGGTCGCAAACCAATCACAATCTGAACCGAATCGGCATCGGTTATCTTAAGCAAGCGGTAAGCGCGGCTCGGCACCTCTGAGGCGGTAGCGCGGCTAGACCGCGCCACGGCTCGATGGTGCATACATACGACAACGGCGATCAACTTAACCCGTCGAGTGTCCTAAATACTACGTTAGTATTTAAGAACTATTTGAATTTGGATTTTTTTATTTCCGATCTTTGATTATATTTTAATAAATATGTATATGACGTGAAGTTCCACGGGTTAACTGGGGCCAGACGACGACGTCATATCTGATTATAGCCATAGCTTATAATAAAGCAGGACGATGCTGTAAAGACGCTCATCTCATCGACCATTGTCCTTCCGGAAGATTTTTTGTAATTAGTAAGTTAAAATTACAAAGAAGAATTAGATTACAACCTTACGGTACCGGTATCACCGAATTCACCAAATCAAACTAGCCGGTTATAATCTGCCATTTTGACGTTATACGAACTTACGTTAAGAGCATATTTCGCTCTCGCTCAGTATCGTTACGCAAACTGTCGCGGTAACTGTTGACTGTTACTGTTACTGGCGACGCGTTAACTTTGAATGAAGTGATTATACTACCTCATTGAAAATAATAGACACTTGAGAAAACGAGTACCTCCTAAGACATTGAATGTCATTTCATTACGTGTTACAGTGATAAAATAAAAATTCCGTCCGGATATTATTTGTTTGTTTGGTCACAGGATGTTTTTTTGGTCAGCAACTTCCACAATTAGGGGTTACATAATTCATGATCCTGAACTCAAAAAAAAAATATATATATTTTTTTTTTATGAAAAGTCGAAAGAATATCCTCGCTATTTTATAAATCATGGTTTCTGTAGCTAGGAAGGGGGTAGGCCGCCGCTTATCGTCATGATCAGTCTATGTTATTGTTTGATACTACCCTCACAAAACTATGCGCAAGCGGTGTCAGTTCCGTGTTTGTTTCGAAACGAGTTCTTGTTAAGTGAAGTGTTAAATCATTTAATTGATAAAAAAAATGTCTCGGCACACACCGGTGTATTTCTGGACAATCAGGAAATGTTTGATGTTGTAAACATTTACTTTGTGAGTGGTCGAAACATTGCTGACACCGGTAGAATTTGGACTGAACGATTTAGGCCATTACGCGCTACACTGTAAGGTCTATCGCTCGCTAGCAACCTTTACGAGTGGGGCACTTTTGAAACGCCACGCCATGCGCTAGGTTTGTAATTTTTTAACATTAGTTGTACAAAGCTGATTCACCTTTTTAAATACGCCAAAGACAAATCTTGCGGTTTTGTAATCCATACCGTTATTCTGTAGTTAAATGCCATTTCAGAACGATTTTTAACATCAATAATCTACAATTTTGTAACCTAAACCGTGTTTTTAATCTTTGACGGTGCTCAGCCCGCAACAAGTATGAAGGGAAGGATGAATAATAACATTGTGCACGGTGATTACGTCATTAAAGTCTTCGGTAAACACGGCGCATGGTAACCACAATTAAGTGAAATAATGGGAAAAATTTAAAATGCTATTTGTCTGACCTCCTAAGGTTTATTAATTTTTTGATGTGATATTCGGATTCAGCATTAATTAAACTATCTCTCCTGTTTTGGAAGTTGCCGACCAAAAAAACACCCTGTATAACCTCGCTGGAAATATGACAGGGCGCAGTCAACGACTTGCTGTTGGGAGCAGGCACATTCGCACAGTTCAATAAAGCCAGCGTCACGAGACGCAGCAATGTGCAAGGGATGTCACAAAACGTACAGTATTCCCAGCTTCTTAATAGCTTTCGGCTGGCTATCGCTATCACGCTTGCACTCGCAACTGACAGTATATTTGTCACTCGTGTGTCATAGAAAAACGAAGATTGCCGATCGCTTTTAAGAAAATGATTGCAATGTACAATACAAATTCAAAAATTAAAAATAAAAACAATAAATATCATTAAATTTTACAAATATTTTTTATATTCACCGTGCCCGGGACGTACCCGAAAGATTTTAACAGCGTGTTCCTGAGGTTAAATGGAGTTAAAAATGTTATATTAACGTGGGTCGAATTCGGCTTTTTTAAAGTTTAATTTTTTTTCATACAAGTTAAATGGAATATTTTCACTTCTCCCGGAAACACAGCCTAAGGACGAGCTGGCAACGCTTTTCTTGTAATTAGAAGTTGTTTTTGGGAAATCCCCTGGAAAGTTATGAAAGCGAGTAATTTGTCCCTTTCTTACTTGTAATGTTGGAAGAGTTAATCGAAGAAAGAGACTAAACTGTGACATGAATCAGAAGATGTTGGCGTATAGTTAGCGTAATAAGCATAGATTCTTTCAAAGCAGGATTTACTTAGAAAAGTCATTTATAATTTTTTAAATGCCTAGTAATTTAAAGGCTTGGCTCACAAGCACCATATTTGAGATACATGTGCCTTTACACGATTGAGCGCGTAACATACGCTCCAATTACTGATGTGCAAGTTGCGGAAAGTTGAAGTTGAAAGTCCAAAAAGTTGGAAAAGTTCTAAGAAATTTCGGAAACCTTTACTGGAAATACAGGAAATTTAAATATAAGCAACGGAAAGTTTCAATTTCCATACAAAATTGTGAGAAGTTTCCGAAATTTTCCTAGGTGAATTTTTCCGCAATTTTGGAAAGTTTCCTTTGGCACATCAGTAGCTCCAATTAATTTTATACATTAGATAAATAAAGTAAACAGCAATTTTAAAGTGATGGTGCACTTTAATTGTTGCTAGCCTAAAATTCGTTGATGGTCCGCGTATTTATCTATGTGATAAACGTAATACCGATATGACTGTAGGCGCCACCAAACGAACAATGATGACCGATGTTGGTATCAGTGTCGTGGTGTACCTACTTCACCTCTTTTGCAGTAGTGGTGAGAACAATCTGGCCTCACCTGCCACCCCACTTAATACATGTTAAGATTAGCAGAGCTTACTGTAACTATGAGTGGGCTACACTTTAAGTTGGGAGGCCTCTGCCAAATTCAGGGCACCTGCAGCAACTCCACTACCGAAGTAGGCGAATGGGTTAGCCGAGTCCTCAAATGAGTCCACCGGGTAGCGAAGATATTTGAATACTACGTTTGGACATTAAACATTTCCACGGCAAAGCATGCACACGCTATAGGTACATGCTAGCTGGGTGTGCCTTACGCTACATGCACCAGAACATTTCGAAAGAAAGTGTGATACTTATAACCGATCGACCCACGCGACATAACTTTACCATGCGCCGCAATGAACAAGACCATGTGCGTGGCATGCCGGTGCGCTGCACTGGGTTCTATACGGCTGGTGTGGGGATGTATTCTTTGAGATCATTTCCTTCATAGGAAGCTTAGCGTTTTCGTGTGCCACTGTAGGCGAATCTAAGGACATTTGTACCTAAAGTCTGATCCTATTCAGACTGCTAATGACAATAACAAGTATGCCTGACTGTAATTGTCTTTAGATAGAGGATGAAATAGTAATGAGAATAATGTTACCTCTAATTAGTTTATTAAATAGGTTAAATATATATACAACATCATCATCGTATTATTATGATAGGTGCGACAGAGACGAAAACTTCACTTATCAATCAAATCTATCAAACCTCACTACATTTTTAGACAGATAGTTCGAAAAAAAATATCTTTATGACAAGACTCTGTCAGTGTAATGGTGTTTTCAGCGAATGTGCTTTTCATTTCACAATATTAAATAGAGATTACTACCTTAAAATGGACATGAAGACAATGATAAAGTGTATAAATAAATAATATGATTAGGCTCAACCTTCAAAAGTACGCGAATATGGAGTTATAATGTTAAATTGATTTGTTTATAAGAGTGACGGAACGAATAGGAACAGACTTTACACTTTTATTTGAAGCGGATTTATACCTACGTGTGTATCTCGACCATGCAGTTGAATTCCGGGTTAAGGATTTCTACAAGTAAATATGTCCTGTAACATATTTCTTCTTCTGAGCTACGCCCAAGTTCGACGAAAAATTAATTCATGAATGGAACTTTATTAAAATCCATCATGAGTAATAATTAATAATAATATTAGAAACGAAATCTATTATATAAAATGCTAAGCTGATTGTTGATATATCAACGCACAGCCCAGACCGCTGGACCTAGAGACTTGAAATTTTGCACATAGATACCTTATATAGTGTAGAGATCCACTAAGGAATGATTTTTGGAAATTCCACCCCTAAGGGGGTAAAATTGGGAAAAAACATTTGTATGAAACTCCGTCAGTTTTGAAGTTAGACGCTTCAAATTTTACGTTTAGGTTGGCAATTGAATTTTAACTTATACGTGTCTCAGCGTTTATGATAATTTCAACCCCGAAGGGATGAAAAGGGGTAAAACGGATTGTTGATATATCAACGCACAGCCCAAATCTTAGGACCTAGAGACTTGACATTTTGCACATAGATACCTTATATAGTGTAAAGATCCACTAAGGAAGGATTTTCGGAAATTCCACCCCTAAGGGGATGAAAATTTGTGTGAAAGTCCGTCAGTTTTAGTTTAAGTTAGACTATTCAAATTTTGTGTTTAGGTTGAATATTGAAAATTAATTTATACGTGTTTCAGCGTTTTTGATAATTTAAAGGTTCCCGAGGGAATAACGACAATATCTTTGGTGTATTTTGAAAAAGTCATCATGGGTGTCGTTTTCTTAGGTTGCTTTGACGCAGATTTCGAAAATGATATCAAATTTGGGATTCAAAATGGCCGCCATGATGTTTATTGAAAAAGTCGTCATTGGTATCATTTTCTTACATTTTGGGGACGCAGATTTTTGAAAATGATGTCAAATTTAGAATTCACGCTGGCGGCAATGATGTTTTTTGAAAAAGTTGTCACGGGTAAAATTTTCTTAGTTTTTGGAGACGCAAATAATTACTAATATAGAATAAGATTAGTAATTATTTGACAAAATTGCGCAATTGAATAATTTATTTCTCCTATGGCTTTTGCCATCCAGTGTGACAACATGAGACAGGCTTTGTACCTACATTCAGTTTTGTTAGTCTGTATCAAAAGGAGCGGTGTCAGATTGAAGTTGTCAGCGTTGACATGTCCAGATTTTAACATTTTTTTCCGCTATTTTCAATACTATTCACTATTCACGGCGTATTAATTCTATTATTATTAGGGCGGTTATTATGATCACTTGAAAATAATTAAGAACAGGCATTTAATTTTTCGGCGAATTGGTCGGTTATTTAATTCTAAAATGTCATTTCAAACAATACTCAAGGGGTAAAAAAACTATACATCGATAGGTATACGTAATATTGCTGTAGAAAGAAAATCCATACTAATATTATAAACGTGAAAGTAATTATGTCTGTCGTCTGTCTGTTTGTTATGCATTCAAGAATAAACCGCGGAACTAAATTAGATTAAATTTGCATCTCGAAAATCACCCCTAAGGGGTGAGATTTGGATGGTAGTTTGTATGACAATTTGGTCATTTTTTTAGTTGGAAACGTGGTAATTGGTGTTTAAGCTACTGTTTAATACTGTTTAACATAAAAAAAAACTTTCAGTGATTTCAGTCAAACTCCCCTAAGGCGATAAATGGGGAGTAGAAATTTGTATGGGAGATATCGAAATGGCTACATTAGGAAATTGATATTTAGGCTACTGTTTATAAATGAAATATACTGCTTTCAGCGATTTAGAAAAAACTACCCCTAAGGGGCTAAAAGGGGGTTTTAGTTAGTTACTCCTTAACGCTGCAACGGCTAGATGGATTAGGATGAAATTTAAAATGGAGGTAGCACCCTGGATTAACACAAAAAAGTCCCATCCCGGAAAATTTAAAAGTTCCCGAGGGAATAACGAAAATGTTTGGTGTTTTTTGAAAAAGTCATCATGGGTGTCATTTTCTTAGGTTGCGTCGACGCAGATTTCGAAAATGATATTAAATTTGGAATTCAAAATGGCCGTCATGATTTTCATTGAAAAAGTCGTCATTGGTATCATTTTCTTACATTTTGTGGACGCAGATTATGAAAATTATGTCAAATTTAGAATTCAAGATGATCTTTTTTAAAAAGTGGACGTAATTGTCATTTTCTTAGATTTTGAGGACGCAGATTTCGAAAATGATGTGAAAGTATAGGTAAAAATTCAAAACGGCAATTCAATTATGTCTGTCGTCTGTCTGTTTGTTACGCTGTCATGGATTAACCGCGGAACCGAATTAGATTAATGGGCATTGGGTAAATTTGTTTCAAGAATATTGTCAGTGGCCACAGATGATGTTTGGGAGTTCCGCCATTTATGATGATAGACACATTATAATTAGTATTAAGACTTAATATAATATATGTAATATTGAACTATGATGGATATTTTAAGAGCCACTAAACTATCATGGGAGGGATGGTGCTTTGAGACGGCGAATTTAGACAGATTCTCATCTACCGGTGATAACTAGGGGCACACCAGCGGATAAAATAAATGCATTTCGGCATCTACGATATGGGTATATATATAAAAAATATACTTCACTACAAATATGCCAGGAACTACGAGTACACCATGATACACAGTCGGAGCAATATATGCGGCAGCTCTACTAAAAATTGGCGAAGATCGTTTGGCGAGAGATAGTAACGATTTGAATACATTAAACCGCGAATTCTGTAATATTGTACAAAACACAGATGATCTAAAAAATAACGTGTACCCCGATCTAAAAAACAATATAAAGAATAGAGAATGTTTGTGCGAGAGGGCGATATTAGCACCGACAAACGAAATTGTCGGGCGGATAAATATAAAAATATGTCTCATGTAGCAGGCGATGTTGTGGAGTATCTCTTGGTAGAAAATGTCATGGACACAGAGCAAGGCACGTCGTACCCTTAGAGTTCCTGAACTCTTTCGAGGTATCGGGAGTGCCCTCCCGTAAGAGTTAATGGTTAAAGTTGGTGTCCCGGTAAATTTCGAGCTCAATATTACATTGTGTTTGAAAGATCATTCTTGCCAGGGAGGACGTCAAACTATAGAATTACTTAAAACTATTAATTTACTTAACTGCGATAAACGAGTTCTACGCGGACGAAGTCGCGGGCAAAAGCTAGTCTAGTATAATTTTACACCGATGAACATAGTAGGCTGAAACCAAATAAAATCCAATCACCGATTAAAGTAAGTAAAACCATTCTGTCCACAAAACGATTCGTATTGTCTCTCACTGCAATGTTCCAATAAAGTATTTCACTGTAACTTTAGAACTAATTGCGCTTCTAATTTTAATCGTCCGGCTATATCTCACATTGGTAAAAATCTAGCGTGGCGAATTTTCAAGGTTAAAGAAGTCCTGAATATTCGTGGTCCGCTATGTTGTTGTTATGTAACTGCTATGCTAGGCAAAATTCAATCCGTCCCTCCGTTTCTATTTCCGTTCATAATTATCTTGGACTCCTCTTTCATTCTGGAACTAAGGTGTCGCATCCCGGTAACATCCTTGTTTGCTTATTTGGTCCGCCGCGACGCTAGATTCGATTCTATTCTAATGTATGGGACCCATTTGTAGGTACACACATGTCTGTAACTAACCCCCTTACTTATAAACGTGGAATAACCTAGGATTAGCTAAACCATGTTTTGTCCTTATCTGTCAAATTCAAATGTCACAATGACAGATAAGGACAAAACATTGTTTAGCTACTCCATGGTTATTCCACGTTTATAAGTAAGGGGGTAAAAGTATTGTTGACTGAGGGTTAGGTGGAGAAGTCACTGATGTGATGAAAATGATGCGTAGATGCTTTTGATTCTCAAAAATTTCACAATGTCAACCGACATGTTAACAATGACAATGACATTAGCATACCTACATGTCATATTCATTCAATCTTTTTAGTATCATGTTATAGGCAACAAGTTCAGGACACGTTGCAGACGAATACAAACCATATATAGATGAGTTTTGCGTGCGATTTTTTCGTTCGTTTCATTTGATTTAGTTACTTGTGATATGTACGCAGGTGACTTTACTTCGCTTAAAAGTGGCAACGTCGCAATTATGAAGGTCTGTTGCACTTAAGTTTTCTTAACAAGTTTTTTTCACAAAAATGGATATATCTCAAAAATTACACCAAATCGAGCCTACTTTTTACGACATTTTTAACTCCAAATTAACTCAGGAACATAATACAATACAGGGTCAAAGGAGTTATTTAGTAAGGGTGAGGATTGGTTTTAAAATAATGATGATTTTAACTTATAAGGTGGCGGGCAAGACTTCCCTTCGTCAGGGAACTCATTTTGTAGGGTTTCTCATAGCGTAGAACAAATATTTTTTAATGTTGGCTTCAAAAATACCTAGGTTATCTCAAGAGTGAAACTACCCCTTCTTCTGAAATTGCGTCTCATCCATGCGAAATAGCAACCAAACTGTCACATTATTTAACCATGCTAACAGTTTGGTTGCGTTCCTCCCATGCTTGTTCCGTGTTTCGTTTTCGATTAGCAACTGGTTAGGTTTTTTTTAAACTACACTAAGTACTGGTGTTTACTTTTCATGATTGCAGTAGTGGCATAAGCATTGTGAGATAAATGGGGACATAATTGACACAAAGAGAACTTACTGCTAGTCTTATCTCGGTAGTAGGGCAGCAGAGCCGAGAGCACGCGGTAACAGTGCGCGGGCGCGCCGGCGCGGATGAGCGCGGCGGCGGCCAGGCGTGACACGTGCGCGGCGCACGCAGCGCCCGAGCCCTCGCGCTGCCCCCCGCTCGACGACGACTTCCACCGGGCCATCAGCACGCCTGCAGACACAATTTAACAAGGTTATTTTACTTTCACCCTCGACACATCAGCCGAAACAAGTTAACTGCTAGACATAGGGACCGTTCCTAATGAGCTACTAGCGCAGCAGGTTCATCCTCATGAATTTTACCTGTTTTTCACACATAGCGTAATGCGTCGTATCGGGGATATAGTGTTTGTAATACATTAGCCCCCTTACTAATAAACGTTGAGTAACGATGGTAAAGCTATACAATGTTTTGTCCTTATCTGTCGAATTCAAATGTCGCAATGACAGATAAGGACAAAACATTGTATAGCTATACCACTGTTACTCAACGTTTATTAATAAGGGGGTAGATGTATTCGGAAGTGAACTTACTGAGCAGGCGCATGACGACAAGCTGCAGCTCGCGGCGGTTGGTGCGGTCCTGCACGGGCGGCGCGGGCGCGTCCTCGTCCACCATGTCCAGCTCAGACACCAGCAGCTCCAGCAGCCGCTCCAACACAACACGGTCCGCCTCCACGCTGCTATCCAGGTCGCCCGCTAGCATAAGCACCACCTAGATAAAGAAACAACAGTAAAGTTTTTCTTATCCAATGCGAAAGTGTGAATGTTAGTTCCGTCTACACGGTTTTACGCCTTAACTGAAGATAGTTCATTCATATCTTAGACATAGGATACTTATTTATGATGGAAACAACTTCTGCGCAGTACCTAATCGCGGCAAAGAGCTAGCTTATTTATAAAACTCAGCGGGATACTTGACAAAGCACAATAAAAATCTACCTCGTCCGGATCGTTGTTATGGATAATGAATAGGAATTGAAACCTCACTTCAGTTCCACGCAATGCAGTTATTTACCTGCACGAACGGTATCGCTCGCACGCCGGGCAGCGAGCGGAGCGAGGGCAGCGCGTCGAGCGCGGCAGACAGGAGCGACAGGCGCAGCGCGTGCAATTTTCGAGCCTCGCTCTCCACCTCCACGGCTCGCGACGTCGACGCCCCGTGCTGGCCCATGGAAGCCGACGCCCCCGCTACATTCAAATGTATTCGTTAGTATATCTTTAAAAATATTGTAACCGTAAAGGACACCGCACCGAAAAAAAAACTTTACTTCGGCTTACAGTAATTTAAATGAAGTGACCGTGCTTAAGGACTAGACATAAACAGAGTGGAAAAAACGAACGCCACATGGACGGCAACTACCTTAAATATTGGAAATAGCAAATTCTACGTAAAGGAGACTTAATTTTAATTTTGAAAACAATTATTACTGCATTTATGGATTTTTGAAAATTTGCCTGCCTTAACCGGAAATCGAACTGGTCGAATATGACAAAATAATAAAAACGGGTTTCTTTCACGGTCTTTATTTAATTTGCACCGGATCTGATGATTCTTTAACTTTTTTTTAAGTGCATTCTACAGCTGAGCTGAGATTCCTAGCAATCAATAAGCTGTTCAAGTGATGTTTCCCTGTCCATTTTAAAAAAACTATTTCGTTACCACTAAACGTGAAACACGCTAAACCACTAGTGAAATAATTTTGATATTTCTAGGTGATTTTAATGGTGGTAGAAATAAAATTATACATGGATAGGTTAATTGCGTGCTTAAAGTGTCGGACATAACCTTAGGCGTTTACTCGTTAAAAGTGCAATTTACAACTGTCACAGTTTTGCAGTGTCATTCATTAGTTTCATATTGAGGTAAAATATAACAAAAATATTTATATATCATTCTCCCCAAGAATAGTGACACAAACCTAAATAGGTTACTTTTGAGTTATTGATACAGATTTACATAAAATATGCTTTATTATTTGGCACACAAACATCAGATTATAATTACCAAAAATGGCCAAGCAGTCCGGCTGGTGACCTTACGTTATTGGCCAATTCAAGACGCTATTGTGAGATACGTTTTCGTTCTCGTGAATAACGACACTTCGCAAAACACAAAAAAAAACTTATTTTTGTGCGATTAGGGCTCATTTGGTCATAGGACATTTTACTAGGATACCTACTAGGTAATGATTTTTATCCTACAATATATTGACGACGGGACGTGACAACTTTCAAGTAAGTAAAAGTAAGTAAATATTTTTAAATTTTTGACGAGTAAGCCCCCGTGCGACCTAATAAACTTGTTTTATCTTAATCATTTTCATCTTTATAAGTAATGTTATCTTATAATATAATGGAACGCAAGGAATGTTGAATTTGCAAAAAGCTCATGACTCAAAACTAAATTGGCCTTTGTTCATATTTTTATTAGGTCGCCCGCCTCCACTTTCTTCAATAATTATCTACCTACCTAGTCCCAAATTAAAGTACAGTCACGAACTTTAATTTGGGACCCATCTAAGGTTGAACATCTTATGGCAAACTTATACCTTAAGAACTACTCATATTGTCTATCGTCTCAGTTGGTAATGTTGGTATTCAAATCACGTGGTGTAATGTTAATTTGTTATTGTGATGTGCACTCCTATTGCTGAACCAAATAAACTTTATTTATTATTGATTTTTTACTATTTTTTTTGTTGTAACTTTGACTTGTGTTTTTGTTATTAAATGATTTGGATTTGAATTTGAATTTGACTTTGACTTTGATGTTATGTTAACCCCGTTCTACCCTTTTCTTCCGCTGTGGAGTAAAAAGGGTTGAGCTTTCAATGTTATGTTATTTGTATTTCGGAGTAACACACCTAGGAGCCTGTGACTTTGAATTGGCTGGCTAGAAATTGCGAAGCGACGACTTGGCTACGCGGTTTACGAATTTTGTATTTTCTGATGAAAATTAACCGTTCTTATTATAGCTAAATAGCTGTTCTTATTATTTTTTAATTTCATGTTGTGGGATTTATATTCTGTCTTATATTTAAACTGATCGCCTACAAATTTCGTATTTTAATCTGTGCCATTATTCATGGGAAGCAGCGATATCATGCTAGTTACTATTACTCAGAGGACAAAACGCGTAAGTTATATTTATTAGGTCCCTAATGAATGATATCAACAATGTAACGTCCATGAATGTCATCTAATAAATAACTAATACTCGGAGCCTTAACGGATTATCGTAAACAGATCAGCAGATTTATGTTCGTGGCCAATGATCAGAACGCAGATAGATTTGGTTACTTTGGGTACCAATATTGACATTTGCCACGAATCAACCCCAGGTAACCAAATCTATCCGCATTCTGAATATTAAACTAAAACATAAATAAATGGGAAAATCTTACACAAATTGACCCTAGTCCCAAGATAAGCTCCAGGGCTTGAACTGTGCTAGACAACGATAAACATATCCGGCAAACATATCCGGAGCGCAAGACGTACACACCAAAATGGAGTCTGAGAGCTAAGAGGAAAAGGCACATTACTGCCGAATAGAGGCCCATGTATATGAATCATATACAGTGGTGGCCACATAATTAGGAACGCTTGCGTTTTTCCCATACAATTGCCTACAAATAATTATGACTTTTCAAATTTGACAACCAAACAAAAAGTTCTAAACCCATCTCATTTTTAGGTACACTTATCGTTAACTGGTAAATTAAGGTTTAAATGTATATACAATTTATCTCTGTTAAAAACGAATCTTGCATTTTATAGGGATTTGAAAACTTTGTAAGGACGCGTCAATACAAAGTTTTTAAATCCCTATAAAATATAAGGTCCGTTTTTAACAGTAGTTCACTGTACATCAGTTTATACCTCAGTTGATGAGCTAAAGTAAATTGTTATTAGTAATAAAATTGGTCAAGACTCAAGAACTTTTTATTTCGTTGTCAAAATTGAAAAGTCATATTTGTATGGGAAAAACGCAAGCGTTCCTAATTATGTTTATTATTTGGCCACCATTGTATATGATTAATATACATGGCCCTCTATCCAGCTGTAATCTGCCTTTTCCTCTTAGCACTCAGACTCCATTTTGGTGTGTACGTCTTGCGCCCCGGAGGTCGAGAGACCACTAAAACGCCGAACAGTATGCTGCTACGTACATACGAGTGAATGCGGTGCGGAGCGCAACCAGTTCGATGAACTATCGAACCCTATCTGTAATAACAAAAAAATATTTTCGGCGCACCGATCTCCACACGATCGAAATTAGTTACGCAGAGCGCATATGTTCGATCATCTGGTAGTACTATAAACCTTCTCATCTGCTCATAAAAATACCCCTAAGGCCCCGGTTTTGATCTGTAACTGTATGATACAATGGTACAAGTAGGCTGTATTGTGTACTGACATTTAAGAGGTAGGTACATACAGTGACAATATGGCATTGAACCCGTAGTGACGACACGGGTTAAAATAGTTGAGACCTCAGAGAACCAAGAAAGTCGCAGTAGGTTGAAATCAGACATTTCTGTAATAAATCTGTGAAACGTAGCCTACATAGGACAGAAAATAAAGTCATCCATCATATTTGTAAAAGCATATTTGCGAAGGCAGCGATTAGTTCAAACGACGACAGTCTTGATCTCGACTCGACTAGAAACTCAAGACTTGACAAAGGTAGTGATTGAGAAAGGGCCGTTTAATAAACTCATCTTGACTGAAATGCCCGTCACAAGATATGTCGAAGTAGACGTCAAGCCATAGAAAACTTACATTTTTGACGCATCTAGAAACGAGCATTACAGTACAGATAAGTCTATAATACGGCTCTTAGTATCATGAGACGACACTATTGAATGTTATTCGGATGGATAGGTTATCGTCGTTACGGTGAAAAGATAGTGAACGTGTGTATGGCCGCCAGTGGGGCGATAGTACTAGCCTGTGAGCGCGGTCGCCGCGATGATATTGGTTGGCATCACACCGGCAGAAGGCGTGGACACTATGTCCCCTAGAACATTCCACACTTTTACACTGAGGTTATAATCTCAAATGCATATGGTTATAGCGTGAGATTGTAGCAGATTTACAAAAGTCAATCTCCTTATTTCCACAATTAGATACACACCTAAGGACTTGTGATAAAGGATGACAAGCCCTCTTGTAAAACCGTAAACGACTGACCCAACTAGGTCAATGATTTTTTGGTTGTACCTCATTGCCGCGGTAAAAGCTTTTAAATGAGAACTCGGAAAAGCCAACCTATTGAAAAAACAGCCCGCGAAGTACCGAGCACCAGACACAGGCAAACTTAAAAAAAAAATTGCTTCGGCAGCTGCCAGAAAATGTATGAAATCTCATTATCAGGGATCGTAAAATGCGAGCAAAATCCATTGAAATGATGTATGACAACCAGTTAGGGTTGGCGATGGTTCTAAATTTATGAACTAAAATATTAGGTACTAACATAATACATTATTTTTTTTACTGATGCAATTGAACACAATCCGAAACTGAGTTTACTGGCTGGTATATTTTTTTATTATATTTACAATTTCAAACCAAATCATTCCCAATTTTACACTTGGGATAGTAAGTAATAATTTTCGCAAGTACGATGGCGAAACAATGCAAACAATACAATCAGATTGACAATAATGACAAGCTAATACTCGTAAATCTATGGACAATGTACTTATCAATTCCAATAAGTTTAAGTTTAACATTAAAGATAAACTATGAAAACTGATAGGGGAAATTTATTACCATAACAATAACAAGTGCTTTTATTAGTATAAACACATTCCTCCATACATATTTAATTTATTCCATTGTAGTGACAACCCTAGCACTTCAATTAGTTTTGCTCGCCTTTTACGAACCCTGCTCATTATATACCGCGCATGTTTGGACCAAGATAACTAACTACGAATTGCCAAACACTCGTACAATCAAAGTAGTATTGTGAATTTAAGCTTCGAGGCGTAAACTACAAGACTCGAGTCGCGACTACTGAGTCTAGAAGGACCTTAAAGCCTGGACTGTATAAGCCTCAAATTAAAAAGTTCGTGTTGCTGCTTCCGATCACGGAAACCTCGAGATTTTAGGCCTCAAGCTTTAAAGCCTCCTAAACTTTGACCCCCTTACTTATAAACGTGGAATAACCTTGGATTAGCTAAGCCATGTTTTGTTGTTATCTGTCAAATTCAAATGTCACAATGACAGATAAGGATAAAACATGGTTTAGCTTCTCCATGGTTATTCCACGTTTATAAGTAAGGGGGTGAAGGTTTAAGTCTATCAAGTTTGGAGCATTTAAAAGTCTTAAAAGCTGTTAACAAATCAGATCAATGTATGACATATTTGGGGTGTGTAATGTTTAGTATAAAAATAAATGGTCTATTTTTCATTTTACATAACACAAATTGCATAATTTCGATCTCTATAATAAACCAACTATAAAAAATTATGATGCATAAAACGAAATGCATAATTTCTAAAACTATAATGTTCTTAATTAAAAAATAAATATTTCTAATGGCTCTGGTGGTCACAGTTCTAACCTAACCTAACCTAGTTAGAAGAAATTGACTAAAAATGCATAATAACAAGAAAATTATAGTTATAATAAATGAGCGTTATGTTATTCGAGCGTATGCCTGATGAAATTATACAATTGGTTTTTATGCTGAACGTTCATTCATTATGCTTTTCGTGGTTAGTTAACTGAAATTATACAAAATGTTTTTAGACTTGACGATTGAAGCGCACCCACATATTTGATATTATTATTATTATTTTACTCGATATTTATTTAAATTTCTGTATATTAGGTTTTTTACAATAAATATTTAAATATAAAAGTAAAATAACAATACTAATACAAAACATAAACATTATAAAAAACCTAACCTACGAGTGCCGCCGGCAGCGGGGCAGGGCTCAAGCTACCGGTGGTTAGAGCTGCAGAGAGAGGAACCTCCTCACAATGCCTGCCGTGTCGAGGAGTACTGCCTTCTGTATCTGGCCCTTGATCCAGCCATCTAGCGAGAATCTCTTGAGGTGTTGGTCGAGACTCTTTGCTATAAGACCCTTTGCCGAAACAACTATCGGGACAATGATCGTCGAGTCAACATCCCACATGGCGGTCACCTCGTGAGCCAAGTCAAGGTACTTGTTACGCTTATTATTATTATTATTCTAGATATTTATTTAATTTTCTGTACATTAGGTTTTTTATAACAAATATTCAAATATAAAAGTAAAATAACAATACTAATACAAAAAAATAGACATTATAAAAAACCTAACCTACGAGCGCCGCCGGCAGCGGGGCAAGGCTCAAGCTACCGGTGGTTAGGGCTGCAGAGAGAGGAACCTCCTCACAATGCGTGCCGTGTCGAGGAGTACTGCCTTCTGTATCTGGCCCTTGATCCAGCCATCTAGCGAGAATCTCTTAATGTGTTGGTCGAGACTCTTTGCTATAAGACCATTTGCCGAAACAACTATCGGGACAATGATCGTCGAGTCAACATCCCACATGGCGGTCACCTCGTGAGCCAAGTCAAGGTACTTGCTACGCTTATTATTATTATTATTATTATTATTATTCTAGATATTTATTTAATTTTCTGTACATAAGGTTTTTTATAACAAATATTCAAATATAAAAGTAAAATAACAATACTAATACAAAAAAATAGACATTATAAAAAACCTAACCTACGAGTGCCGCCGGCAGCGGGGCAAGGCTCAAGCTACCGGTGGTTAGGGCTGCAGAGAGAGGAACCTCCTCACAATACGTGCCGTGTCGAGGAGTACTGCCTTCTGTATCTGACCCTTGATCCAGCCATCTAGCGAGAGTCTCTTGAGGTGTTGGTCGAGACTCTTCGCTATAAGACCGTTTGCCGAAACAACTATCGGGACAATGATCGTTGAGTCAACATCCCACATGGCGGTCACCTCGTGAGCCAAGTCAAGGTACTTGCTGAATTTGTCCTTCTCGGCCTTCACAAGGTTCTCGTCATGCGGGATGGTGATGTCGACGAGCACTGCCCGGCGTTGAGATCGATCTGTCAACACGATATCAGGCTTATTGGCAACAATAGTCCTGTCCGTGATGACAGATCGATCCCAATAGAGCGTAGCACGACCATTTTCGAGAACTGGCGCCGGTGCGTACTTATAGTACGGCACTTCAGACTCTACAAGACCATATTGAAGAGCAAGTTGCTGATGGATGATCCTGGCTACGAGGTTATGTCTGTGCAAGTACTCGCCGTTGGCCAAATGCGAACAACCGGAAATTATATGTTTGAGGGACTCGCCTATTATTATTATTATTATGGGCCCATAATGTCCCACTGCTGGCTAAAGGCCTCTCCATTTGATATACATATACATATCAAATCGTTTCATATAGTTACAATATGATTTCTTAAAAATTTAATACATGTAATTTTAAGTACAGTCAAGTATTAAAAATATAGTATATTAACTTGTGATTATATTTACTTTAAAATTCACTGAAGTTGTTACTAGCTGAACAGAATTTCAGTCAGCCCGGAAAAAACGTAAAGTAGTTGTGTTTCTTAAAGAAATACACAATAATACTTACTGTCTAGAGTGCTCATTGTGTGAGCTCTTATCGCTTGACACAGGCCTTTGTAGGTTCGGGAGGCTTGAGATTTGAATAGGCCCGATTTTTTAAAGCTCTCTATGAAGATCGAGTCTTAAAGACTTAGTACCAATTTCACCAAACGATGTTAAATTTAATCAATGTTAATCGACTTTTAATTCAAACTAGAGATTGGCCGACTACGGATTTTGCCGACTGCAGCCGGCCGACTAATCGGTTTTCAATTTGCCGATTAATCGGGCGACTAGTCGGCAATGCCGATCATAGGATTTTAATAAGTTCGGGTGAACTCGGAACTCGCGCTTTGTTACCTACCCCTACCATGTTTTGACCAGTTTCGTTTACGATTTTTCTTCACGACAAAAAAACAATTAGAACCCTAATTATAGTGTTAAAACGAACTACCTACCTAGTGCTTTTTATAACTATGTTGAAAACAAAATCGCGTGTGTGGACATTTTTTGAGGATATCTCCTATAGGCAATAAAGTGCCGAATATTCGGCATTTTCTGCCGACTAGTCGCCGACTACTCACCGACTAGAAATGATGCCAAATAGTCGGCTTTCCCGACTAATTGTCGACTAGTCGGCCCATCTCTAATTCATACATTTTGACAGCTGTTAACGCTCTAATTCTCTGTTAAGTGGTTAACATCGTATTGTGAAATTGGTACTTAGGACCCGTTGTTTGATCAGTAGTTAACTTAACTAATTGTTAAAATTCGTAAAAGGAATTGAAAATTTGACACATGTCCTTGAGATTTAACCATTAGTTAAGGTTTTTAACGATTAGTTAGTGCTGATCAAAAAACAGGCCCTTAATCTTGAGAGCTCATAAAAAGCTTGAGTCGTTAAGGTTCGATGAACTTGTTCTGAACCGTTTTTGAGCTCAAATCTTCAACGCTCTAGTCTTCAAAGCTTGAACCTTGGTTTGCGAGTCTTTAAGGTTCGAAATTCTTTAATACTAGTCTTCTAACAACACTTAATCAAAAATATTCCATTTTTATTCTTCTTTTTAAAATGTCGTTTTAAAAAAGTTAAGCTTTTCCAACGGCGTTTTAACAACGTATTTAAACTTTTAAAGTGTATCAAATAGTTATTTTTTATGCCGAAATGTTTTAAACAAATTGAATTCATTACGTTTAAATTTGTGATTTTATTTAATGCTTTATTTCACTTTCATACTAAATCTTACCTGTTTCGAAAGTAAATAAAATTATGAGTAACGTTGACGATGATGGCAACAAGGTCCTTTTTTTTTCAAGGAAATTTTGGGACTGTGTTTAATATTATTAATATACAATTGTGTTAAATTTTCTAGCATTGTTGGAGAAAAGCACTATGCAAGCCTCAGCCGGGAAGGGCGGTTGCTGGATTCGTATATATGGCGCGGCCTTGACTGCGTTTCGGCCTCGCTAACTCTACTCGTCCCGCAACAGTCATTTTCCCGGTCTCTGCAGTAATTTACTATAATCTACACACATATCATAAGTCCTCGTCCTCTATAATGCGTTCAGACCCCGTTGGCAATGGCCAGCGTTACAAAAATCAATTTTATTATGATCATTTTTCTTATCTGTGGTGGTGTGGCCGTAGTTGTGGGTGTGCTGACATAATGTTCTTATTACGATATCAAATATGATAAAGTTATGA
This sequence comes from Acleris literana, assembly GCA_946894065.1. Classification (NCBI taxonomy): domain Eukaryota; kingdom Metazoa; phylum Arthropoda; class Insecta; order Lepidoptera; family Tortricidae; genus Acleris; species Acleris literana. Next base: position 25,751,832 of record OX335668.1, on the reverse strand, counting down.
CTTTCAGATTTGGAACGTCTTCCAAAACCAATACAGTTTAAAATAGGCCCCATTCTAGTATCAATTGAAATTAAAATTTATTAAATACTTAACGTCTGTATGTCTTATGGACTTATGGTAGGTATGTTTTTTTTAGTAGCTTAGCACCTATACATAGATACGAGTATGTTACAGGCAGGTAGCACTGGTAGAAATAGGTCATTTGCAAGGCTCGAAAAACGCCCGTGATTTTTAAAACATAACCCTGTTCCGTACAGCAGAGACTTTCTTATGATGTTAAGATATTATATTTTTTACTAATTATTTATTACGTTTACACAAAATATCGAATACATGTAGTTTAACCTATTTATCGATAAATTACCTACTCTTATACTTATAAATACATACTCATACTTGATTTCAATGAGAAAATAAAGCCCAAATAAAAAATATATGGTTGTGACGCCTCTTGATTTTTTAGAATCGTCTATAAAATGGCCTACTACTTGCCAAAATATCAAAATTGTCCAGGCGGTACTTCCTATCAAAAATCAGCAATATGTGTATTCAGTTCTGTATTCAATCGGTTCTGTTTTCTTTTTTTTTATATGATAGCTAATGACTTTGTTTACTACTAGGCATATAAAATACGTAATATTCTAAACACCTTTGTCAGGCTTTGACATTGTCACTTTAGAAACGTGTTTTCATAAACCAACACGATTTTGTTAATTAATTATAAATTTTGTTCCAAGACGTCCCGCTAAGTGAAAAATTAATACGATCTTGGCTATCTTCGTATCCAGATTTGTAAAATTGGCGCTGATACATATAAATTACGGTATAATAAATCTATAAAATACCTAATAATATTTTTTATTAACATCATAAGGAAGTCTCTACTGTACGGAACAGGATTATGTCTTCAAAATGACGGGCGTTTTTCCGAGCCTTGGTAATTTGCCTTTGGGTCTGAACCTATCTAAGAGTACTTATAATATGTGTGTAGATTGAAATAATGCCTTAAAACACTCTCGATTTTTTTATAAAACTCTCATTATGTATCAGTTACATAATAGTTATTTATGTAACTGGTACATAATGAAGCATCTTAAGGTACGAGCGCCGAGGTTAGAGCGCGAGCTTGCGAGCGCTCTAATTACAGGCACGAGTACCTTAAGAGCTAATTATGTACCGTTGCATACATAACTTTTTCTACAAGCTTAAAATGATAATGTCATAAATAATCAATCGCTAACTTTTCTTGTAATACTTTCCTCGATTTTTCTGCTAAAAAATTACTTGTGGGCAAAGTAATTTTTATTAATCCGATTGGCGTTAATAGTGTGTGAATGTTATTGTTAAATATTTAAAAATTTGTTACATATTTTAATAGTTACTAAAACAGTTCTGACAATTTATCACACAAGTTGGAACGCCAAACGAAACGCCATTTTGCTGACATCCATATTGAACGTAACCATGGTAACCAAATAACATCGATGGATATTAATAATCTATTTTTAGTAATTTAATAATAATGTAATTTTAAACACACACTTAGCCTAAAAAATAATGTTGTTTTCAAAACACGTAATTTCAGTTTGTATTAAAATATTTTAAACGGTTTATTATACAAATGAAGATGTCAAGTGATCACTAAACGCCAAGACTGATATCCGGAATGACCGTAACCATGGTAATAACAATGCTATAATAATTATTATAGATCTGTTATTACCATGGCAACGCTTATTATAGAATTGTTTTCACGCTTCGGTTACGGTATAGGTGGTATTCTGATACCATTAACGATATCAATATTAGCGGTTTATAATACGCGAGTAGAAAAACTACTATAAAGCTACAAAAATGGGTGTTTAGGTTATGGCGTAATCTGGTCGAGGGTGGCCTCAATCGTTTCAAATGAATAAAAATAACAGCAACTGTGTCGAAATGGCAATTGGGCCATTCGACTTTTCGATGCCTAAAATAGAAATGAAAATTTAAGATCCATTTAAAAAATTCGTCGATATTTTGAGTTTATTTTACATCAGCCCCACGTTAAGTCTTAACCAGGTCTCACTTTTTACTGTAAATTTACCCGCTATTTTTGTTCTTTTTCTATATAAAACAATAATTTGCTGCTCAAATTAACACTGCGTTACCAGTCTCAACGTCCCCTTGCAAATAACGACCACAGCGTCACTATATTAGCCATTTTATACCCCACACAATTTGGTAAAAAACATTATTCAGGTACGTAGATCAAAATCTGAAAATTGTGTGCATTTCTAATGTCATCTAATTTTGTTGAAAATTATTACTTTAAACAAACGTTCACGTTAAGGGACGTTTTCTTAGGCATCAAAAAGAAGAATGGCGTTTAACTGTTATGTGATATGGCTCGTTTCAATTACTACTGATTCCCTATTAAAAAAAATATACTCATCAATTATCATTTATTGAAAATGATCATGAAATCATTAACTAATAGAAGTATCTGCAATTTATGTTTTCGACTCGAATCGTTGTTTACAAGACGTAAAAAGGTTAATGTAGCCTAAAAGCATGTAGTTAAAAGGGAATGGCGGCTGCCGATGGAGCTAGTGATCACGCACAGCGGCTGCGCGGAACATGTCTTGAGATATCATACATAACCAAAATAAAAACACCGGTACATCTGCGGCCGTCTAAGAGCTGTACGGCTTTGGCGTCATTATTAAATATTTCTCTTCACTTGATAATTTGTAACATTTACGGTGCCATTTCAAATAGCATTTCGCATTCTATATTTAGACATATTTTAGCAAACGTCGTCTTGAGCAAAAAGGGTTTACCTGTGCGTGCAAATATTGTCCTTTTCACACCTTAAACCTAGTCCGATTTTTACGATTGTTTAATATGTTGTAGATATCATGAAAAACTATGTCTGTACGTTTTACTTTCCAAGAAAATAATTCTTAGAATGAAACAAATTTCAAAATATAAAAACCAGAAACGTACTAACCTTTTCCTTCATAATAACTACAACACATTAAAAATCGTGGAACTGGAAAACTTTATTTAAGGGGTGAGAAACGTTATCGCCCGGAGCAAAGTTTATATGTTTTTTTTATGACAGCTACGCAATTTTAAGGGCGCTTCAAAGTGCTATTAAGCAATTTGTGACTAGACCAAACTCAATAAGTCTATCTCTAGTTAAACTTATAAAATTACTCTGTTACCGACTGGTTAACTGCACAACCTAAGGTGCTGAAGATCTTATGTAACATATATCTTCCAATAGTAAAGTTGAGCCGAAGACAGATATTGAGATAAGCTAATCGTACAGCGGTAACTGGTTACCGTAGGCGCTGCTGCGGCCGGAGACACCGCCGATGCTGTCGGCGCCCGAGCCGCCGCTCTCGGAGCCGGCCGAGCCGGGCGGCTCCGCGGGTGACGTGCGCAGCGTGCTGCCATCCGTCGCCGCCGTGCTGCCCTCGTCATCCGAACTGCTGCGACCGACCAGAACATCAGTCAAAAATAACAACTCAACACAGTGAAACATTGTTGGTTTTTATAGACTTACTGATGCAATTTGACATACATATATTTACTTTATTTTAAAAGCATAGGCATCTAGAATTATCGGATAATTAAGAGCTTGCAGAATTGGTAATTTTATAGATTTTGATGTGTTCTTTCCGAATTTCAACTTTGCCACCTTGTATTTTTGCCGCTTGCCTACAATTTATGTCGTAACCTTTTTTCATAAAGTCAATAGTTTTGGCGTACGAGCGCCACAAAGTGTACTCCAACACGCGTTTTGGCCAAAAAAACTCATTTCTCTGGTTTCATTTTGTATACACGAGGGGTGATTGGAAAGTTCGCGGCCTAAGTATGAAATCAAATCCAAAGCTTTTTTATTATATATATTTTTCTCTACGTAGTCCCCGTCGAGGTCTTTGCACTTGTTCCATCTGGATTCCAAAGCCAATACACCACTTTTGAAGAAACTTTCCTCCAGGTCTTCAAAATAGGTGTCCACTTCAGCTTGGACCTCTTCCTTGGTCAAAAATTTCTTACCGCCTATGTGTTTTTTAAGTTTGGAAATAGGTGGAAGTCCGACGGTGCCAAATCGGGCGAATAAGGCGGGAGGGGCAATAATTCAAACCCCCAGTTGTGAATTTCTGCCATTGATTTTAGTGACGTGTGCACACGTGCATTGTCCTGGTGAAAAATAACTTTTTTTTTCAACAATCCAGATTTTTTACTTTCAGTTCCTCTCGTAATCGCCTCATAACCTTTCTGGAGATAATCAACCATTATTACTCCCTTTGCATTCCAGAAGACTGATGCCATGACTTGATTCGCCGACAAAATGGCCTTTGCCTTTTTGGGAGGCGGAGATCCAGCACGAAACTGCTTCGATTGCTGTTCAGTCTCGGGCGTGTAGTGGTGGACCCATGTCCATGACCCAGCTTCATACAGGTCTAGACAGTCGCGTGAAATTGTTAGACGAGTGATTTTTTGATCCACTGAAAGGAGCTTTGGAACCCATCTCGCTGACACCTTACAAACAAAACCTAATTCGTTGACTATAATGTTTCGGGTTCTTTCATAGGAGATGCCCAGGATGTCACCTATTTCTCTTACTTTTAATCGTCAGTCTTTCTTTATCATGTCGCATATAATTGCCAGATTATGTGGATTGGTCGCAGTGGTTGGCCTTCCGGGACGAGGGTCATCTGCGATACTGACTCGTCCCTGCTTCAATTCAGCTGCCCACTTTTTTACCATCGTATATGATGGACAGGATTGACCCAATAAATTTTTTATGAAGATATTTAATATCAGCATGTTGCTCCAAATTGTCCATTATGAATAATCTGTTTACACTTATTTTTAAATCAGACGTAAAATTTATATAAAATATTGCATTCCAATTTAAATTTCGCGGTATAAAAACTGAATAATGACAGTTTAAAATGGCGGTTGTTTTTTTTTATTTTATTTTTCATGGTCAGGCTGCGAACTTTCTAATCAGCCCTCGTATCTGTTTTATCGTAAAATGAGTCGGAAAGGAGATATTGTCAAAAAACTGCTTTTAGGCGCCATTGTTCCAATATGGCGGCGCGAGTGGCAAAAATACGAGGAGGCAAAGTCAAAATTAGGAAAGAGAACATCAAAATCTATAAAATTACCAATTTTCAAAACTCCTGGAAAACTTTCCAGGTGACCACTATTTTTCGAACCAAATGACTGTATAAAATGACGAAAATTGGACTATTGTTGCAGGCTAGAGCCATAGTTATTATAGTTTTACAGTACTTACTGTTATTGTACGTACAGTCGCGTTCATAAATAGAATGTACACTTCAGTACCTAGTCTATTTAATTTCGTGTTTAAACTGCTATAAGTATATGAATTGTCACAGCGATTAAAGTGACAAGGACAAAAGTGTAGTGTTTCTGTTCTTCCAGTCGATTATTGACAATAGGGAATATGCATGTTTTTTTTTACAGGTTCAATAAAAGCTGATTCAAAAACATGTGAGGAAAAAAACTTTGTTATAAGTCTTACGTTAGTTACGTAACCCAGAATCATTAAAAACTCTTAATATACGTATTTATTAAAATTGGTCCATTAAAATTACACTTAGGTACACAAGACAAGAAGGTCATGACAAATCTGGTAACGATCTCCGAAATGGATTATTCTAGGCTGTCGGTCTACCTGCACCCAGTGGTTGCGTTCTCATTATATGGCGGCTGAAAAACGTGTAATCGTTCACGAAAATAATAATAAGGGAAATGGCTGAATACTGTACATCTTATCTACTTATCTTATTGGTGGGGTCCTTACGGATACACTTCGACCCCATGGGATCTTTTGTGTATTTACCTCTCTTTAAGTTTAGCGCTTAATCCTTCGATCAACAATTACCAACTAGATAACGGGTCAGCGCACAAAATACTTCTTGGATACTAACGACTCACTTGCGGTGTGAGGTCTTAATTTCGATTAGTTCTGTTGACAGACAACACGCATCAAAATGCCACAATGTTGCAAAAATAATTATCGAAAACGAAATGTATCGGTCGGAGAGTCTTACTTTCGGTAAGTACATGTAGAATATTTTATTTTCAAACTTTACACTAACAATTAATGCCATAATGCCATTATGTTCGCGGAGGGGCGCGCGCCAGGCTGGCCCGCGCTGCTGCGCGCGAGGAGCGCTACCGCCAGAAGGGCCATCTACACCTCCACCAACACTCTGCTTTCGGCGGTAAGGGAGTGGGACGCGAGCCCGCTTCACGAGCGTTGGAGGGGCCACCATAAGCCTGTCATCGCGGGATCCGGGTGACCCGTGGCGCCGCCTGGTGGTTTAGTTTCTTTACATTATAGTTTCTTAGTTAAGTTTAAATTGTGTATTTTTTGTCTTTTTATGGAACCTGTTTTCCGGAATAAACTATTTCATTTCATTTTTCATTTCATTTCATTTCATAATTCCAACAAAATAACAATATTGAAACCTCAGCTAAGAATGTTTGGCCAAGGTCGGCCAATATACGCGCAAACTTGTTTAACGGAACATTACACGCATGGAGTGGTTTTTTATTATTGTACCACTACTGCCCCTCTATTCTAAGCAGTAAAATCCAAATCGTATTTGACTTGTTATGGTATTGATTTCAACTCGGCTGCCATTACTATCAAGTAAATAAGAGCTATTAAAACGTTGACAATACGATAACAGAGGCCCGTTTCACTAAGCTACAAGTTACAAATTACAAGCGGAAGTCTCTTTCTAACTCCTTTTGCTAGAAAGAGAGTTCCGCTTGTAATTTGTAACTTGTAGCTTAGTGAAACGGGCCACAGGTCCAAGATGATTTGGTTTTGGTGTTGAATAGAGGCCCTGGTAGGTAGGTATTTTGTAACCAGAACAGCGAGCGTTTTCCATCGGCGGCCTTTTTAGAGTTCCGAAGTCAAACTAGGAACCCTTATAGTTCCGCTATGTCCGTTTGTCTGTCTGTTTATACGTCACACTACTTTTCCTCAGAAACTATCAGTTACAAAATCGAAATTCTGTATAAATATAGATATTATATTTATACCGCGGACTAAGAGTATGGAATAAATATAAAAAAAACGGTCCTCCCGTATATGTAAAGCAAGCGTATAAGTATTTTTTTTACTAAACAACACTGTATGATGTCACTTGTTGTTCTGCGAAAGAGTTATTTGTGTATGTAGTAACGGCGACGCAACCCTACACTGCGCATGATCTGACATGCTTTTGCCTATTTCTTTTCGTATTCGACTATTATCTACCGGAATTTTACTTTGAAAAATTATATGGTATAATTCTGGTGTGTGTTGTTCTTCTCCAAAACGGCTTGACCGATTTTGATTAACTTTTTTTGTATAAGTACGTCACCTGGATGATTCTTAGCTATAGTTGAACATAAGTAATCTACTAAACTACAAAACTTTGACGTACCAATTTACATTAATTTTAAATTCAATGCGACTCCATATCTCTGCTAGTCAAATTCGAAGAAGCAAAGTGAATAGATAAAAACGATGTAACTCGCAGGGCAACAACGGGGAAAAGTACTTTAATTTTTGCACGATAAGATTGATTATACAATAGATTTTATTTAACATACGTTTTTTCGTTTGTAAGTAGCAGATGTCATTTTTTGACGTGTTCATGTTATGAGACGAATAGTCGTAAGTATGAAATCAAATTTTGAAGATTTGTAACTTTATTACGAAGTACCATGGCGATAATTAGGTTGAACTTAAAACTATTTTAAAACGTTTGTCTCGGTTCGTTAGTGAACAAATGCAACTGACGTATAGATTCACGCCGACAGAATTTAGCTTTGTTTTGTATGGGACTGGTTATCTAGTTGAATATTGTTGATCGAAGGCTTATGCCAATAATGCAGCCTCCGTCCCTTCTAGACCGGGAGATACTGAAACAAAATTTCCGTTCATTTGTACCAAGTATGGCGACCCTTCAAGGGTCTAATTACGTAATGATGAAAAGGAAGATGATGGTCATAGCGCTGGTACCGGCGGCCCAAACGCGAGGGCGTTAATCGAACGTTTAATGTCGGATGAATTACGAAAGTCGAACGATTTGTACCACTAAAATTCTTGTACTTCCGATAGTCGATGAAAAAAGAAAAGGGCGGTAGCGTAGTGCCATATTTCTCCGGTGTGGCTTACAGCCCGCCATACCGACGAAAACACATTAATTAAAAAAAAAAAACCAACCATTTGTACCAGACAAATTTTTGCACATCTAATCATCGTCGAAATTAAGTGTCAGTATCTCCCGGTCTATTCCAAAAAGCGGATAGTGGAGTGCAATCGCAATGGCAGTGGCTTGAAATTGGTTAGTTCTGGGTAGCCACATCCGAGGATTTTCATTCTTACTTGGGCGAGGGCATCACATGCACAATAAGTGTTTCATTATTTCCACCTCTTTTCCGCACATTCTACAATCTGTGCTGTCATAAAGGCGCATCTTTGCTAGGAAATGTTTAACCTCAAAGTGCCCAGTAAAAACTCCGATAATGTATCGGAGTTGGCTTCTGCTGAGTTTCCAAAGTTTTTTGGTCCAGCTCTGGTCAACTCTTTGTATGAAGAGCTTTGCATACCCTAAGCCTACCGTGTTTTTCTTTACTTCGCATTATTGCTTTAATTATATCTGGAGATATGTGTGATTTCCAGTTTCTGTTTCTGTATTCGCTGTCGGAAACCACTAAACACAACCAGTCTATTTTGCAAGAATTCAGCCCAATGGTGGCGGCTATTTTTCCTCATTCAGCAATCGCTCACAGAGCTAAAAAATTCGATCGCGGCAAAACAGTGAAACTTCTTACCTAAAATATCACCATGGCTACTGTTGTTTAAACGTTACTATAGTAACAATTAATTATTAAATATTGTATTTAGAAACAACGCCGTACATCACTACGAAATCAGAAAAGGACAATATATTGGGATGGACCAAATGAGTAAGAGACGTTACGAAAAAGGCCATTATAACTTGACCATTGTTTGTCAAATATAAAATGTGCTTACCGGTGAATGTTATACCATTTTTTTTTAAGTTTTATGTTTTTGATGACTTTCCACACTATTTCACGGAACATGAATGCATTTTGAGTAATGTCTCGAATTCTGTACATTTTTTATGACATGTTTCTGACTCAAACGGGAGGCGTACGCATAGGTCTCAAACATGGTTGACTCTGGCAGCGGTCATCGGCGCTATATCGTACATATACTAAATTTCGCAAATGAGTGGTGAACATCGGCTGCCTTGTAAGCGGTATCTATTGGGGGTGATCTGTGTGTCTGCCATACTTAATTTTAGTATATAGTGTATACTTCCGAGGTAAACGAAAATACGTGTTAACTCTTTATAACGTCACTCGATTTAACGACAAACTCCTTGAAACGTCGAAATTGCTTAACTTTGGTTGGTTTGCCTCGTTTTCTATACATAATACATATAATAATACACTCTATATAGCGTCACGCACACTCTATTTAACGTCAAGAATACAGCATTATAAACGATTAAGTAGTACTTTCTAAGTTGCCGAAATAGATAAGAACTCCAGCTGAGTACGTTCTTTTGTTTGCTGCTGTGTTATTGTTTTATTATCTAGTACGTGTTTACTTCGACTGAAGTACCGGAGATTCCACGGAATAGAAAAAAACATGTTTTTTCTGTTCTGTGGGAGATTCTAAGAAATTTTGTCTTTTGCTTTTGTATGATGAACTTGCACATGCTTACCTCGGTCACTAGACTTTTGCCAAGTTGTTACACGTTATCATAACCGCAGTTGCTTACAGACTTTCGAACTGTAAACATGGCGAGAAAACGAAAATCCTTGTGTATAAATGAAAAAGTTTTAGAGGCGAGAGAAAAGATAAGCGATGTTGGAAGACGCTTTGGATTTAGCCGCTCTACCGTGTCTACAATTCTCCATTTAACGACCACTCTCTATAACGCCGAAAAATGCTCAGTCCGTTAAGTGTCGTTATATAGAGTTTGCACTGTAGTGAGTTTTTATAGATGATTTTTTTAAATAATTTAAAATAATTCTGTAACTGTACTATTCAAATAATGTTATGTATTATAGCATTATAGTACATTTAATTTCCGTTCATTTGATATCCCACACATGTATATAGGGTTCATAGAATCAGAATTATTTTGATGACGTCATATCTCCGGATCCAGGTACTTTACAGGTGGGGTCCCGACGGTTTTTAAGATAAAATAACATGTTTAACAACATACTAAAATTTGGTGCTGATATCACAAAGTGAACTGTGTTTCACCTACCAGAATGAGTAATTACCAAAACGCGTGTTGGAGTACACTTTGCGGCGCTCGTACGCCAAAACTATTGACTTTATGAAAAAAAGGTTCCGACATAAATTGTAGGCAATTATCTCTAGTTTCATTTAGTATTTAGTTGTTTTTATAGTAAAATGAGTCGGAAAGGAGAAATTGTCAAAAAACTGCTTTTGCTGCAAAAAGTTGAAATTCGGAAAGAGTACATCAAAATCAATAAAATCACCAATTTTCAAAACTTTCCAGGTAACCACTATCTTTCGAACCAAATCTGTATCATAAGCGATAATTAGATCTCACAGAAACTTTTGTCAAAACTGGTATACCACTTTCTTGATCGGCAGTATTGATGTAATTAGCTTAATTCAGATTGCTACAAAAATATTAATAAATAAATTGTATTAGTTTGGTTTTTCAGTCTGACAGAGTCATTTGCGCCTGCGTAGATGTAATACTGACCCGGTGGGCGAGGCAGTAGCGTCGCTGAAGCCGGGCGCAGGCGGCGGCGGGGCAGAGGGCGCGGGGGGCGCACGGCGCGGCTGCTCCTGCAACGAGAGCGCGATCGCCAGCTCCACCATCGTCTCGTCGTCTGCGTCCGGAGGAATGTCCAGCAGAGCGTCCAATCCTGTACACCAATTCAATCATAAGGCAAAGTGCTTATACAAGCAGGAGACAATCGGGACAGCAAGGATGACGTGTTAATTGTACCTGAGTCAGGTGCCAATAGAACCATCGGCTCGATGGTATCGTCCACGTCCATATAGTGGTTGGCCTCATGATCGGCGTGCGACATCTCTACGGCGCTCACGATAGCTTCTACCACTGCGCTTGATGTGTGTGCGACAGAGCATGTCGCAACGGTCGAACTGCTTGCACCTGCGCCTGCGTTAGCAGAAACGGATAAAAGAAATGTGCTAATATTCAGTGTGATAATTTTCGTCATAGTAAAACGAGGAGTAAAATGTAGTAGTTACCTGGCGTGTTAGGCGGCGAGGGTATGTAGACGCGCCGCCGCTTAACCCTGGGGCGCAGCACCCGCATCAGCGCCGCCTTGGCGCCGAAGCTGATGCTCTGGTCCTCGGCCAGCAGCAGAGACAGGTAGATTTGGTTGCCGAAGTCGATCTACAACAAATATAATGGTTCTTTTATAGCGAATCTTTATGCACTCGTGATTGTAGTGTCTCTTCCTACATAAAAACCATGTATTTTTAACCGACTTCAAAAAAGGAGGAGGTTCTATGTTCCACTGTATAACAAGTCCAACATTTGCATTTAGAAAGTATCATTTGGTGAAGTGGAACTGATGATAAATACCACAGATGGCCACCGGAACTCCTCAACGGTACCTATTTCAAGGGCGGCGATAAGATATCTCGATTAAGATAGTTGAGCAACTATAACGAAGAACATTTAATTGTTTGAATATGACATTGACTTTTCCACGGCGTTGCTTGCCTTGCGTTCTTGAAATGCCTAAAGTTTCATATCATCTAAGAAGTGGGACTATTATGATCACTAAAAAGTATAAAATAACATGATTTTTTTAAATACCAAAAAACCGCCTTCAAATACGCAAAAAAAATCACTTCTTTTAAAATGGTAGGTCATTCTAAACTGAAGTCGGCGACTCACAATATTTCTAATCAAACGCCGACTTCAGTTGCGACTGACTTACCATTAAGAAGGTATTTTTGCGTTTTTGAAGGCGATTTTTTTCATTTGTGGGTGTTTTAGTACTCTAACCTAAGATGGTCCCAGAGATTGTTATTTTAGAAAAAAACTCACATCTGTCGATAATCTGTGAAAGTAAATTTTCATCACTTAAACAGTAAGTAACGGTCTCCTAAGAGAATTTTCGCGTATAGTTGAAAAACTTCACAACCTCTTGCATGTAGTAGTAACCTATCTGTATAGACTGTTTTTCACCTATAGCAGCAAGGGATCTAGTAGCTGCCCTTACTACCACATCTCAACTTTCCACCCTGTATACATACATTGCACTATACTTTAATGTAAACATTAAAATGCAACCACAGATACAGGTTTCTTAATATAGGCGATTTGCTTATCGCTTCTGAACATATTGTAGACAAGTTATGATATGGATGTAGATAAATCATTTTATATTCGGCGGCGAACCTCGGGCGTGGTATATCTGACACGATAATATTGCCGGCTCTGGGTTCCTTCGTGTAGTAACTAAGGAGTGACTCACGCAGTCGGGTTCGGCGTGCAGCTGGAAGGCGTGCACGGTGTCTGCGAGCGCGTGCAGCGTGTGCTCGACGTGGCGCAGCCCGTAGCGCAGCACGCCGGGCGGACCGCCGGTTGCCGAGCGGCACGCCGCAAGCCGCCAGAGCACGTTGGTGAGAAGTGCGCATACGTGCGGCTCGCGGTCGTCCGTCTCGCCCTTCCAAAGCGCCGACCAGTCGCCTAAACAATATGAGTAATAGCATAAGAATAAACAATAACTACACGTAGAAGCGAAACTCCCGGCTCCGAACGCGCGCTCGGCGCGTTAAATACCTGAGGTGTCTAGTCAGTCAGGGGCGTCACAGACGGAATATATATGTATTAACTAAGATATTGTTATTCTGTCTTGAATTGGTTTTCATATTTATGTTGATTTTAGTGTTTACGGTTGAACTAACATTGTGTTTTAAAAAGTGAACTACTATTTACAGCAAAATAATTAGGAATAGGTAATTGATTGGATGAAGGAGTTTTATTTGTTAAATAGTACATCCCCTAGATGTTGAAGATAAAAAAACGGAAACATTAAAAACGAATTAATAGATAATAATAGTATTTTGTAATAAAGCTTTTTCAACTTAATAAAAATTGAAATTAATAGTCCGGAAAGGACCGTAAAAAGTAACTCCGGACCCCAGACTATACTTAAAACTTATTGAGCTTAAAAGGTTGTTTATTTATAGACTCGTTTCTGTGTTTCATAGATGACTAAACAGCCATATAAGCCATTAAATTTTCTGGAGATAATCTTAATATCATCAAAAATATTATTACCTAATTTAACGTAAATGTAAAAACTAATTTTGCAACAATGTTTCCACGTTGAACGAAAACATAAATAACATTTCGTGACTAAACTTGTATAACACATCCATAAACCGATTAAAATATTTCGCAAGTGACAGCCCTGACTTTGGGCGCGGAAGACAGAGGGGCGTAGCGGGGTGAAGGGGGGAAGTAGGTATTAAAAGCGCGGCATTTGGGGCCTGGGTAAAGGAGATTCGCTTCTACGTGTAGTTATTGTTTATTCTTATGGTAATAGGTCAGATACAGCATAAAATACACGAATACTATATGTAAATACACGAATATCTAAATGAGTACGTGTGTATGCGTTTTTAGTGTCATTTACTGGAGGAAACGGTACGTAGCCAATACGAGGTACCTGAAATTGTCTTGCATTGCTTTGTATGTAAATAATTAGTGTGCGTCGTTCAACGTTACGATGGTAAGTTGTGTAAATGGTTTAAAATGTAGTACTTAAATTACTTTACTTACGGATTTAAGCCACTCGCTACTACTTACAAAATACTCGCAATTTGGGTTATAAACCCCTTCCTAAACAAATATTTACATCGATCCATTGAACCTTGACGATAAACCAAAGAAATAAACACACTTCCGTTTTATAATTTTAGTATAAGGTTTGATTCTTAATTGTTTGCAGTAGAATAACAATCGCTACCATCAAACCGGTAATGATACCACATACACCGTGTCCAATAAGTTCGAATACACATCTTTTTGCACTGACCCTAAAGACATACAGACTACAGGCCATCAAATTCTTATTTTAATTTATAAAGTATGTTGTCGTTAACAAAATGCAATCGTTTCAAACGTCAAGCATTTGTAGTTTGCTTTTAATCCCCGATGAAACAGTTTCTTGAAACGATTGTCAAAAAATTTCGCAATGGCGACAGCCCAGATGCTATCATCAAGGCCTTAAAACCCCTTGGAATTAAACGCAATGTAGTTTACACCACAATCAAAAGTATAAAGAGACCTCCTCAGTAGAAGACAGAAAAAGATCCGGTCGGCCACGTTCAGCTAGAACCGATAGAGTAGTAAAAATTGTGGGTCAGCGACTTCGGCGGAAAATACACCGCTCTATCCGAAAATTGGCTGCTGACCTCAAAATTTCAAGAGGATCGGTAAACAATATTTTGAGGTGTATTTTGGATGCCATGCCTACAAAAAACGAAAAGTTCATGGAATTTCCGAAGCGACCAAGAAAAAGAGAGTACAAAGATCCAACATAATACTTTCTTGGCACGCAGGGGATGAATTTGCATTTTCTGACGAGAAACTGTTCGTGTTAGAACAGCCTCATAATGCCCAAAATGATCGGTTGTGGGACCAAGGATAGAAGACATTCCGGACAGTCAGAAAAATTATCCTAAAGTCGAGTCCAGAATTAGGCGAACTAACTTGAAAGCCAAAAATGTTGCCAGACATAGGAAAAAATAAATAGTGATAGGTTTATGTCGACACAAACATGTCGACATAATATCGATATTTTAGTGTTTGGAATCAAAGTAATAATTTTACTAAGCAAAATAATAATAATAAAAATTGGTTGGAATTCAAAATACATCGAACATTGTATTCGATGATCCGATTCCATCCGCCATTTTGTTTTGTTGACATTTCGGACCATTAGCCAAAAAAAGCAAGCCATTCGGCTTTCTGTCATCGGTCTGCTCGAAGCTATAACAATGATTGCGAATCCACGAAAAGACGTCAACTGCTGGACATAGGCCTCCCCCAAATATTATTTCTATAATATAAGATAATAATCCATTATGTGTTCGATTTTTTCAGTCAAATTGTAATCTACAACAATACTTATTAGGGTATTAAATTAATTAAAATCGAACACATAACGGATTCGGAATTATCATCAACGATATATAGCGTTTGTCTCTATCGCACTTTCATATTTGCCAGAAAGAAAGGGATGAATGCTATATGTATGGTACATGAAATGTACCGTACTAGTAGGATCACAATGGCCTGCTGAAATAACAGCATTATTTTTGTATTTTATTCCTAATTTGAGGAGTAAGTAAGTATCGTAAACATCCGCTTTAAACCGTACATCCTTCAGATCATTATTATATCATAAAAAATGCTGTAGTTCGTCCCTATTTGGCAAGTATGTATGAATGTGAAAGTTTCGACGACAATTACTTGACAAAATATATATAGAATCAGATATAAATAGAAGGCACAAGGTTATATTAACAGCACTAGCCAAACTGTGGCAACATTGGTGTACAATGAACTGTCAAGTTAGTTCGCCTAATTCTGGGCTCGACTTTAGGTCCCAGAGCTCACCATCGGTGATGGTGTGGGGTGCAGTTTGTAAGCGGGGTGAACTACTTCTAGTATTTATCGATAAAGGCGTTAAAATCAATGCTCAATACTATAAATCCGAGGTTTTGGAGAAAATTGTAGGTCCAAATTTAAAAAGGATATTTGAGAACGACTATTATGTTTTCCAACAAGACTGAGCTCCTTCTCACACGGCAAACGCTGTTCAAGCTTGGTGTAAGGCTAATTTGACCGATTTTCTGCCGAAACATGAATGGCTACCCAGTTCTCCGGACTTGAATGTATTAGATTATTTCGTGTGGTCGTACATGCTTTCGAAACTACATGATTATAAAATCGCAAACCTGGATCATTTCAAAAAGGTTATCGAGCATATTTGGGACGAGATACCAATGGAAGCGGTGCGTGCCGCGTGTGATTTATTTGAGAAACGTTTGAAGCTAGTAAAAATAGTTAAAGGTGGAGTTATTCCGAAACATTTGTTGTAAATATTGTACATAAGTGTGCCATAAATAAAATATAGTTTTCATTGCATTAACTATTCGTATATTTATTTTATTGAGAATCTAAACTGTATTCGAACTTATTGGACACGGTGTATAAAACTGGTAGTGATTCACTTTGTTCTTGTAGTAAATTATTTGGAAAAATGTCTATTGTTAGGGTAGCCACATACATTCGGAATGCCGTTTCGAAATATCGATTCGGAATTTCGAAGGCAGCTTGGTGTAAGGTGTCGGGTACCGTCGAGCGGGCGCTGCGGCGTGGGCGCGCTGTACTTGACGAGGTGCGCAGGTCGCGTGACGGCAACGCCGCGCGCGAGCAGCACCAGCCGGAAGAACGCCTCGGGGTCAATGTTGCGCGGGTCGCGAGTCGCGCGCAGCTCGCGCAGGGACGTGCACACGTAGTTCAGGATCGCTTGATCCTGAGACCGACATCATATACAGATTTAGTCAATGAACGTGCATTGTTTTTATTCGGAAAGTTTGTATTAATTTTGCTTTCCCTGTCAGCTTTAGTACTCGTCGATAAGCTCATTAAGAAAGGAAGGCGTATACAATCTTTTCTGACTCAAAACGAAGCCGTATGTTTATGCACTAGATCTTTACCTAATTGACTTGACATGGCGATCAACCTTACAAATATAGAGAACGAGAAATTATTTATTTTATACATAAGCAAGAGAGTTAAGTTCAACTAACACACATTTTCAAATATTACATGCCCTTGTATAATGTGACTTTGATTCACCTTTCTATAAAATAGCTAGTCCTGGCACACTTTGAAACCTTTACTTCATATACGGAAAGTCAACCCTCAGTAACTTCAAAAACGCAGCAGCACAATTTGACACAGCATGTGCGAAATTATAAACTATAATAAAATCATTAGAAAACATCTTGATAAATGCCCAATTGCCCACACAATGATCGACCAACGGCCAATCAAACTTTAAAAATACAAGAAATAAGTGCCTTAATGGAAATGTTACCAGTGTTACCTTTAGTCCTTAATCATGTGACCATTTATGAAAAAACCACCCAAATAACTATTTCTAAAGTAGAAAAGAGATTCTATATTTTGTTTGAATTATTATTCAAAAAACCTCATTGAAAAACCGATGACAACTATCAACAACTCCAGCACACGTTTATTGATGGATTTCCCATTGACCTTGTACTGATGGTAGTGCTGGTGGTGCACAGCCCGAAGCAGGCACTGCGCGCGCGCGTGCAGCTGCGCGCTAGCGGGCGCACAAAGCAACTTGCGAGCCGCCTCGGCACCGCCCTCGGCACCGGCGGCCGCGAGCGACGACAGGGGCGCGCCCGCACCGAGCTCTAGCGCTTCTAGCGCAGCGCAAGCTAACCGTTCCAAAGAGCTTGGTTTCCATTGACCCGCGTTGGCTTCCGCCTCCTGTTGGAAGTTTATAATTATAATACAGGGTGTTAGGCACATGGTTGGACAAAAGAAAATGGCGATTAAGTGGTGCCATATACTACTTATTCAGGCCTAATAAGGAGGTCCAGGATACCAGGATTACAAAAAAAAGAAACATGAATAAAACCGCCAATTATTATTTTAATTTGTATCTTGACTCCACAGTCAAGATACAAATTAAAATAATAATTGGCGGTTTTATTCATGTTTATTTTTTTTTCAAAGAAGGTTTTCAAAGAACTGACATTAGTTTCTTTTTTAAAGCCATGCTTTCTGGGGCTTTCAGTTTTTATTTAAGTCTTTTTAAAACTTTACTGTGGCCTGGGCTTTTTGCGAGTAATAAAGAATTACCAGATATCAACTATCACAGAACAGAATCAACAGTCAAGATACAAATTAAAATAATAATTGGCGGTTTTATTCATGTTTCTTTTTAATTATTCGATTTTAAATAATGAATTCTGGCAAAATTCTAGTATTTTCTTTGAAGCATGTTAGGACCAATGCCGAAGAATTTTGCCAAGTGTCCAGCTAAATTGGCAAATAACTCCTGTTAGTGAAATAAAATCTACGCATATGATACGTCGTTGGTAAGAGAATTAATCAGAGAAGTTTTCAAAGAACTTGAAGTGCTGGACCTCTTTTTTTAAAGCGATGCTTTTCTGGGCTTTCAGTTTTTTTTTAAACTTTACTGTGACCAGGGCTTTTTACTAGTAATTATTTGCACAAGATATAAATTCTTGAAGAACACAGCAACACCCAAGATACAATAAAAAAAATGGCTTTTTTATTCATGTTTCTTTTTAATTATTTGATTTTAAACAATTAATTCTGGCATTTTTTTTTAATCGTGTGTTCCTGGACATCTTTATTAGGCCTGAATAAGAAGTACATGGCATCACTTATTCGCCATTTTTTTTGTCCAACCATGTGCCTAAAACCCTGTATAAATGTAAAACTATCCAACGTCACTTTTAGTTTCAATTATGTATATATAGACAGGTCAGATTTAGTCAGGTTTTGACAGTTCATGTTTCGGCCGTGGTTGGGAATTAGATACAGCATAGTTCTTAATATGGACTCAGATCTGTAAAACTATTCAACTCCAAAATCACCATTTTGCGCAATGACAGAGGCTAGAACTTAAATTTAGTGGGTAAGTGACTTGAAATTTTTTACGCTGATTGCAGACTGCAAACAAACGTTAATTGTTAAACCTCTGTTGCCGAATAATCATGCCAAATAATAATAGGCGTAGAAAATCTGGCACAAATATCGCTATAACCCAACTATATAATATATTTTCACAACAGGAGTATACTATCAGTTAAGCACTAAGGAAAATAAAAATAGGCCATTAGTATTGAAATAACCTGAGTAGTCTTGCTAGAGGACGGGCACAGCGACGGATCCTCGTTCTCTTCTGGCCATCCAAATTGCTCCTTGTTCTTGCCGTACACCTTGACAGAATCCACCATGGAGATTCCGTCGGGGTCCTGCGAGGGACCTAAGTTGATGATCACTTTCTTGTCGGACTGGAGGGATTCCTCTCGCGTCAGTGGCATGTCGAACCAACGGTTGCGCAGTACCACTGATGGTATTGTTCTACCGAGGACCTAAGCAATAAGAACAAGTATATTTTACCAAAACCATCCTGAACTTTGTATCTTGAAGAAATCGGCGTCTTAACATAGAACATAAAATTCGATTAGCCGGTAATTTTAATCATCGCTCTTTAAGTTCAACATAACAGAACAACACATGACACACACATGAAAGATAAACCAATCACCTCGATAAACGTAGGCGTTCTAGCGACATCTTGACTGCCAAGCAGCACTCGTATGCCACAAATAACCATGTTCGGATCAGAGTTTATGACTTCCAGCGAGAATCCAGACATTTTGGTGGACACCACGTAAAGTCCTGAAAAATAAACTCTAGTTTAACTCTTTAGCAAATAAATTTATATTTCTAACCGTTAAAAATGCAAGATACACCACAAATCCTCCGGCATGCGACAGACATGCCCAACCCATTATCATTTGAGCTTGGCGGCTGCTTGGGCTACATCAGCTATTTTAGTTTTGAAATTTGACTCCCAAAATATTACTACGCTCCATGGCTCTCTGACAAACGTTGAGCGATGATTTCTTTATCTCAAAGTCTGCGCTCCGTAGATCAGGATCGGAAGAATGCACATGTCCATGAGTTTACGCTTAAGTGACCTTGGAAGGTTTCCCTTCATGTATTATTTCATCGATCAAAAGCGTTCTTGCAACCTCCTTGTTTTGTCGAGCCTGCAAGGAGACTATTTGGCCTAAGTATGTATACTCACTCAGGAACATATTCCATTCCTCCACCGTCGGCTTGTATCGTTCTTTCTCTACTGTTGGGCTTTGATATATTATTATTCACCTTTAACCTGACCTCAATGTTTGCCCTGCTTAGATCTTGAAGCATCAATTTTAGCTCCGTAGCCGACGAAGAGAATAGGACGATGTCGTCAAAACTTAGGTTTGTCAACCTCTTTTCGCCGAGTTCAATACCTTTTCCATCCCATCCAACCGCCAATTTTTTTCTGCTCGAGTGTTGCATTAAACAGCTTAGGGCCTAAGCTGGCCCTAAGCCTTAGGTGATAGCGGGTCACCTTGTTTGACGCCCTTCGTTATAATTAATGTGATCAAGTTATAAATGTTGCGGATGAGGTGAATATATGTAGATTATATGCTTTGGTCTTGTAATGCGGCGAATATACATTGGTGGGTGGTGCTGTCAAAAGCTTTAGAGTAATCTACAAGGGCCAGGTATAAGGGAATGTTAAATTCTTGATATTTTTCAATTATTTGATTCAGAGCTTGAAGATGATCGGTGGTAATTGTAAAATAGCTCATAAAGTAAAAATAAATACTAGGGTCAATTTTACATAAATTGAATGGGAAAACCCATTTATTATTTAACTCCTATTTTTGCCAACTGCCGAAGGAGGAGGGTAATGTGTTTATCAGCCTATAAATGTGTTTGTTTCTTTGTGGCGCTCTACAAACTAAACGCGTCGACCGATTTTGATGATCCTTATGTCAACAAGATAAAGATAAAGACAAAGATATTTATTCAGTAAGTAGGCCGCCCGGGCACTTTTACACGTCAAGAATCTACCAGCGCTTCCTAAGGGGAGACCACTGCTGAGAAGAAACGCCGCAAGAAACTCAGCAGCCAGTCATTTTTTAAACATATTACAATGGTTACTACTTAGTCTACCATTATAATAAAGCAATAAATATTAAATTAAATATTATATTTATAAAAATAACATGCGTAGTTCAGCAGGAAAACATGCCAATTTTTTTACGAGAGAGATAGAAAAGGAAAAAACACCTATTTATGTGTATATATAAGACGGTGCAAGACGACCACATAAAAGTCTCGATATGTTTTCCTACATCAACGGAGTCCCCTAGACAAGATAAAAATTTTGCATTTGAATAAATTATTATTCGCTAAGTTTCGGGTTTAGGCCCTGCATTATTGTCCGTTAGATAATCCTCGAACCTATAATAAGCTTTAGACATTAACGACATTTTCAAGTCATTTTTAAGTGCTGGAAATGGTAACTTTAAAACGACGTCAGGTAATTTATTATAGAAATGAATGCATTGACCAACAAATGATTTATATACTTTACGGACGCGGAATTTTCGAACAGCGATTTTATTTTTATTTCCAGTATTTAAATTATGTAGACCAGAATTTTTGGTGAAAGAATCTAAATTCTTAATAACATAAATAATATTTCCTCGTGTGGTTGCCGAGTTAGAATAGTGCCACTCCATGTCTTCCCGTGGATGTCGTAAGAGACGACTAAGGGAATAAAGGCTTGTAGTACTGTTAGGCGATGGGCTTGCAACCTGTCACTAATACGCTGGTAAACATCTTAGCCTATTTGTGCAAATTGTGGTTATAGAATTGTCAACGGGTTTTTGGAGATGTTTGTAATTCTGTAGCTCTGCCTACCCCACTCTGGGAATGAAGGCGTGAGATTATGTAGATGTATGTAGATAAATAATATTTTCATAAATAAATTGAGACGCTACAGTTAAGATACTAATTTCTTTAAAAAGTTCTCTTAACGAGTCACGGGAATTTAAGTTGTAAATAGAACGAATGGCCCTTTTTTTGTAACACAAATATAGTTTGTATGTCAGCTGCCTTACCCCAAACCAGAATACCGTACGACATGACACTACGGAAATAAAGCGGATGACTCGTGGTCACACCAGTTTGTCACCCCAGTGCTATTCGCTTTAGTCGGTTATTCGTCAGAAATAATTTTTATTCCGCAAAAGTAGGTAGGTTAGGTTCGTTAGGTATCTTACGATGCCCGAAGGGCAAATCGCTCAGAAATAGGAGCCCTGCCATAGGCAGGGCTCCGCCGAAAGGCACTGGGGTGACAAACTGGGGTGACCACGAGTCTGCACCCGGAAATAGCGAACTATAATAAACTAAGCGAGCTGCCTCAACATTGGTTAGTTGTCTGATATTCCTAACGGCGTAAGCTGCCGAACTTAGTTTACCTGCCAGTACAGCTATATGGGAACTCCATTGCAAATCTTTATCTATCAATCGATTTGTCCCTATCTTGTGAGTGTCACTAAAGATATGACAGTAATTAAAATTAAATATAGCGGCGACTAGACGCCATATTGCAACAAATAAAAAATAAAGTAAACGAACTATGACAAATGGGGTATTATCATAAAATCATATTTAGGTTTCTTTCATAATTTTTCATTTTGAATGAACATTTAGGATTTATAACGATTTAAAGTTGGTTAGCAACAACAGTCGGGTTTTTTAAAGCTTGCTTTTTGTTGTTATTAAAATAACAAATGATAAAATAATTCAGATTTTATTGTTATAAATTGCGACTGTATATAGGTTTAAATGCAATGACAAAAAACGGAAAAATAGCAGATTTTTAACCGGCCAGTATAATTTGGGGAATCCGTTGATACCCAGTAACGTATGGTTGTAATTCCTCATTATAAAATAAACTTTTTAACTGCTCGTAATTTAGATACATAAATGCATTCATTATATTAATATATAATATTTAATAAAGTATCTAAATTAGGCTTATGCCGAAACAGAAAACATTTTTTTTTTAATTTAATCTTTTACTAATGTAAATTTTAATTTAACCTTATTTGAGGGTAGTAGTAATTTAAAAAAAAAATTAAATTAAAAATCATTTATTTCGGACATAGAATCCATAGGTATGAGTTACTTATATTAAAAATCTTATAATCTATTGTTAGTTTTAGAATAGGAATAAGTGTGGAGCTGTGTCCACAGCTGGAGCAGTGGGGAGTGCTGGCGCGCCATCTACTTAGCAGAGAGGCACTCCGCTTACGCATGATAGCGGCAAAACCGTCAGTCTGTGCCTCCGCAAACATAAGCGATGCACTACAATGACGCGGCAACCCCATCAGCATCCTGAAGGCGTTATTATACTGCACCCGAAGATCGCTATACGCCCGCTGCGTGAAGCAACCCCACAGGCCGCACGTGTAGAAGGACTGACAGTAGGCTTTAAAGAGCTTCACTTTTACTGGATTCGTACAACGTGCAAACCTGCGGACGAGCATGTTACAACGGACGGCGAGCGACCTACGCTCCCTCTCAATGTCGCAGTTATCTTTCAGATCTTCCGTGACCCAGTGACCTAGATATTTGAATTTTTCTACTCTAAGTAAAGGTGTGCCATAAATCAAATCAAGTGGCAACTGTGTGATTACTACTGATGACGTAGAAAGTGTCCGTTTTAGTAACATTAAATAAATAAATAAATATTTCGCACTTCCATACAATTCGTTATATTATTATGCTTATAATAATCTTGAAACTATACACGATGATTTTTAATCAGTGATCAGGAGTTGCAAAATATTAGTTACCAACCAAAATTGAATTCAATAGGTGAGGTCTCACGCAATTCTCGCGGTTTAATTAATTACAATGATGTTGTTTAAACCAATAACCACTGAATACATCGTCATCCTACATTATTACATTAATCAAGAAAATAAGGAAATAGTGGGTTAGGTTCGTAAGGACTAGATTGCAAAATGACTATGTAAGCAAAACGATTTACTTTCATAAGATCTTGGTTCCTAAACGCCCAAATAACAAAACGTCCCAGTTGCAAAATGCCAGACGTATGCACAACTACTACGACTAAAACGACTAGTTAGGCATATCGTCAAACATTTATAACGTCTAAGTGGCAAAACGACTAGATAGTTGAATGACAAGGAAATCACAAACTATAGCTTGTGAAGGAACTCTTTATAATTTATATTGATAAAGGAGTCCTAGACAATAAATACTTGTTCCTACATAAAATTCATTTCATCTAATGTTACCGAGTCGCTATGCAGTCACGACGTTTTGCAACCTAGACGATTTAAAACCAAGACTTTATACTAACCAGGCATTTTGCATAATGACTCATGATACAACTAAGGCCATGCACACTTTGGATCTATTGCTTCTTTGTCATTTTACATTATTCCCAGCTTCTTAATAGCTTTCGGCTGGCTATCGCTATCACGCTTGCACTCGCAACTGACAGTATATTTGTCACTCGTGTGTCATAGAAAAACGAAGATTGCCGATTGCTATTAGGAAAATGGTTGCACTGTACAACCATGACGTTATACCTAATTAGGCATTACTTACAACCTAGACATTTTGCTTACTAGGGCATTGTACAAAAAAATAGTTTTGTTTAGTTGGTCGTTATGCAACAACTACGTTTTGCTTAAATAGTCGTTTCGCAATCTAGTCCTTACGAACGTAACCCCAAATAGTTTTCTGTGATAACGTAAACGTCAATGTGATTTTGTGGTTTAGTTGAAACGTAGCCATAACGACCAATAACGACTATGTTCAGTAAGAAAAGCTTATTGGGCGTTGTATGACCAATAGTACCTGTTGTTTAAACGTAGCCATCGCAACTATCAGCGTTCGGATAAAATCATGGGCTTCTCGTTTTTCTGATGTCGAAATTACCAATCATCAATTCTCCGTACGCTAACAATGGTCGCTAGGTTACGGTTTCAAGACCGCCTAACGCACTCGCAATCGCAATCGTTTTCATTTTAAGTCGAAGGCGAGTCTCCATACAACATGAAAACAATTGTTCCGCTTTGAAGCCGATTGCGATTGCGAGTACGTTAGACAATAGCGACGCTGCAATTGGTTGACTTTGGGTGAAGTCATTCTGTTGTCATGTCCGGATGGTAGACCTGGCTCCCCAGATCACCCCCAATAGATACCGCAGCAGATACAAGGCAGCCGATGTTCACCACTCATATGCGAAATTTAGTATATGTACGGTAATAGCGCCGATGACCGCTGTCAGTGTCAACCATGTTTGAGACCTATGCGTACTCCTCCCGTTTGAGTCAGAAACATGTCATAAAAAATATACAGAATTCGAGAAATTACCCAAAATGCCCTTCATGTTCCGTGAAATGGTGTAGAAAGTCATCAAGAACATAAAACTTTAAAAAATATGGTATAACATTCACCGTTATTTACATTTTATATTTGACCAACAATGGTCAAGTTATAATAGCCTTTTTCGTAACGTTTCTTTTACTCATTAGGTGAATCCCAATATTATGTCCTTTTCTGATTTCGTAGTGATGCCCGGCGTTGTTTCTGAATACAATATTTGGTCGATAATTTTTCCGATATCAAAGATATTTGTGAAGTATATTATTGATAGTAATATTTTACTGGTTACTATAGTAACGTTTTAACAATAGTCGCCATGGTGATATTTTAGGTAAGGAGTTTCACTGTGTTGCCGCGGTCGAACTCTTTAGTTCTGTGAGCGATTGCTGAATGAGGAAAAATAGCCGCCACCATTGGGCTGAATTCTTTCAAAATAGACTGGTTGTGTTTAGTGCTTTCCGACAGCGAATACAGAAACAGAAACTGGAAATCACACATATCTCCAAATATCGATATTTAAAGCAATAATGCGAAGTAAAGAAAACCACGGTAGGCTTAGGGTATGCAAAGCTCTTCATAGAAAGAGTTGACAGGAGCTGGACCAAAAAACTTTGGAAACTCAGCAGAAGCCAACTCCGATACATTATCGGAGTTGTTACTGGGCACTTTGGGGTAAAAAAATTCCTAGCAAAGATGCTCTTTTATGACAACGCAGATTGTAAAATGTACGGCAGAGAGGTGGAAACAATGAAACACTTATTGTGTGAATGTGATGCCCTCGCCGGAATAAGAATGAAAATCCTCGGTGGTGGCTACCCAGAACCAGACGATTTCAAGCCACTGCCATTGCGATTCCACTATACGGTTTCTGGAAGGGGTGGAGGAGTGACTGCATTATTGGATTAAGCGATAAATAAAGAGAGGTAAATACACAAAAGGTAAGACCAAAAAGATAAGAAGATAAGATGAACAGCATTCAGCCATTTCCCATATCTTTTTTTTTTTGGGAACTATAACACGTTTTTAAGCCGCCATATAAATAGAACGCAACCACTGTGTGCAGGTAGACAGACCGACAGCCTAGAATAATCCAATTCGGAGATCGTTACCAGATTTATCATGACCTCCTGTAATGATAGTACGTACGGCCACGGAAGTTAATTTGCTACCCATTTCAAAGAAAATTTGCTTCAAGATGTCATTGTCAATAGAGGTGCCAAGTCATTTGTAATTGATAGGGAACTCAACCTTATTGCTGTAGAATGTCAGATTGACCTTGGACCTAAGGTGGGTCACAAATTAAATTCCTTGACTGTACTTATGGTAAAATGGAGTACTTACTCCCACTGGGTTCGAGACGTTATATGTTTTGTTAACTGAATCTTGTCGATTTCATTGTTTGATTATTAGTTATTACTTAAATAAATTGCACTAAATAACATGTAACTACTTTTTTAATTGTACCTTAATTTATGAAGCCTATTCAGATATAATAGTTACACAATTTAACTACCAAATCCCAATCGGAGACTATAATAACGTATCAAAGTGATATTTAAATGGTCCATGATACTAATAATAGGATACTGATGGTGATATTACACTTATGTATTAAAATTCGCCCATAAATTACATTTAGGTACATTATACTTTTCTGTAATGATTGAAAAGTATAGTGTAAGTATAATTGAGTGGGTCAATTTTAATAAATACGTATATTAGGTACGTTTCATTAAAAGTTTTTAATGATTCTGGGTTAGTTACACAAGACTTGTAACTAAGGAAATTGGTCGTGATTATCTTTTTTTACATTCCGATCCAGATGTTTCACAATGCCAAAATATACCATGACTGATAATATTGTTACGCCGATGGCATAAGGCGTCGCATTTTTAATCGTTAATTTTGGTGCTTTAGAAGCGTTTTCAGCAGGCTGAAATATCGTTTCAGTCCGTTTCAGAGGTAGCTCTATCACATACCAGATTATCAAAATTTCGACCAACTTACCGTTGTTTTCAGGCGGCTGAAACATGTTTTCAGTCCGTTTCAGGCCACCCTCTATCAGATTACGCCATAACCTGAAAACCCATTTTGAGGCATTTTCAGGACCCCTTATGGGCCTTTGAAGTACATTTCAGTATATGGCATTTTTTCCACCAAGAGTGAAAGAGATAACACGACTAGAAAGAGACAGCAATACTGAGAACCTTCTAGAAGTGTGTGAAAGAGATAACACGATTAGAAAGAGACGGCGATACTGAGAACCTTCCAGAAGCGTGTGAAAGAGATAACACGAAATGAGACAGCAACACGCGGAACATTCCAGACTCATCCAGACCCGTGAGTCAAGGTCATTGCGATCGTAAAAACAACAAGGTAGCAAGGCGTAGAACATTCCAGCAAAGAACAGTCTCGATCGACCTTGGCGGGGCGAAGTACATCGAACATTCCGGAAGGCGTTCTAGAATAATCGGACTCGGGAACTATAAAACGGCGGACACCGGTTGCGACGAGTCAGTCTTTACTTGGAAAGCGATCAGTGCGAATAAGAGCGACCCGAGCGATCATCTGAGTATTCGAAGTTTATTGTGCAAAAATTGTTTTGTAACGGTTTAAGTGAGTGTGTAATTAAAGTCTACTTTTGATTATCGGTGTATTCGTGCATTTCTATCAGTTACCTACCCCCACATACGTAACAATATCATATAGGTACTTAATAATAATAAGAGGTTGAATCTTTACCGATAAGAAATATCATCACATTAAGTATGTCTCATCCCTACTCGGTCGGTGAAAGATCGGACGACCTTTAAATAACTAATCACGTCATCGCTTCCACTTTCCCCGCATCCCCTGCCTACCTCCATGTTTGGTGATTTAGACCACGTTTAACAAAAGTAGCATTATGCAGTATCTATTTGGGTTATCTGTGCCTGGCTCACAAAAGTAAAAGTTTATTGACGTAATATCTGTCTAATTCTCCACCAAAGCGATGGCAATTGAAGTGTTGTATCTACTTCATTTCAATAATTAAATAGGTATGGGCGCATAATGTCCCACTCGCAAAACATCCCTTTACCAAAATTACGTCCCATTCGCAAAACGTCTTCTTTGCAAACAGTCCCTTGTGCAAAATACCCAATTCGCATTACGTCCCTTTCTCAGAAGGTCTCATCCCTTTCGCAAAATGTCCACTTTGTAAAAGCCCTTTTCGCAAAACGTCCCGTATGCAAAATATCACATACGCAAAATGTCCCGAAACGTATTGAGAACAGGACATTTCGTGAAAGGGACCTTCTGCGAAAGGGAAGTTATTTATGTGAAGGGACATTTGGAGAACGGGATAATTTGTAGAAGGGACGTTTTTGGAATGGGACATTTATAAAAGGAACAAAGGGACATTCTGCAATAATGAAGTATCGTGTAAATAAATGTACACGATACTTCATTATTAATAATGTCAAATTACACGTCAAAATAAGTTTACATTGAATGATAACATCTATCATAGGGGTAGTTATAAAAAGTTTCTAGTTACCAGCTCAATCCGTTAACTTTTTTCCATACTCACTTTGAACCCTCTTTTCCTCCCCTTAAATTATCTGATTATATTTTTTATCTAATTTAAACCTGGTCAGTGTTTATTAAAGCATTTTATTGAAAACCGTTAAAATTTGTTCAGTGGTATTTAATTGATGCGAGGAGAAGCAACTAGACTAACAGACACCAAATCTAAAAAAAAAATTGAAACGTGTTCTGCTGCTCATTCTGAATAGTATTATTTCGTTCATTTCTCGAATGTACAGTTTATTTTCCTTCTACAACTTTATTCGAGATACTTAGGTTATTCGAGATCACATTTTAATATTATTCACCAAAACGTTAGATCGATAGTTAGTAAAACTGCACTATTAGACATTTTATTACTTGTACAGCTTCGTACTTGTACAGCAACTTGGTATCGAAATCACGAAATCGAACGAATAAGATTATGTGGGTACGATCTTGCTAATCACTTGTGCCGCTCGACCATTGAGCACGGCGGAGTTGCATTGTACGTATGAACCGGTACAAAGTATAGGCCGCGTAGCGACCTACACGCCCTAGCCGTGCAATACCATTGTGAATTTACCGCTATTGAAATTTGTAATTTGATATTAATTATTGTTGTTATTTATAGAACTGGACACGGAAACTTTGACATCTTTTTAAATTGTATGGAATCACTTTTAAGTAAATTAGTTGACGAAAACAAAAGGTTTATTATGGTCGGCGACTTGAATGTGGATTATTCTTGTATCAATTGTTTAAAACTACGTTTAGATGACTTATTGAATAGTTCAGGGTCTAAAAACATAATTAATTTTCCAACTCGCGTCACGTTTGAGAATTCGTCGACGATTGATTGCGGAATAGTACCGACTGATAGCCAGGATATAGTCGCAGTGCCCGTTGACACTGCCATAAGCGATCATAACGCCCAAAAGATAACCATGACCATCACAAACGCAAAACATATAGGTAAAATTGATTTGTCCGTTGAACGAAGAAGCATTTCGCCTGAATCAATTTATTCATTTTATGTTGCTATTAAAAATTACGATTGGAATTTTATTAACGATTATGACATTGACATTAATGAAAAATTTAATAAATTGTTTAGATTGTTTACATACTTACTTATATTTTTTGCGACCTATATAAATAAATAAATAAATAAAAAACTAAAAATCTAAATCTAACGTAGGGTATTCACATAGTAAAACCACATAAAAGCCAAAATACGACAGCAACACTTGATCATGGTCTGACAAATACATTTTTCACCACAGCACGGCAGGTTTTGCTGTTTTGGACAAAATTCGATTTTGCTGCTAGTGAAAGAACAAAATTCGTTTTTGATGCGAGCGTGAGTCAAAGTAACTTTTTAATAAAAAACAAATAATACCGAGAACAGTGCTGAGTCAAAATAAATGTGATTT